>JAUPFV010000004.1:198310564-199536363 GCA_036936605.1 Limnanthes douglasii subsp. nivea | reverse complement strand
TCCAGTACTTCTTTACGTTTATCTCTCCATTGTTTCCGTTTAAGGTCGAATTACCTCTTCGCATTCTCCAATCTCCCTTTCAGATCACCCTTCTCTGATGTTATCGCAACCAACCGTTCAACTCGTTCTTCCATCCTTTTGGCTTGTACCATGTTTTGGTTCAACAAATTTGAGGTCTGGGTAATGAGCTTCTCGTTCATTTGAATTAAAATATTATTCTGAATTAGTAAGGCTGTATTGCCAGTGGACATTTCCTTATATTTCTCCTCACTACAATCGAAGGCCACTTTTAGTGTTTCTATCTCAGCTTGAAGCTTCTCGCTCATCTCAATCGCTTTGTCCTTCGAGGCTTTGGCAAATCCATAAGAGTTCCTCATTTGCTCAAGCTCGGCATCTAAATATTTTACCGATCTGAACAGCATCGGCTCTGTTTTCCACCTTTTCATCACCTTTAAGTGGGCAGCAGACATCCGTCGATAAGATAGTACGACCGATTTGTGATGCAACTGCGAAGTATACACATTCAATCCCTCTAGGAATTTCAATTGTTAATTTATTTAATGCAACTTATTTTTACCTCAATGACGAGTTCGACTTGGCATTGAAGGATGTTGCTCATGGGCATCATATCATAATAGGACATTTCAGGGATACGTTTGAGTTGTTCAAACATTAACATTGATGGGCGACACATGACGATCCTCTTAGGAAGCAAATCATCCATGACAACATTATTTTGACTGATCACGACCTCTTTGTTCCTAGCTGGAGCTAGATCATTCTTCACAACGTTGACAGAAGTGGGCAGTGAATTCATCCCTCTCCTTAACGAGGACGACAGATGAATAGTCGTTGATCTCATTTTTTTTTTCATATTCCTACTATATCTTTCCAGATCATTCTCCTTGTCTTCGCTATCCTCCACCAGGTCAACCTGCTCGACAACCACCTCGGCCCTCATCCCTCGCTTTTGATTTGTTGCGGAGAGGAACATGAGGCTCGAATGGTTTTTCCTGCACGACATCTCCACTTCCATTCTCTTCATACCTTAATTTTAATTTCCTCGTTGCAAGAGGAATCACATAAAGCACAAATTTTGGCTTTTTCTGCCAAGGTTTCACTAGTGTAGTTGAATCTTCATCATTGGCATCATCATCGTGCTCGCATCGCGCCTCGCTCTTCAATCACATCCTTTTCATTCTGGTTCACCTCATCTGCTCCTTAAATAACCAGCACCCCACCCCATATCATTCATACTGACAAGGGACTAAAGACGACCCCTCGGCTTCCCTTATTTTGCGGGTCTAAGGCACGTAAAGTCAAACCCCAACACTATTCTTTTCTCGGTACCGTTTTTCCATTAAAGCTCCAATACATTCTACATAGGCTTCTGCACCGTCTTCCTTAATCACTCTAACGTCCTTTGTAATCGTTCATTCTGGCATTGGCCACAAACCAGATCTAAGATAATTAAATTGAGTAAAGAGCATTGTAGGCTCCTGCAACCAGGTTGAACTAGCTAGGTGGCCGACTTCAATCAACGTATTTTTATACTCTTGTTCAAACACTCTTTCCAACACTCTTGATTGGATCCTTCACCTGTACAAACAATTAATCAAAGGTTAATCCAATGTCCAAGAAATAACATATACAAATTATGCTGCTAGCGCGTACACTTTACTCTCTAACTTCTTTCTAACTGGAGATTAATTATCGATTTCTCATGTTCCCAAATGCCTGACACAAACACAAAGTATGCTTCCAATTTTTATCTGAAGAGGGGAGTTCAACAAATTTTTTTCATCCCGGCCAGTTGGGCATAAAAGAAAGGGGATTTTGCGAGCTTAGTTACCTCAATGGCTAACAGTAGATCGGTCAGACCAATTTTACTACCTAGCAGGCGTGAACTCAACATTATACTAAGAACCATTCTCCACCCGTTAGCAACCAATTGGGTGGGACCGATACCTATTACGCTAAAAAGTCGCAAATTAGCAGAGGTAGAGGAAGGCGGATCCCCCAATAAAAAATAGTTGTAAACAGGAAAGTTTCAGTTTCTCGGGCTTGATATGGATGCTCACTCTCAGGTATCCCATACCTCGCTCTAAAACTGAGGATCCCGACATCATCCAAATACATATATTTATGAGATACTCGGTAAAAGTAATTAACTAGAGAAATTGGATCTTCAAATTCGGATACAGGAGTTTTATCCACTTTCTTCTTTAAAGCCCTTTTTGGTGCCATTGTTCCTACTTGGACTGTAATGAGTCAATACCACGAATAAGAAAAATTATAGCAGAAGGTGAGGGATTGGTTTCACACCCAGTGTTTATAAATTTCGATTGGGTTTCCCCGTAAGCAGATCATCACTTATCCAAGACCTAGGGTTCCCCCAAATACTAAATGTCACGTATATACAAAATTAAAGGAGGATATTAACATACTTGTGTTGCATTTTAAAAATACGCATAACTTTCTCTGCGACTACGACAATAAATATTAGCAACTCGTAAAAACAATAGAAAAAAGAGAAGCAATTAAGGTAAAGTATTGTTAACGGGTTAGGCAAGATAGTAATTTACCCAATCGTCATTTGTGATTAGGTGAGGAAATCTTCAGAAATTGAAAGCCCGCTTTTTCAAAATCCAAGTGCTATGCGCCATTTCCTAAAAATGCATGTGTCAGAACCGTCACTCACCAACGTAAATCTAAACCACCCACGTTTCGTTCAAATAAAAAACAATGATGAAAAAAGAACTATTATTCGGTTCATTTGGAGTTGATTTTGATTTTCACACAGAAATGATTCATCTGCGACTAAGTATGATTTTATTTTATCGATTTCCCATTTTAATAAATGTCAAATCCATAAACTATGGGGGTGCCCTGATAAGAGGGTATTCTCCAAATAGAATAAAGAAAGATCTGAGCAGTTGAATATATTGAAAGAGTGAAATGACGAGTCAGAGAAAGACAATAATCTGAGCCGCCAACAAAGAAACACCCGAGCTCGATAAAGAGAAGAGATGAAACGTGAGGCTAAATTGATAAAGTCAACAATAATCAAAACCTACGAGCACGTTATTGACTCAGTCGACATGAGTAAGAACGACTCAATGACCGAGAAAACGACAAAAGTGCACAAGTTGCGCTTTGACGAGCGTGTTTTTAAAGCCGAGCAAGAAGATCGACCGAAAATAATATTAAATTGGGCTCGGTCGAGTAAGCGGTCGAAGCAGACCGAGCGAATTCCAAAAGAAAAACGGTTTAAACCATGATTTAATCCCATTTATAACGGACTTAGTCAAACCATGATTTAATGCCATTTATAACTGACTTAGTCAAACCACTAAGCAACTTAGTCATAAATGTAGGCTCCATGATGTAAATGAAGTTAAGAATGTAATTAGTGGAGACAAAGGTCAGTGTAACCGTCCGTGATCGCGAAAGAAATGTATAAATAATGGAGAAACCCTAAACATATGTGACTTCTGTTTTCTGGCAATAGTAGGTTTTCTACTTGAAAAATCATTTGATATTTCCCTTAACAATTGTACGGCTATATGTAGAGATTTGATCATATTAAGTAATGATATAAAAGGTATTAATGAATCAAAGTGGTTATATTTTCTACTTTTAAGATGAATGATCTTAATGAAGTATATACTATTTTAATATTTTATTATAAAATAGTGAGGGTTACGCCCTAAGTCAATCCGATTATATTGAGAAGGTAATTAATAAGTCGAAAGATATAAATCAAAGAAGTACAAACTCCAGTCGATCCTAGTTTAAAGCTTGAAAATAAAAATAAAAACATAGTGGTAGCTCAATTAGAATAAGTATTGCAATAAGAAGTTTATTGTATACGGCTTTTATGCACTATGGAAAATATATATTTTGTGGTAACTAAATCAAGTCATATGAGTAATCTAATTACATAACATTAGAATGCAATTGGTAGAGTCTTGGGGTACTTATAAATGACAAAAAACGTGTGTATCCAATATTTAAACCTTTTGGGGTACTTGAAGAATACACAGATACAAATTGGATCACTAGTCTCGCTGATAACAAATCGACCACTCGATGGATGTTCATATTTGTAGGTGGTGATGAATGGAAATGACTGAACCTTGCCTCTTTTATTTTTTACTTGAGAAAAACATGCAAATATGTTGTTAGAACAATATATGAGTTATCGTGTGTGTGTCTGTGAGATAACGCCAATGGTTAGAGACAACTGTTTTATACCATTTTATATGATTCGCAAGATGTGGCAGACTTATCATTTAGTTATGAAAATCTAATGCGATAAAGAGGAATTTATGGAGAAACAAATCTTGATGATTGGTAGATTGGTCTGTTAGTATGAATGGAGGATGTGGCTCTATATCATAAATAAGGACCCAAAATTTAACCAAAGTTGTTACACCCAAACAATTGGTGAAGATGTGCCAACAAATCAATTAAAGCTAGTTTGACCAAACATGAGAAATCTTGTATTGAGCATGTGATTGAATATTTGTAGCACAACCACGCCTAACTCGACAATACTTATAAGGACAACAAAAATAGTAGCAGTTAAATCAAAATAGCCATCATCTCACTTATAAATAGCAAAGCCACAAAGACACTAAAAAGTCGGAAAGTAACAAACATTGAAATTTGAATGTAGAAAAATACTATATATTGAACTTCTCTTCACGTACATGCATATGTACATTAATGAGGCAAAAACACAAAGTTAGATTGTCATTATGGTTTTAGTTCTATCTATCTTATTTGTATCAACACACACAAATCATGGGAAAGTATATGACACATATGAATGAGGGAAATCCATAACGATTTGACTTTGTATGACCAATTTTACATTACATGCATTGGGTTAGATGCTGAATAAAAATGGCTAAATAAATTATTTTATGTTTCATATTTTGATAACTGGATCACCTGGTCTGAAATTCGTTTCGCCATTACGATAGTGTTTTAGTGCATTATTATTATACTTACTTTATAAGCATGCTCTACTTTTTTACCTCTCAAATGTATTTCGCCAACTTCTTTTATCCGAAAAAAAGAGATTTGCATTTCTCATGTAAACGAGAATCATTTTGTTAATGTTATTAATAATGCATATATAACTTTTTATATACGTTAAATTTATAGTGTCTTTTTTGTAGTAATATATAATTTGGTTTGGTAAGTTGTTTTTAAATCCAATAGACCACTACAAATCATTTCTCGTATATGTATTTTTGTAGTATACACATTGAGTCATGGTTAAATTGATACATTATATGGTTGTATTAAGAATTTTATCCAAACTTAAGGTTTTATACAACAAGATAAAAAGGTTTTATATTTTACAACTAGTTGCTTTCAAACTTCTTTATCTATAAAAAAAGACGTGGACTTTGCTTATGATTCGACCCAGGTTGACAAAATATGAAGGTTTTGAAAATGAATTTAATTTCATATGGTTAGGTCAAAATCATATGCATTTATATTTTAGCAAAAGCAATTGATTTTGTCATGTTTGATCCAAAGTAATTTTTTTTACATATATCGACTTATCCTCTTTTTTCGACTAAGCTGGACTATTATTCTCATCATTTTAGTTATTTCCACAAAATAATATGATTTAAATTATTTTTATTATTTTACTAATCTCCAAAAAACAATTATCATCTATCTTTAAAAATATGGAATCATGCGGTTATCTTTAAATTATTGTGGTCTTTAATTAGTAATAACTCTAACTTTAACCGGTGCGAATGGATCAAAACCAAGATTATTAAATATAATAATTTATGGGCTTTATATCTTAGTTTCTCCTCCTAATAGACTTAGATGCAAACTTTATCTCTTAGGCCTCTTGTTAGAAATTTATTCAGGATGACGATCAACAACAAGGAGAATACCTTCTTTTGGTTTGCTCATTGGTTTCTCTATTCTTATCTTGTTACAAATTATGAGCATGGAATCATCTATGTCTCAAGAATGAGAAATAAACATAAAGTTTTAGACATCATCACTGATGGATCTGGAACTGACTAGCTCATATTCGATACGTAAGTGCTAGAAATTGCAACAACATCCGGGAGATCCACAATCTCATCATTTCCCTCCCTTACTGGATCTCTACGAAAAGATCCACCACTCGATCTCTAAGAAAGGATCCACCAAATTTACAATCAATAACACCTACAATTCAATTTAAATGTCTATCATTTGTGTCAGATATATGGCGTTAGTATGGCATAAATTAAATATTCATCGTCATTCATTTATTCTTTGGCTTACTATTCAGGGCAAGGTGACCACTCGTGACAAGTTTCTGAGTTGGGAATTTAATACTCCATTGACTTGAGTCTTATGTAATTTTGGCTCTGAAACTATCAATCATATCCTCGATGATTGTAGCTTCTCTCAAAGCATTTGAGATTTGGAAACTTTAAAGATTGGGTTCTTTTCTAATGACAACACCAATTGGGTATCTTGATTTCAAAAGGATTTTAACTGGTCATCCCATAGTTTACACCATCTATGGCGTACCTTCTTTGACGCGATTATTTAACATATCTAGAGGAAGAGGAACAATAAAAATTTCGACCCATACCTCTACCATACCGTATTGTATGCTTTCCGACTTTTAGATTCCTAGGAACTAAGGTACTCAATCATATAATCTCTAACTTAAGTTTTTTTTGTTCATGTCTTTGCATCTTGTAGTCATCCCTCTCTAGCTAGTATGCTGCTCTGCTCACACGTTTTTCGAATCTGTAGTTTTTTTCACGTCGACTTCATGGTTTTCCTGCACTTTCACTTATTCTCACTTATTTCAATTTTGGTCATGTTAAGGCACACTTACCTTTGTATTGTTCTCTTTTACGGCTCTTAATGCCATTTCCCAGGATATGCCATATGTATTTTGCAAGAACCATTTTTATTATTATTTAATGCATGTTTACAACAAAAAAAGAAGATAAAGTTTGTTCAATAGTTTCTGGAAATGCGCAAAAAATAGGATGAAGCTTAAGACACATAGAACTACACTTTCCAAAAAGAATTATTATGATCACTCTTTGGATTATATATTTTTTAGAATATTTTGGCATATAACAAGATCATAGAATCTTTATACAAGCAAATAGAAAGTAATATTCAAGTTTAACAGAGCTTTGAGTTCTAATTAAAGAAATGTATTTATAGAGAGTTTTTAGGAGTATTAAAGATTGGGATTTTTTATTGAAGGGCTTACCTATTTATAGAAATGATTAAACCATTCCAAATGGTATAATCATTATGAAAATCATAGTTAAAGTCACATCTCTTCAAGAGGTGTCTTTTTATAAACTCAATATTTCATAAGAACACAACCTTTCAGAATTTTTCATGACCAACTCTGCTTTGGTCGAGGTAAAACATCTGTAAGCATGATTATCCTTGAAGAAAAACTGTTATTTTTTAAGTGCGTCACGACAAAAATAACATTGATCACGCCAAACATGAATTCACCGTGATTATCTCTAGCTTGGTTGCGGTGAAGTCGTACAATCGTTTTCTAAAAACATCAAATGCATCAGGTATCTACTTTTATCGAAGTAAGCACGAGCCTTGGTGAGTTTAGTTATTAAGAATATTCTCTTAGGAAAAATTAATATGTGAATTCTAGAGAGAAAGAGAGAGAGAGAGAGAGAGAGAGAGAGAGAGAGAGACTTTTTAGAGAGAGAAAGTCAGTGCACAATTGAGTAAGATCAAAAAGTGTTCAACCCATTTATTAGTTCAGCCTTGCCTTTTATATAGAGGCGCAAAGACTTAGCCTTAAACTGAAAACGGTTACACAAAAGAGGGTAAATTACCCTTAGTTTTTAATAATATGACATAGTTATAATATTCTCCTAAACTTACATTATTTACATTTTAGTCCTTAAATTCCTACTTCCATATCAGTAGCCCCCCTAGTTCTCATGTGAGTAAATAAATGAGAACTAAATGTTTTCAAATCCTTAAATATGTCGTATCAGCTCAAGTGATTGACAATTCGAAGTCAAATATTTTATATAAAACTCAAAGTCCACCACTCAATAAAAGATAAAGATTCGAAGTCAAACACCGTCCTCGAATCATTATGGAAGTAGCTTCAAAGCATAGTCAATGAATTCAAATTGGAAAATGTCAAGCTTCGAATTTCATCGCAAGTATAAACAAATGTAACCATTTAAATTCATCATGATGGTCTAGGTACTAGATCCATAGCTAGTTAGCTAGTCTGACAGATGTCGAACTTCAAATTTCTTCACCGTTTTGTATTTTGCCCTTCCATCATAGAGTCATTTCCACTACTACATGTCTCCTTATCTTTCTATAAATTCATCAGTAGCCTCATTTTTTATTCTCACAATACAAATCCCTTGAAAGAAAACTTAAACCCTTGGCTACCTTCTATAGCCACGAGAGATGATTCAGAGGTTAATTCAATTCTTACCTCATCGAATTTAACTACTCAGTCTCCTCCTCAGAGAGAGATAACTGAAAAAATCCCATTATCTAAACAAAGTCCATCAAAAACTCCTCCTCAAACGAAAGATCCCTCACTGGAAGCCGAAATTCCATTGCCTCTATAAAATCCTCCCCAAACAAGAGGTGAAACATCTGAAGTCGATGAAGCTGATTCTGAGGCTACTAGTTCTAATAATGATGTTGAACTCGGTGATGGCGACTCGGAGGCTACTACTGGAGAAGAAAATTCAAGCCTCGAAAAAAGAAAGAACTTGGCTTTGTTTCCGAAGAGGAGAGGGCTTCCATTGGTAGAAATTTGAGAGGTCGATTATATTATTGAACTCAAAACGTTTCCCTATATATATTACCAAGAGAGTCAAGCATCGGACTTGAAGAAACAGTAGGGAATGGAAGAGAACATCATTTTTTGATTGCCTCAGAAAGGAGAGACTTCGTTAGACTGCAAACATGATAAATTGGTGGTGTACCCCGAAATCATCAACTGGGGTCTTCGGTTCCCACTGGATCCTATGATCGTGGAATACTTCGAACTTCTCAACCTATACTTTACTCAAGTGACACCGAATCAATGTTTCACTCTCATATGCGTGATTATGGAATCTCGGTTATCCAAGATTCCTATCAGTATCAAAGACTTCATCTCTCTGACTAAGTTATCAAAGGGTCTGAAGCTCCCCTTCTACTACCTTACTTTAGTCGATGACTTAAAAATCATCGATAATATTCTGGAGGCGGATAAACTTTGGAAACAAAAATTCATTTTTATCTCTGGAGCATGGGAGAATGGAAAAGTAATATCTGAAGGGAACCCATCAAAATTAAATCCCATATGGCAAAGTGATCGTAAGTCCTCTGAATATTACATTATGTAAGATAAATCTTTGTTGTCGTCCTCATTTATTAATTATTTGTATAAATATTTTAGCAATTTCGAGGCGATATGCTATTTGTCGGCCAGCAGCCAAGGACATTTTCCAAAAGGTTGTCGCTTGGGCCGGAAAAGAATGAAACAACGCTTTCCACACTATCTTCCAACCGATCAACTTTCTCAATTGCCATCTCTTTCCGATCACAGCGGGAGCCTTTCCTCCTCGAAATTTAATGAGTGAACCTAATCCTCACCATGTTTGTAAAAGGTTAGTTCAACCTGACTGCAAGGTATTCCTCCTAATCCGCAATAGACCGGAAAGTCACCTGCCTTAGAAGAAAAAGGAAAAGGAAAACACCAAAAAGAAGAATAAAAAAGGAACTAGCACATCTGGTGCTAGCTCATCCACAAAACAAAAACCTAAACCTCGCAAGAGAAAAGTAGGAGAACAAACTCTTTCACCCATCGAAGAAGAGCGAGAACCCTCTTTGAAGAAAAACAAAGCTTCCAACGGTCCTCATGGAAAGAAAAAGAAACAGTCCAAAATCACCGAGTATGCACTAGCCGATGAGGAATAAGTCCCAACTGTTGAAAATCAGCAAAATCTTCCTCTCAAAGAGCAAACAATCAATAATGACGCTCCGAGAATCATCGAGGATAATGCTGATGATGAAAATCAAAACGCTGACCACTTTGACCCAGACAGCTTTATCAATTTCAACTAGTCACAAGAGCTTGCTGGAGAAGGCGATCATGTTCTTCAAGATATTCAAACTCATATGCACTACTTCGGGAAAGCAACAACATCAAAACGTCTTCAGAAATCATTTGTCCCTCTATTCTAACTACTAATTTGGACATGATTCCCTTTCCTAGCTCAACAGATATTAATCCTCCTTCTTGTAATCCTAAAATCCTTGTTGCACTCCAACCATTTTCTGATCTCGACGTTGTAGCAAAAATACTTGCTTCCCAAGTTGAAGCTTCTCAATATCATCTGAAGAAATTAGCTAAAGACATGGTTCGCTACAAAGGACTTGCCGAATATGAAAAAGGGAAAACTTTCAAGGCAAGGTAGTCGAGCGCCCTCTTCCGAAGGTCTCCAAAACTCATCCAGCTGAGGCGCCCTCTTCATGAAAACTCATTTGCGGACAACACATTTTGCCGGAAAAAAACAGCTGACTGCTTCACATCAAGATGAGATGGATAAGCTCGAAGCTAAACATGTTGATGACCTAACTCTTGAGATGGTCAAATCCGAAGGTCTCCAAAATTCTCTTGATTCTAGAGAAGCAAAAAATAAGTAAATGACCGATGAGATAACCAAATTAAAGAGAGATTTTGAGAATGAGAAAGAAGTTGTTGTTGCTGCTGCCAAAGCTGAATGTTTAAAAGACATGCTGGCTGTCATTAACAATGGAAAAGAAGAGACATCCATCACTCTTCTCTGAAAACTTCATGTAACTTATCCAAAACTTAACTTCTCGAGTTTTTGGAACGACATTCCCGTCGAAAAGTGCCCTGGTGAATCCTTCGATCCTATCCCTGCCTCATCATAATCTTCAGAGGAGGAATCATCCGAGGAAGAGTCATCTAAATAACTTTATCATTCTTTAAACATCAATTATACTTTAAATATGATAATGTACTTCAAAATTCACACAATATATAACTAAAAAGTATAAGTATACCACTTCGAATGCCTCAATGTAGTTATCGAATGTTACACGTCAAAAAATCATGGCATGCTTAGTGAACATTGCACTTCGAAAAAATATAGTGCATTATTGAACGTTGCACTTCGAAAAATACAATGCAGTATTGAGCGTTGTACTTCAAAAAAATCACAATGTATTCACTAAACATAGCACCTCGAAAATGGTTGTTTCTTCGAAAAGTGTAATAAACACTTCAGAATATTTTTCTCTCAACCAACCTCAAAGATGATCAGTCTTTAATATGTTGTTAAGATAGTTTTTAATAAGCACTCGTAAACAATTATTAGCCAAAAATATATTTTATTGATAATCTTCAATAATATGTACATAGCGCCTCGTTAAAACCTTCATCGGCCAACAGGGTAGGAAAGAGTGCGCTATTTAATAGAAAAAAAATCCAAAATACAAAGACAAATCTATTCCCAATAAAGCTTCAAATGTTGTATATTCCATGGGTGTTGAAGCATCCTCCCTTCAAAATCCCAAATACGATAAGACCCGGGCTTTATCCATTCAACAACGATATAAGGCTCTTCCCAATTCAGCGCCATTTTTTCAAGGCTTTTCTCCTTTGTATGTAAGAACACATTTCGCAACACTTTATCACCTTCTCTAAATTCTCTTCTTTTCACCTTCGAAACACATATATTCCTCATAAGAGTCTTCTAATGGACCACATTCAAATGAGCTCGAACTCTTTTCTCCTCAATCAAATTTAAATTCGCCCTTTTAACTTCATGATTGGATCTTTCTGAATATTGACTTATCCTAAAAGAAGACATTGTAGATTCTATGGGGATGACTGCATCCATCTTGTATGCTAAAGAAAAAAGAGTTTCTTTTGTAGCTTCTATAGGAGTTGTCTTATACGCCCAAAGCATCTCTTGCAAATAATTTGGCCATTTCTCTACTGCTCGTGTCAAATTTTTCTTCAAGCCATTTAAAATTGTTATGTTTGTCACCTCGACTTGTCCATTAGCTTGAGGATGAAAAGGTGTCGAAAAACATTTTTGAATTCCTTTCGACGTGCAAAATGAAGTCATCTCTTTATTGTTAAATTGAGGGTCATTATTTGTCGTAATTCTTCGAGGAACTCCAAAACGACAACAAATACTATTTACAATAAACTTGATCACATCTTTTGCCTTTGTTCCTAATACTGCTTCTGGCTCGATCTATTTTGTAAAATAATCCACTGCTACAATTATCATTTGCCTTCCTCTATAAGCCATTGGCAAAGGCCCCACTAGATCAATTATCCATCTATCAAATGGTATAGCCTCGGTTATAGACATAAGTGGCACCACCGACCTATGAATAGCATTGGAAAATCTTTGACAAGCATCACAACCTCAAACTAAATTCTTAGCATCATTCATGATTGTAGGCCAATAAAATCCCGCAAGTAAAACTCATCGTGATAAAGCTTTAAACCCGCAATGAGCTGACCCTTCACCATCATGCAATTCTGATAACACCTCTTA
This sequence comes from Limnanthes douglasii subsp. nivea, assembly GCA_036936605.1. NCBI lineage: Eukaryota > Viridiplantae > Streptophyta > Magnoliopsida > Brassicales > Limnanthaceae > Limnanthes > Limnanthes douglasii. The sequence continues at coordinate 199,523,761 of JAUPFV010000004.1, read as the reverse complement.
TGATTCTTGCTTGTCTAAACATCGTAAAAATGACCTGCTTAATGCCTTTTATATAATACTCCATCTAATACTATATATCTTAAGGCTTTACCTCTCAATGTTTTGGCTCACCTCGTCTCATCTGGTAATGGTCTTTGAGTAAAAAAATTAACAATATATGTTTGCTAATCGCCTCGAATATCCTCCAATGTGACAAAAAACTCCTCTACACTTTCGCACTGACTAGATTGAGTAACAATTGAAAGATTTTTTGGTAGCAAAATCCAAGGATATTCCTCCTTATAAGTAATATTTGGTAAAGAATCAGCCACCATCTTACTCTCTCGAACAATATATTCAACAACAACATTATCGAACAACAGCATTAAATTCCGAAGTTCCCGAAGATATAAAATCAAACGATCCTTGCGTGCTTCAGAAAATCCAGATACCTGATTTGCTAACAATTGAGAATCCATTTCCGAGCGTACTGAAGTTGCTCCATAAATTTTTGCCAATCTTAAACCTGCCAAAGCAGCTTCATATTCAGCCTCATTGTTCGAAGCGTGAAAATAAAATTTAATATATTGAATCATCTTTTCTCCAATTTGAGCTATTAACTGAACTCTAGCACTGCACCTTGAGATACTAGACCCTCCATCTGTTCGAACAATCCACCTCGAACTAAATGGTTCAATATCCTTGCTTTCTTCCATATCTGATCTGCTCGAATGGAATTCAACAAAAAAATATGCCAAGGCTTATACTTTTATTGCAGTTCGAGGTGTGAACAAGATATTATAGTCCCCCAACTTCACTGACCACTTGGTCATTCTCCCCAAACTATCAGGTCGATGTAAAACATTTTTCAAAGGGAACGAAGTTCAGACTTCAATAGTGTGAGCTTGAAAATAAGGGTACATCTTCCTAGAAGCAATCACCAATGCTAATGCCAACTTTTCCAGCTTCAAATACCTCTTTTATGTTTCCACTAAACTTTTACTGATGTAGTACACTGGCTTCAGAATACCTGAGTCTTCACTGATCAACACCGCGCTTAGTGAAAAATCTGATACCGTAATGTACAAAAAGAGCTTCTCTCCATTTCGAGGTTTTGACAATATTTCTGGTGATGATAACAAATTCTTTATATTTGTGAATGCCGCCTCACATTCCGATGTCCATTCAAATCTTCTTGGTTCTCATAAAACTTGAAAGAAAGGAAAGCATTTGTCTAGAAAATCTAGAAATAAATCGGTTAAGCGCTGCTAGCCTTCCTGTCAGAATTTGCACTTCTTTAATTGACCAAGGTGAATTCATTGTTATCAGGTCTTTCAACTGTTCAAAAACACTTCCTCTAAATCATCAAGATGCACATAATCTTTTAAACTTTTTACCACCATATCATCTATATATACTTCCATATTTTTTCCGATCTGAGTGGCAAAATCTTTATTCATCAATCTTTGATAAGTGACTCCATCATTTTTCAATCCAAAGGGCATAACCCTATAGCAACGCAACCCTCTATCAGTTGTAAAAGTCACATATTCTTGATCTTTTGGATCAATTTGAATCTGATTGTATCCTGCAACAACGTCCATGAATGTTAGTATTTTATTTCCTGAGGTAGAATCAATCAGCTGATCTATTCGAGGAACAGGAAATGGATCTTTAGGACAAGCTCAATTCAAGTCTGTAAAATCCACACACATTCTCCATTTCTCATTCTTCTTTTTTACCACTACCGGATTTTTTGTCCACAAAATATATTGTGACTCCCTTATATATCTGACCCTGGATAACCGGTCCACCTAAAAAACAATTGCTTCTACTTTTTCCAAGGAGAATGCCCTTTTTTTCTGAATCACTAGCTTCACCTTTGGATCAATAGCCAATCTATGACGAATCACCTCGATTGGTACTCCTCTTGTTACATCCTTTTTTCCAAGCGAAAATATCCAAATTAGCAAATAAAAACTCTAGCAGCTGTTGACGTAAGATTGGGGTCATTAAGGTTCTGATTCGAAGCACTCTTCCTTCCAAAAAAAGTGAAGTCCTCAATTTCTTCCCTTACCGTGAAAGACCGTGGGGTTTCCCTTGGATCGTTAACTATTTCTTCTAAATCTGGGGTCAACCCCTCTGACTGCTATTCATGCATCAAATCCCCACTACTGGATCCCCGGATCCAAAGCGCAGTGGCATAACATTCTCTAGCTACCTTCTGGTCGCCTCGAACGACCCCAACTCGATCTCCAACCACATACTTGAAACATTGGTGAATCGTTGATACAACCCCATACATTCTAGAAAGTCATGACCTTCCAAAAATAGCATTGTAACTTGTGGGAAAGTCCACCACCACCAAAAGCACCTGGACCTTCTTCTTGAACGGTCCCTTTCCCAAGCTTACTTCTCCCTCAAATTCTCCAATCACACGAGCTGTTACACCTATAAATCCTATAATTGTTCGAACTGATTGAGAAATTCGAGGTGGATTTGTCATTTTATCATAAGTTAACTTAAAAAGGACATTAGCAGAACTGCCAGTGTCAATAAGCACACGTCGAATTTCAATGCTAGCCACCTTTGCTCCAATACCCCTGCATCTTTATATGGCCTTGTTGTTCCTCACAGATCATCCTCATCGAATAGAATGAAAGGAATGGCCTTTTTTTGTACAAATGTGTGAACATTTTCCCTTCAATTTGAGTTGTCAGATTGACAACATGTCTCTTCCTCGAACTATCAGAGTTGCCAGTCATTGAATCGCCTCAAAAAATGGCTAATGACTCAAATAATTTGCATAAATGTAGCAGACGTCCCTTTTCTATTGGCTCTTCAACTGCCATAAAAAACAACCTGTTCGGATCCTTCTCCATATATTCCGAAGAAGTATCAAATTCCTTAACTTTTGAATCTAAAATCATCAAATTCCCAGCTGGCGCAGCTAAATTAGCCTTCGAAGTTGACGCTGCGTTTTTCGAACCATTCCACTGTGACTTCACATAAGTCAAGAGCTTTCCATTATAATCATGGTCTGAATCTCCTTTTTCAGAGCAATGCAATCTTTGGTATCGTGCCTGGTATCTTCATGATACCTGCAGTATTTGTTGTTCCGTTCCTCCTTTGGCATACTTATTGGAGCTAGCTTCATAAGATTTACGAAGCTCTTGTTCTTATCAAAGATTGCAACCATATTCTTTGTCAAATCAGCATAGTATTCTGGCCTAACCCATTGATTTGGCCTTGGTTTGTTATAGTTATACGATAGAGCGTGATTTGAATATCCGCCAGTTCGAGGTAACAAGTTGTTGTTGTTCTATTGTTTCAGTTAATTACCAATTCCATTCGAGGGCTGCCCTTGGTTATTGGCCACATGACTCGAAGTTTTTGGAGTGCTAATCGGTCCTCCTCGGACTCTAGTTGACTCCTCAACCTTAATATGATCCTCAACTTGAGCCATCAAGGCTCCAAAAGTTAAAGCTCTCCGTTTTGTAGTTTCATTGGCCAGATCCCCTGGAAATAATCCTTGGCAAAAAGCTGTCATTGTCACATTTTCTTCGTAATTTTCCAAACTTGATTTAGTCAATACGAACCTCTTCGTATAATCCTTCAATTTCTTTCCAACTGCCTGTTTGTACTGGTATCTTCATTCGCTCTCATTTCTTTACTCCCCACAAACTGTCTTCGAAAGAAGTATAAAAATCCCTAAAATTTAAGATGGATCCCCTCAGAATTCAATTGTACCACTTTAAATTCGTACCTTTAAAAGTTTGCAAAAATGCACGACACACCAGCCGGTCAGCATCTTCAAAGTTCATCATGTAATTTGTAAATTGTTCGATGTGGTCATCGAGATCTTGCATCCCATCAAACTTTTCCACTTTAGCAATGTCAAAACTCTTTGGAAGCGTTATGGATCGAATCTCTCTTGTCAATGGAGAGTTTCTCCAATCGACACCTTGCATAAATTGATCATTAGTTCCCATCACTACATATAGATTTCGACCAGTCTCAACATATTGATTCGAGGTGTTCCCTTGACACCACATAGAATGATGAACATTTTCTCTTTTAGATTTGTATTATTTGTATGCCTCCTCGGTTGCTCTCTGTTCGGTTCCTCTTTCGAAGAACTCCTATATCTTCTAAAATCTAGAAGCATAGATTTCTACCTCTTCATAGACCACATACTTTTGCTTATCTTTTTTCCCTCTACGAGAAGAATATCGCTCTTTAGGAGATTTGAAGCGCGCTTTTTTATGTTCACTTTTAGCTTGATGATCAGCACAGGACTGATCAGATTAATCTCCCATGTCAATCTTTTTATTCTTTTGTCTTACCTAGGATTTGAGCTTCGCTGAGTGAATTTCTTGTTCTCGTTGTTCATATTTTGCATTTAACACATTTATTTTGTCTAAAAGCCAATTCATACGCATCTCAATGTCTGATTGAGTTTGGATCGGATTTGATCCATCCAGCTTGTTCTCATTTCTTTGTAAGTCATCTTTTAAAGTGTACATCGTCGATCGAAGTGACGGATTGTTTTCGGGATTTATTATATGATGCGATTCAAACGGAAAAATGAGAAGATTGTATCAAAATTTGAACAGACAAGTCACTGATTCTTAATCGTCCACAGCGGAGTCTCCTATTTGGTGAGTTTAGTTATTAAGAATATTCTCTTCGGAAAAATTAATATATGAATTCTAGAGAGAGAGAGAGAGTTTTTAGAGAGAGAAAGTCAAAGAAAAATTGAGTAAGATCAAAAAGTGTTCAACCCATGTATTAGTTCATCCTTGCCCTTTATATAGAGGTGGAAATACTTAGATTTAAACTAAGAACAATTACACAAAAGAGGGTAAATTACCCTGAGTCCTCAACAATATTACATAGTTATAATTGTTCTCCTAAACTTACATTATTTACATTTTAGTCCTTAAATTTCTACTTCCATATCAAGTCTAATTGTGGAAAATTATGTGCCATGATTTGGTCATGACCAGCCCTGTAGCTTGCCGTGACAAGGTCCTTTGCTCAACCCAATCCTTACTTGTTGCTTCAAAAACTCTAATAATTTGTACTAATATAAAAACCGTCCACATTTATTCAATATTTCTAACAATTCCTCGCTTGATTAAACGTGCTCTCGTATATTCTTTTTTAGATCATTATTACATATAAAGCAAAATTTATTTCGATTTGAATTTTACCTTAGTGCAAATATATCAAAGTCAAGTCGGAATATATTGGTAGTCCTCTGAACCAACCTCCCATTTGATCCAACTGCTAATCTCACACACGTAATTGTTTCAATAACACATTTGTCTATGTTACACTTTAGCACTATTATGGTTGTGTGATCGATTATTTTTAAAAACCATAACTTGAGAGGAACTCATTCTCTCATGAGAGGTGCCACTACCCCTAGATTCTCATATGTATAATTCTTATAGTGTTTTGTTTCCTTCAGAAACACATGTCTCACTTAGATCGAATTGTATTAAAAATTCCTTGCAACTTATATCTTCATGGTAATGACCAACACATCTCACACTCGTCACGGGTGAAAATATAATTTGTTTATATGTTGAACCTTTTACAAAAAAACCTTGCGTAACCCATTAAAAATTTGATGTTGAAGTTCTCTATAGTCGAATTGGATTGCCATTACTTACAAAATATATTTTTTAAAGTCTTATTCGCATCCTTCGAGATGTAGAGTTCACCAATTCTTAAAATAGTGATTTGGTAAACGTATACGGGAAATCTGCACTATAATGTATGTATGAGACCTATATAATTATACTTTGAATTAATTTTCTAACATACTCTTGTCTTATACTTGTATGTCCATACATTCCATTGTAGACCATGAAATCAAAGAAATCTTGTAGATTATTTTCTGTTTGAACAAACCGTTTAGTTTAGCCGCAAATACTCTTTTTCACTCGTTACTTGTAGTGAATTATGTAGTACTATTTATCATAAGATCGTCTATGACATATTAAAGTTTTGGATTTTATCTAAAGGAAGCTATTTAAACCAAGTCAGAGCGCTAACTATGAACCTCCTAGATAATTCTCTACAGATGAGCCTATTATCTCCTCCTAAATATAATATTTTATTATTGAACCGCTATATGTTGTCCTCTAGATCTATGGTGCTATCATACTTATTCATTTTGTAATTATTAAATTTCAGTGACATGTATCCACATCTCTGGTACAAGTGGGGATCCAATAAATACAGAACTTTTAGTCAGCAAAATGCCAATGTAGCTCGGGTTCACTGGCCCAAGAAAATAATACTTTGTTTCTTACCATTGATTGGGTTGTTAGGAGGCTAAAGGAATGAAGGTAAAATATATCTGGTTTGTTGGCTAATAATCATGTAATAATGACGGCAGTGTTGGACATGCACATTAAATACTTGGATGACCTATTGAATGAATCATTGAAAGGTTTTGTTGGTTGATAGGTGAAGCCGGATGAGTGTTTAATCGTCTCGACGGGTCCACTATGCAAGGAGGTGTGTAGATTACATTCTTAATTTTCTCCTATTGCATTAGATGACGCTCAGGTTCACACATTTTCCTCATTTTTATAAAGAGAAATAGGTATCATGCTCCTCTTATCATTACTAGAACACTCGTGAAGACACTTTAAAATTTTGTTATAAAATGTTTAGTCAGAGAGTCTTCGGGATCGTCAGCTTTTGAATGTTTTGAACAATAAGTAACTTTTCATTATGGTAAGATCCTGTTAGCGGTTCTTTATCACGAAGTAAGTAGCATTGCCTTCTTTCTTATCATTATTTTACTTCACTATATATCGAACCATATAGCATCAACGATGCATTGAGCCAACATCAACCACCACATTGTAAATCATTTTTATATGTGTCAAATGTTCCTTCCTCTCATCTCATCCAAATTGATGTGAACTTCACCAACAAGTATCGTAAAATCCAACAGTTAGACTATTTTGGAACCCCAATAACATATGAGATATGTTTGTTGTTTGAACGCCATAAGAATATCTTACTAAGTTGAAGAGTTCATTTAAGAACAAGAGGACACACTTCACAATATAATAATATTTTTAAAATCTATTTTATGTTTACAACACTTGTGAAGCCTCATATATAAACTTTGAACAACCTCCAAGTATAGAAGAGTCACAAATAAAAATTAAAAACAACCATTAATAATAAAACTCTTAGATTTATAAAATAGGTCAAAAGGCTAATTAAATCCATTTAATAATCAAACCATTATATTTTCGGTCTTTAATAATTGTGCTAGTTACTTCTTTAATTAGTCACTTTAATTACAATAATGTGACTTGCACTCTTTATATTCCCAATCTCCATTTTGGATTTACCAAGAGAGCTTTTTCATTTTCGCCACATTTGTTTACAAAAACTGAGAGCACATTTTTATGATCTCTTGTGGGGCTAAAGTATACACAAAATGGGTTAGACTTGATAATTATAATAATCATAGGATTTGTGAATGTATTATTTGTAAATACTCTCAAGAATCATTCCAGAATCATATCTCGTGATGATTATTTTGGACTGAGGATAATTTCTTCAGGTGTTTTAGAGAATTTCAAAGGTATTAAATGCTTGGGTGTTTTGTAGTGAGAGATTTAAGCTGCCTGGTTATGTATTTACACCCTTAAATATGGACCCATGGGCTTTCGGGTCAAGTTGCAAAATCAGGTCAAGTTTAAAGACCCATTAGTTTTTAAGTAAATTAGCATCTAGCTTAGTCAAAAGGTGTTTAGTGTTTTAGTACTTTTGTCGTGTCCGGATAGTTAAGTGGGCACCTATTGTCCGAATTACCCTTGTCTGGTTTTCTCACTGAGCAGTGGTGAATAATTCTGGACTCATCAGTAGCACCATTTTCAGGTTTTGCCAAAGATCTTTGGCAGGACTAAAAAACCCATTTAGCCAATAACAACATTTACCGGATCGCTCATGTATTCAGTTCAAGGTTTATACGGACTGAATTCTTCTCAGAATTCCAAGAGTTTTGCTCTGGATCGTGGGACACGTGTCGCACTTTGATTCGTTCTACCAGCCGCTTTCTTCCTAGAACGACGGTCCCACTAAGCCCAAAAAGAAACTCCTGCATTTATTGTTTCTTACGTTAGCGCCGCCTTCAATCATTACCTTAGTCTTTTTATTTTCTCCTAGGTATCGGTAACTTTTTGCCTCACTAGTATAAATTATTTTCCTTTACTAGTTTCACACTCTTCATCACTTTGCAATTTCTTCTTCTCAGAGATTTGTACCTCTCCTTTCAAACTTTTTTTGGGTAGTTTTATGTTCACAGCGAGAAACGCTCTCGTGAAAGGTGGCTGGAGACTGACGCCAGACCCTTAAGAGAGACCGACGCTCAACCGTTTGGACAAACTGCTGAGCTACAAACTAGCACTCTCTCATCCACAACGACTGATAAACCTTCCACAGTGATGCAAGAGGTGATGGAGTTTAGTGTCGAAGAGGCTCCATTTGAAACTGAAGCTTCTTAGAAAACTGGAGATGTTGCCTCTGATAAAAAAGGAAAAGGCAAGGAGAAAGTCTGCATGACCCATCCAGATCTGTCGGAGAGTTTGGAAGGCAAAGTGGGACCTTGTTTTCACAAGGTCAATTCGAAGTATCTGATGGCCATGCAAAATATTAATTATATCTATACTCACACCGCTGAGTTGGGCCGAATCCGGACCAAGTGGGGGATCCATGAATCAGTTAAGGTGAGGATAACTCTCACACCGTAGACTCCGATGGACTGCAAGCTCAACGAGATCGTCATCTATACTGAGCTGTTCAACTGGGGGCTGAGATTCCCCTTGGATCCATAAATCGTCAGGTACTTCCACCTAATTAAACTATGTCCAAGCTAGTTGAGTCCCAATGCTTGGTATACTCTCCTCGCCTGCATTATGGCGTCAAGGTTTTCCGGTATTCCTCTCCCACTGGAGTAGTTTGCTGCAGTGGCCAGCCTTTTTAAAAACCATCATATCCTATTCTACCACTTCAATATGGGAGATGACTTTAAAGTGGTGGATGACCAGCTTAAGTCAGAGAAAACCTGGAAGACCCAGTTCCTATTCATTAGCGGGACGTGGGAGAATGGGAGAAAAATTAAGGCTGGTGTCAATCCTAGTATGCTCACTAGCAGGTGGAAAAGCTCGGGTAAGTATTTTACTTTGTCTTTCTCATTTTGCAAAAAACTTATCACTGAATTACTTCTTCTTTTATGTCAGTATTGCTGAAGTAGTTCTCCGACTATGTGGAAGAGGGGCAGACCACGTCTTCCAAATTAAATGCCTGAGCTACTGAGCGTTGGGGGAATGATTTCCACAATTGCTTTACCTTAGGAAACTTGGTGAGGTCCCACCTATGGAACACAAAGGGCCAGAGAGACCTCACTTGGGAGGAGTTGACTACACCACCTCCTCCGGTCGTTATACTTAAGAGAACGGAAGCAAAAGACGGTAAATTGGCATTGCCCTCCAGAGCTAACCCCAAGAAAAATGAAAGGGAAGAAGGGCAAGAAAAAGAAGGCTGCGGTAGAGGCCGTTCGGGGTGCTACAGAAGAGGTTGCTCCAGAGAGGCAAGGGAAGCATGTGAAATGAGGGATTGATGCTACTTTTCTTAAAGTAGCTGGACGAGTCCATTAAAGAGGCAGGTGAACCCCACAACCAACCAAGGCCTCCTAAAAAGGATCGAAAGAGGGGAGCTAGCAGCGATGAAAGGACTGCTAAAAAAAGAAGGTCTCCTTGGGGGATGAAGTAGTCCTCCGCACTTCGGAGCCTCTACCTCCAACCGATCCAACTGACCCCAACCTGGCAGACCAAATCCAACTGATCTACACACTGGAGAGGGTACCGGAGGAGATTTGGAAGGAGTAGACATTAGTGGCCTCCAGAATATTGGCCTTTACTTCAGAGAGTTCCATAAAGATGAATTTATTGGCCCCTACCTTCCCTCAAGTTCCTTCAATATGGTGACTTTTAACGGTAAGTCTTTCACTATTTCAGGGGAAACGATTCGGTGACTCACTCTCTGTTGGGCCATATTCACCCAGTGCTTGATTTGGAGAGGCGGGTAAAGAGTCAGCCAGTCATCATCAACACTCTCAACACTGAAAAAGAGAGTTTGTCCACTGACCTCGTTAATGCCAACCAGAGTATTGAGGCATTGAAGAATGAGCTTGAGGAGTTGCAAAAGGAGAAAGAAGATCTGGCAACCAAGCGGGTCACTTCGGAGATAACTAACACAGAGCTCTGAACCAAATGCTCCGGATTGGAAAGAGATTTTTCCTTCTTGAAGGGTGACATGAAGATTAAGGACGATGTCATCCAAACCTTGTCCACTGACAAGGCTTCTCTCGAAGACGCTGTGTCCAGGGTCACCAAGGAGAAAGAGGACTTGGTGAAAGAGCAGGAAAATAAAATCCAAGCCAAGATTGATGCGTATACCAATAAGGTGATAGACTCTCTACAAGTAAAGGATGCAGAGGTCAAATCTGATATGGTACTCCTTGTCCACCAGAAATATCTGAAGCGAACCCTTGGAGATTTATGGAGATTTGTAGAGTATGATGACTTCCCGTTTCATACTATGGTGGAAGGTGATCGACATGGCTATAGTAGTGGAATATATTCCACTACTGATGAAGAAGAAGGAACCGGAGAGAGTTCCAGTGACGAATCCAAATATCCCAAGAAGAAAGACGATGCAGGAACATCGAAAGGGAATTAACCCTGATATTTTAATTATTTTTTCTTATTTTGTTTTTCTTATCTTTATGAAATACTAAAGTCCTTGGACGGCCAAGGCATTTTTATAACTGTGTCCGGTTTGAGTTCGGTTTGAGTCCGGTTAAGCCCTTTTTTAAACTCAAAGTCCTTGGATAGCCAAGGCATATTTTATGTTTTAATATCATCATTTGGTTTTAGCCGAATAAGTTTGCTTTGCTAAATTTTTGCTTTGTTTCATATTTTCTCAATTTTAATGGTTGATGTTTAATGAGCCCCTATTTATTTTACAAGTATTTAAGATGAGAGTGTTTAAAGTCTCTGATGACAAATTTTAAATGGTCATCATTCCACTAGATCAATCTGATCTGCCAAAGATCCTTAGAAGACTTTAAAGAAACTGTAAATCAAACCACTCCGAATATTTTAAGAAGGTATCAAATTTTATTAAAAATCCTGGACACCTCATTAAAACCTCCCCATGCCACCAGGGTAATAAAGAGTATTCCCTCTAATATTTACATGGACTTTAAACAAGTAAATATTTACACAACTTTCATTCCAGATACAACCGGAGGTGTTCAATATTCCAAGGGTGATTTAAGATTCTTCCATCTTTATCTTGAAGCTTGTATGTCCCAAGCTTAAGTTTTTCGGAGACCTCATAGGGCCCTTCCCAGTTTGGAGCTAGCTTCCCGAAATGCTTCTCCTTAGTATGTAAGAAGAATTTTCTCAACACTTTGTCCCCTGGTTGAAAATCCCTTCTTTTGATTTTGGAAGCAAATCTGCTCCTCAATAAGCCTTGATAATGGGTGGCTTTAAGATGAGCCTTAACCTTTTTTTCTTCTATTAAGTCCAATTGACTTCTGATTGCCACTTCATTAGCCTGTTTGGAAAAATTGTGGACTCTGTATGATGGAAGAGTTGCTTCCACATGAGTAATTGCATCCATCCCATATACCAAGGCAAAAGGAGATTCTTGTGTAGCAGCTCCAGGAGTAGTCCGGTACGCCCATAATACTTCTTGTAAATAGCTTGGCCACTTTCCAGCAGTCCCTTCTAAATTCTTTTTGAGACAGGACATAACGGTTTTGTTTTCCACCTCAACTTGACCATTCTCTTGTGGGTGGAAAGGAGAAAAGAAGCAATGTTGAATGCCCCTAGAGGCACATGAACTCTCCATATCCTTGTTATAAAATTGTGGCCCATTATCTGTGGTTATCTTTTGTGGAACCCCAAATCTGCAACAAATGTTAGACAAGATAAATTTTATAAAAGATTTTGAAGTAGTTCCTGCCAATGGGGGTTGCTTATATCCATTTGGAAAAATAACCAATGGCTACAATAATAGTTCTGCACCCTCCGGATGCCGTCGGTAGAGGCCCTACTAAATCCAGTCCCCATCGAGCAAAAGACACTGGCTCAGAAATTGATTCCAGTGGGACAGCTTGGATATGAATTTCATTACCATATATTTGGCATGGGCCACATTTCTTTACCAATTCCTTGGCATCTGCCATTATGGATGGCCATTAGTTTTCGGCCAACAAAACCCTTCGGGTTAAAGCTCTATAGCCACAGTGTGCAGATTTTTCACCATCATGTAGTTCGGATAGCACAATTTATGACTCTTCAATTCCCAAACAACGCAGGAGAGGTCTACTAAATGACTTCTTGTAAATGATGTCTCTTATGATTAAAAAAACACGAGCTCTATGCTTCATTTTCTTTGCCACAACTTTCTCCGGAGGAAAAATGTTATCAGAAATGTATTGAAGAAGGGGATATCTCCAGTCTTTGGGTTGAACCACTTGTATACTTAAACTTTCCTCCTCTTTCTTGCCCTGATTGGGTTGTATGGATGGACATTCTTGCACATGACTCCATAGGTAAGATTCAGAGTATGCTATGGTTTCCAATGAGTCTGCTAGGTGTGTTCTCCGATCTGGGTATGTGCTCATAGCTAACATTTTTGAAGTTGGCTGCCACTTCTTTAAGCTTGAACAAGTATTTAATCAACTGTTCTTTTTTTGCCTCAGATTGACCTTGGACATGATGGATAAGAAGCTGAGAATCACTGATTAACCTGACTCTTTTAGCCCCACACAGAAAGGCTAATTTCAAACCAGTTATATCAGCTTCATACTCGGACTCATTGTTAGAAGCCCTAAAAGCAAAACATATAGCCTGGTATAACTTATCGCCATATGGAGAGGTTAAACATATCCCACCACCACAACCCATGGTACTTGATCCACCATCTGTCCGGACAACCTATACCTTCTTAGTTTTTTCATCTGCAGCTTGTTTAGTACTTTTGTCTGAATGGAATTCAACCAGGAAATCAGCAACAGATTGAGCTTTGATTGCAATCTGAGGGGCAAAATCAATATCATAATCACCCAATTCTACTCACCATTTGGTCATCCTGCTTGATATGTCTGCATTCTAAAGAACATGTTTCAAGGGAAAATACATCCGGACAACAATAGAATGAGACTGAAAATAGGGCCTCATTTTCATGGCAGCAATCACCAAAGCTAGTGCTAGTTTTTCAATTTTAAAGTACCTTTTTCAGCATCTATCAGACTCTTACTGATGTAATATACCGGACGAGGATAATTGTCCACCTCTCTTACTAGCACCGCACTTATAACACATTTTTCTCCATTAATAGGTTTGTAAAGAGTTTTGGGGGAAGATAAATGCTTTTTTATTTCATTGAACGCATGGTGGCACTGTGGAGACTAGTTAAAGTCTTTAGCACCCTTCAAAGTCTGGAAAAACGGGGCACACCTACCCGAGGATCTTGAGATAAAATGATTTAAAGCAGCTAACCTTCCTGTCAACCTTTGCACTTCTTTAATATTCAGAGGAGGATCCATTTGTAATAAGGCATCAAGCTGGTCTGGATCAGACTGTATCCCTTTCTCACTTATCACATACCCCAGAAACTTTACGGACTGCACTCCAAAAATACATTTTTATAGATTGAATTTTAAATTAGCCTTTGTCATGTTGGCAAAAGTTTCTTGAAAATATGCTAAGTGTAATTCTTCTTCCACACTCTTTACCATCATATCATCAATATATACTTATGTATTCCTCCCAATTTGATCAGCAAACGTTTTATTCACCAACCTTTGATAGGTAGCCCCAGTATTCTTCAACCCCAAAGGTATGACCTTGTAACAATGGAGGCCCCTATCTGTAACAAAAGTAGTCTATTCCTGGTCCTTCGGATCCACTTGTATCTGATTATAACCATAGAAGGCATCCATGAACGACAACAAATTGTTCCCAGATGTGGAGTCTACATACTGATCTATCCGGGGGACTGGATACAGATCTTTTGGGCAAGCCATGTTGAGGTCAATAAAGTCGATACACATACGCCATTTCCCATTCTTCTTTTTTACTAACACTGGATTGGCTGTCCATAAAGGATATTGAGACTCCTTTAAGTGCCCCATTTTGGTAAGCCGGTTAAATTCTTGAACTATGACATCAGCTTTTTCTTTAGAGAAAGCTCTTCTTCTCTGTACAACATGTGTTACATCTCTCTGGATGGATAATTGGTGTGATATAACATTCAGAGGCACTCCGATTACATCAATATTACACCAAACAAAAACATGTTGGTGGTTTGCCAAAAAGGACAACACTTTGATCTTCAATTCTGGTGTCATCTTAGATTTAATTTTGACATTTCTTCCTTCAGCCAGAGAGTGAGTTTCAACCTCTTCAATTGGTATCAAAATACCAGGGGTCTCTCTGGGTCATCAATTTCACCCTCACCCCCAGAGGGCCCCACCAACTGCTAATATTCGTTTACCCGGACTGCCCCAGAGTTTTAATGGCAAGCGCAGTTGCATAACATTCCCTTGTTATTTTTTGGCTACTCCGGACAACTCCCACTTGTCCTTGAACAGCATATTTTAGATATTGGTGAACTGTTGAAGCCACAGCATGCATTCTGGAGAGCCAATATCTTCCCAATATCGCATTATAACACGTGGGACAATCCACCACAACAAAAAGTACCCTGACCATTTTCTTGAAAGGGCCCTTGCCCAACAAATTATCCTCCTCAAACTCTCCGACCACGTCCGCAGAGCTTCCAGTGAAACCCACAATGGACCTGTTCGAACGCTGAATCACTGCAGGATTCTACATCTTTTTATAGAAACTTAAAAAGTTAAAGGTTGGCTGAGCTGCCAGTGTCGACCAAAATTCACATGATGTCATTTCCCCCAATCGATGCTCCTATCACCACAACATCTTCATGAGGACCAGCTATGTCCCTTAAGTCATCTTCATCAAAAACAATGAAGAGGAAAGAAATTTAGGATTGATAGGAGGACATGTGTCCCTCTAACTGAGTAGCCAGAGTGTGAACATGCCTCTTCCTTGAAGAAGGAGTTGGCCCAGTCATTGTGTCTCCCTTAAATATAGTAAGCGACTCAAAAAATCTTATGAGCCCAGATACTATCTTGGTATGTTCTGTTATAACACCCACCTTATTCCGGGCTGGATCAGGATCAAAATACTCTGATTCTACATCAAATCTTTCAATAATTACCATGGCCCCGTCTATAGCCGATGTCCCTACATTGTTTGTTGGGCCAGTCCGATGAGCATTATGAGGCCTATTCCCACTTCTTCTCTTGACATAAGCACCTAATTTTCCTCTTTCGATCAGATTATGCACCTCTTGTTTCAAAGCAATGCAACCTTCTGTGTTATGGCCAATATCATGATGATATTGGAATAAACAAGTATTACGGATTTCCCTAGGAGATTGAAGCGTTGTCGGCTTCCTAAAATATACCTCTCATCTTTTATTTTGTCATAGATGGTTGCCACATTCTCTTTTAATTCAGCAAACCACTCGAGTTGGACCCAAGGTCCTCGCTTATTTCTAGACTACTGGCTCTGAGCTGGAGCTGGGTGAGATTGAGCCTTGGCCCAGTTGGGACCCTGTCCGGTCTCCTTACCCTTGTATCTGGACTGATTCTAGTTTGGTGCAGTTGGGGCAGACCTCACCTACCTGTGCACCCTAGTCTTTTTCGTCTCATCTACATTGATTTTCTTTCCCACCTGGTTTAGTAAACCACCCCACGCCATGGCCTTCTTCCTGGTCACCGAATCGACAAGAATCTCAGGGTTTAATCATTGTCTCGGAGAATATATTGCTACTTGTTCAAAGCAATCAGCTAACCCATTCTTTGTGTTCACGAACCGGTTTATATAGTCTTTTAGTGATTCATTTGGCTCTTGGGCACAATGGATAATATTATCTCCATTTCCCTTCACTTGTTTACTTCCAACGAACTGCCTCCGGAAGGCCACCCGAAACGTGACAAAGTTTCTGATGCACCCTTGTGGTAGGATATTGTACCACCTGGTTTAGTAAACCACCCCACGTCATGGCCTTCTTCCTGGTCAACGAATCAACAAGAATCTCAGGGTTTAATCCTTGTCTCGGAGAAGATATTGCTACCTGTTCAAAGCAATCAGCTAACCCATTCTTTGTGTTCACGAACCGGCTTATATAGTCTTTTAGTGATTCATTTGGCTCTTGGGCACAATGGATAATACTATCTCCATTTCCCTTCACTTGTTTACTTCCAACAAACTGCCTCCGGAAGGCCACCCGAAACGTGACAAAGTTTCTGATGCACCCTTGTGGTAGGCTATTGTACCATTTCAGAGCACTCCCCGTAAAAGATTGAGAGAAGACTCTACATAGCAATTTGTCATCATCGTCAAAATTCATCATGAAAATTTTAAATTGTTCCAGATGATTGTCCGGATCCTTGCTCCTATCATACTTTTCCATCTTAGTACTATCAAACCTCTTAGGAAGGTTTCCGGGCAGTATTTTGGAGGACAATGGAGATTGTCTCCAATTTCGGCCACGACTAAAGATAGTGTCTTTATTAGGTGTTGCAAAAATACATGGTTCATCATTGAAAGCGAAGGGATCCATCAGTAGTTGATCCACATGCCTCCGGCTATGGCTGTGGTTGTGAGATGACCCATTTCCCAGATGCCTTTTTAACCTTCCATGCCTGTCATTTTCTTGAATATTTTTTAACCAAATTTTGCTTCTTCTTGGATCGGCCCTCATCACTGCTGGATGACAGGGACTCCTCAAGTCCATCCTCATTCGAAGAGCTACTAGAGGACTCAGACTCTGAGGTCTCCACCGGTTTAGACCGGTGAGACTTCTTGGAGCTGACATGGGTCTTTTTAGTACTCAACTGAGTCTTTGTTGATGGGTCATTCTCCCTTGGATTGTCAGTGTGGTGAATGGCTGACACTTTCGATTTTTCTTTTAAGCCTTTTTCGTTCTTCGATCGTGTACTCATCGTTCTCTCCCACCACTTTTATCAAAGGTGGTGGCACTCCTTAATCGTCCGGATTCATCCGAACTGGTTTTTTTGTTGGTTTTGAATGCTAGATTCAGGCACCTTCTTCTCCCACTGTGGTCGCCAATTTGGTGATGATTATTTTGGACTGAGGATAATTTCGTCAGGTGTTTTAGAGAATTTCAAAGGTATTAAATGTTTGGGTGTTTGTAGTGAGAGATTTAAGCTTCCTGGTTATATTAAATGTTTATTACCCTCATTAATGAAAGGGGTTGGGTATTTATACCCTTAATTATGGACCCATGGGCTTTCGGGTCAAATTGCAAAACCGGGTCAAGTTTAAAGACCCATTAGTTTTTAAGTAGATTAGCATCTAGCTTAGTCAAAAGGTGTACTTTTGTCATGTCCGGATAGTTTAGTAGGCACCTATTGTCCGAATTACCCATGTTCGGTTTTCTCAGTGAGTAGTGGTGAATAGTTCTGGACTCATCAATATCATTCCCTCTCTCTAAACATAATTTTGTCCTCAAAATTTAATGCATGAAGTATGATTGCAAGTGTACGTCGCATATTAGTAGTTGAGTTTCTCGTCTATTCTTAACCTTCTCAATCGATATTTTGATAAGATTCATCTCTTTAGCTTGTAATAATGCATAAATTACTTTCACAATATCCAAGTACATAGAGTTATAATGAACTTGATCTAACATGAGAAAACTTTGCAAATAAGAAGTACAATAGTCTAGAGTGAGAATAATAAACTCAACATGATCTACCAAAACAAGCCCACTTAGTTTCACTTCATTGGGTGTAAAAGAAATTTTATTACCTTGCACAAATACAAACGCTTTGATACAATAAAAATATCTACAACATGTTTACTTAAATCATTATGGATATATTATGTCAAACTCTCTAAACAATCAACATTAGGAAATATGTTCTCACATGTCATTGATAAACTATCTTGCACAAGCGGTAATCCCTCATAAGTTGGAATGATAAAAATATTTAGATTGTATTTAATGTTTCGTGTGTGAATATAAGCATCTAAAATTATAACAAATTCATACCTCCATAGTTCAACTTGCAATTCGAATTTTAAGCCATCTACATATAAATATAAGTCCTTTTTCTCATAAAAACTAATACCAAGCCATCCAACCAACTCTTGAAAGTTTTTTGGTATAAGTATCAACAATTGAATCTTGACGAAGACACTCCAACTTTCTAAAAAGTATTTTATTGTAGTTGGGAGGTAAAAACTCTTTATTCAAGTAAAGTCTCATAAAACCCCAACTTGTAATTAACGACAAGTATTGGAGCGATCTTTGTAACTTTAGGTGTTGCCACCAGTATAATGCATGACCACCAAATTTTTTTATAACCAATTTCATTTCCAAATATCAATAAATATCATGTTTATAAATAAAATGATCTGTGAAACTCATCCATTATAAGAATGACCAAATATCACAAAATCCATCAAATTTGAGTAATGCATGTTGAATCGAATCAAACATATTCTTTTTAAACAATTAACAGCAAAAAGAAAAATGAAAGATATATAGGATAAAAAATCTTTCTTTTTTTTTCTTTTTTCTTTTTTTCTTAAAGAACATAACAATACTAAAAAGAAATGATAATCAAATTTGTCTTAGATCTGAAGTTCTGATACCAACTTATATGAACTCCACTAGTAAGTATGGTGAAACCCAATAGGTAGACTAGTTTTTGGAGCCTTGAGAACGTATGGAAATATTTGTTTGAGCTATATCTCTTCACCTGTAAGGATTAGAACCCACAACTACGAGTTTGATGTTAGAACGACACAAAAATATCCCCATAACTTTAAGAACCAAAAGGATACACCTTACAATACAATAATATTTCTAAAATCCAAATTATGTTAACAAAGTTTGTGGAGCCTCGTATTTATACTTGGAACAATCTACAATTATAGTAGAGTCACGAATCAGAATTAAAGAAAAACATTAATAATAATGCTCTCAGATTTCTAAAACATGTCAAAAGGTTTTTTTAATCCATTTAATGATCAGAACATTCTATTTCTGTCCTTTAATAGTTATGCTAGTTACTTCTTTAATCATCCATTTTAACTGTAATAATATGTTTTGCACTCTTTATCTTTCCATTCTGCATTCTTGATTTTTCTAAAAGAGTCTTTTTATTTTTGCCACCATTTTTTACCAATAACAAAAATTATATTTTATGATCTCTCTTGGCCTTTACTATACACAAAACCGGATGACTTCATTGTGAATGTTCTCCTTGTACTTACTCTCAATAATCAATACAAAATCATATTAATAATCAATACAAAATCATATCACAGCTGATCCAGATTTTGCAAGAGGTCTACGTTGGGAGAAACATGTGCATCAAGCACAATAAATGCCTCTAGGACAAGAACATATTCTGAGCCTATATAGGAAATTGCGTTTTCTTTTATTTTATAAAGTTTTCTAAGATTTTGAATTTCTTTGGAAACCGGTCTAAGATCCCCTCCATTAAAAATCAAACAAAAAATAAATTTGTAGATGATTTAAAATAAAAGTAATCTTATAGCACATTAAACAGTCATAAACCCTGCAAATAAAACCAAACATGCAAAATATACAAAAAAAAATATAAAACCAAAATAAAATAGTAAAACTCAAACTAAATTAAATTTTCTCCATAAATGGAGAATTTGGTTAAAAAAACACCTCAAGGCACAATAAAAACATATATCGAGAATATATAATGGGTTGGCTATCAACCTCATTCACCTGAAGCAAAAGTTGCATTCTCCACCTTCGAAGGCGGAGGAATAACAACTTGAAAGAGAAACAACAATTTTGATCCGTTATAGAAGCAACACCGTTGGTATCTGAAAATTATAAAAATTCGATTCTCCAAATTATATGAATAACAATAATATCAACCGAATTCCAATAATATGAGTAACAATAATATCAACCGAAGGTTTCCAGGGGTAGACGAGTTGGTTGAGTATGGCATTTTTATGACCAAAAGAGTTCGAGTCCCTTTACATACGCTTTCTCGGCTGAGCCTGTCATCTTGTGTGGTTTACCTTCTGGCGTTGGTTTGCAGGTTATCGCGTCAGACTGAGGGTTTACCCTGTGCGCACTCATTAGACTCTAAATAGCGGCAGCGGGTTCCCTCCGAAAAAAAATAAAAAAAAATAAAAAAAAATAATAATATCAACCGTTGTCCAACTTATATTATATGATATTTCCTGGTTAGTTAGGAACATATTGCAAAAGGAGACGATATTTAACTCACATATTCCTCATGAATATAGTAAAAATATAGTAAAGAATCATTATTTGCAGCCTCCTCCACCATACTTTCAACAGCCTTCTTCATACAAAATGATACATACTTCTTAAAGATTAGAACGATCCCAATCGCTCGGACTTAAGTCTTTTTTTTAAAATAAGTTGTTTCTCAGCTAGCATATCATTCAGACTCTTCTAGGGTTTATCTTCTCAGCTTTAACTTTTTTAACAAAAACAATATGTTGCTCTTGTTTATTGTTCCGAACTTTTTATTCTTATAATTTTTTAAAAAACAATTACGAAGCTCAAGTTAAAGTTTATTATTTTTATTTTCCTTTGTTTGAAGTTTAGATCCTAAAGATTTAGTCGCAACATGTGCTTCCAGCTCATGTCTCAACTTCTCCAAAATTTAAGTTTTGTCTTGAAGTTTAACCTCTAGCTTTTGACTACTAAAAACAGCTCTTATATAACTCCCAACAAGGGCCGAAAATCAAAGATAGAAGGGATAGTAGGGATTGGACGTTCATAAGCTCGATGCAATTTTATGGAAGTGTTAAATGGAGCGTATATAAAATAGTAAAAGTATAATTAGGAACTTCCAAGAAAATAAGAATAAGTAAAAAAATAATTCAGAGACTTACCTCATCCCGCAACTTCATTTTCCTTCCAACCGATTCCCGGAGACCAAGATGAGTAGGACAAATTGTCCTTATGCGTGCACAATTCGCAAAAGGAGTGAAGACTTCGTAATTGGGTCCAATATTCTGTACATGAGTCGCATTAACAGAATATTCATCCTAAAATTGTTGTTAGGAATATCACATGTAACTACTTCAACTGAAGTCAGAGGTTGGCTCAAAGCACCAACAGCTTGTGAAACCAAAATTTGCAAAAACCCAACATTGTCGGTAGTAATACCAACATGAGAAGAAACCTCTTTAGAAACAATACCAAACGCGTTTTAATCAATACCTTCTTCTCAGCAAGATCTTTCGCCTTGGCCTTTTCTGCCTCAAACCTCTCAAGGGAAGCTTCACTTTTCTGTTTTGATTTCAACGTCTCCTTCAAATGAAGCGTAAACTATGCAACAAATTTATTACTCATTTTCTTTTGGAGGGCGTCTAGATCAAGTATAAGAACAACCTCATCCAACTTCTCCTCCTTGTTCCCAATACAGACTGCAACTTTCTTCATCATCTGAGTACAACCATCAGCAATGGCAATACCCTTATAAGTCGTTGGAATGAAGAGAGGAAAAACCAAAATCACCTTCGAACACATCACTCATAATATTAACATACTAGGATATGTAAGGTATATAAAGAGTGCCCTTTCAACCGAAAGGTGCATAAGCGAAAAATAAAAATAATAAGCGTTTATAAAAGAAGCAGAGAGATAATACTTAACAACGATTGCTTATGAAACAACAAAAGATAACTATGGATGTTGGTCAAATGATGTAGTAAAAGCCTCAACAACATTGGAATTAGCTACTTGTTGACTATTAACGAGAGCGAAAATTGAAGCACCTATGGTAGTTAAAGTTTCAGATGCAGAAGGCGTTATGATACTTTCTTAAGAAAACAAGGGTGTGAGATCTAGAACCCACTTCAACACCTTCAAGCTTTACTGAAAGAAGACATACTCGTTCATATCCAACCTCAGTTGGCATACTCAAAGAAAAAATAGTTGATGCAAGCTTTAGTTATTTCCCGCTTTTGATTATAACTTCAACCACAAGAATGGCCTTAGTGTAATTTTTATAAAAATCAACAATTTGATGATTCTATTAGGGTGAAGCATTTGAAAATAGAGTGGCAAATACATAAAACAATATATATAAATAACAAAACAAGCTTACATTTAACATTACAAGCCTGAGAACACATATATTGATCCAACTTCTCACTGATCTCCTAATCACTAGAGATATATACAAACTCCATTTTCTATTTCTTTTCAAAAGAAGATATGCTCTCGAGAGTGTCGCAGCCAATTTCGGTAGTAAAATAAAATAAATGAGTTGTTTATGGTAAATTTCGTACGCGTGGCTAGAAAATTACGAATCCTTAAATACTTGTAAATAAACTAAGACATAATAACAACTTCGATCAATGATCTCCATGCATTGGTATCTAGTCTACTAGTCTACCAGGGGAAAATTTGATTCGTTTAAAAGATCTTGACTAAGTCAAGACTGAGAAGCAAATGTATATACAAGAAACAATACTTCCTTGCGAAGAGAAATTAAAGAGTCTCCTCTACCTTTAAAGAGTTTTATGATTATTTATAGCCATTATCTTAGTATGACTTAGATAATTGATTACAAAAGGGTCAATCCTCGTCGAAGGCTCGCACGGGTATTGTTTTCGGTCCACTTCCGAAATACCTCATTCTAGTTGAGATATGTTCTTACTTATATACCATTTGATCCTTCCTATATTTAACCGATGTGGGATGTGGGACTTTGGTCGTCATCCTAACAAATACTCCTCTCGAACAAAGTACCACTTTAACCTCCACTCAATTGACTTTCATCCGCCCACTCTAGTCAGATTGGTAGACTACTTGACCATAGAGGCACTACGGATATTACTGCTCACACCAGTTATTAGACCACACTGTCTTGTTCCTTAGCACCACTCCCCACTCCAATCAAGTATCACCGCTTGATGAGTCATGAGCACTCCAAACTAGGATCTCTAGAACAGACCACCTTGAGCACGACTATTGGTATATCATGTTCGATCTCCAAGAATTTCACCACCATCGCGTTCTGTCTGGGCCTGAATCTCTCATACCATTTGTAGGGAATATATCCTGCCTCTGTATATAAGTAAGAAGAACATGATCTCAACACTAATATGATATTGTCCGCTTTAGCGTCCGAAGGCCCGCGCGAATTGTCTTTTGGTCCATTTTCAAAAGGCCTAATATGTTCTTACTTATATACAATTGATCCTTCCCACGTCTAACAATCTCGAAAAATACATGTAGTCAGTTTCACTACCCGGCTAGAAGGAAAGATGTCTACCCATCCATATCAGAATCTAATACCATTTATTGTATTTAATAATGATGATTTGAGAGATATTACTTGGCCACTTGAGGATGTTGTGGTGATTGAGGCTGCAATTGAGGGAATGAAAATCCAAAGGATTTTGATTGACGTATGTAGTTTAGCTTCTTATTTTTCTCTCTCTACTTATAATAAAATGAAAGACCCACATGTCATTATCTGGTCGAATAGAACCGTAATAGGATTTACGAGGAAATCTACTGATATGGTTAAGGAGTTCGAATGAGAAATAATATTTTGGAAATGATCATTTAAAAAGATATTCATGGTAATTTTTGTGGTGGGTGATGGTCTAACTCATTGTAATACCATATGTGGTATATCATGGTTATCAAGGATGCATGTTTTTGCGTTAATGGTTCACCAATGCTTGAAAAATACAGTTCGGGGCCATGTGGGAGTCGTTCGAACAGCCATAAAGTGGCTTGAGAATTTTATGGCACTATTTTGGCCCCGAAAGAAATAGAGAATATGGCAACCAAGAAGGAACATCAATTACTAGAGCCCTCTTCTGATTCCAGCAAAATAGATGATCCAAGAGAGACTTCTAGTACGGTTA
Source organism: Limnanthes douglasii subsp. nivea (assembly GCA_036936605.1). Classification (NCBI taxonomy): domain Eukaryota; kingdom Viridiplantae; phylum Streptophyta; class Magnoliopsida; order Brassicales; family Limnanthaceae; genus Limnanthes; species Limnanthes douglasii. Next base: position 199,499,687 of record JAUPFV010000004.1, on the reverse strand, counting down.
TTCTTGACAAAGATGTTGAGTTACATATTTTTCCTGATGGAAAATGTATTAGGATTGGAGAAATATTACCAATAGAAAAGGAAAATTTGTTATCATTCTTATTCAAGAATTTTCATGTATTTGCTTGGTGTATTGAGGATGTAATGGGTGTACCTTCAAGTATCATTTGTCACAAACTATTTATACAACCTGACGCAGGCCCTGTCATACAGAAATAGATGGCGTCTTTTGTAGAAAAATATGAAGACATTGTTAAAGAGGTAAATCGACTGATAAAAGTTGGGCATATCCGGGAATCTCAGTACCCGTTATAGATTGCAAATCTATTGCTTGTGAAAAATAAAAATGGAAAATGACGTATGTGTATTGATTTCACACATCTAAACAGGGCATGTCTGAATGATCCGCTCCATGTTCCCTAGATAGGTTAGTCGGAAGGTTTTGGGGATATGTTATATGTGAAAAGAAGATTCAAGTTGATTCAACACAGCTAAGTGTATTACTTACTATGGACCCTCCCAGATCCACCAAAGAGGTCTAAATATTGACCGCAAGGTTAGCTGCGTTGAACAAATTTATACCAAGATTTTCTAACAAATATGCACTTTTTTCCAAATCTTAAGGAATGCTAAAGAATTTAATCGGTCGCGGAATTGTGCTGAGGTATTCATTTTGAACAAATAATATTTGTCTTCATCAAAAACATTAACCAAGCCGATGATGGGTGAAAGGCTCTACATTTCTTAGCATTGTCCGACTATGCAATGAGTGTAATTTTGGTTCGGGAAGTTGATGGCTACCCTTGCCCCGTATACTATGTTAGCAAGAGTCTGTTGGATGCTGAAAAAATATATTTGAAGTTGGAAAAGTTATCTTTGTAACTTGTGACAATAACTATAAAAACGAGGCCCTATTTTTCAAGCACATTTCAATAATGTTCGAACCTCTTTTCCACTTAAATATATTTTTTTAAAACCAGATGTATCAGTTCGGATGACCAAATGGTCTATCGAACTGGGTGACTCTGATATTGATTTTTCTCCTTGAACTGCAATCAACGCCCAAACTATAGCAGACCTTTTGGTTGAGTTCCATTGGGAACGACCGTATATTGAATCTCATATTCAAAAACCTACGAAAGAGTGGGTAGTTCGAACAGATAAAGGGTCAAAAAATTTAGGTGGTGGGATATTAATTCATAATTGTCTCATTTCGAAGATTCAATGTACCAAACAATAAGCTTTGGTTTTAAGGCATCAAACAAAGAAGCTGAGTATGAGGCAACCATAGCTGAGTTAAGGCTTTCTCAAATTTGTGTTGCCGAAAGAGTTCGATTAATAAGCGATTCAAAATTACTCATACACCACGCTCAGGGCCAATCGTAAGCTAAAAATAACAGTTGTTAAAGTATTTACAAATATTGAGGAAAATATTAGCCTTTTTCAAGTATGTGTAATACGAGCATGTACCACGAACTGAAAATTTGTTGGTTGATTCCTTAACCATTATTGTTTGAAGCATATCTCTGGTTCTTAATATAAGAATTCCCTTAGATATTAACAAATTTTGAAGTAGGGACAAGCACTAAAGAAATTTTCCAAGTTTCAACGATAACAAACAATGATTGGAGGCATGAGATCAAAAAGTTCATTACTAGAGGAACTTTTCTCGTTGATAAAATATTGGCTAAAAAATTGAAGTTTAAAGCACATGGCTTTCTAGTATTGAGGGATGTCATATATAAGAAATCTTTTGACATGCCTTTATTACGATGCCTTGTGTATGATGAACCTCATGTGATTTTATCCAAATTATATGACGAGTAAGGCTTTACCCACTATGGCTACAAAACTTTAATCATGAGGGTTTTATTATGGGGATATTATTGGCCTTCTATCATGGTATATGCTAAATATTTAGTTAAAAATGTGGTCCATGCAAAATATATTCCAACGCAATACATGTTTCAGCAGTTCCACTAGAATAAACATTTGAGGTGATACCGCTTGATATGTGGGGGCTTGATTTAGTAGGACCCTTACTAATGGCTTCTCGAGGTTGTCGAACTATTATGTTAGTTGTTGATTATTTTTCCAAGTGGATGGAAGCATCACCTCTATCTGGTACCAAGTCCAAAGCAGTAATAACTTTTATCATCCCCAACATATGTTGTAGATTGTGGATCCCTATAGGCATTACAACAGATAATGGCCCTCAATTTAAAAATAGAGACATGGATTTGTTTTGTAATTTCAGAGGAATACGATATTGTTTCTCTTCATCTTTTCACCCTCAATCCAATGGAAAAATAGAGGTTGTTAATACGACCATTCTAATGGGTCTAAATAAAATTTAGAAGGGGTAACATATAAGTGACCAAATTATTTACAAGAAGTGTTATGGGCTTACCGTACTACCCCCCGAACTACCCATTGAAGAATCTCTGTTTGCTTTGGTTTATGTGGTGGACGTAATAACACCAATTGCGTTTACCCTCCCATATTTCCGGATTGAAATTTATTTCAAAGAAGATAATAACATAGCTATAAGAGTTGAATTAGATTTGATTAAGGAAAAAAAATAGTAGCTTATTTGAGAACTGTTCATTATCAAGGTTTGATGAGAAGCAAATATGCGTCTAAAATTAAAAGAAGATAATTCAAAGTGGGAGACAGAATATTGAAAAATATTTTCTTACATTCCAAAGAAAAAAGGTTAGGAAATCTAGCACCAAATTGGGAAGGATCATATATGATACATAAAATGGTCAAGACTGGAACTTATTGACTGATGGATCTAGAAGGAAACTGTTTAAGGCACCCATGGAACATTGAAAACTTAAGGCTTTATCTTGAATAATTGTATAAAATGTTTATTTTGTTTATTTTATTTTAAAACTTATATAAATATTTTAGGGGCATACTCTTTCTTACTCTGGTGGCTCAGGAAGGTTTTAGTGAGGTGTTAAAACCCCTTGTAATCTATTTTATTTGTCTTAAACCATTCTTACTTTATTTTTGTACTTAGTATTTTTCACAAACATGTATATGTTCGAATGGTTAGTAATTATTGATTTGTATACCTTTGAATGGTTAGAATTAATAAATTTGTATACCTTCAAATGGATTATCATTGGATTGTTAGAAATGATTGATTTATATACCTTCAAATGGATTCACTTCTAATGGTTACAAATAATTGATTTGTATACCTTCAAATAGATTACCTTCGAATGGTTAAAAGTGATTTATTTGTATACCTTTGAATGAATTACCTTCGAATGGTTAGAAATGATTGATTTGTGATAGAGGCAGGATATTCGAGGAATAATTAATAGTTCAATAACTCAAAATAAAATAAAACAATCGATAAAACCCTAATCGTATGTTAGAGAGAAAAAGAAACTCAGAGAAATAATCTCAAAATTGTTACTAATTCAAGTTTGTCTAAAAGTAGGGTTTGAGATCCTTTTTATAGAAGTACTCGAAACTTTACACAAAAATTACATCCTGGTGCTCTATGAATTAAAATGAATCCCGACCAAATTTCAAAGCGACTGGAGTTGTCGAAGTATTTTAAACTAATGTAACAAAAACTGAAAAAATGCTCAAAAATACGAAAACATCTAAATGAGGGCCTAAATGCTGGAATTTTGGGCCTGAACTTCATCACCTAGCTTTGCCCCTTAATGCTCCCAAAATTCATAGGGCTTCTTGGCACACCCGATTTGGGTAGTCGCAATGCCTAATTATGATAATCGAGCAGCAAATAAGGTATGTTATCGTTTCTCCAAAAGAGCTATATAGTTGTGGGCTTGTGAAACTACATCATCCTATCCTTATTGAGAAGAATTGGCCCATGAATTCTCAAATTCATCATCCTCGGCGGCCGTTGGTAAATGGCACCAGGCGCTTTACGTTGAAGACATCGTGGGTCTTCATGTAGTTGTGTAGCTTTAACCTGTATGCATTGGGATTAATCTTCTCACAATTTCAAACGCACCCACCTTCCTTGCTGCTAGTTTGTTGTACTCATGGGCAGGATAGCGATCCCTTGTCAAAACAGCACATATGAAGTCACCTACTGCAAACTCCGCTAGTGGATGTTTCTTATCTTCGGCAACCTTGTACTTATGAGTTGTTTCCTCAAGGTGCTTTCTCCTGTTCTCATGAATCTTCCACAGATCAGCGATAGTGGTCTCGACCCTAGCTAGAACCTTGTCAAGAGTTGGGAATGCCAAATCCCTAGGACCTCATGGGTTATAATGTTATACTACCATAGAGGGAGTGTGCCCAGTACTTCTCTTATGGTGCCTATTATAGGTGAACTCAACATGATAAAGGCGAGAATCCCATGCTTTCAAGTTCTCGTAGACCTCTGTACGCAACATGTTGCCTAACGTCTAATTTGTTACTTCGGTATGCATATCTGTCTGCGGGTGGTATGCACTGCTAAAACTCAGTTTTGTGTTTGTAAAGCACCATGAATTCCTCGAAAAGTGTCCGAAAACCCGCGTATCTTGTTTGGAAACGATGTTCATAGGCAGGCCATGTAAACGGTAGACCTCTCAGAAGTATAGATTAGCAACGTTCACAGTGTCTGTGGTTTTCTTGCATGCAGTAAAGTGAGTCATCTTAGAAAACCTATCAACAACCATAAAAATAGAATCGTTACCTCTCTGCATTCTCGGAAATCCACAAAATCCAAGCTCACACTTCGCCACGGTCCCTCCAGTATAGGCAGTAGTAAGTATAGACTAGCGTTGGAAGTCGTTCCCTTTGTCATCTGATAAACCTGACATCCAGCCATAAAACAGATAACATCTCTCCTTAAATGCAGCCAAAACTACTTGTAGGATATAGAATAGAGGGTTTGATATGGACCATGCCCCTCGTTGTGTTTTTCCTATATAATCAGTAGTCTCAAAGTTCTCTCAAGAATACATATTAACTTACCTTGAAAGAGGTAGTCGTTGCTCACTGTAAAATATTTTCTCAAACCTTCCCCAACGTCCTCCAGAATATGACCAAAATATGGATTGGTAGCCAGCAGATCCCTCATCATCTCAAACCCCACAACCTATCCTTCCATGAAAATCATCATATTTCATCTGCTCAATGCATCAGCCACACAATTAATTACCTAGCCTTAAAGTGTGCTTTATAGAGAAAGTAAACTATTACGTAAACGCCGCCCATCACGCGTAGCGTGAAGAGAGCATATCCTAAATTTGTAGATGCTTTAAGGTATCATGATCGATGTACAATACAAAATCGTTATAGGCTAATTAGGAAATCCAGTGCTTCACGACCCGTATCACCGCATAAAATTATTTGTCATGAGTGTTGTAGTTGAGTTTGGCCCCACTTAACTTCTCACTAAAGTAGGCCATAGGTCGTCCTCTTTGGCTGAGCACAAGTACAATGCCCAATCCAGATGCATTAGAATGCATTTCAAACCCTATAGAAAAATCAAGTTGAACTAGAATAGGTCAAGTGGTTAGTCTTACCTTAATCTCTTTAAACATTGTAGTTGTTTCAGGAGTCCAGCAAAACGTCTTGCCCTTCATACAATCTGTAATATAATCCATGACAGCACTGAAGTTATAGATGAACCTCCCGTAGAATGAAACCAGCCTATGAAAATAGTGGACTTCGATGATAAAGGTAGGTATAGGCCAGTCACGCATTGCTCTTACCTTAGACTCATCCACTGATAGGCCATCCTTCGAAGCAACATACCCAAGGAACATAACTTAGTCTGTCATAAATGAGTACTTGTCTAGTCCCCCATAAAACCTTTCTTACCTTAAATGTTGGAGGTGCAACTCATCCGTCATACTATAGATCAAAATGTCATTAAAATAAACAACTATGATATTTCCAATAAATGGACAAAATACCTGATTCATTACCCTCATAAACCTTCAAGGAGCATTAAAAATACCAAATGGCATGACCATCCACTCAAATAGATCTTCTCGGGTTTTAAAGGTTGTCTTTCATTCATCTCCCATTCGAATGCGGATCTGGTGATACCCATTTTTCGGGTCCAATTTCGTAAAAACTATAACACCACTCAAATCATCCAACAAATCATCAAGTCGAGGAATAGGAAACCGATACCTGATTGTAATCTTGTTGATAGCCCGACTATCCATACACATTCTCAATGAACCATCTTTCTTAGGTGTCAACAGTGCTGAAACCACACAAGGACTAAGACTCTCACGGATATGGCCTTTAGTCAATAGTTCATTCACTTTTCTACGAAACTTCTCATTCTCCTTTGGACTCATCCGGTAGTATGGTCGATTTGGAAAACTAGTACCTGGCACCAGGTCAATCTAGTGTTGGATGTCCCATAATGAAAGAAAACCTGTAGGCAAATTATCTGGAAACATAATCGCAAATTTTACTTGTAGCGGGCGAACTCACGCAGGTATCCCAGCAAATGGATCATCATTACATTCTTTAACCCCTAATAGATAATAAAAATTCATATAACACTAGCATGCTTTAAAAATACTTTACAAGCTCGATAGTTCCTACCCGACTCATGTGATACAACAAATGTAGGTTTGGGGGATACCTCCTTAGGTGGTGCTAACGTGATTTTAGTGTTATTCCATATAAAACTATAGCGGTTTTTCCTACCATCATACATAATGACAAAATTCCATAGTTATAACATCACACCATGCCTTATCATTATAGTTATCGACAAAAAAGGACACTAGATATCTTTTTGAAATTGTTACCTCACTACCTTTCTTTAACCAGGCGAGTTTGTAGGGGTTAGGGTGGTTTTCTGTCTTCAAGACTAGCTTCTGCACAACCTTTTCGAAAATCACATTTTCGCAGCTTTCTGAATCGGTTACGAATTCACATATCTTCCCTCTGATAATACAAGTCGAATGGATTATGTTGTTTCGCAACCAATCATAACTGTCATTGCTCACCTTAAGCACAAAACAGACGCGCCTTAGAACATCATCTACCCAACATCCCCTCCAACCTTATCAACATTCTCTACGTCCCCATGAAACTGTGGCTCACCCTCCAGCTAGAAATCAACAACTCCTGTGAACAACCCCCTCGACTGTTATGGTTGTTACTGGAATTTTAGAGAATGCAAAGAAATGTGTCCTGTTTCCTAACAATGGTAGCACTTGATCTGCGAGGAAGTACATACGCAGCTAGGACCTGTAAATAAGTACCTGCACAAATAGGGGCTGCAGTTTGTATTGGTGGGTTGCAGTTTGTATTGGTGGGCTACAGTTTGGAAACGTCCTTCTTAGAGATGTTATTGGTGTTGCCCCGGTAGTATCTCATTCGTATGACCTTTTCTAAAGGGCTTTCTCCATATGTAGGGAACGTTATTGTGTTTGGATACATTAATACGGTCAAACATATTAAATGGATCCTATAATCGTTGCCTCATCCCACCTATATAACGAGATACTAATTAATTTATCGTATCAGCATTCTCCATGCGGTTTTGCAACTTAAAAAAATTGTTAGTGTATTCATCAACAGTATTTGACCGTTGTTTTAGGTTTTGGAACTGTTGGTACAGTATTCTTGCATAATTATAAGGCAAAAATCAGCCCTGAGGTGTTTCACAAATTTAACACAGGTAGATAGTTTCGGCTTACCTTGCCTCGACCTGGTTTGTTTTAGCTGCTGCCGCCAAGATGCAGCTCGGCCATAGCACTTGGTTGCGAGCAATTATACTCATTTAGCATCGAGAACTTCCTTGAAATCAAGGACTTCTTACACTGAGGTGATCCAATCGACAAAATCCTCTGGTTCAAGACCTCCATGGAATCAAGGACTTCGTCCACCTACTCACATTAGTCTTGAGGATAAAATCGTCCTCTACCTTATTCTCTTTAAGGAGGAAACAAATTTTGTTCCATGTCGTTCTTTCTCTCAGATCCCGAACGGTGGGTTACTCGAATACGTAGCCCAAAACCAGTTGGTATTGGTGTTCAACAACCTATGTATAACCTCTTGTACACTCCTCAACTGGTCTTCCAGTAAATTCATATATTCTCCCATCTGGACAAACCGATCTTTTATCTCCTCCCAATCGATTGGTTCCGCGATCGACACAACACCTTTACGCGATTAATCCTCTTAGATTTCATATCTTCTTAACTCGCGTAGTATAAGCTCTAGATCTCTGATACCAATTATGATGGAGGCGAGATATTCGAAGAAGATCTGACAGCTGCAAGAACTCAAAAGAAAAGAAGAACAGTAGATAAAACCCTAACCTTAGGTTAGAGAAAAAAAAGAAACTCAGATAAAAATATTAAAATTGACATTAATCCAAGTTTGTTTAAAAGTAGGTTTTGAGAGCCGTTTTATATAAGTGCTTGAAACCCTACACAAAAATTATAGCCCGATCTATGTGAATTAAAATAAAGTCCGCCCCAACTTCAAAGCAATTGGAGTTATCTAAGTATTTTAAATAAATGCAACAAAAATAAGAATAAAATTTGAAAAAACATAAAATAAGACAAATGAGGCCCTAAACACTGAAATTTTAGGCTTGATCTTCATCAACCGGCTTTTCCCTGTGATGCTTCCGAAATTCGTTTGGCTTCTTGACAGGCTTGATTTGAGTAGTTGCAACGCCTAATTCTAATAACCAAGCCACAAATAAGGCCCATTTCCGTTTGTCCAAAAGGACCATATAGTCGCGGACTTGTGCAACTACATCAATTTGTATACCTTCAAATGGTTGGAAGTGATTGATTTGTATACCTTTAAATGGATTATCTTGGAATGGTAATAATGGTTGGTTTATGTATACCTTCGAATGGATTACATTCGAATGATTAAAAGGATTGTTTTACTTTCGAATGGATAACCTTTGAATGAATAACCTTCGAATAATTAGAGTAAATGAAAAATAAAAGAAAACAAAGCAACTTTAATTCATTGATGAGATAACAAGTATAAATTGCATTGGCTAATCTAATGGAGTCTAAAAAACGTTGTTAGTCCTCTATGTTTACCACTTGTATCAACATAGTTCCCTTCGTTCACAAGTGACTAAAACTCATCCTTTTCGTTTTAAAAATTTGCAAATATAGTCCCCCGCACATGTGAAACCTGAGAAATTGACACGTGTTCTCAAGATTTGTTGCAAGATTGGTCCCCCAAAGTTTTGGCTAAAAATGCCCCTACCCATACCAAGTAAGCTGCCTAGTCAGATTTTCGAGTTACTTTAAAAAGTTACCATTTACCCATAATTATTTTAATCGAACCGATTCGAATCTAATTAAAATTAACCCAACCATAAACCCAATACAATATTAGCCGAGTTGGTTGAGTATGGCATTCTTATCACCAAAAGGTCATGAGTTCGAGTCCCTCTACATACGCTTTCTCGGCTGAGCCTGTCACCTTGTGTGGTTTACCTTCTGGCGTTGGTTTGCAGGCTATCGCGTCAGACTGAGGGTTTACCCCGTGCACACTCATTGCACTCTGAATAGTGGCTCCGAATTCCCTAAAAAACAATATTAAGCGACCCGAAAATCCAATCTACTCTAACACAAACCCTAAAGAGTAACATGTTTCGATGTTTGATTTTGCCGATTGTTTCCATCTCAGCTGTGAATTTTTATCTCCCTGTTCGCTTATTTGTATGAGTTTCTTGATTGCTACAACAGTACCATCTTTCAGTTCGGCCTTGTATACATCACCGAAACCACCAGACCCGATAATACTATCGTCATGGAACCCATTGGTAGCTTCTAGAAGATCAGCAAAGGTAAGCTTCTTACAAGAGTAGTACACAACAGAAAAATGAAATATAATCAGAGAAATTAACAAACCGAATTGAAGGAGAATAGCATTAATGATCAGATCAGCTGTAAAAACCAACCATGTCGGCCAAGAATTCTCATAGACGAGCTCGCTTGAAGCAGTAGCAAAAACCGAGGAATGCTCGATTTTACCTTCGCTCAAGCTACTGTGAACTCCAACTGAGTCAATTTGGGAATGAGTTGACTCGGTTGTCTCCAAATCCTTCCCCTCTACTTTCCCATCACGAGGTGACTCTATCTTTCTCTGTCTGATACTTCTTTTCTCGTCGAATTGAATCATTTGGAGAACGACGATAAGGAACAAGTATATTTGGATTCTTTTCCGGATATTTCTCGCTGAGGAATCGATCGGTACCGGAGACCGATGGCGGAAGAAGGGGCATGAGGAGAGGCATTTTTGGCCAAAACTTTGGGGGACCAATCTTGCAACAAAACTTGAGGACACGTGTCAATTTCTCAGGCATCACATGTGCGAGGGACTATATTTACAAATTTTTAAAACAAAAGGAATGAGTTTTACTCACTTGTGAACGAAGGGGACTATATTGATACCAGTGGTAAACATGGGGGACTAACAGTGTTTTTTACCCGCTAATAGATTACAAAAAAAGAAGAGAAATCTGAATAGTATTACAAAATACCATGGACAAACCAAGAACTTTTTGGAATCCGAACAAAATAACAAAATGCCTTACATATGCTAAGAACTTGCAACAACGACATAAAAATTCACTGGCTTTCAGGCTCATCCACATTGACGTTTTCTACCTCCGAATTTCCACCTTCAGAGTTTCTCCCGTTACTCTCTTCTAAACTATCACTAGATAAGTCCGTAAATATGCTCAAATGATCGGTTATGGGCATATCGTTGGGCCACAGCTCTTCTGGAACCAGCTCCCACAAAGATCCAAAGTTTAATTTGGGAAATACTTTGTGCAAATCTAATACCATATTAGATTTAACTGAGGCATCCCGTTTATCTAAGGACTTTAAGATCTCATCAGCATATATGTCTACCGCATCTTATTTTTCTTTCACAACTTGAGCTTGGATAGAGTTTAAATCCCTTTCGTATTTCCTAATGAGGGCCTCTTACTCCTTTAGCTCCTTTGACAAGCGTTCCATGACAGTCTTATGATTGGTTTGTTGATATTTTAGTCTTGTAATTTCCCCGAAATTAGATAAGTGCAACCCTTCATAAGCAACTTTTAGCTTTCAAAGTTCATCTTTAACAACTTGACCGCATCCGCTAAACCATCAACATACGTCATTTCCTCGTTGAAAGACTTCTTCTGATTCTTGTTTTCTTTTTCAAGAAAGACACTAGTCTCTCTTTATACCTTGACCATCCTCTTTAGTTTAACAACAGGTTTCCGAACACCAACATCGAATACACCAGTGTATCATATTCCTTTATCAGCTTAAAGGTCACATTGTTATAAACCATATTTGAGATATTGCTAGTAGATTCGAGGAAACCTTTTTCGAAAACGTCAAATTCAATCCCACCTATAGGCTCCATCAAATTTTATTCAAGATATATTTCTTCTTATAAAGTTGAGAGCAATGGATAGTGGTTCAGATGTTGGAAGTGTTGGGGGAATAATGGATTAGACTGTAAGAGAGACTTGCTCTCCGAACAAGTAGTTGTTATTTTCTTTTTCTTCTCTCTTTTGTCATTGTTATGTTTTCTTCTCTTGTGTGTATTTTAATTCTTTAACATATGAAGTTCTATGTGTTTGTAGCTCTCTTTGACATTAACAATAACTACATGTAGCAAAGTTTCATCAAGTGTGGCGTGCAAAGACTCATTGGGCTGCTCTACGGTTTCAACCCCAATGGTGTCTTTCTGTAAGCCTTTCTTCGCTTTCTTACCCTTCTTATCGCGATGGCTTGGGGCTCTGGTCCTCGTTGGAAGAAATATTTTACTATATGTATCCTCAATTCTCTTAAAGATAGCCGATGCCTAGGGAAGAGTAGTTAATTTCTCTCACGTTAGGTCATATTGGGAGCTAGTCCTCCAAAGGTGGCTCTGGGCCAAGTTATTAAGGGTAAACCACTGGTGGAAGCCATTTGACCAATTCTCTATGGCTAATTGATTCAGTTTTTTCAAAATTAATTTTGGCATCCTCCAAATGATGCTGATAAAATTTTGTATCGTTGTAAAATAAAAATTAGAAGTAAGTTGCGAATAATTAACGGTGACCAACAATATAAGTTCGAAGGACTAACTGTATTCTTCTAAAACCTGGTGAGCCGACTCAGATTACCCTAAGAGGTGATTTTCTTCATGTTCTCTCACCAAACGCTGACAAAGAAGAACTGCATCTTCCACAGCTTGTCAACCTTCAATATATCATCCACCACGTTGTACTCATCACCCATGTTGTAGAAGTAAAAAAGGATTTGAGAATTGCGAGACAACCCAACGATGGAAGCAAATTGTTCCATCGGCATCCAATTTTTTTATAACATAGATGACATGATACATTAAACTAGGGTAAACCAAGCATTAGGGCTAGCCTGGATTGGGTATAGTCCCACCAGGTTGAAGTAGTTAACAATTTGTGGGTGCAAAGGACACTAGAGGCCCTAGTTCAGCACATCTGGATAAACAAGTAACACCCTGAGACCACAGTTCATCGGAAATTCAACTCGAGTGGGTAACCTAAGCTTCACCTCTTTTGGGAACCCCTATTTCTCATGAATGACATCCAGTTCACTCTCTTGAAAATTGTTGTAAGATATTTTATGGAGGTCCAAAATATATTTAAAACTGACCTTTTAAAATTGTAGGCGCAATGCGTCCAACCCACGATGGGGGGAAGTGTTTCAACCTCTAATTCAGTAGCTTTAGCCTTGTCATCTTTACTACCTTTGGCCTTCGAATTCTTATTTCTAACAGACTTGGAAACCTCAACGTCGTCTCCGGATTGACCAGATATCTCCAGAGGAGATTGCTCACTCAAATCTTTATTTTTCATCTTCCAACTCTCTCGGATTAGATCCAAAAGGTTGTATCTGATGAGGAACATTATATCTCTTTCTATATATTTAGTTATTGTGATAGAGAGTTAAGAGAAGGATGAGTTTATTGGATGGTTTCCTAGTCGTCGGAAGATGGGTTTGTGTGGACTTTATCTTGTCTGGCCAAGCTTGGAGGTGGGTTTTCCTCTATATTGGAGCCCATAGCTTTGAAGGTGGAATGACGTCTGTGACTAGTGGCCCATTGGGAGTGTGTTGGTTTGGATAAACCATTTTGTGAAGTAAACAATTCAACGGTGGAATAAAGGTTCGTTGGGATTCTGACTCGATCGTTCGAGTAATGGTTACAGTTCCTTCGGATGTGGGAAACTCTGACACTAATTTGGCTTTATTTTTCTCCACAGCTTTATTAGACAAACACAACCAGTCAGTTAAAGGTTTTCAATCAGTGAACATACAAACAAAAGAATACCATCGGAGATATAAATTTGCGGTGGTAAAAGTAAATGAGAGAAGAGAAAATATTATCGGTGATTAGTTTTATGATGATAATAAGGCACAACTTCTCTCTCTACAAGTAAAATTTATCTCTCTAGAAATTACTATATTGAGACAATGAGGGGGAACTTATATAAGGGACTATAGAAGATTTTCATTTTTTTTCAATTCTATAGAAGTGGAAAAGTCGCAACAACTATAATTTCTAGAGGAGTGGAACCGTTTCCAACTTTTATATTCCTCACTAATGATGACAACTGTTCTGTGATGCGTCTGGACTACATTCATGACAAATATATCTCCATATATCTTAATGGTGTCACCGGATTTCTCTAAGCAGTTTAAAGCAAAACTTCAAAGGGCTACGTATGGACGGATGATCAACCCTTATCCGAAGAGCTTATTTATTAGCCTTCCGAATTGTCTTTGAGAGGAATAAGGGGGCTATCTGATGAGGGCGGAAATATTCGAAGGGTAAACGAGACTTAGGACAATATTTATTTCAGCATTATAATGTAATTGTTTTACTATTTAATTATTTTTATTTTATTTTTGGGCTTAATGGGTTTTGAACCTTGGGCTTGTTCGATGAGCTTAGTTCGACCCATTAGGCTCATTCAGCATAATTTAGCTTATACAAAGGCTTTTAGAAAGTTTTCATGAGGGATGAAACATGGACTGCTAAAATCACACCCCTGTAATCGATCGTTTGAGTAACAGTTACAACGCCTTCAGATACATGCAAGCATGCAACTAATTTGGATTTCTTTTCTCCTCGGCTTTATCGGACAAACACAACCAATCGATTAAAATTGTTTTGGCAAGAAACATACAAAACAAATATCACCGGAGATGGAATTTGCGGTGGTGAAAATGATGGAGGGAAGAGAAAATGCTACCGATAATTAACTTTATGATGATTATAAGTCACAATTTATCTTTGTATAAGTAAATTTTCTCGCTCTAAAAATTACTAAAATGAGACAATGAAGGGAAAATTATATTGGGACTATAAAAGACTGTCATTTTTTAATTTTAGAGAAGTGGAAAAATCTCAACGACTATAATCTCTAACGGATTCCTTATCTGAAGAGCTTGTTTATTAACCCTCCGAAATGTATTTGAGAGGACTAAGTGAGTATCTCATAAGGGCAAATATATTAGAAGATAAGCTAGACTTAGGCCAATATTTATTTTATAATTATAATGTAATTGTTTTACTATTTAATTATTTTTATTTCATTTTTAAACTTAATGGGTTTCGAACATTGGGCTTGGTCCATGAGCTAGGGTCAACCAATTAGACCTATTTATTATAATTTAGCCTATAAAAACGTTTTTAGGAAGAATTAATGAGAGATGAAGCATTAACTACTAAAATTAGACATTCATATTCTACGCAATTACTTTAGTTGTTCAATTATCTTTATTTTCTCTCCCTAAAATAAATTTTTCCTTTCCACTTTATCACCAAACATGACAATTGTTAGATATGAACATTCTTAGATATGAACATTCAACCTTAAAATTAAGGGTAATGGTTATATATACCCAAATCTGGTTTAAGTTTACAAAAAAAATGCATATGAATTTAATTTGATTTTTTTTACCAAAATACCCCGAACATTCATATAATTACGGAACTCGCATTAAGTAAAAAACACTAAGTATATCCTAAATATATCCAAATCACAAAATAACATATTTTACTATCTTTACCAAAAAAATATTTTGATTTAGTAGATCAAACCTCATATCACTACAATTTTGTGAAATTCATCAAAGTGTTTTTGAAAATTCAAAGTTTCCTCAAGGACATTCAAACTCTCTTACAAAAAATTTAAACTTCTTCTGATAAAACACAAAATCAAACATGAATCAACTCGAATTAAGGTTAAAAAAATTTGTGATTTTTTTCGTTCTGATGCACCTTCGCACCATTGGTTCTGAGGGTCGGAACCGATGGTGCGAAGGCGCACCGGTGGTACTGATGATGCATGACCACCGGTTTTGTGGCCATTGTAAAAAAAATCATTTTTGTTACTCCGAACTCCTATTTTTATATTTGATTTAAAAAAAAAAATGTATGGCAGGAATGATATAGATGGATATGCTGAAGCATTCACGCTCGAATATGGAAATTTAATAAACTTTTATTAATTTATCTCAATATTTATTGTTTGTATTCATTGCTTTTTTATTCGATTTAAAAAATTAAAATTAAAATTTAAAAAAATATATACTAACATTATTGTTTTTATTAATTAAATAGTGACATATTTACCAATATATTAAGTTTAAATATAATTAAATCTTATATATATATTATATATATATATATATAATATTGGTACTATATATATATATATATATATATATTGAATTTATAAGATATTTTATTAATTAAATTTTAAATATAATTAAATTTTAGAAATATTATATATATATATATATATATATATATATATAAAATTGATAAGTTACTATCTATATTTATTAAATTTATATGAAATTTTATTAACTAAATTTTAAATATAATTATATTATAGATAT
Organism: Limnanthes douglasii subsp. nivea; assembly: GCA_036936605.1. Taxonomy (NCBI): domain Eukaryota; kingdom Viridiplantae; phylum Streptophyta; class Magnoliopsida; order Brassicales; family Limnanthaceae; genus Limnanthes; species Limnanthes douglasii. The sequence goes on along the minus strand of JAUPFV010000004.1, from coordinate 199,483,810 downwards.
TATAAATTTTATATTACTATCTATATTTATTAAATTTATATGAAATTTTATTAACTAAATTTTAAATATAATTATATTATAGATATTATATATATATATATATAATTTGTACGTTACTATATATATATATATTTATTAAATTTATATGATATTTTATTAATTAGTGTTTAATTTATTTTAAACTCATCCCATTATTTACTAAGTGTATTTATTATTTTTATTTTTTATGAGGCTACATAAATAATTAAGATAAAAGTCAATTTAAAAAAATCAAATTAAACTATTAATAAATAGTTAAATTTAAAATATAAATTATATATATATATATTTTAAAAAATCTGAAAAATAACCTTCGAATCTGAAAGAGACGGCTGGATCAAATACCTAAAATAAACAAAAAATTTAAGATTAGTCACAAAATTTATATAAACAATTAACACCGAAGTTAAAACTAATATAACCATTAAATATATAAAAACTAAAACAATATTTTTTTAAAAAAAATAAATAAAATTTGGGAGGGTAGTTTTAAAAAAATAAAGTTTTAAAAACTTAATGGTAAAAATATATTAAGATTTTTTTGCAAAATTGACATGCACCAATGGTGCAGGCTCAATACATCGGTGGGGTGCACTAGAGCATAAGCCCAGTACGCTCGGCCGACCAATTTCCGAAAACTGCCAAAAACATTATAAAAAAAATTATAACCTAATTCAATTTTAAATCTAATTTTAAAATTAAACCTAATTCTAATATATGATTTTCACTAAAAATCTTAACAAAATCATAAAAATTAATCTAAACAATCAAAAATTTATAATCAAACAAGAAATTAAATCTAAAAAAATACATACTTCGTCCGGAAAATTTAAAGAGAAATAAAAGATATATCAGAGAAGTAGGAGTGAATATGGAATGTTAGAGAGAAAATGAGGGGAGCAATTTAGTAAAAAAAACTTATTATATATAAGAAAAAAAAAAATTCTCTAAAATTGGGTCAATTTATACCAAATATAGATAAACTCAAAACTAGATAAACTTAAACCAGTTTTTAGTATTTATAGATAACTGGGCTTCAACACAACAAGCTTCAGCTAGATAAAAAAAATCATCTTATGATTCTCTCACAAAACAGTAAGCCGAGTAATGGAGTACCTTACTCTATCATTTATATTTCCTCTGATATTTTCTTTCTTTATAGTAAACTCTCAGTTTCTCCTTCCTTTTTCAACGATTAACAGTTCTCCCTACTTTTTTTTTAAGAGTAAGCGATTCGTCTAATCCCTAAAAACGACCTTTTATTTTTTTTCCACACAAGAAATGATTTTTTTTTTCAAAAACCCTCTCGTAGAGGTAAGGCTATGCTTGGTTTTAAACATCTGGTAAGGTGGTGTTTGGTTTTAAACCTCTGGTAAGGTGGTGTTTGAGTTTTCGATTCATTGGCTTTTGTGGGTGAAGTCTCATCTGATTTTAGTCACCGTTTCAGTTTGGTCATGGTTATAGGGTTCTACTTTGGTCTCCACTTGTGTCCTAGTCCATCTCGAAGCTATGTTGGATCTAAATTTAGATTAAGTTTATATCTATTTTTTTGTATGTATTTCAATCTATCTGTATTCGGGTTAGGTTGAATTCAGTTGTATTTTAGTTTGTGTATTCGGGTAGTTCTTTTTCTGTAGGATTCAAGGAATGCCCTAGTGGTACTTTACCATCTTATTATTTATTTAATGTTTTTTTTTAAATAATTTTTTTATAGATTAAATTATTTTATTATATATTATATGTAATTTATAATTTGATACTCCTGTTTATAATGTATTTTATAGTGGCGTCTTATTGCGGTCCTATACTTGTTCTAGTATATGGCCAAAATTTCAACTTCGCACCACTTTGGTACAAGTTAACATAGAAAGTGAAAAAGTACTGCCCAGCAGTGGCGGAACCAGGAATCCAGGTCAGGAGGGGCTGAAGTATTACATAAACTAGGCATGTTTAAAAAAATAATAATCATTCACCTCGAACTTTTAATTTATTTTTTAATAATTTGTCTGGAAATATTTAAAAAAATTAATCCTCACATTTTTATTGATTAAGAAAATCATGAATATTTATTGAAATTAAATATATATAAAAATTATACATTTGATTTATAGGGCATATGTCTAAATAATCTTATGTTTATATATGAGTTAGTACTAGTGATAGCATTTATGTATAAAATCAAAAGACTTCATACTAGTTGAGATATGTTCTTACTTATTTGTTATTGATCCTTCTCATACCTATCCCGCGTGGAAATTTGGTCGCATATAACAAATTCTACCACTTTTACCTCCCCTTAGTTGACTTACCTAATGCTCCCTCTAATTAAGTTGTTTCATGATTCATATCTAAGTTATAAAGTTTTACAATGGATATATTTGTTCACTCTTATTAAAGCATCTTAGAAGTTCCTTAGCGTCACTTCAATTAATCAAGTGACACTATATTTATAAACTGTAATAAAGTCACTCTGTTTGATGAGCATGACTGATGGTTCATCATCTTCGACATCCAAGAATTTCATCCATATCACATTTTCGTATGGGTATGGAGCTCTAATACCAACTATTAGACCCAAATAATAGTATATCAACCACAAGCGAGATTAACTTCAAAACAACCAACCAAATAATAAAACAACCGATTTATTAACAAAATAAATCAACGATAAAATAAATCAACAACCAGAATATTTATATGAAAAGACCACTTCGTTCTGAAGAGTAAAAGACCACGAGACTTATGAAGATTCCACCAAAAACACTTCTACTATTATGATAAGTTGAAGGTAAAAGTATATCCAATTCAATATAATAAATATCTACAACCTACCAAGAATTTTAAACATAATAAACTAACAAAAAAAGAAACAAAAATGAATAATATTACAAAAACTACTCCACTATTCCAAAAATGATTTCTCCTGAACCGTAGCATCAAATAACAATCCAACCAGACATATTGAAGTTTTATATGTCCCAAACATGCTGTCCAAATTTCAGCCAAAACCGACACCGTTTGACCATTGATCAAACATTTTAAACATAACTTATTTAATAATTCCGAAAATAAAAATTTCCCCAATACTAATCTTCCTTGAGGCTTGGGGGGGCTCGCGCCCCCCCTAGCCCCATAGTAAATCCGCCACTGCTGCCCAGTGCCCACCATCTTTCCTATCGTCTTGAGTTTTGGAGTCATCTAGTAAAAAGTTTAATGTCAAATTAGAGACGATTAGAAGATTTTGGTTTCACTCGTAAAACAAAATTAATCCAAGTGGAAGAAAGTGGAACCCTTTACACCAACTAACCAAGTTAGAGAGTCCAACCTACAACCGGAACCTCGTGAACCAATTCCACTCTTCCACTATCTCTCTTTTTTCACCTAACCAAACCCAACCCAACCCGAACCAAAACCATAACCTAACCAGCTAAGGTTAGGAACATCTCTCCTCTCTCATGGTGCCTGAGCACGGCAACAACACCGTTTACCCTCACGAGCATCACGACCTTGACGACGACGAAGAAGAATTCGATTCTGATGAAGACTTAGAAGAAGACGAAGAAGACGTCATTTCCCCTTCCACCTCATCCCCTGCTCCGATCTCCTCCTCTGCCGCTACGAACGCCGCTATACCTCAACCTAAGCCAGCGCCGATAACCGCCTTCTCCTCAGCAGTGACCGTCGCGGTACCAGCTCCAGCTCAACCCGCATCGACCGTCACGATGGCGATCCCGAAGGGCGCGGATCCCGGGTTCACTACACGGATCGACCGTGATATGATTAAACAGAAACCTCAATTTGACGATTCGAGGCGATTGTTTCAACGATTGTGGACAGACGAGGACGAGATCGAGCTGCTGCAAGGCTTCCTTGACTACACGACATCACATCGTGCTGCCGGAGGTAGCTCTCACCACCCAGACACGGCGATATTTTACGGGTTGATCAAGTCTAAGCTACAGCTCGATTTCAATAAGAATCAGTTAGTGGAGAAGCTCAGGAGGTTAAAGAAAAAGTACCGGAACTCGATGAGCAAGGTAGATTCAGGTAAGGAACTGCAATTTAAGAGCCCTCATGATCAAGCCACTTTCGAAATTTCCAAAAAGATTTGGAGTAATACTGGGAAACTTATAGGATTCGAAGATAACATGTTGGATTGTGAAGAGACTAGTAATGTCAATCAAACTAGTATCTTGAATTTCACCCCTAACCCTAGCCCTAACCCTTACCCTAGACCGATTTTCGAGTTGATAAAACTTGGGGATGGTGTTGACAAGAGAATAATGGGTAGTACTAGTAATTCGAGGAAGCGGCCCAGGTCGAAAACAGTGAAAACTGAGGAGGATAAACACTGTGTAAGTGATGCCATGCTTGTCAACAACAATGAGAATGTTAGCGGTGCCGGTGGTGTTGGTGTCGGTGTCGGTGATGGTGGAGGCAGTGGTGGTGGCACGGGAAATGTGGCTGGGGTGATAGAAGAGGCGATTAGGAGTTGCTTATCTCCTGTGTTGAAGGAAATGTTGAACGGAGCAGCCACGATGATGATGGGAGGGACGCCACAATGTCTTGGAGTTCGAGGAGGATTGTCTCCATTGATGATGCACGGGATGCTCGATCTAGGCAGCTGTTGTCGGGTAGGAGAGATGGTGGATGAAAAGTGGAGAAAACAACAGATTTTGGAATTGGAGGTTTACGCCAAACGTTTGGAGTTGATGCAGGATCAGATTAAGGTCAAACTTGAAGACTTGCGAGCTAATGGAGGTTTGTAGTAGTAAGGTACTGGTAGTCTTGGTTTGGTATAAAAAAGATTGCTTGATCCCTTAAATATTTTTCCTTTTCTTTTCTATTTGAGAGCTGGTTAGATAGGTGAAAATTATGGAATAATGGTTTCTAAAACTTTGAGTGACTAATAGTATTGTCCATAAATATGTAGATATGGGTCTGAACAAATGTGGATTTTGTCTCTTTAAAAATAAAGAAACAGGAGGCGTTCATGTTTCTTACATGGTTTGGTTTCCTGCTATATGCATCATATAATGGATGTGAGTCTTAATTGGACTCCGGTGGTTGTTTAATTCTCTAATCGAGTTATGAATGGTGGTTGCTTAATTCTCTAATTCGAGTTGTCAATCGTATTGTGGATCATTTAATTCTATTACGGTGGTTGTTTAATTCTCTAATTGAATGTGTTGTGGATCATTTATAAAAGTTTGTAATGGTCAGCCATGGGCCAAAAACTTGGTTATATATTATCATTTTCACTTTCGTATTTGAGCGAGTAGCCTATCCTATTCTTGGTACAAGAGAATTCCTGGTTCTCTGAACCTGACCATCTTCCAAGTGCGGTTTATGTGTCCCTTATTTGGCATGTTGGCATACGTCTTTCATATCGTAATGTGTCCCTTATTTGGCATGTTGGCATACGTCTTTCATATCGTATGTGCCTTCGCCTATATATATATACCACGCCTCACATAACATATGTTTAATGTATATTAAGATTTGCGTTTAAATTTCTCTAGGGAACACTATGCTTTGATGACTCCTCTGAAAGCTAACTTCGGTACTTTACTTTTGGTATTCGGGAACCAAATTTGTGAACTTCTTCTAAATAATCAAGCATTAAGGTTTCGACTAACTGAGGGATGCCCCGTCTATACTTCTCTCAGATAGTTCAGCTATTGTGTTGAGGTGTTGATTGGATTACTGGTAGCTAACACTGGCTGCTGAATTTTTTTGGCTAACTCATTGTCATTTGAACTAAACATGATAATATTTGTTTGGGACAATTTTAAAAAATAATATAAAAGAATTGAAGTATATAATAGGTTCGGACGAATCCTTTTAATGGATGGAAACTTTATTGCAAGGCAATGAGATGCATTTCATATATGTTCCTATTAATTTTCAATATTGATAATGATGTTTCATACTTATTTATATCTGGTACTTAATATTATATTGAATAGTCAGTAGTCCAATCCAAATTGGATAATAGAATTATTTAGGTCTATCCACATTGGCTGCAATCTAAATTGGCGCTACTCATATTTTTAGATTTTTAATATTTAAATAAATCATTTTAAAAATCCCTTTTCTTGGACGGGCTGGGCTCGATTCCATCCCAACCCGGGACAGCTCCAAAGACAAAATTGATTACATTTTTATAGGACCACCTCAGCCGGTCAATTATATTTTAATAAACTAGTTACCAAAAATCACACTTTTTTTTAACATAAGATTTATTATTAAAATAACGATTTTGCTATCAGCATTCATTATTAAACCAATATGACCAAGCTACTATATATTAGGTATCAAATATCTATATGTAAAGTTACCATTTTGAATAAACTTGAGAGGCTTTCGAATTTAGAAAAACAATAACATATTATAAGTTTTTGATTCTGAAGAGGTGTAATCTATGGGATATTAAGTTGTGAAATATATGATTTATCGCGAGGTTTTACTAATATAGCTGTGTTTAATCTCTCCAGTAGAAAAAAGGGAAATGAAAGAATAACTGTTAAATTTAGGAAATTAAGTAATAGATTGAAAAATAAATTTTCATATACGCATTGTTAAAAAACGGTTTTTATCAGCTATTATACTATCGAACCCGATAATTTAAACATTGACGGGTCTGTTTGTAAATCATTCCATAATATAAAATATTTGTATTTGAAAGATGGATACTGATTAACATTTTTTTTTATTACATATACATAATAGATAAACAAAATATAAAATAAAAATTGTTTTGAAGCAATTTTATTTGTAAGCATAAAAAATATGATTGAAACATTTTATGTATTATATTATAATTTTTTATTTTTTTAAACAAAGACCTTATATTTAATATATAAAATTTGAATACAAAATTGGCGCCAGTTTTAGAACCAAAATCAAAGCTAAGATTTGAACTAAATTACATTTGAATAGGCTAACACTACTATTAAAGTACTGAACCAATGAAGCTCAATACCATAGACAGACTCCATAGAATTAAAAGATTTCAATTGCTACTTAACCAACAATAGCTAGCAAGCTGAAGAAGAGCAACCATAGACCATCTTGATCAGCTACAGCCAATAGCAGCAACTATCAGCAAAGATAACAACTCTCTCATCGACTAGAAAGACACAACCACCACGACTTCCCAATCCTTAGCTTGAGTCGTAGCTACCACAACTTTGAAGATGAACTCTTAATCAACAAACATAGAGAGATACTGCTTCCAAAACAACAAGTTCTATATCAACACAAAACGAAACAATCAGCAACGTCTTTCACATCTTGATGAGCAGCAAAGATCACAACTCTTCAATCAGTAACTTCTATCACATCTTGATGAGAGCCAAGATCACAACTCTTCAATCAGCAACAAAAGAACAGCTACCATCAACTCCACAAAAGACAAGCAGAATCCTAAGGACTAAAACTTACAATGAACAAGATTAGCAATACTTATTCAGAAGTTAAATAATGCAAACCAAGACTTTCTAATACTAAAATCGACTTAAGATCTGCAGGAGCTGTCCTAAAGTTATATTCAATCTTCATCTTGCACTTTAAAGTCCAACGAGCCAACCAGTCGGCAGCTCTACTCTGATCTCTAAATATATGATTAAGAGACATGGACGGGGCTATCATTAATCTACAACAGTCGATAATAGGCTTAAGAGACCAATGAATGGCCTCATTGAACCCATTTTTAACAAAATTGATTAACAAGGAAGAGTCAGATTCAATATCTATATTAGTTAATCCCTTAGAGTTACAAACTAACAAACCATCCATAAGAGCCCGGGCTTCACCCATAATAGGAGATAACTTACCGTATACGTTACCATAAGCTAGAATCAAGTTACCTTCGTGATCTCGAATTATGATGCCAGCACTAGCCTCCCTATTGTAAAGCACATAAGCATCTGTGTTAAGCTTAAATCTTCTGATAGCAGGGTGATTCCATTTAAGGATCGCAGGTCTTTTACTAACATTACAGGATATTTGTAAAAAGCCAAAACACTTAGCAATAGTTCTATCATTAGACCAATGAGAAGACTTAAAGATGCCAGCCATATTCATATGATTAAGAATTTTATACACTTCATTTATGATAGAATTAGAATGCAGTTTAATATTCTTAAACTTAGACTGGTTTCTAAACTTCCAAATTGAGCTAATGATTAAAGAAGGGATGACATTTCTTATGTAATTCTTCTTACAAGTAGTCCATGACCAAATTTTAGACATGTGCTTAGGAGTCATATATCTAAAGATTTTAACATTAAAGTGATTAGCAAAATGAAACCAAACAGCCCAAGAAATATCATAAGCAATGAAAATGTGATTAGTTGTTTCACAATTATGGCAAAATTGACATTTTGAAACAATGATTGAGTGCCTACTCCTTAGGATATAATCAGTAGAGATATAGTTATTAATCAATTTCCAATGAATGAAAGCATGCTTTTTAGGAGTAATATCATTCCAAATGTTAGAAAATAAACTAGATTCAGCATGGAGGGTACGAAGATTATCCCAAGTAGCTTTAAAGCTAAAATTACCCGTAGTAGATATGCTCCAAACTATCTTGTCTTTGCTGTTGTGGTTGATAGGACAGTTATAGATTCGATGAAGATCTTCCTGGCTGATCAGATTAGCACTACTATCAAGGTTCCATTTGGTGCCAGTCCAATATTGATTAACTTTCTCCTGATGATACCAGTTGTTATCAATATTGCTATCAAGAGATAAAAGAGGGTCAAAGTTGGACCATCTATCCAACCAGAAGTCCACACAACCATCACCCAAGGACTAGCAAATGTACTTCTCAGCAACAGGCTTGATCTTCATTAATCTCCTCCACACCATTGAACCTTTACCATCAGAGAGAAGCTGCAATTGATGCTTATTCTTACAATAAATATCATGAAAAAGGTTAGCCCACAACAACTTGTTTTTCCTAAACTGAAACCAAAGCTTACAAGAGGCAGTGTTTTGAATATCCTCCAAATTCCTAACATTTAAACCACCCTCCTTGTAAGTTTTACAGCTGTTTTTCCAACTACACCAATGGATTTTACGATCAATACTAGTGGAACCCCAGAGAAAGCTATTAAAATCCTTTTCAATTTTGTTGTTGATGGCATAGGGGATAACATTGCTTTGCATCCAGTAGAGTACAATGTTCATAAGCACAGAGTTTATCAATTTAATTCTACCAGCCAAAGACAAATGCTTAGATTCCCAATCAGCAATTCTTTCATTTATCTTTTTTCAGAAGGTTTATATAAATAGCACCCTTATTGTTTGTGCTGATAGTAATGCCAAGATAAACAGTGGGAAGCAAGGCATTGTTGAATCCAGTGATATTTGAGATGGAGTTTAATTTGATATCAAACAAACCATTAGCAGTAATAACTTTAGTCTTATTTTTGTTGATGACTTGCCTAGAAGAAAGTTGATATTCCTGCAAGAAAAGATTAAGTGAAGCTAATGTAGCTTCCTTGCTGTTAGTGAAGAGCAAAATATCATCAGCAAAAGCCAAGCTACTGATACACATATTATTTCGACTTCTATATCTCATAAACTTGTTATTTTCAAAAAGCAAAGAGATGTCTCTAAGAAAGACTAATTCAACAATAATAAATAGGCTAGGGGAAAGAGGATCCCCTTGCCTCAGACCTTTAGCAGTTTTAAAGTAGCCAAAAGAAGCCCCATTTATTAAAATAGAAACATTAACATTAGATATCATACTACTAATTAAAAATCTAAAACGTTTTGAAAAACCAAAGCAGCTCAAAACTTTAAGGAGAAAAGGATGACTGATCTTATCGAAAGCTTTACACATGTCTAATTGAATAATTATATTATGGTCCTTGACTTTCCTATTTAAATCATGAAGTAATTCCTTGGCAGTAAAATGTTTGAATGAATGTTATTACCAGGCACAAAACCACTTTCAGAGCTAGATATTATTTTGGGCAAAAGGAGAACAAGCGTATCATTCAGAATCTTAGACATAATACGATTAAGCATAGAACATAAACTGATAGGACGATAGTCACTCCAAGTAGTAGGGTTAGCTGTCTTGGGAATAAGGCGAATACCAGTAGCTAAAATGCATTTAGGAATGGTAAATACTCTAATAAAGTGATGGAGAGCCAAAATAAGATCGACTTTAATAATGTTCCAACACTTTTTATAAAAAAATAGATTGAAACCATCCATACCTGCAACACTTGAAGCCTTCAACTTGATAATAGTTCTGAGAATTTCATCTTCTTGAGGAAGCTTGAGCAGACACTTATTATCTTCTTGAGAGATGATGTTGGGAATGACATTAAACATAGAATGGTTCAATCTGTCCATCTCATCTTGAGTATCTCTATAAGGCCTACTGGCTAGAGCATTAGTGAAAAAGGATACAGCAGAATCACCAATAAGGTCTTTATCAAAGATCCAATTATTGTTTTCCTTGATACCATTAATGGAGTTCTTCTTTCTTTTCTTCCTCACATAATTATGAAAGAGCTTGGAGTTTTTATCTCCATCCTTGATCCAGTTTACATTACATTTTTGAAGCCAGTATTCTTATTCCATTTTGTATGCATTTAAAAGCAAAGTATTAGTCTTATTAAGCCTCTCCTTAGTTTGATTAATATTGTGTTGCTGATGGTCAGATTCCATCCTAAGAACTTAATCCTCCAAGTCTTTAACCTTACTGAAAATATTACCAAAATGATTCTTATTCCAAGCAGTGAGACTTATCTTAAGTCTTTTTAACTTACACCAGAACTTGCTCAAAGGATCACCCTCAACTTCATGTTGCCAGTTGCTTGTAACAAAAGGAATAAAATCGTCATCAAGGAACCACATGTTTTGAAACCTGAAATTCTTTTTAGAATTGTAAGACATAAAAGAAATGTTAATAAGAATAACCATATGGTCAGAAAAAGTTCTGGCCTTATGAATAACATTTGTGCTATTAAAGAATTCATTCCAAGTATTATTTATAAAAACCCAATCAAGCCTTTTCCATTTCGATTTATTGGACCATGTGAACCTGGATCCAGCATACCCAACATCTAAGAGCCTACAGTCACTTATCATCTTGTTAAAATCATCAGCACTATTTTGACAAAAGGTAGAACAACCTATTTGGTCATCTATAGAACGAATAGAATTAAAGTCACCACAAACAAGCCAAGGCTTATCATTACAAGAAATTCTACTTAAAGTTTCCCAAAGATCCAATCTATTCAAACGCTGACATTTAGCATAAACAAAAGTAAGCAAAAGAGTTTTGTTTTAAAATATTATGATTAGCTTCTATATGTAAACATTGAGTGTGATCTAGCAATATATTTATAGAAACATTGTCTTGCCCAAAGATCCATGTTTTATTAGAAGTATTAGCAGCACTATGTTTAAAACCAATTTTGGAAGCAATACTGATCAAATTATCACTACTGATCAAAGGCCCTTGAATAACAACTAAAAGAGATTTGTTATTTTTAGAAAGATGCTTAAGCCTTCTAAGAGAAGACTTATTTTTAATGCCACGAATGTTCCAATTAAGAATGCTAATCATAATTCAAAGAACGTTTAGTGTTACTTGATGTAGAGAATTGGAGAGTTTTCCTGGCAATCCTTTTCTTTTTAGCTTGTTTAAGCTGCCTGTCTATAATGGTATTGAATCCATCCTCATATTCTGATAATTCCTTCATTTGCAGTTGACTCCTTGTTAGCCTTTTGTCAAACAGCTTGTCCTTTCCTGTAACCAACTTTTTTCCATTGTTTTTTGGAGAAATTTGAGGGCTATCATTACCAGCTTTTGGAGAAGAGCATTCCGAAGCTAAGTTTTCATAGTCCATGTTAGTAGCAGTATTTTCAAGATCTTGTAAAGCACCAATAAGCTCTTCATGTTTATTATTGATGTTAGAGTCAAGAGGATGGATCATGTTAACATCTTTGTTTGGTGAAGGATGATTACGATCTCTATCAATCATTCTTGGTGATGGCTGACAATCAAACATTTTTGGAGATGACTGAAGGCTTCCAATAGAATAATTCTTAGGAGAAGAATTATCTTTTTGATTTATGTTGTTCTTCAAAAGACTGAACCCAAATTCAAGAGTTTGAATAACACCTTCAAGAACCAGAAGGAGAAGGCACAGTTCCATTAGCTTTTTAACGAAACTCTTCAACTTGAAGTGGCTCTTCACTAGACTTATCATTTTCTTTGTTCTCAATTTTATCTTGATCTTCAACAGACTTGACATTTTATTTTTCTTGAACGTTATCTTGATCTTTAACAGTCTTAACATTATCTTTTCCCTGAAAGTTATCTTGATCTTCAACAGATTTATCCTTCTCTTTATCCTGTAAGTTATCTCGATCTTCAATAGTTCCCCTCTCCTTGCTTTTATTTTTCTTGCATTGCTCAGAACCATGCCCAATGTAAAAACATGAATCACAATAACGAGGGAGATTTAGATAAGTGATGCGAACCCAACAACCCTGGTTACTACCAAAACAAATCCAGACATCATGAAGAAGTTTTTTTGCAATATCAATTTCCACCCAAGCAAGATAGTGGTTGTAAAAAGCTCTATTCACATTAGGAACCCGAATATGTATTGGCCTACCTATAGCTGAAGCAATATCAGTGATGATTTTCTTATTGTATAGATGTTCTGGCAAATTTTCAACCTTGATCCATATTGGCGTTAATGGGCATTCGTACTTGACATTAAAGTTTTCTGTGTACTTTAATAGTCTCATAACAGATGCTCCAAATGTCCAAAAATTCTTTTTCTAAAGCTTACAGAGATCATCATGAGAATCGAACTTAATGAATATGTGCCTAGAGTCTTTGACAATGAAACTATAGTCTTGAACAAAATGAAACTTATCAAGAAATTCAAGAAGATGCGATTTCTTAGGCAGCCCAATTGAGCATTTTCCAACAAGAGTGAACTTCGTCTTGGCTTTGAGATGGTCCAAGATATTCTCCTCATATTGCAAAGAAACATGGTCTTTCTTTATACAAATAGACTCAACGTTGAAAGCATCAACGTCCTTGTGATGGGTGTCTTTAACAGCTTCTGCAAAAGTTTTCCCTTCAAGCTTTTTATCACGTCTTTTAGTATCTAGAGGCTCTTTAGAAGATGAAGAGCTATAGATTTCCTCAATAGATGGAAATTGATCCATTAATGAAGAGAGATAAAGATCAAAAGTCTCATAGGAAGATAAAAAGTTTCTTGATTCTTGGAGTAATTCATTTTCTCGCCCATCTTTTCGTATTATATTATAATTTATAGTCGTGATTTAAGACGTTTTTTTGGATGGATAGTACCATTTAAAATTATGGATTTTATAGACTATTTATATTATCGAAGAGTTTTAATATATATAACTAAGGTTAAAAATATATATTTCTATATTTTTTATGTAGTTTCACGGTAGTAAGAATTGTCTCTACGACGATCACGTCGTATAACCGAAGTTAAATTTCAGAAAATTAACAATAACAAAAAATACCTTCGTAAGTTTTTTTAATAATTTGTCGTATGTTTTGCTTGCCATGACGACGGTAAATTTTGGTACATCAACCATAAGGCTCGTCACAGTATAATACAATCTTTAATGCTAGAAAACGTGGCCAATTCCACGCATTTGTGTAAAAAAAACAACAGTATAATTATTATCCTCGGGCAAAAATAAAAAACCCTAAAAAATTGATTTGAAATTAAAACGAGCAGGTTCTTCTAATACTACTAATTAGCAGTATTAATCCTTTTAATATTGCTAATTAGTATTATTAATTAACAGTATTAAAAAAACCAATGAACAAGTATAAAACATTAGTATATCCTAGTATCTGGTTCTAAAATGTTCGATATTACGGAGCTTACTAACAATATTTCCACTAAGAAAACATCAAAGTATCACATACACTTTATCTATATGTTTTCTCTTCCTACATCATTTACATTAAACCAAGCTATTGTTTATACTCCAAAGGCAAAATCATTGAGGCATGCAGCTAAAAAGCCTATGTAAGAGAATAGTCATTATATATAGAGAAGTGGTACATCAAAGTATTTTTAAAAAACAACGAAATTCACTAAAGAGTATTCATTTTATTTTGTGATATTAAATCAAACAAATGGATTTAAGTTTTGTATTTCTTTAGTTATCTAGAGAACGAACTTTAGTTTGGTGTAGAGTAAGTTGTTTAGAGGGACACTCGCTTGTGTAATCGTTTCCTTTTTTGTGATATTTTTATTGAGCGAATGAATTTAGGTTCCGTAGGTTTTAATTGTTTAGAGAAAGAGTTTTGGTGTTGGTGTTGGGCAGGTTGTTTATGATGAGTTCAGATCTTACAGTCACAACAAGTCCATTAATCCGAACAGGGGTAATTCGGACCATATCACACCACTAAAAAATATCCTAACATGAAAAATGTATTAACTTTTGACTACGTTATTTGCTAATCAACTTAAACTAACAGGTCTTTGAATTCGACCCGGTTTCACGATCCGACCCAGCAAGCCCATGGGTCAGTAATTAAGGTATAAAATCTCAACTACTCTCATTAACGAGGGTGATCAGAATTTAATACTAGCAGAATGCTTAATTATCTCTCTACATCTCACACTAAACACAAAACACCCCAAAATTAGTAAAACATTTTCTAAACACTTTACCAAACTACCCTCAGTCCAAAATAAACCAAATCAAATTGGCCACCACAATGGGAAGCGATGGTGCCTGAATTTTACATTCAAAACCAGTGAGAAAATAGTTCGGATGGATCCGAATGGGCAAAGTACTCTACCTTCTGAGGTGGAAACGGTGAAGGAAAACAAGTAATATATTATTGAGGAGCGAAACTAGCTGAGGACAGAAATAGAGGCATTAAAGGCCATAAGACAAGCAGAGAAAGGTATCAAGGAGAAATCTAGAGCTTCAGTCCTTCACCACACTGACAACCCTGGGGAGAATGAGCCATCCCTAAAGACTCACCTCAGTTCAAAGAAGACACACCGGTCTAAGCATGTTGAAACTTTTGGATCTGAGTCCTCTAACAGCTCTTCGAATGAGGCGGAGCTTGAAGAATCTTTGTCCTCAAGCAGTGAAGAGTGGAGATCTAGAAAAAGATAAAATTAACCAAAAAGCACTCAAGAAAGAGAGACATACATGGTAGGCTCAAGAGGGAGCAGGGAAAAGGGTCGTCATATAGGCATGTTGATCAGTTGCTGATTGATCATTTTGCTTTTTCAGTCCGAACTAGGTATTTTTGCAACTTCTAATGAAGATACAATTTTTAATCGCAATAAAAACTGGAGACAGTCACATTTGTCTGTGAAAATACTGTCCGGACACCTTCCCAAAAGGTTTGATAGCTCTAAGATGGAAAAATATGATGGAAGTCGAGATCCGGACAACCATCTAGAGCAATTCAAGAACTTCATGATAAATTTTGATGACGATGATAAGCTTCTGTGCAGAGCCTTCTCCCAAACTTTTACGGGGAGTGCTCTTAAATGGTATAATAGCTTGCCTCACGGGTGTATTAGAAACTTTGATACCTTTTGGGTTGCCTTCCAAAGGCAATTTGTTGGAAGTGAAGAACTGAGGGGCATTGGGTATACCATCATCCATTGTGCCCAAGAACCAAATGAATATTTGAAATATTACATAAATCGATTTGTGAATATGAAAAATGGATTAGCATATTGCTTTGATCAGGTGGCAATTGCTTCTCTAAGGCAGGGGTTGAATCATGGGAACTTAGTTGATTTTGTGACCTGGAAGAAAGCTATGACCTTGGGTGGCTTGTTAAACCAAGTAGGAAAACAGATTAATGTGGAAGAAACAAAAAAAACAAGGGTGCACCATCAGGTGAGGTCTACCATAACAACTCCTCTAGCCGCTAACCAGTCCGGTTACAAGGCAAAGGAGACCAGATAAGGATCTAACCGGTCCAAGCAAACTCAATCCAACCAGAACCTGACCCAAAGCCAAAAATCAAGGAGTAAGAGGGGTCCTTGGGTCCATTCTGAGTGGTTCGTAGAGTTAAGGGAAAATGTGGCTACAATCTATGATAAAACTAAGGATGAAGTACACTTTTGAAAGACAGCGGTGTTGCAGTCCCCCAGAGAGAACCGAAACACTTGTTTTTTCCAATATCACAATGATATAGGCCATAATACTCAAGACTGCATAGCATTGATACAAGAGGTCCACAACCCTATTGAGAGGGAAAACTGGGGGCGTACGTTAAAAAACAAAGTGGAAACAGACCTGGCAATGCTCCTCATACAGGTTCTTCAACAATCCTGGAACGTCTGCTCAAGAAGGTGCAATGGTGATCCTTGAGAGGTTCGATGTGGAATCTGAGTATCTGGATCTAGATCCAACTCGGAATAAGGTGGGGGTGATAATAGAAAAAACCAAGACACTATCCGGACTGATAATTTTCTTTGAATCATTAACTATCTTTGGAGGGGATATTGTAATTGCACCTACCCCTTCATCGAGAAAGAGGCATGTCCACAATTTGACTACTCAATTGGAAGGGGAAATGTCTTCCCATCAGTACCAGTCCCCCTTACCATTCATAGTCTTTGATAAAGATGATTTGAGGGATATTGTTGGGCCTCACGAGGATGTGGTGGTTATAGGAGCTTCCACAGGGGGAATGATATACGCTGAATTCTGATTGATACGGGCAGCTCGGCAAACATTCTATTCTTAAGCTCCTACAAACAGATGAGGAATCCGGCTATTATTCAACATTTGAACATAACTATTTTGGGCTTCACAAGGAGTTATGTGAATGTAATTGGGAAATTTGAAGAAGAAGTGTTGCTGGGCAATGGGCCTTTTAAAAAGATGATGAGGGTACTATTTGTTGTGGTAGATTTCCCCACATCATACAACGTAATTTTTGGGAGGTCTTGGCTTTCCAGAATGCATGACATGGCCTCAACAGTCCATCAGTGTTTAAAGTATGTGGTTCAGGGACAAGTAGGTATTGTCGGAAGTAGTCAGAAGATAGCGAGAGAGTGCCATGCAACAACTCTTGCTCCTAAGACAATGAGGGTAGTTCGAATTAATAAATATTAGCAGTTAGTGGAGCCTTCTATTGAGGAAAGTGAGATTGATGACCCCAGAGAGGCTCCCAGTGTCATAATACCCATTGAAGAAGTTGAAACTCACTCCTTTGCAGAGGGTAAGGACATCAAGATTAGTTTCAAAATAGCGCCAGAGTTAAAGAATAAATTGTTGTCTTTTTTTTAAACAATCAACATGTGTTTGCTTGGTGAAATAATGATATAACTCGGGTTCCAGCGGATGTTATTTCATACAAGTTGTCTATCCGGAGCGATGTTGCACCTGTTGTACAAAAAAAAGAGCTTTTTAAAAGAAAAAGCAAATGTGATAGTTCAAGAGGTTGATCGGTTGACCAAGATGGGGCACATTAAGGAGTCCCAATAACCTCTATGGACTGCCAATCCGGTGTTAGTCAAGAAAAAGAAAGGAAAATGGCGTATGTGTATTGATTTTACTGACCTCAACAGAGCTTGCCCAAAAGATCCTTATCCTGTCCCCCGAATAGATCAGCTAATAGACTTTACATCTGGAAATAAGTTGTTGTCCTTCATGGATTCCTTTTCATGGTATAATCAAATACAAGTGGATCCAAAGGATCAAGATCACACTACTTTTATTACAGATAAAGTTCTCTACTGCTACAAGGTAATGCCTTTCGGATTGAAAAATACTGGGGCTACTTATCAAAGGTTAGTGAACAGAACATTTGCTGATCAGATCGGTAGAAATATGGAAGTATAGTTAGATGAAATGATGGTTAAAAGGCTAGAGGAGGATTTACACATAACTGATCTTCAAAAAACTTTTGCTAACTTAGAATCTATGAATTTGAAGTTAAATCCAGCGAAACGTGTGTTTAAGGTCCGATCTAGAAAATTTTTGGGTTACATAATAAGTGAGAAAGGTATCCAGCCTGATCCGGATCAACTTAATTCCCTATTAGAAATGGATCATCCTCAAAATGTTAAAGAATTTCAGAGGCTCACCAGAAGGTTGGCTACATTAAATATATTTATTTCAAGGTTATCGGACAAGTGCGCTCATTTTTCCAAATATTGAAAAATGCTAAAGACTTCAATTGGTCCCCACAGTGTGACCAGCCCTTTGTTGAAATAAAGAAACATTTATCTTCACCAAAGACTCTTTTCAAGCCCTTTCAAGGAGAAAAGCTTTATATATACTTGGTTGTGTCAGAATATGCTACAAGTGCTATTTTGGTGAGATAAGTGGACAACTATCCTCGTCCGGTGTACTACATCAGTAAGAGTTTGTTGGATGCTGAAAGAAGATATTTAAAATTGGAAAAGGTGGCATTAGCCTTACTGATTGCAGCAAGAAATATGATGCCATATTTTCAATCTCATTTTATTATTGTCTGAACGTCTTTCCCGCTAAAGAATGCTCTTCAAAAGGCAGATATATCAAGCAGAATGACCAAATGGTCAGTATAATTGGGTGACTACGATATTGATTTTTCCCCCCGAACGGCAATTAAAGCTCAATCAATGGCTTATTTCTTGGTAGAATTCCATGCGGACAGGTGCTCTAAACAAACTTCAAAAGTTAATTTCAAGAAAGAATGGATGGTCCGAACTAATGGTGGATCAAACACTATGGGCTGTGGAGCTGGATTTCGCTTAACCTCTCCGTATGGTGACAAAATGTATCAAGCTATATGTTTTGGATTCAGGACCTCTAACAATGAGTCTGAATACGCGGCAGCCATAACTGGTCTTAAGTTAGCTCTTCTCTGTGGAGCTAATGGAGGGCGATTAATGAGTGACTCTCAATTATTAATCCATCATGCCCAAGGACAGTTTGAGGCCAAGAAGGAACAATTGGTTAAATACTTACTCATTTTGAAAGAAGTGGCAGCAAGCTTCAAAAGTGTTTGTTATGAGCATTTTCCTAGATCAGAGAATACATTGGCAGACTCTCTAGCAACTATATCATATTCTGAGTCCTACCCTTAGATTCTCATACAAGAATTCTCGTCCATACAGCTAGATCAGAAGAAAGAGGATGAAGAAAATATGAGTATACATGTGATCCAGCCTAAGGGCTGGATATACGCCCTCCTTCAATACATTTCTGATGGGACATTGCCTTCAGATAAAGTTGTGGAAAAAAATATTAAATACAAGGCTCGTGGTTTTTTGATAATAAGAGGAATTCTCTATAAAAAAATCTTGCAGCAGACCTCTCCTATGCTGTTTGGGATTTGAAGAATCCCAAGTTGTTTTATCTGAACTACATGATGGGGAAGGCTTAGCTCACTGTGGGTACAGGGCACTAACCTGGAAAGTCTTACTGGCTGGATACTATTGGCCAACCATAATGGCAGATGCTAAAGAAATAGTGAAGAAATGTGATCCATGTCAAAGGTATGGGAATGAAATTCATATGCCAGCAGTATCTATGGAGTCTATTTCTGAGCCAATACCCTTTTGCTAGATGGGGGATGGATTTAGTTGGGCCTCTACCCATGGCATCCGGGGGTTGCAGAACTATTATTGTTGCCATTGACTATTTATTTAAGTGGATAGAGGCAACTCCCTTGGCTGGGACCACATTGAAAGTTGTTATTAAGTTTATTATATCCAATATATGCTGTAGATTTGGAGTCCCCCAAAAGATTACTGCAGACAATGGGTCACAGTTTGATAACAAAGACATGGAGGATTTATGTTCATCTAGAGGCATTCAGCATTGTTTTTCCTCTCCATTCTATCCTCAAACGAATGGCCAAGTAGAAGTTACAAACAAAACCATTTTGTCTGGATTAAAGAAGAATTTAGAGGGGGCTGCGGGGAAATGACCAAGTTATTTACAAGAAGTATTGTGGGCCTACCGAACTACTCACTGGGTTGCTACACAAGAATCTTATTTTTCCTTGGTTTATGGGATGGAGGCAATTACCCTCATAGAGGCTACTTTATAATCATACAGGGTCCATAACTATTCCGAACAGGCTAATGAGAGAGCACTTAGGAATCAGTTGGACTTAGTAGAGGAAATAAGGGTTAAAGCACACTGAGAATAGCGCACTACCAAGGCTTGATGATGAGCAGATTTGCTTCTAAATTCAAAAGAAGAGATTTTCAAATAGGGGATAAATTACTAAGAAAAGTCTTCTTACATACCAAGAAGAGGTAGTTCAGTAAAGTGTCTCCAAACTGGGAAGGCCCTTATGAGGTCTGTGAAAAGGTCAATCCTGGGACATATAAGCTTCAAGACAAATAAGGAAGAGCTTTAAAATACCCATGGAATGTTGAGCATCTCAGGTTATATTTAAAATAGAGTTTTTGTGTAAATATTTACTTGTTAAATAACAATGTAAATATTTTCTTAATGAGATTTAGATAACACCATCCTTGGTTTTCAACCGCTCTTTCAAAGCTGTGAGATTTTGTGAGGAAGAAGTCTCTAGGCCAGAGTACTTAGTTTGGAGCTTAGTATTGGTTGCATCCGATGCGGTCAGCTTGGTTGCCAAATCCTTATTTTCCTTCTTCCGCACCTCTATGCTTTACTAAGCACTTAGAATACTATCTGATAGATTTTGTTTGTCAGTGGTGAGAGAGTTGATAACATTGGTTTGAATTTTTACTTGCCTCTCTAGATCGAGTACTTGTCGGATATAACCGACGAGAGCATGACTTAAGGTATCTTGTTCTCCGGATATGGAGAAAGATTTCCCATTATAAGTTACCATGTCAGAGGAACTGGAGGGAGGTTAAGGACCTGCAAAATCATCCTTATCAAAGTCATTAAAATACAGACCGATGTCTTGAAGGGCAGAAAGGTCCACTTCGTCGTTTCCTCCACCAGCAATCTGTCCGGACTGAAGGTCTGTTGGGATTTCCTCTTGCAAAATAGGGTCATCAGGAACTGGGGCTGGGATTTCTATTGGGCGAAGGATTATCTCTTCCCCAAGAGTAACCTTCTTCTTCTTGGCAGCTTTCTCATCATTGCTGGCCTTGCGCTTTTTATCCTTTTTAGGAGGCATTAGTGGGTTCTTTGACCCTCCGGCTTCCCTTACAGTCTCAACCTCTACTGCCTTTAGCAAGGCCACATTAATACCACCATGGTTCCCCGAATCAGTCCCCTTCGTAGCTGTTTGAGCCAAGTCTATTGTAGCCTTTCTCTTTTTGTTCTTCATTTTGCTGTGGGTTTTGGCCGTGGAAGGAAGGTACAAATTGGCATCTGTGGCTTATCTATTTTTTTAATATTATGTCAGCAGGAGGAGGTGTGGTTAGATCTTCACATGAAAGGTCTCTTCTGCTAGTGGTGTTCCACAGGTGAAACCTCACAAAATTACCCGACTTGAAGAAATTGTGGAAGGGATTCCTCCAATTCTCTGAAGCCCATGCATTAAGCTTTGCACAAGTCTTCTGCCCTTCTTCCAAGTGGCCTATGAACTCGTTCAGCGGAACTAAAGAGTGATAATAAATTAGTCAGAATAGGAAAATTTGCAACTTAAGAAATAAAAAGGAAAAGAAAGATTAATTTACAAGTGCTTTTCCATCTGCTCGTCAGCAATCTAGGGTTTCTGTTAGCCTTGATCTTCCTACCATTCTCCCATGTCCCATTGACAAAAAGAAACTGTATCCTTCAAGGTTTTTTGGACTCTAGAAGGTCATCCACAACCTTGAAAGTTTTCCCCATATTGTAGTGGTAGAGGGGGATTTGGTGGTTCTTGCACAGACTTGCTACAACAGCAAACTGCTCCATTGGAAGTGGGATCTTTGATAACCTAGATGCTATGATACAAGCCAAGAGTGTGTACCACACGTTGGGGCTTAGCTGACTGGGGAATAGTTTGACAAGATAAAAGTATCTGACAATATTTGGGTCTAAATGGAACTGAAGTCCCCAGTTCAGTACTTCGGTATATACTACCACTTCGTTCAACTTACAATCCATGGTGGTCTCCGGAGTGATTGGTATCCTCACTTTTACAGACTCCGGAATCCCCTATTTGGTCCGAATTTGACCCAATTCAGCAGTATGGGTATAGACATAATTAATATTTTGCAAGGCTAGCAAATACTTAACACTGACATGCTTGAAACAAGGGCCTACCTTACCCTTTATACACTCAAAAAGTGCGTCCGGATGAGTCAAGATAACTTTGGTTTTACCTCTCCTCTCTGAGGCAGCATCCCATGTATGACTTGACGCCTCTGTCTCAAAAGGGGCTTCTTTGATACTATCCTCCATATTCTCTTCCATCATTATGGAAGGTTTTTTTGGCTGTTTTTGAAGGAGGTTGCTCCGGGTTCTTCATCGGAAGTTTTACGGATGGTTGTGTAGCTGTTGCCTCTGAGGGCCTAATGTCTAGTAAAGATTTTTGTCCAAAGGGCTTGGCCTCTGGAACAACTTTAACTACCTCCGATCCAGAGGGTTTTGAAGATGATGGTGTTGACTGGGTTTTTGCTTGACGAGTCGTCCGGTGAGGGGTTATCTTCTCTGGTGATATTTCTGCTATAAACGGTGAGGGTTTTCTAACGCTTGAAACAACCTTTTCTTTGGAAATAGGGTGTTGAGACTCTTGCACTGAAGAACCAGAAGGGAGAGGTGAAAGGTTTAGTATGAATGGGAGTTTTCTAGTTCTAGAGGTTTCTTGAGGAAGATGACCCCTCATCGGCGTTATGGTTTGGCTGATTACTCTTCTCACTTGGATAAACAGGGAGACCGGCGGCGACACGACTTTCTCTCTCTACTTTCCTTGCCCTCTCTAGGTGAGATAAGTTCAACCAACCTCCTTTAACTAAGGTGTTTCTCGCTGTGAATATATATGTCTCAAGAACAGTTTGAAGATGAACTAAGATTTTCTCTCTAAGAAAGATTTGAATGTGGAAGACAATGAAACAGTAAAAAGATATATATATATATATATATATAACAGTGAAAAGTGATAGTTACCACGGAGTAGGTGAACAGAATTTTTGCAATGATTAAAGGTTGCGCTCGAAACCTAGATAACTTTTTAGACCTAGTGGGTGCGACGATCTAGGAGAAAAAACGGCTGGGAGGTCAAACCAAAGATTGTAGTTTGATTTTCGATTGCTACTGAAGCATAATATACTCCTTTGATATCTAAGATTGTTGGTTGGTCCATATATAACTGGTGCACTAGCAATAAGAGTTTATTTGGGGAGTAGAAGTCTTCAACTGATGAATATGTTGAGTACTCATGTATAGCATTACCATCCTTTGCGAAGAAGGTAACCTCCGACCGTCTTGTCAATTCTTTCATGATGTTGGTTGCATTATACTACTGCTCTTTATATTATTTTAAACATTTTTTTTTCTTTCTTTATTGACCTTGTGACGGTATTGCATGTTTTGTTCTTGGGATAAAGAATGGATACATTTTGGTTGTTGATGCTTTTACGTGTCAAATAAAATGGAAATCCTCCGAATACAAATCAGTGTATGTTATTAATTTGAAGATACCAAACTTTGATTATAATTCATCCATTTTTATGTGTTTAAATGTGATATCTACTTAATTATAAACTTATGCTAACAATAAAAACAATCAGTATTTTTGCTTGTCATTGTTGCTCATGTTATAGTTTCAGCTCTCAACTATAGTTCAAGATACTACTATATGTTTAACTTGAGTTAATTTTTCATAGATCTTCATTAAAGATACTCCAAAATCTCGATATGAGCTTAGAGGAAGGTCTATTTCATTATTTCCTTGGCAGTGGTCTTGCTTTTTTGAATAAAGTAAATAAACCATGTATTGTTGGAACCGATGGAATGGCAGTAAAGATTAATTTTCGAACTGGAGTAATAGTAGATAAATTCATAGATCTTTACAGATTACTAAATAAATAAGGATAAACTTGATAATTTGAAATTATTTGGTACCTAAATGACTTAAACGATTTTTGATAGGTTATATAAAATAATACCTATACGAGAATAAATTTCAAATTAGATTAGCTATATATTAAAAATAATCCAAACATTTATTAATGATTAAATAAAATAATATTTTTACTGTATAATTTTTTTAAAATATATAAAATAAAATATTTATAATTAAAAGAGACATAACAAAATTTGGTGAACAATATAAATATATAATTAGTATACGGTTCACAACATTAACAAGAACAAGGAAAACAACATTAATAATAAGAATTGATGAATAAATTACATTCCGAAAAATTAAACACATGCCTATAGCAATAGAGCTTAAGGAAAAAGTTAAAAGAACTTCATATCTTCTATTATCTATTATACAATCTTATTAAAACAAAAACAGAAAACTTAGTCCTAGAGCCTAACTGTTGCCGAATCAAACAAAACTTTTAAATTGATTAGAACATGATAAAGACAGCTGCCTCATAAATACCCTTCTGCAGGTACCACCTGGTGCGCCAACGAATTATCGCAGCTTAACAAAAATGGATGTATATTATTAGTTCAAAATGATTTAGGCAATACTTGGTCAACAGCAAAACGAAAATTTATACAATTAAAAACAAGATAAATATAAATATTTAAATTAAACAATTTCGATGAATCTAACCTTAGAAAGCGGGAAACAATTCAGCTTCATTCGATGTTTTACTGTTTGACATTTTAACCCCCATTTTATGCGTGGCATCAAAACTATAAATTACAACCCAAACTAAATCTGTTTGATTTTGTTTTGGTACAATGACGAAACAGAGTGGGAAAATTATTGGATATTAATTATTATTATACTATCGTATTATCAACATCATTTAATTCAATTTATTATTATTATTATTATTTTAAGCGAAAATGACTATTATTACTAAATTAAAAATTTTACAAAATGTATTCTCAAATTGAGAATAATTAGAAAATACAGGACATCATTGCAAAAGATCTTAATTAATCAATTCACAAATCGATAGGAACCCTAATCAACTACAATCTGCTTCTTCTTCTCAGAAACTCCAAAACTAAGAATAGTGGCTTCGATTTCAAGCTCCAAAATCGATCGAAATCGGAGTTACCCAGGATCGATGTATCCGATTTCTAAGCTCTCCAACGTTGTTATCGCTAATAAAGGAATCGGGGCTTCAAATCCTTTAAAACCGTGATCACGACGAGAAGCTATGGTCCATTTGGCGATGTAATCAGCAGCCATGTTCTGATTTCTTGAGATGTGGCGTAGAGTCATGCTAGAGTGGATTAACCTTCGACAAACATCGAATATAGGATGAAGAAGAGGAGCAATAGATCCAGTGGCAAGCATGTTGATTAGAGTCAGGCAATCTGACTCTATATTAACATTCTGCCAATTGTTCCTCTTGCAAATGACCAGACCCTCAATGAAGGCTCTACATTCAGCCTGGAGAGGAGTCAACTTCCCAAAGCGGCACCCAGAGCTAAGAACGATTTCACCGGACTCATTTCTGACGATAATTCCTCCACTGGTCTCACCAGTGGAACTGTAAGCAGCATCGACATTGATTTTAAATCTGCCAGGGCGAGGAGCAATCCTCTAAGGTAAGTAGGTTTTTGCTTTCTGTTATTGATAGTTTTGCATCCTAGGGTAGTACCTGCATCCACTACATTTGACCAATGCTTAGAGTTCATTCTGTTGGTCGAGTCAATGCCTAGCATTACTCTAGTTATACGATTTACTGCATTTATATAGGTGTCATGAGTATTGTGAAACTTACAGTAGTTTCTGTTATACCAAATTGTCCAACAGATTATCTGTGGGACAAGTTGGGTAACATGAAACTTACTGTTAGAAGACCAAAACCAGCAATGTAGTAAATAATTTAGGGTCATAAAACGCCTTATAGGAACCCTGAATAATGAGCCAAAGTAGTTTCACAAGGGCCCGACAAAACTGCAGTTGACGAAGAGATGGTTTTTCTCTTCGCAACTGCAACAAAACTGGCATTTAGAGACAGTGTAAATATGCATGTTGGAAATAATGTTATCAATTAGAGCATAGTTTTTTACTAGCTTCCAACATAAGAAATAAAAAAATTTGGGAATATAATGGTTCCAATTTTTTTTGAAAAACATAGATTTATTGTATTTACATCTTATACTTTCCCAAGTTAAATTTGTGTTGAAATTGGTATCTGTTGAAAGCTTCCACACTATTCTGTCTTTCTGGACAGGATTGAGTTTGAAGCAATTAATTTGCTTAACTCTATTCTGAGTCAGAAAGCTAGAAAGAGTGTGGATGTCCCATTTATTGTCTTTCCAAAAGGACTTTACACTGACAGGAAGAAACCAGGTATTAGAGTTGTGGTCCCTGATGAGAGGAGGCTGGTCAAGCCAATCATCATACCAAAAGTCAACAACTCATTCACCAATGATCCATTTTACATTGATTTCAGCCTGATCTTTGATGTTAAAAAGCCTTTTCCAAACACTAGAGTCAGTGTTTTTACAGTTAGCATTGATAGGGTGAGCATTAGGGCTGTAGGTAAGATGCATAACATTGGCCCAAAGACAGGTATTCTTCCTAAAGATGTACCAAAGCTTTTGGGAGAAGGTTTTTTGAATATAAGATAGTTTTTTGATATTCAAGCCACCTTTTCCAAAAGGCTTACAAAGCTGGCTCCAAGGAGCCCAATGTATAGCTTTGTCATTGAATTTGGACCTCCACAGAAATTTATTAAAACATAATTCAATTTTATTTATAATAGAGTTGGGAATGATACTGTTATGCATCCAATAGTAAACAATTGGATGCAGAACATTATTGATAAGAGACTGTCTGCCCCCAAAGGACAGATGTTTCATATCCCATTCATGAATTTTGTTATAAATTTTTTCAAGTAAAGGCAAGTAATTCTTCCCTTTATTATTTGCAGAAATGGTGATTCCAAGATAGGTAAAAGAAGCAGAATCAACATTAAATCCAGTGGTCAGCTTCAATCTCGTAGTGCATGTTTGGGTTGATTTCGCTAAGGTAATAATTTTTGTTTTCTGCTTGTTGATAATTTGTCCAGATGCTAACTGATACTAGTCTAGCAGGTTGCTCAGCTTGTCAATTGTGGAAGGGATGTTGTTGGTGAAGATGATATTATCATCAGCAAACGCCAGACTTGGTAAGATGTATCCTGACTTCAAGTAAAATTGCATGCTGTTATTATTTATAAAAAGATTAGACAGACTTCTAATAAGAGCCTCCTCAGCAAGAATGAAGAGATTTGGAGACAGAAGGTCTCCTTGTCTCAATCCATTCTTCTAAGGGAAATAGCCAACACTATAGCCATTAATAAGGATAGAAATCATCACATTGGTAATCATGTCTTTAATGAGAAGAATGAGACTATTAGAGAACCCAAAGGCCTTTAAGATTTTAAGAACAAAGGCATGAGACAATCTGTCAAATGTCTTTGACATATCTAGCTGGACCATGATGTTACCCTTGTTGGGTTTTCTATTGATGCTGTGAATCATTTCTTTGGTTAATATAATGTTTTCATGGATTAGTTTATGCTTAACGAAATCTCCCTGAGAGTTAGATATGATATTAGGGAGGAGAACAACAATTCTGCTATTGACTAAACTAGATATGAGTCTGTTGAAAATGATGCAAAGGCTGATAGGCCTGTAATTGCTCCAATTCACAGGGTTAGGACTTTTGGGAATAAGGTAAATCCCAGTAGAGAAGACACCTTTAGGAATGTTATAACCATTTAGGTAAGTATTAAGGGCATTACATAAATCTAAGTTAATAATATCCCATCAAACTTTTAGAAAATAAGTGTTAAAACCATCAGTGCGAGCTGCACTATCATTTTTCATGTTGTTGATAATAGAACAGACTTCCTCTTTGTTTGAGGCTTGAGAATATATTTGTAGTCCATGTCATTGATGAGATTAGGAATTTTTTGAAGGAGAGTATCCTGCATTAGATCATCATTGCAACAGTAGGAATCATTAGATAAAACCTGTTTAAAGTAGGATTCAACAGACTTAGCAATGTCATTTTGAATCTGAATCCAAGCTCCATTGTCCTTTATACCATTAATAGAATTCTTCTTTTTATTTTTGGACACATAGTTATGATACATCTTAGTATTGCTATCACTCTCATTCAGCCATGTATTGAAGCATTTTTGTCTCCAATAACTTCCTTCGTTCTTAAGAGCCTGCATAAGATAGCTGTTAGCTTTAGATAGGTTGCATTTAGAGATAATATTGTTTTCCCTTTGGTGAATAGCTTCCTTGCATTTAACCTCCTCATTAGCTTCTTTAACTTTATTGAAAATATTGCCAAAATTTTTTGTGTTCCATTCTTTAAGAAACTTTTTCAGTCTCTTAAGTTTGGACCATAAAACATTATTAGCATTACCTTTACAATGAGTGCTCCAATTGAGCTTGACAACATTCAAAAAATCAGGATCATTAGACCAGGCATTAATGAATTTGAAATTGCATTTGTTGTATAGAGGAACATTATTGTTATTATTAGCTAACGTAATGAGTAAGGGGGCATGGTCAGAACATGTGCTGACCATGTGAAAAACCTGGATACAGTTCATAGTAGACATCATGTTGGTATTGATTAGAGCCCTGTCTAATCTTTTCCAGCACTTATTGTTACTCCAGGTGTATCTGGAGCCAACATAATCAACTTCTTCAAGGCTGCAGAGTCTAATAGCATCATTAAAGTCTTCAGTACCAGCATCATCAAAGGTGGAGCAGCCAAGCTGGTCATCGGCACAGGTGATGGCATTAAAGTCACCAGCAACCATCCAAGGATTAGCATCAGTAGCAAAGGAAATTAACTGACTCCAGAGGTTTTTACGAAGCACCCTTTGGTTTTTAGCATAAACAGAGGTAAAGTTAAAGGTATAGTTATTATAGGTAATTTCCATATGAAGAAGCTGGTCATGATCAATGTTAACCTCCTCATCCCATAAGATCCATAGCTTATTAGAGCAGATAGAAATAAAGTTGCAAAGGCCAATTCTTCTAGCAATATTCTCAATCTTGTCAATTCTAGCCATAGGTTCTTGGATAGCCATAACCTTAACCCTTTCATTAAGAATCATAGATTTAAGCCTTGAAAAGGTTGAATTATTGTTGACACCTCGAGCATTCAAACTAATGACCTTTATCATTATCAGATAAAGATTTGATGTAATTTTTCTCTCTTTTAAGGAGAGAGTTTATAGACAGTCTCTTTCTACTTTTACTTTTGTATGCAGAATTTAATTTGTTACTAATTATTTTGTTGAAATCGTGTTCAGAGGAGGTGGCATTAGGAGACACATTGCAGCTGCCTATATTGTCACAGTGGGGAGAGTGAGACTCTTCAATAATCTGGTTTTCAGAAGTTTCATAGCAATCTTAATCCAGGCGTTGAAGGGCACCTATGATTTGAGGATCATTTTTGGAGGAACAATCTTCCTTTTCAAGACTCAACTCATTGTTAGCATTAGGATCTGTAACAGAATCTTTAACTGTAATAATAGACTTTAGTTTTCTTCTGTATACCTTACTAAAATATTGTACCATAGTAACTATAGGTATTTGCAGATTAGTAGAGCTTTCATGTAAAGAATCATTTTGAGCAATGTCATCATGTTTCTTTGTTGTTTCATGTATTTCATCTCTTTCATTATCCTTCGATTTTCCTTTTCTACAGTCATTAGCATCATGACCTAGATGGTAACAACTAGAACAGTAGGCCGATGCGTTTCTGTAGCTAACTCCAACCCAGCAGCCATCATTCTCTCTGAAACCGACCCATAGTCTTCTTATCAGCTTCTTAGAGACATCTTTTTCGACTTGAGCATATCAAGCACTGCTATTGGCTATAAACTTGTCAGGGATAATAGTTCTATATACATTGCCAAGAGAGGAGGCAAGATCTTTAATCATTGAGGCATTATACAAGTATTCTGGCAGTCTTTCGAACCTGACCCACAACAAAATGATTGGGTTTTCATAGCTTTTGTTGAATTCAGAGCCCTATTTTAACAAGCGCATAGTCTTCCTATCAACATTCCAAATGTTTTTGGACCATAACATACTAACATCGTCCTTGATACAGAATTCAATCAGTATAGATAAACTAGTTATAAAATAAATAGAAGGATCATATATTTAGTTATAAAATTATAAATTATATTGTAAACTAGAGTAATAGTAGATTAGTAAATAAATAAAAGGATCATATATTTAGTTATAAAATTATAAATGATATTGCAAATAGAAGGATCATATATGTAAACCAGAACAACATCTCCAATTTATTATTTGAAAATAAATAAAAGGATCATATATTTAGCTATAAAATTATATTGTAAACTAGAGTAATAGTTTGTTTATTACGCATTTTATTTTAAATCCAGTAAAATAGTAAATTAGTTCTATTAATTATTTAGGAAATTGAGAGTTCTAAAATTTTCGATTTAAACATTTAAAATCATGCGGTCTTTCTCAACTGACGTTATCTTAATTAGTTTTAACAAAAAATCAATTCGGTGTCATTCGATTAAATCAAAAAAGTTAAAAACAATAATTTTTGGAATTTAGATCGTGGAACATTTTCATTTGAACTTTTAGGAAAGTTTTATATGTCAGGTCTTTGCGATCGACAATGGGAAAAACACCTCATTCTAGTTCGACCTTTGGTTTCTCCCTACTCTTGTAACCCATTACGGGTTTGAGATCATAAATGATTCAAGATTATGCATGAATCTCAAAATCTCTGACATCATTTTAATGGAGTTTGGAACTAACGTGTCAATTTAAGATCTTCAAGTGCTAGAAATCGCAGCAACCTCCAGAAAATCAACAACATGATCCCATCTCTCCCTCTCCCCCAGCATCCTTAACAACGATGTCCACTATTTGATTGCTAATAAAGGAACCACCAAGTCCGCTATCAAATTTACCTACATTGTCATTCGTAATTCAATCCCCTGTGTCAGGTGAACGGGGTTAGAATAACATAAATTTAATATTACCCAACTCTCCTTCATCTTTTGGCTTCATATGTAGGGAAAGCTTTCAACTAGTAATAACACTATCTGACCCTTGCACCCTTGCATTTGCGGTATGTCACTGTATGCAATCTAACCTTCTATTCAAATTCTTTACTACCAGTGTTATTCAATCTTATAATTTTCTAGCTCAATTTTGTTTGTTTTTTGATTGAATGGATCCACCTCTCTCTTCTAGTTTGTTGCTTTTACTCGCTTGGTTTTTTCGACGACATTGTTTAGTCTCTCTCATTCTTTCGACGTTGTTGTTTAAAAAGTGAACATATTTATACTCCTGAAACCCAAGCAATTGTTAGGTCTTCATGGAGTTGATGTTGAACGGTCTGAAGTTACTACTTATGTCAGATAATTTGTTCTCTTTATATAATTCTAACTTGCGTAAGTTTTTATGTGCTTTAAGTCGATTTGGTTTGAATTAGAGTCCCCCCGACTCGGAAATTAGTATTATTATTTTATAGAAATTTATATTTTTCAGTTTTTCTGGAACTTGATAATATTTGAAGTATATACGAACATTTTCTTTTTATTATTTTGTTTATGGTTTGTCTTTTCTTTATATTGTTAATTGGCTTGAGGATATATATATTATGAATTTTTTAAGGAGAATTATACTACATAAACTTTGTTGTTTCAAACAAAATGATCAATTCTGAAGTCATAGACGTTTTTGAAGGAATTTGTGGGCTTATTATTTAGATTAAGTTTAAAATTAGCCATTTTTTGTATTTTGTTTGTTGTGAAGGTTTTGTGACTCCATAATGTGTTTACGGTATCTTATGGAACTATCTCACGTTTAACTTTGTTTTTGGTTGATTGGAGGGATACTTGAACTCCCTATAGTGCATTAGAATCATCCTCGTAGTGTTAAGGATTAGTTTTGAAGTAATCCTAAACTTAGCTTTACTTATCTAAAAGGTGTCGAGACTTCATATATTGTTGATTACTTTTGGAATCATCATGAACTTAGTTTTTGTTTCTTTATGAGGTGATGAGACTCTTTGTAATACTTAGGATCACTTTTTGAATCATCCTCTCCTTAGCTTTGTTTTGTTTTGATGATAGAATCATAAGCTTCCTTGAGTGTTTATGATGACATTTCATTTGATACTTTGTATAAAAATCGAAAAATATTTTATTAATGACGATATCTCGTCAAAATAATTTGTTGTCGCCGAGGTAAAAAACACACCAACAAATAAAGGTTTAATAATACGCTACAAACATAGTTTTAATAAAATTAATAGTCGAAGATTATACTGAGTTATAAAGTTTCAAAGGCTCTATGTTCCATGAGTGTCGAAGTAGTTTTCCTTCCACATCTCATAATTTGTACACTCTCGTATGGAGTTTGACTCTATTGTATACGGCCATTCCTCTTTTGGGCTAGCCTGCTGGTGTTTTTATCTTTTGTATGTGGGAACATTCTCTTGAGGATTTAGTCTTCAACATTAAAGATTTTGAAGAAGTTTTTTTATTTTTTTCGAATTTATCACCAATTATTTATAATGTTCTGACCTTAAATAAGATTTTACTCTTTTCACTTAGATAATATTAAACTATACACTTCTTGCATCATAATCTTTTCAATCTTTAGATGTTGATATCTTGTATGATGATATAGCAATATTAGGAAATACTACTTCTTTTGACCATACATAAAAGCAAATTATGTTTTAGTTTCGTAGATTTTGGGGTGGTTCCATATGACCATTGATAAGGGAAATCATTATTTGGAATAATAGTCAAATTGGTTAAATAGGAGGGGATAATTTGGCTTTATAAATTTTTTGTAAAAGAAACCTAACAAATGTTTAACATTGAGGGTGCCTTATGTAACTAATAATAATTATGGTAAAGATTAGTAAAATAGTGTGGGGTAATTATCTTAAAGGGGCTAATCATGTGGGGTTTGGGCCCATTATTTGTACTATATGAAACAACACCCCCTTTTTGGGAAATGGTGAACAATTATTACTTTATTTATAAATTTTACCTACTTTTCTCTCTAGATTTTCTATGTTTCTCTCTCTAAACTATTTCCTCCAAACATAGCTTAGACAAATAATCCTTATAAGAAATCTTTAGAACTATCATCGACGTCGTGAATCGAGCGGTACAAGGTATCGTTTTTTATAAGAGTATTTCATGTCACTTATTACGCTTGCATTATTCTTAAAATCGTCGCCGGTTAACAAGTTCTCGTTGTGTTTCAACGTGTTTTTCATTCATTCTCGTAGGTTCAACAATATGTATACAGTATAAAGGTTTTGGAAATAGAATGCTCATAATGTTCTTAATAATTTATAATTTTGTATGTTTTATTTCCCTTTAACATTTTTATGGCTAGATTTACTATTGTTTATGTTCGTAACCTTCATTTTATTTCAGTGTAAATGCATGCATATAAGTGACAGTTGTCCTGAGAGATTTCGATAACAACTGTTCATTATTTCGATTATAATCCAATGATTTTAATATTTCATTTTATTTGGCATCGCAGGAAAATGTTGGTTCTTTTACCTGCACGACTAGGCCTTCTGTTCCAAAGAAAATTTGTAGTAAAGGGCTGGAGTTGTGTCGCGGGTAAATTGTGATAATATTAATAAATTTGGGGTTGAAATTGAAGAAACTAGAAACTTAAGGTACTTGAGGGAAAGTTTTGAACAAGTTTTGGGTATGTTGATCTAAAGTCGTACAAATGGGCTTCGTTGGGCTGCATAAAGAGGAAGAAACAAAAAGGAAAACAGAAAGAGAAAAGAAAGGGAAAAAAGGAAGACAAAAGGAAATTGGCTTCTTTAGGGTTTTCGACAGAAGTTATAAATAGAACGAGAAAAGAAGACAAAACGAAATTGACCACTACTAGGATATTTTGCAGAATACAAAGCGAGAGAAAAACGAGGAAGAAAAAACGCAATTGGCTACTGGAGGGTTTTCTTGCAGAATATAAAGATAGAAAATAGATTTGGCTTTCTTTTAAAAGGGTATCGAGAATAAACAAAGAGAAGGAGGTCAAGGTTGTTTTGGGTTTTCTTTCGGTAACATACAACCAACCGGCAGGAGGCAGGCAGTTGCTTCGGTGGTTTTCGAGAGGCAGCAAGTGACAGCTACTGTCGTGTTTGATCGGCAGTTGAGGTAACGGGTACGGTGTTTTCGATCGGTAGTTTATGTATTGCTCGAGACAGGTGACGACTACTTCTTTTCGTTGTTTTTTTATCGGTAGTTTACAGATTGTTTCTGTCATGCGATACTGGTGGTTATTGTTCGGTTTGACGTTCTCTAAACACTTTTTCATCTATTTACATTCGTCTTAGAGCTATGTTAACTTTTGAGCCCATGATGATGATTCGTTCAATTATGAACTAATCGTTGTCATGGAACTCTACCGGATTTGTTTGAATAATACTTATGGTTTGATTGCTTGATTTATCTGTAAGATACATTTATCGGTTACCTAGTATGGTTGTGCTTATCGCTAGATGCGTCGCGAACATCTAGTTTTGTTAATCTTTAATGAATGCGAAAGTGGATTTAATGGTTTAGAAATTTCCATGCTAGCATAGGTTCTTGAATGATTCATATTGTGATTGTTCATGATTCGTAATATGTCACTAACCATATCATATTACCCTATGTAATCAAAATAGATAACTTGTGCTTAAAACCAAGTGTACCTCAATTCGTATAGACATATAGGATTGTCATGCAAGCGGTGTCTGCTTAACTGCTATATCTTTT
The DNA here is from genome assembly GCA_036936605.1 of Limnanthes douglasii subsp. nivea. Lineage (NCBI taxonomy): Eukaryota > Viridiplantae > Streptophyta > Magnoliopsida > Brassicales > Limnanthaceae > Limnanthes > Limnanthes douglasii. The sequence goes on along the minus strand of JAUPFV010000004.1, from coordinate 199,448,915 downwards.
GTGGCTGTTTAAGTGGTTTGGGCTACGTGTACTGAGAGGTAGCGTATATTGATTTCGTGTTATCTGATTAGTAATCGTTGTTATCATACATATTGATTAAGTATATTAATACTCTGAGTAAAATAAACAATGAAGTTAGGGTTCCATGTTTTCTCTCGCATAAGTAAACTCGTTAGTTAATCTCGTTAGTTAATTTGCTTAGTTATAATCATTCACCCAAACTTTATACTTGTTCAAGTATTAGTCTAATAATCATACGTTGTTGCATAAGTAAATTCTTTTCATATACACCTGGTCTTCGTGGGAACGATCTTACTTACTTATTACTTGCTACTATTTGACCACGTATACTTGCGTGAGAAAATGACTAACAAGTTTTTGGCGCCGTTACCGGGGACTCGGTGTTATTTGACAGTTTTATTGCTTATCATCAGGCGTCGTTACTACTGACTTGATTCGGTTACTTACTTTTCGTGTGTTTTCTTGTGCTTCAGGTACTTGAGCGTGTATGCAAACACGGTCTCAAACTAGAGCACTAGTACAAAAGGAGCTTGAAACAAGCTAAGGAACAGAGTTACTAGTCTCAGATTCTGATACTAATTCTACAATGGGAGATCCAGCTCCAAAAGCACTCATGGATTACTCTCAACCAAAGATCATGGATATTCAGTCTAGCATTGTTAGACCCAATATTTCTGCGAATAGTTGAGATTAAACTCGACACTATTCAGATAATGCAGAATTCTTGTCAGTTTGGGGGAGCTTCATCTGAGGATCCTAATATGCACATTATGACCTTTCTTGAAATCTGTGATACTTTCAAGTTCAACGGTGTTTCAGATGATGCCATAAGAGTGAGACTCTTCCCATTTTATCTAAGGGACAAAGCTAAGAGCTGGTTACACTCTTTACCAGTAGGCTCTATCACTACTTGGGATATACTTGCGCATAAATTTATCTCAAAATTCTTTCCCATGGCAAGAACAGCCGCCATGAGGAATGATATTACTAAGTTTTCTCAGTTATATGGTGAATCTTTAAGTGAAGCTTGAGAGCGTTACAAGGAGATGCTCCGAAAATGTCCTCATCATGGGATGCCTGATTGGTTAGTATAAATTGCTTCTACAATGGTTTGAGTAAGCAAACAAGGCCCATGGTCGATGCTGCATCTGGGGGAGCCTTATTAACGAAAATCTACGAGAAGGCTCATGAGCTCCTTGAGATGATGCTGTTAATTAATTCCAGAATCCTTCTCAAAGACTGTCACAACATAAAGTAGCTGGTATTCTTAACGTAGACACTGCCACTGCTTTAGCAGCTCAGCTTGAAGCTCTAAACATGAAGGTGGATTCTTTGACTAAACTAGGGGTACATCAGGTAGCTAGTGTGTGCGAGATTTGTGCTGGAGGGCATGAAACTCAATAATGCCCTATCTCTACTGAGTCAGTGCAATTTGTGAGTAACTTTTAGAGGCAGAATCAACAACCAATCTCAAACACCTATCACCCAAGAAACATAAATCATCCGAACTTCAGTTGGAGCAATAATCAACAAGGTAATCAGCATTATGGTGATAAGCCATACGCTCCTCCTGGATTTCAGCAACAAGGTCAACAACATCAATCTCAACAGTATGCCCCAAGACAACCTCAGAATCAACATCCTGGCCCTTCTCAACATTCTGTGAGAGACTCTGAATTCGAAGAGATGAAGTTAATGATTAAAAGTCTGATGGTATCTCACAAGATCTTGGAAAATCAGATTGGGCAGATGGCCAGTAACATAATCGTTAGACCTCAGGGAGTTCTTCCTAGCGACACAGAACATAATCCAAGTAAACGGGACGGAAAAGAGCAATGCCAAGCGATCACCTTGAGATCAGGAAAGGTTGCCAAGAACCCCACAGTTGAACAAGAGGCTGATTCTTCTAAAAAACAGCCCATTCTGAAAAATTCTGCTCAAAATCAGCCCTGATCTGAGGTTAATTCTGAGACGGTGGCGCTCACTGAAGAATGTAGTGCGATCTTACAACAAAAATTGCCTCCCAACCTTAAAGATCCAGGAAGCTTCACCATTCCTTGTTCAATCGACAATTTATCTTTCAGCAAATGTTTATGTGACTGGGGAGCGAGCATCAAACTGATGCCCTTATCTGTGTTTGAGAAACTTGGGCTTCCTGAGCCAAAACCGACTAACATCTATTTGCAACTGGCTGATCGCTCTATCACATATCCTCGTGGTATCGTGGAAGATGTCTTAGTAAAGGTAGATAAGCTCATCTTTCCAGCTGACTTCGTTATCTTGGATTTCGAAGAGGACAAAAACATCCCCATAATCATGGGAAGGCCATTCTTGGCTACGGGAAAAACTTTGATTGATGTCGAGAAAGGGGAGCTCACTATGAGAGTGCAAGATCAGAAGGTCACTTTCAATATTTTCAAGGCCATGCAATCTCCAACAGAGGATGAGAAATGTTTCAAGTTGGATATGGTCGATTCTCTGCACAGTAATGAGTTGGATCAGTTTGTGAGTTCAGATGTTCTAGGCAGAGTTCTACATGGTGAATCTGACTTCGAAGACGAAGAAATATCCGAATGTGTTCAACGATTACAGGCAGCCCCGTATCAAAATAGGCTAAATATTCCACATGAGTCGCTCAGATTGGGTGATCTTAAGGATTCTCAGGAAAGGCTTAAACCTTCTTTAGAAGAAGCTCCTAAACTTGAACTCAAACCACTACCAAATCATCTCAGGTTTACTTTCTTAGCAGAGTTATCTACATTACCTGTTATTATTGCATCTAACCTTTCAGGTAGTGAGGAAGAAAAGCTATTGAGAGTTCTGAGGAAGTTCAAATCAGCCATTGGTTCGACCATAGCAGATATCAGAAGATGTATAAGAAAAAATCAATAAATGGCATGATAGGAATCTTTTACATAAAGCTTTTGAGCAGGGTCAAATGGTTCTTCTTTTCAACTCTCGTCTAAATCTTTTCCCTGGAAAGCTCAAGTCAAAATGGTCTGGACCTTTTAAAGCCAAGACAGTATATCCACATGGAGCAGTTGAGAAATCTATGAGGAATCACCAGATAAAGCATTCAAAGTCAATGGTCAACGACTCAAGCATTACTATGGAGATATGGTGAACCGTGAAGCATTCATCATCATCCTCGTCACTAAATAAGTCTGAGTGGTATCATCAAGCTATCGAAGTTAAACAAGCGCTTCATGGGAGGCAACCCACTGGGAAACAATGATCAACACTGCTGGACGAGTAGGGAAGTGTTTCTTGTATCTTTTAGTCTCTTTTAGTTGCATTCATCATAGTAGTTATTCATGATAGATAGTGCATCTTCATGTTAGTCATGCTTATTTGCATATTCATGCCATGATCATATAGACTGTTTTTAGGATCGAGTTAGTCTATTAGCATAGCATTTTGTTCATGCATTTTGCGTCAAGATACAAAGAATTTTCATAGACATTGGTAGCTCTACAAATATTTTACTGATGATGACTTATGAGAAAATGGAAAGCCCTCGGCTATTCTTTGTTCGGAATGGACGATAGTGGGTTTTACCGGGGTAGGCGCAGAGGTAGTTGGGGAATTTGAAAGCATTGTGAAACTAGGTCGATGGTCATTCGAGAAAGAGGTAACAGTACTATTTATTATAGTAGATGCACCGACATCTTATAATGTGATATCTGGGAGGTTATAGTTATCTAAAATGCATGCGGCAAGAGAATGTTATCGAACGAATTTGTCCCCAAAGCAGATTAAAGGGGGCAAGTCGAAAAGAGCATAACAATAAGTGGGGTCCTCTTCGAGGTCTGGCCCTGTTAAAATTCTGAGAGAGAACCCTGGATTTCTAGTCATTGATAGAATTTTGAGGACTATGTTTTTTCAAATGGGAAGAGTTTTAAGATTGGTAAAAATTATCTCTGATGTGAGGGAGGGATTGATTTAGTTTCTATCAACAAAGCTACACATGTTTGCATGGTGCGTCGAAGATGTTACTTGGGTTCTTGCTGAAACAATCTGTCGCAGATTAGCCATTCAAAGCAATGTGTGCCCAATCATTCAAAAAAAGATTTTTTTCTCAAGAAAACTACAAGGCCATTATATCCAAAGTAGATCGTTTACCCAAAGTTGGGTACCCTTTGTGGACGGCTAATCCGGTTTTAGTAAAAAAAAATGGTAAATGGCGAATGTGTGTGGATTTCACTAACTTGAATAGACCATGCCCGAAATATTATTTTCAAGTTCCTCGAATAGATCAGTTAGTGGATTATACGTTAGGAAATCGATTTATTTCTTTTATGGATGCATACGTAGGGTACAATCAGATTAAAATTGTTCTAAAAGATCAAGAGAGAAACTTGTTCATCACTAGAAGGGGCCTACATTGCTATAAGTTTATGCCATTTTGGTTGGGGTTACTTAACAATACTTGGTAAACAAAACTTTTGAGACTCAAATCGGATGGAATGTTGAAGTATATATTGATGATATGCTACACAATAAACGAAGACCACGTTACGGATTTGGAAGAAACCTTTATCAACTTGAAAAATATGATTTTGAAGCTAAATTTAGAGAAATGTACATTTGGGATACGGTCTTGAAAATTTATTAGGTACATAGTCAGTGACTCCCCCTCAAAAAGCTTTATGTATTATGACTTCCCCTAAAAAAATCAAAGATGTACAAATTTTGACTGGGAGGCTAGTAGCCTTGAAAAAGATTCATATCAAGGTCTTCGGATGAATATATCACATTTTCCAAGTGTTGAGACACATGAATTATATTAATTCGACCGAAGAAAGTTCCGAGGATTTTGTATTAATTAAAGATTATTCATCCTCCTCGAAAATCTTGACAAAACCTAGTCTGGGGGACAAGCTGTTCGTCTACAAAGCAGTATCGGAATATTGTGAGTGTTGTATTCATTTGAGAGGCCGATAATTGCTCACGATCAGTGTACTACGTAAGTAAAATCCTTTTGGATGCGGAAAAAAAATCTTTGAAGTTAGAATATTAGCCTTTCCTTTGCTTATCACAACTCTGAAGATAAGACCTTACTTTCAAGCTCACTCTATTATTGTTCAAACATCTTTTCCATTGAATAGTATGGTGCAAAGACCTGATGTGTTGGGTAGAATGACCAAATGGTCTGTGGATTTACGTGCTTTTGACATTGATTTCGAGCCCCGAACTGCAATCAAAGCTCAAAATCTAGTATATGTTTTAGCCAAATTTCATTTTGGTCGGCCAAGGATCGAAATAGATGAAGAAAGGTCAGAGGCAGAATGGACATTCCGAATAGATGGAGGTTTTAGCTCTTCGGAGTGTGGGGCTGAGGTCCAATTTGTTTCTCCAGATGGGATTGCAATGTACCAAGCTATACACTTTAGTTTCGAGCATAAAAAAATGAGTCAGAATGCGAAGCTGCTTTAACAGAACGAAGACTCGCCCATTATTATGGAGCCAAAAAGGTTAAGCTAGTGAGCAACTCACAACTTCTTGTATATCACGCGTTGGACCAGTCCAATGATAGAAAAGACCACTTAGTGAAGTATTTGAGAGCATTAAAGCCTTACCAGTTGGTCAAAAGCATTAATTACGAACATGTTCATAGGGCTGATAATTATGTGGTTGATTTTTTTTCGTGGTAGCATATTTCAAAGAACACCTTTGGATTCTTATGGAAAATCCTTCGATCACAAAGGGGTCCGAACGGGTGGAATGATCGGATGAAGCTTTCTACAAGTACACAAATGATTGGAGGTATGACATCAAGGAATTTTTAGTTAATGATATATTTCTAATCGATAAAGTAATGAAAAAGAAAATACGATTCAAGGCGCATGGTTATGTGGTATATGGGGCATCTTGTATAAAAATTATTTTAGCAGGCCTTTGCTTCGGTGGCTTGGGGGAAATGAGTCATAGATGATACTATCCGATCTATATGATGGAGAAGGGTCTGCACATTATGGGTACAAAACGTTTATACGAAGAGTTCACTTGGTAGGATATTATTGGCCCACCATTGGTTCTGATGCCAAAGAGTTGGTTAAGATGTGTGATATTGTCAAAGATTTTCTAACACAATCAACATACTAGGAGTACCTCTTGCATTGATGTATGAGCCACTTGATTTTAATTGGTGAGGGTATTAACATGGTCGGACCTTTACCGATGGCATCTAGAGGGCGACAAACAATAATAGTTGCAGTAGATTATTTTTCTAAGTAGGTGGAATTGAAACATTGGGGCGAACAAAAGCCAATAAGTGATCAAGTTTATTATTTCTAATATTTGTTTCCGCTTTGGTGTTCCGAGGAGAATAAAGATGGATAATGGTCCACAGTTCGAGAATAAATATATGAGGGCTTTTTTTTTTCTAAAGGAACACAAAAATAATTTTTGACACATTTTCATCAGCATGCAAAGGGCCAACTTGAATTGACTAATCAAATTATTCTTGATGGGATAAAAAAGAGTTTGGAAGGGAAGGTTAGGAAATCGTCACATTACTTACAAAAAGCCCTATGGGCATATCGAACCACCCCTCAAACAACAACTCAGGAATCCCCATTTGCACTAGCCTATGGGATGGATGTTGTGGTTCCATCTGAAACATTTTTTCCATCATATCAGTTTAGTGAATATTCTGAGGAGGGTAACAATGAGAGAAAACGTGCCGAGTTAGATTTAATCGGAGAAAAGAAAAGGCTAGTGCAATTGAATTTTTTGCATTACCAAAGTTTGATGAGAAGCATGTACGCGTCTAAAGTTAGACTGCGATAATTCAAGATAGGGGACAAGGTACAAAGGAAAGTGTTTTTTCATATGAAAGACAATTGGCTTGGTAAAATGGGTACTAAAGGCGAAGGCCCATACACGGTAACTGAAAAGTTGAAACCGGGGACATATCGGCACTAAGATAAAGACGGAAGGGATTTTCCTCACTCATGGAACATCGAACACCTTAAGTTGTATTTGGAATGAATGTAAAAGTTTGTATATACGTTTAAACTTGTATAAATATCGTTGGCACATGCTTTTCTACCCTAGTGACGCAGGAAAGTTATAACGCAGTGCCCTTATAGACGATTTATATATAATATTTCTTTGCCATTTTAAAACAATTTTTACAATCATGAATTGTGGACTGGAATGGTCTTTTAACGAATGTTCGTCAACATTGTTTATTTCAGACCGGAAGGGTCTTCCAACGAATGTTGGTCAACAATCATTTCTTTTTAGACTGGAAGGGTCTTCCAATGAATGTTGGTCAACAATCATTTATTTTAAGATCGGAAAGGTCTTCCAACAATACGGGTCTTCCAATAAAAGTTAGTCGATAACAATCATATATTTCCTATCTGATATTCAAAAGTTGATTATGGAAAAGTTATCTGAAGAGAAGCAACTCTTAACATGCAGGATTAAAAATGCCCCGATGATGCGAGGATTTCACAAAAATACCTAAGGGACAATAGGCTTACAACAAAATACATAACCATGAAACATGAAATTAGCTAAGTCCTCCTTACTCCGAAGGGGTACTCTCATATCCATCTTCCGATGCGGCAGATGAAGAACTTTCAGACCCATCAGAACTATTAGATGATTTCTCAACTTTCAAATAAATACCTTTCAGACGATACTTATCCGGCACTACCTCTCAGAAGCTGCTCATCTTTAAGTCCAGGAAGCGTTTATGAAACCTCAATGGGTATGGCTATATATACCCAAAACGAGTTTAAGTATACCAAAAAACAAGAGTTGACTTTGGATTGACTTTTTTTGACATTTTTACCCTCCATCAGAAAATTAATATCTAAACTGCCATTAAGTAAAAAAAAACTACTAAGTGTATCCTGAGTATACCCAATTCACCAAAAGTCCTATTTCGCTATGTATACCCAAACAAACACTCTTCTTTGCTGAATTTACTATCCAAATAGTATAGTTTCTTAAAAATTTTGAAACCTAATTCAAACTTCCTAAGAAAATCAAGAACATCAAACTAAAACACAAAATCGATCATGTCGGAAGCAGAACTAGGGATCAGCGTGGAGGAGTTGATGTCGCTGGAGAGAAGGAATGATGAATTTTCGCCGGAAAAAGAGATTGAGTCGCCGGAGAAGGAGCCATGGTCGCCGGAACCGCCACCACCGTCGCCGACGAAGGTATTGAAGAACCCGACGAACCATGCACCATCGGTTCCGGCACATGGAACCGATGGTGCATGGCCACGCAGCCGTTCGGTTCCACAGCCCCAGCACCACCGGTGCTGAGGCCAAGAACCGGTGGACCTGGGGCCTCAGTCCACTCGGTTCTGAGGCCCCAGCACCACCGGTTCAAGGCCTCAGCACCGGTGGTGCTGATGGCCGTGTCCGGCCGGTTCTGAGGCCTAGAACCACCGGTTTTAGGCCTCTGAACCTTGGATTTGCGCATTTTTTTCGAAAAAAAGCCTGATTTTTTTATGTTGTTAACTATACTTGAATGTTTATTGTGCTTTTTTGTTGTGTAACAGGGGACAGATGTCGCAAGTGGGACTGAGGCACCTTCCGCTACCGATTATAGTCATTTGTTCTTCACTACCGAGTTTTACACACACGACGCGTTGGTGAAATGGGTTACGAAGATCGGAAAACTTTATGGTATGGTTATCAACATAAGTCGGCGCGACAAAGTAAACAACAGAAAAAATCCGAGAGTTTATTTCCAGTGTGAGAGGGGGGGAAATATATTCCAAGGGTTGCAGAAAAAGACCGCAAACGGAAGTCTACAGGAACGAAAAAGATTGACTTCCCATTTGAGCTTCTCGGGTCAATGGTTGCCCCAGATCAATGGAAGTTAGAAGTAAAATGTGGTACTCATAACCATGACACTTCTATACATCTAGATGGTCATTCTTTTGCTGGCCGTTTGAATAATGAAGAGATTGAGTATGTTGAACGAGCGACCTTCATTGGTACTAACCCCAGAGATATACTGAATGGTGTGAAGAAATTGAACGAAGATAATGTTTCTACCATGCGGACGATCTACAATGCACGACAAAAAAATCGGGTTCTAAAGAAGGCGGGTAGGTCACAACTTCAGTTCTTGTGGGGTGAGCTTAAGTCACACAATTATTATGAATGGCATAAATCTGGTGAAGACGATGGACAAATCATTACAGATTTGTTTTTTGCCCATCCTGTCAGTGTTGACCTTTTGCGCACATTTCCGATAGTTTTGATTATGGATAGTACATATAAAGTGATACGATATGGTATGCCATTTTTCGAGATAGTGGGTGTGACGTGTACTGGATTGACTTTCTGTGCGGCATTTGCCTTCATGTCGGGTGAGAAGTTAAACAACTTCAAATGGGTATTAGAGTGTTTGAAATCGTTGATTTTCGTTCATGGAATTGAAGAACCGCGGGTCATCCTAACCGACAGAGATTTAGCATTGATCAATGCTATAGAAGTGGTATTCCCAGAGACAACGCATATGTTATGTCGCTGGCACATTAACCAAAATGTTCTAGGGCAAACAAGAAAGCACTTCTGCGAGAAAAGTGATCATAAAGAATTTGTTAGTGTTTGGCAGAAGATTGCGTATAGTAAATCAGAGATTGAATTCGATCACGCCAGACGGGAGATGCTATTGAAGTACAAAGCTTACCCTGAAGCAATTGAATACACTGAAAAATCGTGGCTCGATAAGTACATGGAAAAATTTGTTGTTTGGAAGACGAACAAAAACATGCATTTGGGACATTGCACAACAAACCGCGTCGAGAGTGCTCATTCTAACCTAAAGCGTTACATACGTACGAGCAAATTAAACTTCGAGTTATTTTGGGGGAGGGTTCATTCGCTTGTTGAAATCCAACATGCTGCCATTAGGTCGTCGTTCGAGAAAAGTCGTTACATAGCACTGCATAAGTTCGCGGATAAACTGTTTGATGAGATTCGAGGCAAGGTTTCCCACGTGGCGTTAGAACTACTTTTCTCTGAAGTAGAGAAGGCCGAAGATACCAAGATGGTCGCTATTGAAGATGGGCCGGATGTTAAAGACACTGGCGAGTGTATATGCGCTGTAAAATCTACCCATGGTATACCTTGCTATCACCAGGTCCGCAAGTGGCGTAAAGGTGGAATGTCTGCCTCTCTAGATGCTTTTCACATCCACTGGACAAGGTTAGAAATAATGCCTCGTACATTCCGTACGACCATGGAAATTCTCAAAGATGATCTGCTAATCTTGACGAGTTAGTTCATTCCCAGAAGTAACTAATCTTGACGAGTTTGTTTAGTAGGTTTATGTGTTTCGGTCGGGTTTATTGTTTCGAACTCTTCTGTGTCTTTTGGTCGCTTTACGTCATTTGTAAGGATTTATGTTGTTTAGAACTTTGTTTTACTACATCGTTTTGGTTGTTTTGGTATTTTCTCTATTATTGCATTAATTCATTCAAATTACCAACTTATAACGATAAGCCAATAATCATTTCATAACTAAAATAAAACATCACAAACAAGCAACAACAACATATTCTAAACATTAGTACATAACTTGATATATAACAGACAATTAGTCGAAATCATAGCCTCCATTGTCGCTGAGAATACGCACTGTTTCCTCATTCATGGCAATTTGAGAATGAACGTATTGTGCCATTTCCAACGACATATAGTCTGTGATCATTAGACCAAAGGAGTCGAACGCTTCATTCCTGACTTCTGGGGGCTCGTTAAACACCAAGAACATCGGTCCACTAGTTATAGACTTGTACATAGTGGCTACCTCTTGACGAGTACGGAATCGAGGCATTTGTCTAGATGTATACATTTCGTTGTACATGAAATACATCATACACAAAACTTCATCAAAGAACTCATCGGTATTATCGTCCGGCCGTTTGAACTTCACAGCTTTCGCAGCCTTGAGCAGATGAGCATCATCAAACACACTCCAACCCATTAAGATAGACTTCAACTATGTTAAAAGGAGAGTTTTGTGTGTTTGGTGTTGTAAGGTATGCTTCGTTATATAGAAGAATGAGAGTTTACATTGGCGGGAATTCTAGAGCGCGAAAAAAGAAAACGCGGGAAAAAAAACCGGGAAAAAAATTCCAAGACAAAATTGCGCACCATAGGTACTGTCTTCTGTGTACCTAGGGTGCACAGTCTTGTGTACCATCGGTACACTAGACTGTGTACCGATGGTCCCATGCACCGGTCGGTCCGTAACGTGTCGGCCGGTGCATGGTACCATCGGTACTGCCTCCTGTGTACCCATGGTGCACAGGCTACTGTACCATGGGTACGCAGTAGTGTGCACCATAGGTACCACTGACTGCGTGCCCATGGTGCAATTTAACTTGTATTTTTTTTAAAAATATGTTTTCGGTTTATGGGGTTTTTTTGACAAGTTTATACCCGAATGTTATTCTGTTTTGGTGTTATGGATTTTAAGTGAATTAATTACTATTATAATTTTAGTTTTTGACGAATTTAATATGAAGTGAAGTACAGAAAATCGAGAATTACTAGTATAGTGTTATGGTGTTTTGGTGTTATGGTATGACTTATGTTAGATCAAGTTAAGTACAAAAAATCAATAAGAACAGTAGAAGCAGTAGATAGTAGAAGTCATAAGTCATATTACAAAGTATATGCCATAAGTCATAATACAAAACAAGATACTGAAACAACTAAGAAGTCCACAGGAATGAAAGATCATAACAACGCTAGAACAAGTCCGATGATGAGGACGAACAACCATGGAGAGAATAGCTGCAGGACCTGATCTCTCCACCTCAGCGCACCCGCCTCCCCACGCTCGACGGGCATAGTAACAATGGAGCGAACGGCGTCTAAAAGTCTATCGTCCGTGGTACGCGGTGGGGGAGTGATAGTATGTCAACCATACTCAGCCAGGTACCTCCAGTAGGTATTCGTCGCTGACTGTCTATATGTGGCAATGGTAACTGTCAAACGATCCTCAGCAAGCAAGTGCTGACGCCAATCTAGCCATGCGCTCTCTCGCCACGTGTACCTCGCCAGATCTTCTTTCCTGTAACCAGGTCGTAGTACAAGTGGGAGTTCGGGCTCATCCTGAACCCGTCCGAACTGGCGCATAACCCGATCAGGCATGTAGCCCTCGACCGTGCTCATCATCCGCAAAGGATAAACAATAGTGCGGATCTCCTGGACTGGAAACTGGACTCTAATGTCCTCGTATGGCTCAAATAGCACCTGTTACAAAACATTAAAAAAATAGATTGATTTAAAATCCTAACACTTAATATCAAAATTGTAATGGAAAACAAATATTGACCAACTTACATCTGACTCCTTCTGATCAGCAAGGAGAGTACGAATGACCGATTTGGGGCGGATGTTTTGCCCAACAATCCGCTTCGGCAGCCACTTCACAATCCTAGGCTGCCTCGCTACGTGGTCAGCATTCTCTGAGGCACTAAACGCTGGGAAGTGGTCATAGATCCAACAATCAAGCATAGCTACAAAACCATAAAGGTTATGCTTCGATGCTTTCGAAGCATCACCCAAACCACGGAACAGGAATGCCAATGCACTCGTACCCCACGCTATGTCCCACAACCCAGAGTCCATATTGGCTAACCCGTACAAGTAGTCAGCCTCCACGCTCTTCTGACTAGTATCCGCAAAAATAGTGCAACCAAATAAGAACATAAGGTATGCTCGTGATACCTGGCGGATAGTCTCATCATCAGTCTGCTTGATGTAGCGCCCCCTGGTGAAAGTCTCCCTCAGCCACTTTATCTTGAAGCCAACGCCTCTGGTAGACTGTATCTCTGTGCGGACCTCATCCACTGTCAGACCTAACATACTAGCGTAGTAGCTGTATACCTCGTCACGTGGAGCCGTGACTACATCAAGTGTCCGACCAACTACAGGGAGACCTGTAATGCAGCTGACATCATCGAGCGTAATCGTCATCTCTCCAAATGAGAAATGGAAAGTGTTGGTCTCCTGATGCCAACGCTCAACAAAAACCTCGTCTAAGACGGAATGTGTGAAGTACTGAGGCAGGTGGGCTATAAGAGGACCAAAAGGAGTCCGCGCCAAAAATCGCTGCACATCTGGTTGAGCAGTCAAGTCCCACATACGTAGCACATTATAATGTGCCTGTACGCCCAGTGTAGTGCGACCCTATAAATTAAAAACAAAGTCAGAACATAATAATAGTAAAACCTTAGAGTAGACGTTTAATAATTAGGTACTTACCTGTCCGATGAAGACGTGGTACGCCTCATGCTCCTTGTAGTCAGGAAATAGAGGGATCTTGTTGCATTTCAGAAATGCAAACGTCTTTCGCTGCTCCTCGGTGTGGATGGCATCTATGTGCTCCTCGTCAATCGTGTCCTGCTCAGGGTCCCCACTGGCATCCACCATGTCGCTAACAGGTGGTGGATGTGTAATAGTATGCGCAGGGGACGCAGCTCTGCGAGAAGGAGAGGGAGGTGGTGGATCACTAGCAGTGGGAGGTGGTGATCTATGTGTATGCGATGACGACGTCTCTCGTCGTGAGGACCCTCCACCTCTGCTATCAATCGCCTTAGTCGCTATGGCATTTTCCTTCCTCTGGCCATGCTTGATTCGGCGCAAAGACCGATCAGTCCGTATCCGTTCCTCCTCCTCCCTAAGACGAATAGTCTCAGAGTCATCTGGAGTATCTCGTCCGCGCTTGGCATCGCGGACCCGCTCATCCTCAACCGCGCGAACAGTCTTAATACTCTTGCCTGGCGGTGGTGGACGTGACCCAGGGGGGTACGCCCTGGATCGTGGAAGACGTCGCTCCTCCACTGCGTCTGACCTACAAAAATACAAAACAAAGAAAGAAATTAATAACACTAACATATAAAATTTAAATCAACAACACTCCTATACGTATGGTGAAATTTGAAGTTTTTTTATTAAAAAAATACCATACCAGAACTTTTGAAACCCAAAAATTAGAGTTTTTTTAAAAAACATTCGGGTACCATAGGTACCAAAGAGGGCGAACCGAGCGGCACGGGTATGGTTGGAAAATGGCCCAAAAAATCATCCTAATCCTACCCTAAACCCTAATTCTCTACCTAATTCTACCCTAAACTCAAAATTGAACCCTAAATCTAACAAAAAACTAAAATTCATACCTAAAACTAACAAAATTAAGTAACAAAATTAATTTGGGGACTTACGTAGGAGGCGGCGGAGGGTTTTTGTTCTTGACCATAATGAAGGAGGAGGAGGAGGAGGAGTGGTGGTGGTGGTTCGCCGGAAAAAATAAGAGATAAGTGAGGTGAGATTCTAGAGAGAAGTGAGAGGTATGAGTGAAGTGAGAGAAAGTGTTGGTTTAAGTGGAGTGGATGAAGTTAGTAAAAAAAAGGCTTATATACCCACAAAAGGGCATTTTTGGAAAAAATTGGGTATACTTAGATCACCTTTGGGTATACTCAAAATTGGGTATACTTAAACTCGAATTGGGTATATATAGTTTGACCCAACCTCAATACCATAGCAGATTTAACTTTAGCATCTGTATCCCCCATCTTGGAAACGTCGTTAGCAGTGTATGCTTCGAGGGAAATGTTTCAGCTTGTTCTCTAAGATATTTCTTGTTAGCTCCATATTTTTCTAAGTCTTTAATAGTTTGTTGCAAATAAACTTTAGTCTTGTGATACCCTTCATTGAGGGCTTCGATGAGTGTATTCTTTTGAATATTCACCACAGCCCAATGCACTCGCTCACGATCAAATGTTTCATGTTCCAATTTTAACTGATCCTCCACCATTTTTAGTTCTTTAAGACGCTCGATAGCAGCTTTTTTAAAATAGGTAAAATTTGATGTGTTTTAATAGATACAGGAAGTTCTGCAGATGTATTGTTCAAGTCAACGTATGATAAGATGCATAGTCCACCTATAATTTGTCAATCAGATCGTACTATAATTGGGTTTACAGGTGTGATAGCTCAAGTGATTGGAGAATTCGAGGGTGAGGTGTGTTTGAGAAAATGAAATTATAAAAAGAAGGTTCAAGTTTCATTCATGGTGGTTAAATGTCCAACCCGTTATAATATTATTTTTGGCAGATCTTGGCTTTCAAGAATGTATGCTATTATTTCTACTATTCATCAATGCTTGAAGTATGTTATTGGAGATCGTATTGGGATGGTCTAAAGTAACCAAAAGGTAGCCAGAGAATGTTATGCAAAAAATCTTCATATTCAAGGTCCCAATTGCGAGTATCAAATGATTGTATAGCCACCAGGAAGGCTGACCTCTAAAAATGAATGAATTGATGATCCAAGGGAAATCCCATGTTCTTTAATAGTGAGTGAAAGCATGAGGAGTATACCTTTTCTAATGGAAGTGTACATTTATGATATGCTAATATTTGAAAGATTTAGAGGAGACTATCTAAATTTAAGGGTTATTCGGTTAAAGTTAAATTCTGAAAAATGTACCTTTGGAGCTTGAATCAAGGAAATTCCTAGGGTATATCATTAGTTAAAAGAGATAGAGGTTGATCTAGAGTAGTTAAAATCTATGGTCTCAATGATGTCTCCTCAAACTATAAAAGAGGTGACAAGAAGGTTAGCAACTCTTAATCGATTTATTTCAATATTTTCTGACAACTGTTTTCCTTTTGTCCAAGTGTTACAAAGACCAAAGAAGTTTGTATGGACACCAGATTGTGAAGCATCTTATAAAAAGATTAAAGAAATTTTGTCTAAGCCTCGAACTGGAAAGCTTATGTTTTCGTATATAGCAGTGTCTGATTTTGCTATGAGCACTATTTTGATATGTGAATACAATGGAGTTTCAAATCCATTCTATTATGTTAGTAACAGTTTGTTAGAATCAGAGAAAAGGTATTTGAAACTTGAAAAATTGGTTTTGGCTTTAGTGGTGGCTTTTAGGAAAATGCACCATTATTTCCAAGCTCACACTATTGTGGTTCGAACTTCTTTCCCACTAAAGAATGTGTTACAACACCCAGACATTTCTGGTAGAATGACCAAATGGTCAGTAGAATTGGGAGATTTTAATATTACCTTTTCTCCTCAAACGACTATTAAAGCTCAAGCTTTAGCTGATTTTCTGGTCGAATTTCATTCGAGCCGATCAGATGAAGGGATATATAAAGAGGTCATTCTTGAAACTTCAATGTGGGTGGTTCGAACTGATGATGGTTTTAATATATTGGGATCTAGTGCAAGAGTTCAATTAGTTGCTCCTTCTGGACATGAAATGTACCAAGTTATTCGATTTGGCTTCCATACATCGAATAATGAGACTGGATATGAAGCTACGTTAGCTAGTTTAATGCTTGAAAATATTTGTGGAGCAATAACAGTTCGTTTGGAAACAGATTCACAGCGAGTGGCAAATCATATGGCAGGTGTATCCAAGGATAAAAATGATCATTTAATTTTGTATCTCTGCGAGCTTCAAAATTTGACTATTTTGTTTGACAAAGTGATTGCAGAACATATTAACCGAGGAGATAATACAATTACTGATTCTTTGGCAACAATTGCTTATACGAAGGAATATCCATGGATATTGTTACATGAGATTCCTTCGATTTTAACACAATCAAAGCAATGTAAATATGATGAGGAAGTATTTGTCACTCCAGACATAATTCAAAGTGATTGGAGGACTGATATCCTCAATTTTTTACTAAGAGGAACATTACCTCAAGATACACAGCTGGCTAAAAATTTAAGGTATAAGGCCCATGGTTATGTTGTATTGGATGAAGTGTTATACAACAAATCGTTAAGTAGACCATTGATATGTTGTTTGGGTAAGCAAGAATCTCAAGAGATTTTATCTGAGTTGCATGACGGTGAAGGTTCAGCTCACTATGGTTTCAAGTCATTGACGCGTCGGTTTTTGTTTGCAGGTTATTATTTGCCTTTAATTATGAATGATGCTAAAGTTTTAGTTAAAAATTGTGATATTTGTCAACGCTTTTCCAATTCTATTCATAAACCAGCAGTTTTACTTATGTCTATTTCTGACGTCATTTCTTTTGACAAATAGGGAATAGACTTGGTAGGATCATTGCCTATGGCTTCTGGAGGATGCCAAATGATCATTGTGGTTGTAGATTACTTTTCGAAGTGGGTTGAGGCTGAACCATTATCTGGTACAAGGATGTTATTAAGTCCATTTTGAATAATATTTGTTGTCGTTTTGGGGTTCCTCGGAAAATCACCGTAGATAATGGTCTTCAATTTAACAACAGATAAGTCGCTTCTTTTTATGCTTTGAGGGGAATCATACAGTGTTTTTCTACATCTTTTCATCCCTAAGGAAATGATCAAATGGAGGTGACTAATAGGTCTATTTTAGAAGGTTTGAAGAATAATTTAACAGGAGTTGCACGAATATGGACTAACTATTTGCAAGAAGTGTTGTGGGCTTATCGTACGATTCCTAAAGAGGATACTCAAGAAACTCCTTTTGCTTTGGTATATGGTATGGATGTTTAGCCATGCAGAATCTACTTTACCTTCTTATAGGGTACTTTATTATTCCGAAGACCTAAATGAAGAAGCAAAAAGAACAGACCTGGACTTGATCGACGATAAAAGAGTTAAAACATATTTGAATATGACTCATTATCAAACTTTGATGAAGAGTCTCTATAATTCGAAGGTGAGAAGGATGGATTTTAAAGTAGGTGACAAAGGCTTGAGGAAAGTATTCATCCATACAAAGGACAAAAGACTTGGAAAGATGACCATGAATTGGAGGGTCCTTATATGGTAATGGAGAAAATAAAACCGGGTACGTATCACATTTGCAATAAGCAGGCCAGGATACTTCAATATTCTTGGAATATAGAATATTTGAAACTATATTAGGAATAATTTCTTCTTTTGAAACTTTTTTGAATAATCGGCATACTCTTTCCTACCTTGTAGGCCTAATGAGGTTTTAATGAGATGTCATTGTGTTATGTGACGTGGGAGCATCTACGACTATAAACAAGACCGTTACTTCCTTTTTGAAAGGCCCTCTCCCGAGCTGGACCACACCTTCGAACTCACCGACTACCTCTACCGATGCTCATGTAAAACCAATAATAGTTCGATCCAATTTCACGATCACCGGTTTATTCCTAAACCCTGAGAAAGTTGATAAGAAAACAATGTTTTCCGAACTCCCAGTATCCACCAATATTCTCCAAACCTCCTCACCAGCAATAGCCGCTAAAATTACGATTGCGTCTTCATGAGGACCGGCAATGTCTCTCATATCATCATCATCATCAATGTACATAATGGGAGATGGTTTCTAGTGTAAGTGAGGCGAAGCTCTTGCCTCTAACTGTGTAGCCAGATTAACCACGTGCCTCTTTCGAGAAGAATTGGTGATATGTTTCATTGAGTCACCCCTGAAAATAGTTAGAGACTCAAAAAACTTACACAAGTTGCTTACTTTTCCTCGTGCCACAAGTACTACTTCCTTAATTACTCCGGTCACATTCCTGCTTTTGTCCGGTTCCAAATATTCAGTGGACACATCAAATGAATCAGTGATCTCGGAGATCACCAAAGAGATTTCCTACTTCGGCGCTGCTACAATTTGTTTAGCCGCTCCGCTTTGCTGAGCTTGTTTCTTTACGTACTCGAGCAATTTTCCATTGTCAATTTATGTTTGCACTTCTTTCTTGAGCGCAATGCTATCTTTGGTATCGTGACCTACATCCTCGTGATACCTACAGTAGTGATTGTTTCGGCCTTCACGAGGAGTTCCGATCCGAAATGGCTGCCAGAAGTGTACATTTTCCTGGACTTGTCGAAGATAGTTGCAACACATTCAGTCAAATCAGCAAAGTAATCAGGTCGAACCCATTTATTCGATATGGGTCGGTAATTGTTTCCCTGGTAACTATTTAGTACCCTCTGAGTCTGATTCCATGATCCTTTCCCGTTTGATTGATGTGTTGCTGGTGCTACAGTAGTTATCGGTTGTGGCTGAGGAATCATGGTTGTGTTTATGGAGTCTTTTGATACGTAACAACCAAAGTTTGAGTTCTTTGCTGGATTTGTGCTGCCAACTCCGATGCTTCAGTTTCTTCAATCAAGATCTGCTTTTCTACCTGATCTAACAAGGCAGAAAAGGTGAAAGCCTTTTTCTTCGTTACGGCTTGTTTCATCGGACCAGGCAACAAGCCTAATCTATAACCAATCAGAGCCACACTTTCATCACCATAGTCAAGATCAGTCTTCGCATCTATAAAACGTCGAGTATAATCCCTCAAACTTTCTCTGACCTTTTGTCGGAAATTGACGATTGTATCTCCGTTCTCGTAAGTTCTTACTTCCTACAAACTGCTACCTGAACATCATCCAGAATATACCGAAGTTTTTAATGCATCCATGTGGCAATCGATTGTACCACTTTGATACCCGATCTTTAAATGTCATTCAGAATGCTCGACAGATCAACTTGTCATCGTTGTCGAAGCTTAGCATAAAATTCTTGAAAGCTTCTAGGTGGTTGTCAGAGTGTTTCTTTCCATCATATTTTTTGAGCTTCGAGATGTCAAAGCGCTTTAGGAGATGTCCCGACAAGATTTCATTAGGGGACGACCTCCAATCATGTCTAAGGCTAAAAGTTTCGCCTCATAAACCTTCTGCATGACTTGCAAATAACCCTTTTTCGAGTGGGTTCGCGAATTGGCTTCCAACCCTGTAGCCATAAGACTGGCTCACTGATGGAAATTGAAACTGGAGGCCATTCTGCTGTTTCCTGTTAACTGTGACTGTACCGACCTTTTCAGCAGCCATTGGAGTCACTTTGTCGACGATATTACCTTGAGGTTTGACTATCTTTGCTTGCTGTAACTTACGCCTTCGAAGTTCTCGCTCTTTGGTCATTCTTTTATCCTTTCTAAGGCATCAGAAATCCATATTCGGGGAAGACGACTCACACATATCTTCCCTAGTTGAATATTCGTACCCATGCTTGGCCCGGAATCCATACTTCTTTCTTGCAACCCCGTCGAGCCTTCGCACTCGAGTTCTTCTTTTGTAAAAGTTCACTTCATCCCGATCGAAAACGTGATTGGCTTCTTTCCCTTCCTCACACGATCGTTCGCTTCGACCATCGAGCCGATACTTCTTATCAACCAAAGCCATCTTTTTCTCAACATTTAGCTTAGAAATATCGTCCAACAACTGTTGCCTGGTCATGATTAAGGTCGACCGTTTGCTTCGGCCCCGATTACCCTGATTGTCATCACCAAATAGCTCTTCAGAGTACCGACCCTCTGAATACGACATCTCCTTGTCAGAACCTCTCTATTTTTCCTTTCCCATTTCTAGCCTTGGTATTCATTCCTCGACTTTTAAGTTTTCACTAGGGTCGAGATTTTGGGGAACCTGATCTCCGAGTATCTCTATTTCCAATAGACGGCGCCAATGATGAGTCTCGGAATATCTAGAGTATATTATCGGGTAATGTGTATGGTAAAAGGGTGTCATACGAAAAAGTACAAGATTCTATAGAGAGAATGTAGTCAAAATAAAGTATCAATCATTAGAAAGTACCTTTTTTGGGGAAAAGGATCTTTCCTTATATAGTGCCAATGGTGGGCTCCACTGTCACATGTTATGTTTATTCTAATTACATGTTAGGCCCGTATTTACATTTATGTTTTACATTTTCTATCTTTACAAGTAAGTCCCTATAGATTTATACATTATAAATTGGACCCCTTATTATCCTTGGCATTTTATGCCCTTATCAGTTGTAATATTGCGAAAGATATTGGCTTAGACCGGACTGTCGACCACGCCAATTTCCACTGTTCCAACCTCCTCTCCAATGATTTCCACGTCCATGACCACATGGTCCATTTTGATCATAGAACTTGTGATAGTATGGTCATTTACCCCGTGGATTGGTTGTGGTGTTTTGAGCAGTCAATCAAGGCAGGGGTGCTACCTACGAGTTAACAAGAACGATCTGACTAGAATTTTAGATGTGCTTGTTGGAAGTGTTAATCCGATTGAAACATATTTATAGCGACATCCCGTTGCAGGCAGTTTGATTTAGGAATGTAAGAACCAAGTCAAACTTACTTTAAAGCCCTCGAACGACTCTTAATTGTTATTTACTATCTGAGTTGTAATGCTAACTGACATTTACTTACTACGTTACTAATGTCTCTTAATTGATCTGCAATGAATAAATATCACAATCATTTCAAATTTGTGAATTATTTTTCCAGAACCGCGCCCGTGAGCCCTTGTTACTCATATAATTATGTTTTATCTTTAGTAATGTTGAACGAATTATATCATTGTTCTCAAGAATACTTTCTAGTAAGTCGTTAAATACAATACTGTAAATTTATTATAACATTAAAATATCAAATTTGACCCATTAGATGTTACCTTCATCATCGTTGTGGGGACTCGAGCTCTATCTATATGATCTAGGACTTTGTACACCTTGGCGTGAAGTCAAAGCAAATTGATCCAATATTAATTACTATCGTTGTTTCATTTGAGTGTTATGATTGTGTTATACACGTTTGTTATATACACGGATGGAGTAGATTTACATTTGAATTTAAGGATTTGATTTTCTTTCCATCGTACATATCTTTGAAGATGATAATGATCCGCTTACAGATTAAAGTTTTTTAAAGAGCGAACCTTTGATACCATAAAAGTAATTTATGATTAACCGACTCTATGTTATTCACAAAACAACCCTTATTATATAGAAAGAATAAATTGAGGTACACGCTTATAATTTAACTATATATAAAATGAGAGTATTGTACAATCTATACAAATATCATCGTATCTATCTAACCATAAATACAATATAAAAATATAATTTATAAGAGTATTTCCCAAACTATCAGAAGGTGTATAATATTAAAAAATATTAATGTCCCAATATGTTTTTTAAATTTTAAATAAAAATGTATTATTTTTCAAATTTATTAACTTCAAATTACGATAAGAAACTCAAACTCATTAATATTATATTTTTCGGAAGTCTTCCAAATTGGAATGATCATATATTTCATCCTATACTATGATTGTTCAAAATATTACTAGATTAAAAAAACATCATGGATAAAAGATAAAATTGATGAAGTTTTCAATATAGAAATTTTTAAAAAGATAAATATGAGATAGTCAAAAGAAAAATCTATGATAAAAAAACAAAACAAATTCAAAAAAAATATAAAAACTCTTTCATTTATGTTAAAAACAAACTATTAGTTAAAAGAGTCAACTTTTAATACAAAAAACAAACGTAAACTTCATTAATTTAAAAAAACGAATGACAAAACCCACAATGTAGACAAAAAATCTCAGGACATGGATACAGATTCGTTTACCTACTAAAAAATTGTATTACAAATATTTACAAATAAATAAAATACAAAAAAAATGCATGGCTAATATAAACAAATTAAAAATAATAGGTCAAATAAATAAAGATGGAGACTTTGTTTTTTCCAAGAAATTCTTGTTTTATTGATGTTGAAAAAGATTTTTATATTATGTTCGTAACTTATTACAACTTAGTAGTTAAAAGCTATTCTGTTATGTTGTTGCGGCCCATCAGCAGCTTGAGTCTCGGTGACTTGAGTCCATCAGCACTGAATTCATCCGTAATTGCATCAATCAACAACTTTATCATCTTTCTTGAGTCTTTTTCTTCAGTTTTCTTCCTGTTTTCGTGTCCTGTAGAAGTAAACGAAGATGATGGTCAGGTTTATCAACCTGTCGGGTTCTTAGTATAACTCAAAAGAATCTAAGATGACCTAAGTTCAATGAGTCTAGTAATATCATAGCAAATAGAGCATTGAAAGAGTGGTTAGCATTAATTACGAAGTCTGCGTGTTCTTTAAGTGCATACTTAGCTAACTAGTCCGCAGCAGTATTCTGCTCTCTATAAATATGCTTAAGGGTCATTTGAGGCTTAATCAGGTTCCTACTGCATAGGATAATTTGTTCAAAATGCCATGGAAATTACACTTCTAAAGAATCTAAGGCTAACATGTTAAACAATCCTAAAGAATTTATCTCAATGTCAATCATGTTGAGGTTTTTATCTTTGCCGCATAGCAAACCATTTAATAATGCATAAATTTCAGCAGTAAGTGGTGAACATTTTCCTATTACACTTTTTTTAGCCAGAATTAAGTTACCTAGTTAATCCCTTAAGATAAATCCATAATTTGATTCACAGTTGATTAAAGTTGAACCATCACAATTCATCTTAATACGATTATGTAAAGGTAAATTTCATTTTACATATATAAAAGGTTTGGAAAGTTTAATCTGATTAGAACAGCTTAAGTCTTTAACTATATGAGAATCACCTATCCAATGTTTTCGAGCAAGTGATGATAAAGAATCTAAATAAATAATCATAAAATATATATGATTAATTATATTTTTATGTGAGATAGCTATGCCTTTATGTTTATAGTTGTTTCTGGCATTCCATATAGACCAGATTATCAGTAAAGGTAAAATGGTACGTATATGGATTATTTTAGGAGTTGATAAAATCCATAGGTTAACAATGTGATTAATTCTCATGTGCCTGCCTATTCTAATACTAAATTTTTTGAGAAAAGAAAGACCAAACAGACTAGGCAGATTCACAAGAAATGAAGACATGGTTTAATAATTCAATGTTCTGACATCTAAGATATTTGGAAGCAAGTTGGAATCATTTTCTTTGTAGTATTGTATGTACACTTATTAAGTTATTTAATACTCTCCAAATGGTGAAAGAACACTTCTTTGGAGAGATATTGTTCCAAATTTTCCCTTTAATTAGTGAGATTGTATATTATTGCCTTATTGCATTAACTGTATCTTTTAAATTAAAGGCTCCGTCAGTGAAAAGCTTCCAGATGATGGAGTCTTCAACACTTAAGTTAATTTGAGTTTTGATAATTCTATTAATGTTTGCAGGTGGTAAGTAAGACTGTAGTTTAGGTAAGTCCCAATTATTATTATTCCAGTATTCAGTTACCTTTGTTAGAGAATAATGATGTGAATTAGCTACTGTTAAAGTGATTGGAGGTTCAAAATGGTTCCGTCTATCTAACCAAAACTCCAAGTTTCCATTGCCTAATTTCCAAATTATATGTTTTTCAGCTTCTTCTTTAATCTCAAACATTCGTTTCCAAGTTTTAGAGTTTGTGGATCTTAAAGAAGATTGTAATGGATGAATGTTTTGGAAATATTTAGAGTGCATCAACTTGGACCACATGGTTTTATTGTCTTTGAAGGTAAACCATAGTTTAAATGAATAGGCTTTCTGAATATCATTTAGATTTCTAATATTAAGGTCATTTTCATTATGTGGTTTACATATATTATTTCAGTTACACCATAGCATTGTTTTGTTATTTTCACTGTAAACCCCATAGGAATTTATTTAAAAGTTTGCTAATTTGGGATATTATTTTCAAAGGTACTTTAATGGATTGTAAATAGTAATTTGGGTTAGATAAGAGAACATATTTGATTAATGTTATTCTTCCCCCAAATGAAATGTTTTTTGAGCTTCATTCATTAATTTTGTTCCTTATTTTTTCTATTAAGTCCTCAAAGTGGGTATAATTGTTATTGGTACCTAAGTATTTAAAAGGTAAATTAGCTTGTTTAAAGCCTAAGAGTTTTTCCAAAGAATTTGCCTGTTCATGTTTGTAGAGGTTATGAATGTTGTTTTTTGTCTATTTATGTGTTGGCCAGCGAGCAGTTGATATATATTTAATTTTTTTGAAAGTTTCCTTATGTTTGTTAGTGAACGATTTAGGAATAGGATGATATCATCAGCATATGCTAAACAGTTAATATTTAAAGAATCTCGCATGTTATAGGACATTGATTTGTGTTGACCAATTAAGTTATTTATGCCTCTTATCAAAAATTCTTCAGCTATAATAAAAAGGCTTGGGGACAAAGGGTCCCCGTGCCTTAATCTATTACCAGAGTTAAAGAAATCATTGGTTTTTCCATTGATTATTACTGAATATGAGATATTTTCAATACCCTTATTTATTAGTTTTATTAATTGTTTATTAAGACCAAAAGATAACATTACTTCATATATGAACCTAAAATTTATTTTGTCAAATGCTTTTGACATATCTAGGCTGATTATTACGTTGTCACCTTTGATTTTTCTGTTAAGATCTCTAACCATTTCTTGAGTTATTAAGATGTTTTCTTGTATATTTTTTTTTTCAATATAAGCACCTTGTTCTTTTGAAATGATTAAGGGAAGTAACTTAGCTAATCTGTTATTCAGTATTTTAGAAATGATTATATTTAGAACTCAGCATAAGTTTATAGGTCTAAATTGCAGCCATTTGAGTGATTTAACATTGGGTATTAAACAAATAAGGGTTGCAAAAAGGTCTTTAGGGATATTTGTGTTTGTAAAGTGATATGTGATGGCTTTAAGTAGGTCATCTCTAGTTATAAACCAACATGATAAGTAGAATCTGGAGTTGAATCCATCAACTCCGGAAACACTATTAACATTTAGGCTTTTTATAACAATATGTAACTCTTCCATTGATGGTATTTTCAAGATATGTTCATTGTTTTGATCATATATTATTTTAGGAAAGATGTTCTTTAATATTGATAAGTTATTCTGTGTAGTAGGCTTGTTTAATAGAGTAGAGAAATATTTTACAGCAGATAAGCCAATTATATCATCATCTTCAATCTATTTATCTTTAGTTTGAATACCATTAATTTTGCTTTTAGATCTTTCTTTTTAACATAGTTGTAAAAGGTTGCAGAGTTGTTGTCACCCTCTTTTAACCATTTTATATAGCTTTTTTGTTGCCGATATATTTATGCTTTTTCAACTAATGTTATATGTGTGGGATTAAAGTTAGATAAATTAATTTGACTAAATATAAATTAAATTTAAAAAATAACTAATTTTTGATGATATTTTAACGGAAGTCAAACGTTTTAGATAAAAAAATCGGTGGGTGTAATATAGCTTTAATTATAATCTGGGTTTAAACATATATATACTTTATGGGTTTTCAATACAATTTAGGTGGAAGGGGTACAACTTCATTTATATTCCATTTTAGTTTTAAAACTCAATAATATAAATTCATAAATACTATTAAAAAGAATAATGATTCGATGAACTCGAGACTTTGTAACTGGCAAATGATATATATTCCTACTTTATGTTCTGTATATTGTTCAAAATCGTTTATAAAAATCCTCTTTGGTAGATTCATTTGTCTGAATCAATGTAAACCGAATTGAATTTATATAAGAAAGGAAAATCTAAAGACATGTCTAAATATCTTAAATAAGAAAGGAAATGCTAAAGACATGTCTAAATATCTTAAAAGAAAATGCTGCCACTCATCATCATCGAAGACCTGAGACCATCTTACGATCCTGTCACTAAAAACTCACCAACAAAACTACTCTCTCCTACTTTTCTTGATAAACCTCGAGTATTTATCCATTGAGCATGGCTTCAGAGTATCTTCTCTCTCAAGTAATGCTGCGGTGACCACGGCTGCAGCATTAGACGTACTGGGATCGGAATTAGTTATAGTCCGTTGAAATCCTTCTGTTTCTTCATTCATCCCATTGATACGATGTAAGGTTTCGACATAAACAATACAACTCTCGACTGCTGTCTTTAAGCCCGCCTTTAAATATAAATCGAGGGGGGGCTTTGCAGTCTTTGTATCATATAGTGCAAGATCAACATTTTCATCTGACAGCCCAAGCATCATAAATATCGGACTTTTTTTCCGAAATCCCAAAATTTTATGTGTACACTTGGCGTTGTTTATAACCTGCTGTTTCTTCCAAGAAATTGTATCGTCAAGATCATTCAACTTCCATATGTCAATGCAATTCTCTTCTTCCACATAAACAATTGCGCCGAGACATTCACCAATAGGTAGCAGATACCACCAATCTTCTTTAAAATCCACACTTGTGGTCTTAAGAGTTTCATTTGTCATATCAAACGAAACTATAAAACATTGATCATTTCTAGTTTCGCGCCAGTGGAAAAATCCATTGGTGCTTATGGAGAATTCCATTTCCATAGGAAACAGTGCATGATTTTGTATGCCTCGGAGATTAAGTGAATAATTTTGTAGCCCATCTGGAATCTCCCTCCACTTGTTATGATTCACTGAATATACTGCTATGGTTTTACCTGTATACACAGCCTCCCGTTCTGTAATTTCGTGTAGATATGCAACCACTTTGAAATCACTTGTTTGATGGTCATAACCAAAGCTCACACGGTTATATATGAAAGGTGTCGGTCTATCAACTAGAGGGAGACGCTTAAATTCTCTAGTGGCAGGATTCCAAAGAGCTATACTTTCTGTATTGTTCAGAAAAATTACACCCCTACACTCGTCTGCGGTATCCCAAGAAGGATATATACTCCGTGGGAGTGATATATTCTCTTTTGAGGTCATTTTCGAATTGCATTCTTCAATTTTCATAAAATGATGAGTGGGATCACAAAAATTAATTGAGTGGAAGCTTAGGCCATAAAGAAGAAGGACCGAGTTATCAAAATCATCGCTGGTCATAATTTTTTGCTTAAGAAAATGATTATTAATGAAATCGGAGTTCTGGAAACGGGCATGCCAAGATTTTGAAACACATTTGAAACGAAGGAGTGATCTTACAGGAAGTCTTAGTTGGATTTCATTGATCGATTATTCGGGTAAACTCTCCATCTTATTTATCCTGTTTATATATGACACAAGAGATAATTAAATTATGAAACACATAAGAATCATATAATGTTATATAATTCGAGCCCATAATAGCATTTACTACTATTTTTCACAAACAGGTCCTTCAAATCACTAGATATTCCAAGAACATAAACCTAATTTCAGTAGAGTTATGCCAATTCAACCTATCAAGACCTAAACCAATCCAAATTCCCGAGTAGGTTAATCAGCTACAATTAATAAACAAAAACCATATTTCTTGCATAGATTCTCACATAATATAGACTGAACTCAAGAATCTTAAAGCATATATATATCTTATCAAAATCGACTCTCAAAATCAAAATTAAAATCAAAATCAAATCAAAATCAAATCAAAGGGTTTCAAATCGACCTAATTTCACTAGATATTCCAAGAATAAAGACTTACTAATCGACTTTGAAACAAAAAGAAATTGAATTTTGGAAGATGAAGAGCCCACCTCTTGCCGCCGACGAAACGGTTCTGGTTCCGGAAGTGTATATTGACTCAGCGAGTAACGACAGGCTGATTAACGCAACGGTGACCCTTGGTCGAGGAGAGCGTAGCTTCACTTGTAAGAGTGATTAACGATTTAGGTTCGGGAGTCGAAATGTTTGCTTACCCAAAGTCAAAACTGATTTTCTATTTTAGAGCAGATATAGTCGTTGGTTTTAAATTTATTAGTCAACGCCTGCTTTGCTTTGGTTGAAATCAACGTTTCAATGCTGCTGAAGAGGAAACTGTGGGTGGGATTTTGTGATAGTGATGGGTGCTGGTTAGGTGTTAGTTACAAGAATGCGCCCTGTTATTGCAAGACTTTCATTTGGGGCATGATTTTGAGAAATGTAAAAAGAATCTTGAATTGGATTCCAAGAATGAAAAGAAAAGTTCTGATGTTATTGCTAAAAATGTTGTTCAACCTGAGTTGTTACAAGAGAAAGTTACATCTGTTCAAGCTCCTAAAGCTACTAAGGTTCAAACCTTCACTCAAGTTTACAGAAGGAAACTTAAATCTATCATAACAGCTAAGGACATGTCTTCTATTTCTTGTCCTTCTACAAGTATGGCAAGCCCGGTGAAAGAGAAGATTGTTTTAAACAATGACCCAGACCTCATTAGTGCTCTTCAGAATCTTGAGGAGGAAGATAACTCTTTGGGCAAGGATAATCTGCAGGCTTCTCCTTGTGGTGAAAATACTGGAAGTTATAATCCTTCTCCAAGGGCTAGTTACAATGATCCTGATCAAGATTTCGAATCTGTTATCTCTAGCAAAATCAAATCTGCAAACAAGAACAGCAATTCAAAAAGGTTATCTATAAACTCTCTGAGAAAGAGAGAAAAGGGTCACAATAGGTCTATTTCTGATAATGTTTAAGGTTATCAGTTGGAATGCCCGTGGAATTCATAATAATCCTACTATTGCTAGGCTAAAATTTATTATTAAAAATGAGAATGTTAAGATGATTACTATTCAAGAGCCTATGACTAGACTTGACAAGATTGAATTGATTGCTAGGAGGATTGGTTTTGATAACTATATGGCTAATACATCTAATAAAGTTTTGTTTTTTTTGGCCTAATGATATTAGTGTTTCTGTCGTGTTTGATCATGATCAGTTTTTACATCTTGAAATTACATATGCTTCTTTCAATTGTTTTCTTACTTCTGTTTATGCTAAGAATCAAAGAATGCAGAGAAAGTTTCTTTGGAGTCAGCTTGGCAATCTTACCTTTGATGTCAAGCCTTGGATCATTGCTGGGGACTTCAACTCCACCAGAAGCCCTGATGATCAGCTTAATTGTGTGAACTATGATGGTATTAGTGCTGATGAATTTAATGAGTTTATTAGGCACTGTAAGCTTGATGTGCCTGGCCATAGTGTGTCTCGTTATACCTAGAGCAACAACAATGTTTGGAAGAGGTTAGACTGGGTTCTTGTCAACCAAAAAATGCTTAATGATTTGAGTATTCAGGTTTGCCACATGGTCAGAATATGTTCTGACCATGCCCCTCTATTAATTTCGATTAGTAATGTCTCTAACACCAATAATCATATTAAGAAGAGCTCTTTTAAATTCATTAATGCTTGGACTAATCATCCTGATTTCATGAATTGTGTAAATCAGAATTGGTCTAAGCATTGTAATGGTGATGAAAATACCATCTTTTGGTATAAGCTTAAAAGGTTGAAGAAGCATTTAAAAATTGGAATTTTACAACTTTTGGAAACATTTTTAACAAAGTTAAAGATGCTATTATTGATGTTGAGAAATGTGAGCTAATGCATCAGAATACTAATGATAACATTTCTAAATCTCAGCTTTCTAAAGCTAATAGCATTCTCATTCTGGCTTTAAAAGATGAGGAATGCTATTGGAAGCAGAAGTGCTTCAATTCTTGGCTAAATGATTGTGATGGGAGTACAAAGATTTATCACAATTATGTAGCCAAGAAAAGGGAAAAAAAATTCATTTCTGGTATTAAAGTTAATGATAAATGGCTTACTGATCAATGTGAAATTGCTTCTTCTGTTGCGTCTCACTTCAAAGTGATCCTTTCCAATGATCCTGTCAATAGTAATACTGTTAATTCTCAAGACTCTATACTAAACAACATTCCTAAGCTTGTTTTGGACAGGGATAACGAAGAGATTACTAAGTCTACATCTAGGGAAGAAGTCATAACTATCATTGATGATATGAAGAATGACAGTGCCCCTGGCACTGATGGGTTTAATACTTTCTTTCTTAAGCACTGTTGGAATATTATTAGTTATGATTTATGTAAGGCTTTAAATGCTTACCTTGCTGGTAGAACTATCCCAAAAGGTGTGTTTGCCACTGGGATTGTGCTTGTTCCAAAATTTGCTAACCCTATAACCTGGAACAATTATAGGCCTTTAAGTATGTGTACTATTATAAATAGATTGATCTCTGCTCTCATTAATAGGAGAATATCTTCTATTCTCCCTAGAATTATATCTAGAGGGCAGAGTGCTTTTGTTAAGGAGAGATGCATTCATGATAATATTTTAATTGCTAAGGAAATGCTACATAACATTAGAAGAAAGCCTTCTAAAGGAAATATCATTTTACAGTTAGATATGACAAAGGCGTTCGACAGAATGTCTCACACCTTTGTTATTAAAATTTTGAAATGTTTTGGTTTTTCAGATGACATTGCCTCCTTAATTCACAGGCTGATCTCTAATGTTATGATTTCTGTGTTAATAAATGGTTCTTGTTCTGGTTATTTCCCTCAAAAGACTGAATTAAGACAAGGAGATCCATTATCTCCTTGCCTTTTTATCCTGGCTGAGGAAGCTCTTTTGAGAGGCTTGAATAACTTTTATGTGTCAAATAATAACATGCAGTACTACTTAAAATCTGGATACATCTTACCTTGTTTAGCCTTTGCAGATGATATAATCATCTTCTCCAACAGTGCTCATTCTACCATCAAAAGTTTGAGCCACCTGCTTGACAAATATCAGCAAGAATCTGGTCAATTGATAAACAGAGACAAGACTAAGATAATTACCTCTTCTAGATGTTCTAGTGTCAATGCTGCTAGAATTTACTCCACTATGGGATTCCAGACTGAGCATGCTCCATTCAGCTACCTGGGTATCACAATTGCTGCAAACAATAAAGGGAAGCATTATACTCCTCTTTTAGCTAAAATTTATAATAAGATTAATGAGTGGGATCTGAAAAATCTGTCTTATAGTGGTAGACTGTCCCTTATAAGACATGTTTTTCATCATATCATCTATTTATGGATGCAAAATAGCTTAATCCCTAATAATATTTTGAACAAAATTGAGCTCTGTTTCAATAAATTTCTTTGGAGGCCTAAGTTTAATGAGAGTGCTATTCATTGGGCTGGTTGGAGAAACCTTTGCAAGCCCTTTGATGAAGGTGGATTGAATATCAAGCTGTTGTCTGATATTCAACTCACCTTTTCCTATAAGCTTTGGTACTTATTCAGGAAGGGAAAGTCTCTTTGGTCTGACCTCATTTATAATTCTTACTGCCAGAATATGCATCCTCTTACTACTAAGTGTAGTGTTAATGACTCTATAGTTTGGAAGAGACTCTATTCTGTTAAATATAGGGCTGACCAGTTTGTTCATTGGAATGTTGGGTGTGGGAATATTGATTTTTGGAGAGATTCATGGCATAAAATGACTCCTATTATTACTGAGCAAAATTCTTGGTACCTTCCAGCTAAAATCAATTCTTTTTGAAAGAAGGTAGATGGGACTCCATTCTTATTTCTTTCCTTTCTCATGAAAGATATCAACACATAAGCTGTGTAAATATCAATTATGATCAGGAAGATACTATAGAATGGTGCCTATTTAAAGATAAAAAGTTTAACACCAAAATGACTTGGGAAAGCATCAGATCAAAAAGTAACAAATCTTTCTTTTTCAAAAAAATCTGGCATCACTTTATTCCTACAAAATTCTCTTTTCTTAGCTGGAAGATACTAAACAATTTTGTTCCTATTGACAGTGTTCTCTCCAAAAAGCACTTTTATTTAGTCTCTAAGTGCCAGTTTTGCTGCAATTGTGAAGATACAACTCATCTCTTCATCAATTGCAGCTATGCCTGGCCCTTATGGAACTATTATGGACTCATGTTCAAGATTCCTGTGAAGCGTTTTATGAACATTCGTCACATGTTCTTTATTTGGTTCAGGTTCACTTGCAGCAATTTTCATGTTACCCACATTGTTCCTCAACTGATAGTTTGGACAATCTGGTTTAACAGAAATCACTACAAGTTTGATAAGCCAGTGGATAGTTTCTATAATGCTATTAGCAGGATTAATTGATTCATTCTAGGAATAGACTCTAAGCTTAAACCTAAGCACTGGGTTCGTGTTATTGATGCAGGAGCTAACATAGGTGCTATGTCTATTTGTAAGAGGAAAGCAAAGTACCTGAAGTGGAAGGCGCCTGATCCTGGCAGAATCAAAATTAATTCCGATGGAGCTTGTAGCTACACTGGTGAGGCCACTGGTGGTTTAATTGTGCGCGATGATCAAGGGAACTGCATTGAGGGTGACGGCTTCGTATTTGGCATGATAAGTCCTCTTCAAGCTGAAAGAAGAGCTCTTAAGGAGGCCCTCATTCTTTGTCACAGGAGAGGATGGAGAAATGTCGATCTTGAATCGGACTGCTTGACTCTTGTCAACAGTTTGTCATCTGGTGGTGCTTTGAATGGCTCCGGTAATGATAACTGTAGTGCTTTGCTTCTCCCTTCTATGAGAATTAGCCACATTTCCAGATCGGAAAATGTGGCGGCTGACTGGATATCGAAGTGGGTTCTTGCTGAAAGGAAGAACCGCTCCTTCGCTATTCTTGATGTTCCTAACCCTCTCCATGCTATCATCGTGCTCGAGAGCTTAGGAGTTGGGTATATCGATCCTGGGTAGGTGGTCTTCTGCCTCTGATCGTCGAGCTTTTTGGGATTGAAGCTTAGTGTAAGTGAAGGTGTGTGGTTGTTTGGTGGAAGTGGACTCGAAGGTCGTCCTTGAGTTTTCAGATCGGGCGATTGGCTTGCCTGAGTGCTAGGGTTTGTGTGAGAGAGAGGAGGTTTGGAAATCTGAAAGTGTTAGGGTTCCTAATTTAGGGATTTGTTTTCGATTTAGGGCTGATTTTTTTAGTCCTGGTTTTGTATTTGAGCCCTGAATTTTGTGTTGACTTCTGTTTTGGGCCTCTTACTTTGTAAAATTCGATTTAAGTAATATATTGTGATTTTGCCAAAAATATATATATATTGGATTTCGACGCCAAAAAAAAAAGAAAAAAAAGAGTGATTAACGATTTAGGTTTAGGAGTCGGAGTATTTGCTTACTCAAATTCAAAACTGATTTTCTATTTTATCGTCAAAATGACCGTTATATGTATTTTTTATTTTTTTAAATTTATTTAATATATATAAAAGGTCAGATTAGAGCATTCCCAACAAATACTCTATTTTTTAGGTAAATATAGATAATATATAATTAAGTTAGTTACGAATCTTGTTTTTTTTAAATCAATAACACTTTATTACTAAATTGAAAAGATACAATTGTTTAAGGCTAAAAATGGAAAAACAAAAATTAAGGGGAGATATTTATATATAAAAAATTGAAGGGCTAAATGCAAAAGAACAAATCTTTGAGGCAATGACTAACATAATTTACGCTAATAAATAAATATAGATAGTCTTTTGTTGGAAAGAAAAACATCATATATAATCGTTAAATTTATTTTAGACTCTCAAGTAGCGTATGACTCTCAAGTAGCGTATGTATGTGTTGGGGATGTTATTAGAAATAAGACACATTTTCATAGATCTCTCATCTTATCTTGTTTTATTAAACTCAAATTTGAATTTTTCAATTTATCATTTCACTCTAACTAATTACAACTATGTCATTTATCTCCCAAAATTACCTAGAATCTTAGAACTCCCAAAAATTACCAACGATTTATTACCCTAAAACCCAAAAACTAACATTTCTACATCCCAAATCCACAAAATCTACCACAAAGAACCAAACATCAGAGTATTCATGAAAGATGATGAAATAGGCGTCTCTTTGGAGGACTTATTGGACAAAGAAGACGTTTATTAAATGGAGATAACGAGCTTAACTCGAGTTTCGGTTTTAAATCTGGTCGCATGAACTTTTGCGATGAACATCGTCGTGGTCGCACGAGTCGTGCGACGAGTTATACATAGTGGTCGCATACCTTCATGCGACATGCCAGTAGCTTCATTGCAACCACTAATGCGACATGTCCAATAACTTCATCGTAAAATACATGCGACTAGTAGAATATCATTCGCATGCGATTCGTTATATATTAAGTTAAATTTTTATTCCTTGTAGGAGGAACCTGCTCTTTGTGTATGGATGCTGATTACACAAAAATATTCACAATGGATAGGTTATTTCTGAAAGATGAATTTGATGTTTTCGTGTACGCGGAATCTAAGAAGATTAAGTTTGTCACGCTTATAAAGCTCTACGATAGCAGGAAATGAGGACGAAATCCTGGATTAAATTACGTTTGCGAGAGGTGCGATATTTTCGTATCAAAATCGAAGACAGATACTTTAAGAAAGCGGACGACTACGACAAAGAAATGTAATTGTTTGTTTGCGTTAAAAGGTCATCTAATTGACGTACTAGTCATGCAATGGCGTTTGGAGGTGATAAACGGTACACACAATCATGATCCTTACGGTCGGTTAAAGGACCATTCCAGCGCTTGTAGGCTAAAACGGGATGAAGATGAACTAGTTCGTAGTTTGTCTCACCATGGTTCGCGTCCTACGGAGATATATAGCAGTTTGAAGTATCAATATTCAGATAATATTTCAAACATGTATGCAATCTAAAATTACCGCAAAAAACATCGGGATGGTGAGCACGGGGGACAAACCCAAATGCAATATTTTGTTGACGAAATTGAAGAAGCATGTATATTCGACGTGGGAGCGTTTGAAAGACGATTCAAAGGTGATCACCAAATTTTTTTCTGGATACATTCCCTAATGTGTTATTCATGGATTGTACCTATAAGACGACTAGGTATAAGGTTCTGTTATTAGAGATTGTTGGGTTTATGTCCACTTCTATTACATTTACCGTTGCGTATGTTTTTATGAGCGGGGAGAAGATACCAAATAAAACATGGGATTTAGGTACTCTTCGTGGTTTGATGATGGATAGTGTGTGCGTATTTTCGAGCATTCTTATTGTCGATCGAGTGTTAGCTCTCATGCGATCTATCGAGGGAATAATTCCGGGCACACACCACTTGCTATACACGTGGCATATTGGTAAGAACATTTTATGGACAAATTGTATTGTAAGATATCCAACATCGTATAATGCAATTTTTGGGAGGTCTTGGCTTTCAAGAATGCATATTGTGGCCTCTACAGTCCATCAGTGCTTGAAATATGATGTTCATGGACAAGTAAGTGTTGTCCGGAGCAGTCAAAAGATACAATCTCACTAATTAAAGGGAAAATTTCTTTGTCATTTTAAAACAATTTTTACAATCATGAATTTTGGACTGGAAGGGTCTTTTAACGAATGTTGGTCAACATTTTTTATTTCAGACCGGAAGGGTCTTCCAACGAATTTTGGTCAACAATCATTTATTTTTGGACTGGAAGGGTCTTGCAATGAATGTTGGTCAACAATCATTTATTTTAAGATCGGAAAGGTCTTCCAACAATAAGGGCCTTCCAATAAAAGTTGTTCGATAACAATCATATATTTCCTATCTGATATTCAAAAGTTGATTATGGAAAAGTTATCTGAAGAGTAGCAGTTCTTTTGATAAAACATGCATGATTAAAAATGCCCCGATGATGTGAGGATTTCATAAAAATAATTAAGGCACAACAGGCTTATAACAAAATACATAACAATGAAACATGAAATTAGCTAAGTTCTCCTTACTCCGAAGGGGTACTCTCATATCCATCTTCCGATGAGGCAGATGAAGAAATTTCTGACCCATCCGAACTATTAGGTGATTATCAACTTTCAAATAAATACCTTCCGGACGATACTTATCAGGCACTAACTTTCAGAAGTTGCTCATCTTTAAGTCTAGGAAGCATTTATGAAACTTCAATACCATAGCAGAATGAAATTTAGCATTCCTATCCTTCAGCTTAGAAACGTAGTCAACAACGTATGCTTCGAAGGCAACGTTTGAGCTTGTTCTCTAAGATATTTCTTGTTAGGTCCATATTTTTCGAAGTTTTTAATAGTCTGTTGGAAATAAACTTTGGTCTTATGATATCCTTCATTGAGGTCTTCGATGAGTGTATTCTTCTGAATATTCACCACAACCCAATGCACTCGCTCACGATCAAATGTTTTATGTTCCAATTTTAACTAATACTCCACAATTTCGAGTTCTTTAAGACTCCCGGTAGCAACTTCTTTAAAATAGGTGAGTTATTCTTCGAACTTCTTCATCTCGGACCTCATCCTTAAAGCCTCGTCTTTATAACGATGTTTTCAAACGTTCAACGTTTTGACCTTTCTTTCAGAAGTGCCACGGGATGAAGTAGTCCATGAATTTAAAGGGCTAGATAATCATCGTTGTAGATATTGAACTACTCCAATGGAGAACCAACCTCGAAATTTACAAGGGTTTGGGTATCATTTCCTTGACCTTCGTGGACGTCAGTTGCCTCATTTTCTTGGATAACGGTTTTTTCATTTGATACATGATGAGAGTCTGGATCGATAACAAAAACTTTCTCGGGACAATGCATATTAGGCTCAACCGTTTCATTACCCAAAGGGGAAATATTTTCTTCTACCTCTTTGTCACATTCTTAAACAACTTTGCGCTTACGTTTCCTTCTAGAAGGATTCTCTTTCGATGGCCTTTTTTAGCCACTTTTCTCTACGGGATCAACCTCCTCGGCCTCAACCTCGATATTATCTTCCTCAATCACATATTTTTAGAACCTGATGGCTCGAATCCCTAGCTCTTGCAGACGTGTAAACAAGATCATATGTGGCCTCTAACCATTCAATTACTTAGGTTTTTGTGAGAGGCACCATGATCTCCTCTAACTTCTTAACTTTTTTCAAGTCAGCCCTCAAAATATGTATTTTAGCAAGGTTAGCGGGGGTGAAACAGTGATGAAATTCATTGGACCATGAAATAATGGTCCAACTACTTAATTGTGCAAATATCCAACTTGCCTCCTCTAGATTCCCCTCAAACACCATGGACACCCATTTCATCCTTTTCCCGTAAAAAAAACCTTGTTAAAATAAATCAAAATAAAGAAAGTGAAAAGAAGTTGATTAAGGATATACCTCTTGTGGTCTATTTTAAGGAAAGCCAGTGTGGTATTTCAATAGACTCTTTGCATCTCGTCTCCCATAGCCCGGAGATAAAGAAAAATCTATGCTTCCATTTTTTATCGGCTTTGAGGAGATCATCCACTATCTTGAACTTTCTTTCCCCAGTGTCAACATATAAAAAGAGAAGTGGGAATTCTTGGCAACGACGGTCAATCCGAAAAATTGTTCCATCAAGAAGCCAATCTCGGATATCTTGGCGCCATTATGCAGGACATTTGAGGGAACCACGAGTTTGAACCTGCTTGTGGGACATAAGTTTATCAGTTCAAAGTACCTTACCAAAGCTGCTTCGAGAGGGAACCGAAGACCCTAATTTATAATTTTGGGTGGACGATCAACTCATTATCGCGAGCAGATAGAGGAGTCTCTCCGATTTCAGAAAATCGGATTGTTATTGAGTGAGGGATCTCCTATCGGTCTCGAATATTTACTTCCTCAAATTATTGGTAGTACATGTACTTCACCTTGTACAAAGGAACCATATGCTTGTTTTCAATCTCTCGTAAGTTGTTTTTAAGGATAACCTCGAAGTTTGAGGGAAATTCAACATCATCATTTTTTATACTTTGATTTTGGTTTGTATTTTGTACAGAAGAACCCATATTAACTCTGTCTTGGAGGGCTGGTATCTCGGTTTTCACAAAAATTTAGATCTGAGAAGACGAAGCCGCAATCACTTTTTTGTGGTGATTACCTTCAACAACAATCTTATCTTCATTTCCTCAAGGCTCATCGACCAAGTTTCTTGGCCTCATCTATTTGATTTATTCGAGGAGCTGTACTCCTGCGGTCGCTAGTATAGGCGCAACATTTTCCATAACTATTGGCTGAGGAGCTATTTGTGAATTTTTTTAAGAGTGTTGTATGAGGTGATCTGAGGTTGTTTTGAAGAGTGAAGGTAGTAGATGTATTTTTAACTTTTATATACCTTTTCGCTATAGGTATGAGGGACCACTTCCTCTTCGAACCATCACTCTTTATTTTCTTGACCCTTTTTTGTTTATCACTCATCAGAATTAACGTCGATGCATGAATTGATTTATTTGGAGAGCCAAGGTCACCATTATCGTATATCGGAAAAGTTTGACCTGGGGGAAGGGGGGGGGGGGGGTGAGTGGTATTAAGAATCAAAGGGTTACTTCTGTAGTGCTAGTTCACAGTTCTTGCCGTCTCCGATTGCTTTTAACTGGAGGCCACGTACCGTGGTATGTGGTTTTAACAATTTATAGTCGTTTGGGCTCTTCGTCTAAACCAGCTTCTCTTATCCCTTCAGATTTTTATCCATGGAAAACCAATCTAGGATCATAAATTTGTGAGGTATGAACTATGGAAGAAAACACTTCGAGTGGTATCTGATAAGGATATGGAATATTATGGGCGTAAATATAACAAAACTAAAGTTATATATGATAAGTTGTGCAATTGTAAGAGGATATTTAAACTACTTGTAAATATAGGGAGGGTTGCAATGCAATTTACCCATTTGTATAACTAAATCAGTTGTAAAAGTCTGACCGATCTATAAATAAGACGAGAGGCGATGAATCGAACTTAACACTTTTCCATTAGACATATACAGATTTATTTTTTACTTTCTCTCTGTATAATTTAGCTTTCTCTTTTTTATTCTCTCTCAAGAATTGTTATTCACACTTAACAAATTGGCGACCACAATGGAAGATTAATTCGATTCGTACCTTGATTTCACATAACAATATATAAGTTGTTGAATTTTGAGTTGTTGAAACTGCGATCAGATATATCGTTCTTGATTGATATAAAACCAGGGAACGAAGCTGATCCAACAGTTCGAAAATCTATTGAAACTTTGAGGTCAGATTTATGTAGGGAAGAAAGTAAGGAATATGATAAAATTACAAAACATCAAGGTCATTCTGACATCGAGGTTCAGATAAATCAGTTGATGTACAAAGTAACAACATTGAATTATAAGTATGCTAAAAGAGAATAGCATATTCAGCCAGGTATGCTAAAATATGAGGTACAACAAGTTGAAGTGAAATATGAAATAAAAAATTAATATGATCAATCTTATACAACTCATCAAATTTGAAGCGATTGAAAGAAATCGCATTTTGAGTCTGACAAAGAACATCAAACTTCACGAAAAAAATAAAGATAAACATAGATACATCACATCTAGTGATGAGTATGATAGTTCAAAATCTGAAGATGGATTGTTTAAGAAGAAAATACCAGGGATCCTCAAAAGAAGATAGAAATTTACCTCGGAAACCATGTAAAGAAGACAAATCAAAGAAAGATAATGAGCCTCGTCATATGAGGGATAATGTATGGTATGAAGGAAACACATTTAACTGATACACAAGTATAGCATATCACAGTCTATATACTGTTATGGGGGCAATAGGAGATGACCACTATGTACAAGGGATAGATAAGAGATATTCGTTTTTAACTACTAATATTAGGTCCATATCTATTCCGAAGCATTTTGACATTTCCAAGGTTAAAAATGTTGATGGGACTCAAGATCCTGATGACCACATTGAACAATTTAAAAACTATATGATGAACTTCGAAGATGACGACAAGCTGGTATGCAGAGTATTTTCTCATACTTTTACTGGTACTACATTGAAATGGTAGAACAAGATTCAGAGGGGATCTATTTCCAACTTCAGAAATTTCTATACAGTTTGTGGGAAGTAAAGAGATGCAGCTAATGGAGACATTATAATAGAGTGTAAGTAAGTTGTGGGTGAAAAATTGAAGGATTATACGACGAAGCATTTTTTTCTAACAAAAGTAGGGTTGGATGATTGTGAAGAGTTAGTTGCTATGGTTGCATTCAAGAAAATTTTGTTGTCAAGATATTTAGTGGATAAAACAACGAAAGGAGATCATTAACTTTTTTAGCACTGATGGCTCAAGTCGAGGACCAAATTAAAGTACAAGAGTCAACAAGGGTTCGAGGAGGTATTAGGTCTACTCAAAGAAATTCAGGACATGCATTAACTACTCAAGAGCACTCCTTAAATTATAAATAACCTCGTTTGAAGATCAACCATAATTTACCTCATTGGACATAAGGGGTTTTTTTAAGCAACAACAAACAATCAATATTATAGGCCAATACCGAATCAGTAGATAAGGCTATAGTACTATTAAGTTTGACTGAGAATGTAGCTGCTATTTTTGAGAAGTCTAAAGGTTATGTAAGCTTTAAAAAGCCTGCTCCAATAAACAGACCAATAGCAGAGTGCAATAATATATTTTGCAAGTATCACAACGATACTGGGCTAGACACTGCAGATTGTATAAAATTGAAGAAATATATTCAAGTTTTAATAGAAAATGCAAACTTATCTGCTTTTGTTAAAGGGCAAAGCAGTGAATTGAAAACTCCGAACAAACCAATACAATAAACTGTTAATCCGAATTCGAAGGAAGAAAGTTCACTTATGATTTTAGATTCAAAATGTGATGGGTTTAATGCAGGCTCAGAATATTTGGATACATATCCATATCGATTAATTTTTATGGTTGTGGATGAACCGGTAGAGCAAGGAAGAGTTTGAAGTTTGTGTGAGTACTTTGAATCTTTAGCAATTTTTTAGGGAGATTTTGTGGCTGGCAATATTAATAGCTCCAGGAATAGGCATGTAGTAAGTTTAACCACTCAAATAGAAGGAAGAATGTCTATTCACTTGTATGGAAAAAATGAAAGGTATAAGGCCCATGGTTATGTTGTATTGGATGGAGTGTTATACAACAAATCGTTAAGTAGACCATTGATGCGTTGTTTGGGTAAGCAAGAATCTCAAGAGATTTTATCTGAGTTGCATGACGGTGACGGTTCAGCTCACTGTGGTTTCAAGTCTTTGACGCGTCGGGTTTTTTTAGCAGGTTATTATTTGCCTTTAATTATGAATGATGCTAAAGTTTTAGTTAAAAATTGTGATATTAGTCAACGTTTTTCCAATTTTATTCATAAACCAGCAGTTCCACTGATGTCTATTTCTGACGCCATTCCTTTTGACAAATAGGGAATGGACTTGGTAGGATCATTTCCTACGGCTTCTGGAGGACGCCAAATGATCATTGTGGCTGTAGATTACTTTTCGAAGTGGGTTGAGGATAAACCATTATCTGTTACAAAAGCCAATGATGTTATTAAGTGCATTTTGAATAATATTTGTTGTCGTTTTGGGGTTCTTCGAAAAATCACCACAGATAATGGTCTTCAATTTAACAACAGATAAATGACTTTTTTTTTATGCTTTGAGGGGAATCATACAGTGCTTTTCTACACCTTTTCATCCTTAAGGAAATGATCAAATGAAGGTGAAGGTTTGAAAAATAATTTAACAGGAGTTGCAGGGATATGGACTAACTATTTGCAAGAAGTATTGTGGGCTTATCGTACGATTCCTAAAGAGGATACTCAAGAAACTCTTTTTTCTTTGGTATATGGTATGGATGTTGTTAGCCATGTAGAATCTACTTTACTTTCTTATAGGGTACTTTATTATTCTGAAGACCTAAATGAAGAAGCAATAAGAACAGACTTGGACTTGATCGACGATAAAAGAGTTAAAACACATTTGAATATGACTCATTATCAAACTTTGATGAGGAGTCTCTATAATTCGAAGGTGAGAAGGATGGATTTTAAAGTAGGTGACAAAGGCTTGAGGAAATTATTCCTCCATACAAAGGACAAACGACTTGGAAAGATGACCATGAATTGAAGGGTCCTTATATGGTAATGGAGAAAATAAAACCGGGTACGTATCACATTTGCAATAAGAAGGGCAGCATACTTCAATATTCTTGGAATATAAAACATTTGAAACTATATTAGGAATAATTTCTTCTTTGGAAACTTTTTTGAATAATCGGCATACTCTTTCCTACCTTGTTGGCACAATGAGGTTTTAATGAGGTGTCATGTACATATTCGAGGATATTAATAAAATTATTATTTGGTCAATAGTCGTTTTAAATACAAGTATTTAAATTATTTTGGTAACTAGTCAAAGAGTGATCATCTTTGAAGTTATTGACCAAGAGTAACTGTTTTGATTCAAAGTGTTATACGTTGGCTAAAAATCATGGTTAGTCACTGGAGTTGGTCACTTGTTTTAAAAGTGCCACTTATTTAATTTTTGTATCAAAACAGTCGCTTTGTTTCACATGTGGTCACTAATGAATGTCTTTTATTTTCATTTTTAGTCACCACTAGTGACCATGAATGTAAAAAAATATAACTTGAGTGGCAATTGTGAAACAGATATAACTTGAGTGACAACTTTGAAACAACTGACTAACGCTGGTTACTAATGATGTTTCTTAGCCGTTATACGTTTATAAATAGCACTGTTCGAAGAAACAACCATATTCGAAATGCTAACTTTCTTTAAATGCACTGGCTATATTTGAAGTGCTAACGTTCTATAAACGCATAGTTAAATTCAAACTGCTAAGGTTCTCTAAATGCATAAATTCGAAGTGCTAACGTTCTCTTTATGCACTGGTTAAATTTGAGGTGTTATACTTTTTTTGAATACACTATTTTTATTTAAATATTTGTACATTAATTTATAGGATATATTGAGATTTGAGGTGATAATGACTTGTTCATGGAATAAAAAATTATTCATGATAAGGTAAAACTTGGCAAATAAATGTGGAAAGAGGAAATTATTTTGTTCATTGATGCAAAATTTTGATCTTACAAAACAAATTCTTTTTAAAACCAAGAAGGTAAAACATTCACAAAAATAAGTTATCAACAACAACAGATGACTTCATAACATAAAAAGAAAAACAAACAACAATCAATCATTCTCTTCGGAGTTCCCTTCAGAAGAAGGTTCAGCCTCGACTCCTTCTTCAATTGTTGGAATACTAGATTCAATTGTTTTCATTTTGGTCTTTTTCTCCATCTTCTGTAGCTTCGGATTAACTGAAGGGCTAGCACCAGATGTACGAGCTGTTTTTTTTTATTTTTCCCTTTCTTTTTCGAGGGCCAGTGACTTTCTGATCTATTTCGCACCAGAAAAGTGACCTTACTACCAGGGGCTATCAATCTCTTCACAATCACCACCTAGGGAGATCCTCAACAGATGACTATTGATGAAGTTTATGGGTAGAACGCTGAGTGGAATTAGTTGTGCTATTCACTTTCTGCCCAAGTGGCCAATTAGGCAAAGGTATCTTTTGCATCCTTCTTGCGAGCTTTGTATCTCCTCATAATTTCTACATGCAGAAGCAATACATGTGAAATTAATATAAGTTGTAAAGAGTAGTATAAAATATAAGATAACTTACTGTTGCTTCTCCAAACGAGGTTGAGTCTTGAAGGGTTCTCTTCGGATATTTCCTTCCCGTTCTTCCATACTCCATATATGAAGATAAAGTTTTGCTACCAAAATGTATCAACTTCGAGTTGATCGTCGATTATGTTGAAATCATCAAAAAGTGTAAGATAGTAGAAGGGAAATACCGGACCTTGGAAAGACTAGTCATAGAGATGAAGTCTTTGATGGAAAGAGGGGTTTGGCTTAGAGTAGAAGCCATAATGAGTGACTGGAATGTGAACCATAAATATTGTGTCGATTGTATAGGGAAGATATCCATGAGTTCGAAGTACTTCACTATCATCGGA
Source organism: Limnanthes douglasii subsp. nivea (assembly GCA_036936605.1). Lineage (NCBI taxonomy): Eukaryota > Viridiplantae > Streptophyta > Magnoliopsida > Brassicales > Limnanthaceae > Limnanthes > Limnanthes douglasii. The sequence goes on along the minus strand of JAUPFV010000004.1, from coordinate 199,404,505 downwards.
TCTAGTGAGAACCAAAGATCTCAATTGATGATCTCAGGATAGACCACCAATTCATCTACTCCATAACCAAGTGAAGTCTCCCCCTCTTTTGGTAGTCGAAGTACTATGTTGTCTAGAATTCCCCATTGCTTCTTTAGATGACTAGCTCGAGCTTCACTATAATAAATAAATGACACATTTTTCAGCGCCATCTGTATTCGAGGAGGAGTGGTTTTAAATTCACACTTACTAAGGCAGCAACATCTTCGGGAAGTTTAACTGGAGCCTTCTTTTTCTTTTCTTTTTACTCTAGTTCCTCTTTCTTCAAAGCATCGTCTTTTGTATCAGATGCTACATCACTTTCTTTAACCTCAATATTTAAGTTAGTTTCCTCTGAGTCAGCTTCTTCTTCAGAAGCTTTGTCTATTAGTTGAGGAAGATTTGAGGTTAAGGCTAGGTTTTCTTCTTGAGTATTCAAAGAAGTTTGTTGTGACTCTAGGTTGGTCTCAAAAATATTCATCAGGGAGGAGATGATGGTGTAGAGTTATTTGTGATGCTTTGGGTAGTGTTTTGGGCAGAATTTTATAAAGTCTTATCAGCCTCGAGGTCTCTCACAGCTATGAATTCTTTCTTTTAACATGAAGACTTTGGGAGAGATGAGCTTTTGACGGAATCCAATGAGTCTCCTTGTGTAATTTTCGAGGTGGATCAGAGTTGGTGGGTGATGAAGTTTTTTTTATCTTCTGTGAGAGGATGTACTTTGTGTTACTTTTCAGTTCTTCTTAAGAGAAACGAATGTGGAGCCAGAAACTGTTGGAGAAGAATTTCGAGGTGAAGATTGTGGTAAATGGCTTCTTTCTGGGTTGGATGAACTCTAAAACCCAAGGGAACTTTGATTAAAGTTGAAATTACCGTAAAAAAATGGTTTGAATTTAAAATTGAGGAGAGTTTTCTATTACACCTGCTGCTCGATATTCAACAGCCCTCTCACTGATGCACAAGCAATTGTAAATGCCAAAAATTGGTTTTTAATAGCTCGGGATTTTCTCATAAACTAAAATGAAGAAGGGTCTTCAAGATTAGTTCATAAATTTTGAAGGTTGGCTAGGAAAGATGAGTTTTTTTGTGAAGGTAGCCAAGAAATTATGTTTTCAGATGAGGATAACCAAGAAATTGGGTCTCAGGTGAAGGTAGTTGGGGATTTTCTCAGGCGAAGGCAACTTTCTCTCACTAGAAGGAATTTGTGCTTCACAAATAATAAGTGAGGGAGTATTTATAAAAGAGAGTAGTAATAGAAAGTGGTCAGAGAAGTGGAAGAGGTGATGAAAACTATTGGGTAGAAAGAGAGAATTCTAAACGGTTACTTGTAAAGGGATAACGTGACATCTGTTAATTGTCAGACCTAGTGGCAGGCCTAGTGGGTTTTCACGTGCATACTTGAGTATTCCAAACGTTTCAAACCATTATGAAAAGGCTAGCTAAAGACTCTATATGTGAATATTCGAGGAAAAAATAAAGGGTTGATTGAAACATTTGAACCAACTCAAAGTGAACATGAGTAAAATTTTAACCGAGGATGACAAGTGTGTGACCTATCATTTTTAGTCAATTAACAACTGGTTTACATTCGAGGCAAAATCTGGATGTACATTTATTCGAGGACAACAAATGTTAAGCAAATCATTATGTTGATGAGACATAAAGATTTAAGCTGAACTAAATTCAATTTTTGAGAATCGACAGTTATCTAGCATGATTTCGGATGATTACTAGTTCTTCTTCAATGTCCTTTATAAGAACTAGGGGGGCTACCGATAAAGATATGGAATATTGAGGGCTTAAATGTAGTAAAACTAAAGTTATATTTCATAAGTTGTATAATTATAAGAGGATATTTAAATTACTTGTAAATATAGAGGGTTGCAATGTAATTTACCCATTTGTATAACTAAATCAGTTATATAAATCTGGCACATCTACAAATAAGACGTGAGGCGATGAATCAAACATAACATTTTCCATTAGACATATACAGATTTCTCTTTTACTTTATATCTCTACAATTTGGATTTCTCTCTTTTATTTTCTCTCTCAAGAATTGAGATTCACACTTAAGAGTATCAACTTTTTTTTTCTCTCTCTATATAGGGAGCCTCTCTCTCTCTAAAATTATGAAAATGAATAAATGCAAATTTTAAAGTTCCTGAGTATTTATAAGCAAAAGTTTAGGCTTCCAACGATTACGATGGCCTAAGTAGATGAAAGGTTTTTCTTAGTGGCGAATGCCTAGGAAAGGTGAATATTTTTGCAGCCATTCTACCAATGATTTGAAGTGCACGCGTGTTGGAAAGTGCACGAGTTTTCTGACACATGTAATGACTCACAAATATATTTGGAAGGCATACACGTCTATGACATAAAGCGATTGACATGTGGACTTGAAGCAGAGCACACATTGTATTGTCAAAAGTTGTTTTGAACACATGGATTTGAAGAAAAAATACATCGTACATAGTTGTGAAGTCAACAACTTAATCGGTGATGTCATTGATCCGATGAGAAACATTAAGAAGAAAAGGTTGGACATCTCTGAGGCGACTTCCCAGTTTAGTCCTTGCTCAAATTTCTTCGCAGGGGGGTTGCTGATAAGGGAAAGAAGTATTTGGAATAATAGTGAAATCGGTTAAATAGGGGCGATAATTTGGTTTTATAAAAAAATTGTAAAAGAAACCTAACAAATGTGTAACATTGAGGGTGCCTTATGTAATTAATAATAATTATGGTTAAGATTAATAAAATAGTGGGGTGGAATGATCTTAAAGGGGCTAATCATGTGGGTTTTGAAACCACCACTTGTACTATATAAAGCAACACCACTTATTAGAAAATGATGAACAATTATTACATTATTACTAATTTTGTTTACGTATCTCTCTAGATTTCTTGTGTTTCTCCCTCTAAACTATTTTCTCTAAACATATCTTAGATATATAATCCATCTAAGATATTTTTGGAAACATCAACCATAAAATTTTATGCAAGGAATCCGACCAACTTTTTGTCGCTTCTTCCAATATTTTTCTGATGCCATATGTTATTATCATTGGTAAAATCTATACACATCATATACTTTTTATTTGTTTCCTTGATAGCACTAGATTTATTTTCCATACTGGATATTAAGCTTCCCTAATGTAGCCTAGTGAGTCTATCAACTTCCTCCATTATTGCTTATGTTTGTTGTTAAAGTATGATATTAGTATATGGTTGATTGACTAAAACCTAGTATCTATTGATAACTTATAACGCAAGGCGTTTATTGGGACTTCAGTTACGTTATGGGAAGTCTAAGAAAACATGTACAACGTTGTTTTTTTAAGAAATCTAGTACCCGAGGTTGGTAGGTATGCCTTGGCTAGAATTGAGGGCTTTCCTTTCTTCCATTTGAATAATTTCCATTTCTGTCGAGGCTTTATAAGGTATGGAGCCTCCATATGATCATCCATATCACCAATAACGACTAAGTACCCCAATTGGTTGCTACATTTTAAGAGCTAGAAAAGCACCATACATGATGTTCTTTAGTTTCCTTGGATTACTCCCACTTTATCATTCACGATTTACCTAAGACACCAGTTGATGTAGTGCACAAAAGAAGTTTTATCGTAGAAGTTGTTGTTTAGAGAGCACTCACAACTTGAACAAATTCAAATTATATGTGTAGTGGTAGATGAAGTGTTGGCTTGAGTTGTTAATGTTTGGATAACAATAAAATATGAAATCAGATGGAAGGTGATGTATATAGATGATGGATTGAGTTGCGCCACAAAGGTGATGAAACACCTGTGGTAAGAAAAACACTAAATTGAGGTTATCCCAAATAAGAAAAATTAAACGATCAGCTAAACTCACTTCTCACAAGAATACTTTAAGGATAGATTTGTAACGGACAAATATTTTGAGTAAAACTCTAGTTTTTTTACTGATATTTTATCATTTGATTGCATCTTCGACTTGTATAGCACAAGATCTTGTAATTTGGATAATATTTTTATTTTTAAAGAGTCGTCTTGCTCATCGTTGTTTCTCATGATCACATCAAAGTATGATACTATAATCATATCATTCTCCTAGTCTTCAAATATCTTACCCTCAAACTGTAATGCGTAAAGTATGATTTTAAGTGCACGTCGCATATCAACAGTGAAATCTGTTTCTTGTAAACCTTCTCAATTAACAATTTGATAATTTTAAACTTTCCCCTTAATCTTCCTTCAATGTATTCATAAACAAAAAAATCTTGGTTGTATCGAATGACATAAGTAAATGTATTATTGAACTCCAGCCAATGTGCATTATGTTTGTTCACTTTCTATTACGATTTTAAGTGTTTCAAATACTCATGATCAATACGAACCCTGAACTCGCTAGATAGTGATGCCATGTCTACAATGCATGCACAAGAGCATACAACTCTTTATCATATGTAGGATAGTTTAAGGTTTCTCCACTCACCTTTTCACGAGAATAAGAAATCGACATTTTATCTTACATCAACAAAACTCAAATTCCAGTAGTAGGTACTTGGACGATCTCATATGTGTCTTCAATCAGATCGGTTTGTATGTCCTTATCATTCCCTAGCCCTTGAGAAGGTTTTTGTCCTAAAAATAGTTCACTTACCATATTTAGTGCATCAGACTCAATCTCCAAAGTCTTTAAGAAATCACGCAAAGACAATAGAAGAACGTTAGTTAGACAATAGAAGACCGTAAGTTGGACAATAAAATAATGTTAGTTAGTTCGTCTTTCAATAGTTCGACCATTTTTTCTTAAGATTCTCCTCATTTGAATCCTATATATTTCTTGATTACTTCTGTAATGGGAGCTGCATTGGTGTTAAATTCTCTAAAAAAACGTCTTATAAAACTCCATAAGTTCATGAAAGGTTCGCACTTCCTCAATTGTCTTTGAGCTAGGTCATTCCCGAATGGTCCTTACTTTTTATTTATCAGTCGATATACCTTGTGCATTCATAAAAAATCTGAGAAATATAAGCTTATCCGTGCAAAAGGTATACATTTTAAATTTGTAAACAACTTTTCATTTCTTAGAACATCCAAAACAAGTTTCATATGCTCAATGTGGTCATCTAAGATTTTATTATTGATCAATAAGTCTTCAAGGTTAAAAACAACAAATATTCCAATAAATGATCTCAAAATATGATTTGGTAATCTCATGAAAGTACTCGGTACATTTGTTAATAAAAATGTATCACTAACCAATCATATAAAATTTGTTTTGTTTTAAAATTAGTTTTTCATCCATCATCCTCTTTCATACAATTTTTTATGTTGTTGATATCTCTACAGTTAACACAAATCCTCAAATTCCCATACTTATTAAGAATTAGTAGAACTTGAACACCACATTTAATCATGCTTTCGCGTATGTGCCTTTTATCGATCAGCTCATTAACTTGCCTTTGCAACTCATTTGTCTTAGCTAGATTCATTCTTGTTTTTGTCATATTTGGGTCTTAAATTATTTTTCCATCGACTTTTGTATTAGTCTCCATCGATTTCATTCATCTAATGATTTTTTATTTTTTGGAGTTCACAGTTGTGTTCTTCTAGTCTGCTTGCAGGTGGTGTTTTTCCATTTGAGTTGTTGCTCAATCTGGATAGTATTGTGGAATAATTCATACAACTCAATGTATTCTAATTTTTCCAACTCTTTTTTCATACATTCTTGCAAACCATATATAAATTATGTCATTAGTGCCTCCTTCGACTCACATTTTCAGACTCTAATGGTTCCATAATGATTTTTGAGAAGTTCAAGCTCATCAAAATACTCCTCAACAATCCCAATTTTTTTTATCATAGCTCCCTAAAACTTTTTCGTAAGTCACAATTCTAATTAGTAGGTACGTACCTCAGCCTTAAAATAAACTTCATGTATTCTAAAGTTTCTATAGGTCTAAAACGTTGCCTCTTTCTTTGTCACTTTTTTGTCCCACCAAATAAGATCACCTTTTGAAAAGTGTGTAGTAGTTAGGGCAATCTTCCTTTACTTAGTATATCTTTAATACTTAAAAAACCTACATACATCTTTCCCAATCTATATCAGATATTAGGATTTAATTTCCTAACAAGTACAAGGGAGATTAGTTTTACCTCCATATTTCTTGGTCTTGTTGGGTGTTTCTATCTTGCTCTTAATCTCCCAATAAGATCTTTTTATGCATGTAATCATATTTATCTTCTATTTTAACATGTTATTGTTGCTGATGTAAGGTGGGAGCTTTTTTATGGCTCTAAATATCATTGAGGGCCTCTCAATTTGCCTTATATGTTCTAATTCATTCATTGTTTCACTTTAGATCTGCATCTGATCTTGTATGACTATCATCAATTGAATAAGAGTTTACATATATTTTAATGGGTTGTGTGTAAGGGTGATACAACCTTGATAAGGTACCTTTCGGTTACGATACCAGATGATATAGGAACGAAAGTGGTTTGGCTATAGAAGTTTTTGTTCAGAGAATACTCACAACTTGAACAAATTTATATGATTTGTGTCGCGGTAGATAGAATGTTGTTTGACTCGTTGCTGTTTGGAGAACACTCACAAATGAAATCAGATGGAATGTGATAGATAGATAAATGATGGATCGAGTTGGGTCACAAAGGTGATGAAGATCCTTTGATAAGAAGGGTATTTTGGATAAAATAAAATGAATGATCAACTAAAGTCGCTTCTCATAAGAATAGTTTAAGAATATATTTGTCGCGGACAAATATTTTGAGTGGAAACTTATTTTTTTTATTAATATTTTATCACTTGATTGCATCTTCGATTTGTATAGCATGAAACTTTGTGATTGGACCGACGTGTATTTTGGAAAGTGTTTTTTATTATGATCACATCAGAATATACAAATATAGACATAACATTCTCTCACTCTTTAAATATCTTGTCCTCAAGCTTTAATGTGTAAAGTATGATTTTAATTGTACATCGTATATCAACAATAGAATTATGTTGTTTGTTAACCTTCTCAATTAACGTTTTAAAATTTTGGAAATGTTCTCTTAGTTTTCCTTCATGTGCTTCCGGAATAATAAATTCTTGCTTGTATCAAATGACATAAGAAATGTCTAATTGAACTTCACCCAATGTGTATTATGTTTGTTCACCTTTTGTTTTCCATTTAAGTATTTCAATGAATCATGTTAGTGTTGGTCATGAAGTCTTTAGGCCATAGGTAATGATGTCATGTATGCAATCAAGAGCATACAACTCTTTATCATATATAGGATAGTTTAAGGTTACTCCACTTACCTTGTCACGAGAATATGAAATTGACAGTCTCTCTTGCATCAACACAACTTAGATTCCAACAATTGGTACTTTGATGATGTCATGTTGGTCTTCGATCATATCTATTTTGATATCCTCATTACCATTGCATTATTGGAACTAGAACATGTATCTGATCCAACAATGATTTTTCTCAAAATTACGTTATATCAAGAAGCTATCTCTATTATCATAAAAAATATTAAAGATTATGCCTACGATGTTAGCCTTCCAAGTGCCACAACTAAGGTCAATTACCTCATTTCCATTTTATTGATACTGATTTGGATGATGCTCAATGACATGTATATCTTTTCTCCTCCCATTGTGGTGTTTTGAGTTTGGATTCTTACTTCTTCTCTTGGTGCGAGAGCGGTGATCGCGGCATCGACACGTTTTATTCATGTTGGAAGATCATGCGTCTCAGTAGTGTTTAAGATCGTCGGCCTTAAATCTGGGAGGTACTTTCCTCTTGTAAGTAACGTTCTTGTAGCGTTTGGTTCCTTGTCATTGAGCTTGTGGAATCATCTTCTTCGTCCTTTTTATTGTCCTTATGTGACGTCCGGTTCCAGAACTCAATCACGGTGTAGAAATGGTCAACATGGCCTACAAGGCTCTGAATTGGCTTGTCTACTCCTCTATTAATTCATTCAGGTAATGTCATATTATGAGCAACTGATATAATGAGCGCAACAGGTGCTTTGAGAGCAGTAGATTCATTAAGTGTTTGCGGACTGACCGGTTGATCAGATCGAATTTTTAATCATCACTATTTGTTCTAAATGTTTTTTAAACAAAAATAATTAAAGGATACCAATCGTTCTTACAAACACGTTAATTTGGTGGTTGTGATTATATGTTATTTGAATAATTGTTTGGTGTTTGAAAGACGATCAAATCATTATATCATGGAAAGTTGTTTGGAAGTGGGTCGAAATTAAAAATTATATTTACAAAACCAGTATAGCGGTGCATGTTTAAATTAGATAAATAATAAGCAAAACTAAAAATTTAGTTGCTCGAATGAAAGTATAAAATTAATTAGAAGATAAAGTTAGAAAATTTGAATCACATAAACGTAAAATTACTAGAAAAATAATGATTTAAATAGAAAATGGATTCTAAAAGGTTAAGTCATTCTCTAAACTGAAAAATCTTTGTATTTTATAAACGTAGATTTTGGTCAAACTCTTTTGTTACACTGGATAAATTCTGACATTAATCTACGAATTTATATTTCATTCTCCTAGAACATTGAGTGTATTAACTTTATTTGTATAGGCCTCTAAGTTCTCTATATATTGAGAGCCTTACTATTGAGTTAACATCTGTAATGCATCAATAAAATAAAAAAGAACATTTTCTAATAAACACAAAAACCTAGCCACTTCCTGCAGCTACTTCTCTCTTTGTTTTTTAACATGGTATCAGAGCACGTGTGATTCTGGGAATTCTGAACATCCTCAACAAAGATGGTTGGCAATCAAGTCGTGGTCAGTCAAATCCCTGATGAATTAACAATGCAGATTGCTGCCATTCTGAGAAACGGTCTCAGAACACAACAACAAACAACTAACCCCGAGAATTTATCCCTAGGGATTAAACTCGATGGTGACAACTATTCCCTATGTCAAACCTGATGAAGAAAGCAATTGGGGGAAGGGGGAGAGGTTCTCACATTACAGGGGAGCTGACACCTCCATCCAAAACTGACAAAACATATACAAGGTGGGAACAAGATGATCAATGTGTTTTCACATGGATTATCCAGAATCTTGAATCCAGCTTGGTGAATAATGTCTCGCAATATCCCACTGCAAAAGCCCTCTAGGATGGGTTAGCCAACACATACGGTTCTTGCACAGATTCGTTACAGGTGTTTGACCTTCATAAGAGGGCTAATTCATTAAGGCAGGGGTCTGATACACTAGAAGACTTATGGAACAAACTGCAGAACATCTGGATGTCTATAGATAGGCAAGACCTGAACCCTATGAAAGAACCAAAAGATATTCAGATCTACAATAAGAAGACTCAAGAACAAAGACTCTATCAATTGCTAATTGCGATTAATGACAACCTCGAACCAGTCAAGAGAGATATCCTGAAAAAGGATCCTCATCCTTCCGAGGAAACAGCATATGCTACAATACGAAGGGAAGTGGCCAGGCTTAATATACTAATATCAAGTTCTTCTGATAGTGACTCGATTGAAATTGGAATGGGTTTGGCTGCTAAAGATTCTGTACAGAGGTTTAAATTCCAATCCAAAGAGAAAGAAGATAAATCCAAGTTGTATTGCACTCATTGTGGTATGAAGAAACACACTAAAGAGACATGTTTCCAGCTGGTTGGCTATCCAGAATGGTGGGAGGACGGTCATAAGGAGAAAAATAACCAGCGTTTCAGATCTAATGTCAAACGGGCTTCGTCTACAAGTGGTGGTGAAGATCCGACTAAAAATGAGCAAGGAAGTGGCACTGATTTTGGAGGAATGACGACGAACTCCTATGAAAAACTTGGAGGTAAAGGGTTTGAGAAATCAATGAATTGGATCTTTGATTGCGGGGCTACGGACACCATATCTTATGATCCTAAAGACTTTGGTGACATGTCATCTCCAAAGAAGTCCCATATTGAAACTGCTAGTTGAAAAATTTGTGAAGTCAAAGAGGGAGGTTCAATTATTTTTTCGGAAAAAATAGAAATTAAAAACTGCTTCTACATTCCTTCACTATCCTTATAGTTATTATCTGTTAGTCAAGTAACAAAACAACTCAACTGTGTGGTTGTTATGTGTCTATTTTTTTGCATTTTACAGGACATTCGTACGAAGGAGATCATTGGGTGTAGTACTGAACAAGGAGGTCTCTATTATGTTGATGAGGTAGTTCATAAGGGACATGCCATGATTGCTCCCGGAACAACCGAAAGGCAACTTTGGTTATGGCACCGACGACTTGGTCATCCTTCTTCTAGCTATATTAAGAGTTTGTTTCCTAGTCTTTTTTTTGAATAATTCCATTCATGAGAAATGTGAAACTTGCATTCTTGCAAAAAAATCGTAGGGTCTCATTTAATCAAAGTAATACTAGAGTTGATTATGCTTTTTCGCTAATCCATTCTGATGTTTGGGGTCCAGCATCAAATTACACTAACAATCAAATCAGATACTTTGTTTTATTTGTGGATGGTTTCTTAAGAATGACTTGGATATACTTTATGAAACATAAATCGAAAGTACCAGAAATATTTGTTTGTTTTTACAAAATGATTTTGACTCAATTTGAAAAACAAAATACATATTCTCCGTTCTGATAATGGAACCGAGTTTGTCAACCAAATAATGCATAATGTTTTCAAAACAAATGATCTTATCCATCAAACCACTTGTCCAAACACACCTCAACAAAACGGTACTTCAGAACGAAAAAATCGTACTTTACTTGAAAAAACTTGTGTTATTATGATTGAATCTAGAGTTCCTCATTCCCTTTGGTCAGAAGCTCTTGCTACAGCCACGTATCTTGCAAATCGTCTACCAAGCCGATGTCTAGGAAATAAAACTCCATTACAAGTTCTTGCCACCCAAGTTACAATTTCATCTGTTATGACTTTACCACCTCGTTTCTTTGGTTTTTCGGTGTTTGTTCATATCCCTAAAACTAGTCGAAACAAACTTAATTGGTGTGCTGAAAAGTGTGTATTCATTGGGTATGGTGTCCATCAAATGGGATATCGGTGTTACAATCCGGTTACTTGTCGAATCCATGTCACCATAGACTGTGACTTCTTAGAATCCGATTATTTTTTTGACCACTAATCTCGTGCTCATGGGGAGAAAGTAAGTGAATCACTCGACTGGTTGCTATATGAAAGTTACTTTGAGGATATGACGACAGAGTCGGTAGATGGCGCCACCAAACACGCCTCCTCCAACATAAAGGAGACTGACAAGGCAGTTCTTACCACCAATGATTCTCCCGAAGACAATGTCCAACAAGAAATAAATTCCATGGATACTACCAGCGAATCAGCCGAAGAAAATATCCATCAAGAGGTAAACAATTTAAAATGTTATAATTCACAAAATGCTACTGACCATGACATTTCAGGAATTTCATTTATTGAAACTCAAACTCTGGTTTTTCCCCCAAGAAAAAATAGAGGAGTTCCTACTGACCGGTATTCACCGGAACACGTTCATCGTGCTTCTACATATCCGGTAAAAACAGACAAGAAAGGAATAACGAAGATTGCAAAGGTGTTTTCAGCTAATATTCTCTCTTAACAAATTCCTAAAACAGCTCAAGAAGCTAAGAAGATGATTGAATGGCATGAGGCAATGAATACCGAAATGGAAGCTCTAAAAAGGAATGGTGCATGGGAGAATTATGTGTTACCACAAGGGAAGAAAGCAGTTGGGTGTAGATGGGTGTTTAATATAAACTATAAATCCGATGGAACCATTGAGCGACACAAGGCAAGATTGGTTGCCAAAGGATATACACAAACATATGGTATAGACTACTCTGAAACGTTCTCTCGGGTTGCAAAGATTGATACTATCAGTGGTTTACTTTCAATAGCCGCAAATAAAGATTGGCCTCTTCATCAATTTGATGTAAAGAATGCTTTCTTACATGGATACTTGGAAGAATAGGTATATATGGAACCCCCACCAGGGTTCTCTGATGGTTTTCAAGAAAATGAGGTATGTAAACTGAAAAAGGCATTATATCGGCTCGAACAGTCTCCGCGTGCTTGGTTTGGGAGATTTGAAATGGCAATGAAGTAGTATAGCTACAAACAGAGTAATGAGAATCATACCTTGTTTTACAAAAAGAGAGGAGAATTAGTCACTTGTCTTATAATATATGTCGACGATATGATTATAACGGGGAATGACGAAGAAGAAATTAGCTCTTTTAGGAAAAACCTCTTTAAGGAGTTCGAAATGAAAGACCTTGGGGGATTGAAGTATTTCCTAGGAATCGAGGTTCTTAGGTCAAGAGGAGGGATTTATATCTCCCAACGGAAATATATATTGGATTTATTAGTTGAAGTTGGCATGGTGGATTGCAAACCAAATGAAACTCCTATGGTTGTGAATCACAAACTAAAGATAATTGAAGGGGCCAAACCAGGGAGTAAAGAAAGGTACCAAAGGTTGGTGGGAAAATTGATTTACCTGGCTCACACTCGACCCGACATTGTATACGCGGTGAGAGTAGTTAGCCAGTTCATACATCATCCTCAGGAACACTATATGGAGGCATTAATGAGGATTATTCGATATCTCAAAGGCACACCAGAAAGAGGCATAGTTTAAGAAAAATGGACACCTTGATGTTGAAGTATTCACAGATGCTGATTGGGGAGGGAATCCTAACGACAAGCGATCAACTGCTGGGTACTTTACTCTTCTTGGAGGTAACTTGGTGACTTGGAGGAGTAAGAAACAGAAAGTAGTATCACTGTCAAGTGCTGAATCAGAATTTAGAGGAATCGTTAAGGGGATTACCGAGATACTTTGGTTAAAGAAAAAATAATGAAAGAAATCGGATCCCCTCTAAAGTGTCCAACTCAGTTAATGTGCGATAATAAAGCTGCGATTAAGATTTCAGAGAACCCGGTATAGCACGATAGAACAAAGCATGTTGAAATAGATAGGCACTTCATAAAAGAAAATATTGAAGATGGGACAGTCGAACTTCCGTTTGTTAGATCTGAAGATCAACTGGCAGACATCCTGACAAAAGCGGTTGCTGCAAGAACATTCGAATCAGTTTTATCCAAGTTGGGTATTGGTGATCCCACTACACAACTTGAGGGGGAGTGTTAGAATATTCAGTGTGTATTAAGTTTCCTTCTATAGGCCTCTAAATTCTCTATATATTGAGAGTCTTACTATTGAGTTAACATCTCTAATGCATCAATAAAAAAAATGAACATTTTCTAATAAAAACAAAATCCTAGCCGCTTTCTGCGGCTACTTCTCTCTTTGTTTTTTAACACAATCCAAATTTTAAATTACAAATAGGTAGACCAAGATAGGATTTAAACTATGTACTTTATACTTTTATTTGTTTTTATTACTTTTATATTACAAGTGATAATAATAAACTTTTCTCCTTGTATGATCGACCTCCTCTTTAAGAATGTAGACATTATTTTGTGAGCTCTTAGTTGTATTAAAAAAAAATACCGACCTTAGCGTGAAGCAGTGTTCTATGTTCTGTAGTGTCGATGTCACATGTGTTTCCTAAGACTTTGAATATTTCAAACCAAACCTTTGAAAGCAATCGGATTGTTTATTGGCTTGAGTTTGGGCTGTTGCCTGTTGGTGATAATCTATTTTTCAATCTCGTGTTAGGGATGCTTTCATTCTATAATGATATGATTAAATTCTGTCCATTGACATTTTATAATAATAATAATATAAAGAAAAGGTTGAATACCATGGTCGCATGTCTAATCCATTTTGAATTTCTAAGATCAAAATCAAATTTACTAACAACTTTAAATAAATATTTAATTTTATTAACATAAATTTTAATTTATATATTTCTACGATAAATTAAATATGTTCGCTATAGTGCGTGCAAATACAATCGTATTTATCTCGAAACAAATAACAATATTATTTATATTTTCCCTATTTTTTATAAAATCAAAAATATAAATTTTTAAAATGAAAATAAATGAGCTTTTGGTATATTAAATTTAGGATTTTCTACAACAACGTTACCCTTTAATTCTAGACCTCCATAAAACATTTGACATAAATTTCTTCAAGAATTCACAAAATATATTTCTTTTTCCAGGAACATTAAAACTTCATGGATGCTGATAGAAAAAAAAAATTATGAGAATAATTTAATCTACTTGAAAGTAAAAAAATATCTCAAACTTTTAATCTTTCTTTCACTTTTTCAAAAAGGGTAGCAAGTAAGAAATTTTAACCTTCTTTATATATAAATTGAAACCTAATTAATATTTAATAATTGTTTTTTTGAAAAAAAATAATCTTTATTGCCTAAGAGTACAAGCCAAAAAAAATGAAAAAAAAATGATTTTCAGTAATTAACTACCTCGATCCCAAAAATTAATTTCTTTACCAAAATATATTTATTTTGGAGGAGACGACCACTAAGCTTTAGATTTCATTTCTCAATTCATTTTCTACTTCACTTTATACTTTATTTACCACTTCATTTGTCACTACACTTCACTCATTATTTCCTATATCATTTTCCACTGTACATGGCAAACCATATCCTAGGGCACCAAAATTAAAAAGGAATCACACAAGCCTTCTAGCACTTTAAGGTAGTATTGAATCGTCAATTTAATCTAAGGCGGCACGAATAAAATTAAGGAGCCAAATAGAAAATGGAGAAGGGAGATATTGAATCATCGACTAAGAAGTTTCTAAAAATGAGCTATCATATTTAAATCCTTGCTTTAGAGAGCTGATAAAAAATATTCATGGATGACTTCTATTTTCCATCTGCTTCTTCTATCTCGAATAAAATTTAAGGAGCATGAATCTTAGAAAAATTCTGATTTGGGTCCAAATAACAAAGGCTTAGACTGAAAAGAAATCCTCTTTTAGCTGCAATAACTCGATAAAGTCCTTCAGATATATAAAATCAAGTTTCTTCTCAAAAACCAGCACCTGAAACGATTGGAAATAAAATGAACGACCATCAACTAGTTGAAACCAAGGATAATGGAGCTTAAAAAGAATCTCATGCAAATTAGGGATTTATAGCATCGATGATGATGGATAGAAATCAGATAACTTCTTTATTTCATCCCATATAGGCATCAAAGAAGAAGAAACCAATTGAATTAGAGCAACTCGATTACTGGAATGCAGAAAACGATTGAATTCCAATTGATTAGAAAAATAAAAAAGTGGATAAATGCGAATGATTCCAGAGAATGCGAGCAATGAGCTTGAAGATAAAAGAATGCAGGATTCAACTAAGATATGAATCAATAGATCAAATTGGTGGAGAGTCTTGAGTCCAGCTTAATTTCTGTAAGAAAATGATAGAATCTGCAAAATCGAGAAAGGTAAGAAGCGTTCCTTTGTAGGAATTAAAACTATATGTAAATTATCATTTCTAACATAACCAAGCCCTAAGCTTTAGGGAAGAATAATAGCAGAAAGATGAGCATGGGCTTGATTATGGTTAAACCGAGTTCTCTTTTTGTATCTCATAGTCCATCTAACAAGCTAGTCGACTTCTTTATTTTGGTCTCTGCTAATATGATAAATCTTCATAGATGAAAATATTAGTTATCTGCAATATGTAAGAATTTTTGTAAGAGGCATTTCGATATCAATGTTACTCAAAATGTTATTCTTGCATCTCGATATCAATGTCAAGTAAGGGTCTCGTTTCAGCCATAAGAGGAGTGATCTTACCATACATGTTACTACAACCTTGAACTAAGTCTCCATTATTGTTTCTGAGGATTGCTCCCCGGCTAGACTCGCCATTTGCAAGACTAGAGCCATCGGTGTTCAACTTAAAATTATTTGGAAGAGGAGGAACCCAATTGAACAATGTAATTTTATGCTTATCTTTGAGATGATTAAAGCAGCCAAGTGTACCAGCAACAGACTCATTATTGTGTCAGTGCCTTTTTCAAAATATTTGCTTGATCTAAACTGGCTAACATTTGTGTAATTTATTTAATAGTTGAAGCAAAAGAAGATAATACCCTTAAACTTAGCCTTATTTCTAGCTTTCCAAATAGCCCAACAAATTATAGGAGAAATGATCGAGCGCACATGCATATCTTGTTTTGATGACCAAAACTTGTTTCTTGTTAGGTGAGTGATAGTCATGTGAGTGTTAATGTTAACCTTGAACAATCCTGCAAAATAAGACCATATAACCCAAGCATAATTACAAGATACAAAGTTATGATTAGGAGTTTCATTGTTGTTACAGATACTTAGAAGCCAAAACCATATGTCATTCTGGATGATAGAGTCTATAAGTTTAAGAGAATTGTCCAATGAAGAAAAGAACATGTCTTAGGTTTAGTTGAGTTTCAAAGATTGTTGAAAAGGTTGGACTTTGTGCTTGGTTCTCATGAAGTTCCAGGTGTCTTTGAAGTTGAATGTGCCATCTTTTGTTAAAAGCCAAATGATACAGTCATCCTTATTATCTTTAATAGAATGTTCTTGCATCTTTAAATTTTTGTAAGTCCTTACTATCATTTAATCTATTAAGATTCCAAGAATTGATAGACTGAAAAGTATTAACTTTCTCATACATGTACTAGACATTATCCTCCTTATCATCAAGTATGATTAATGGATACTTCTAGGAGATGTAGAAATGGTTGTTGAATCCGTCCATGCCAGCAGCACTAGTGGAGTTCAAATTTTTTATGGTGGAGTGATATTATTCTTCACTAGGAGGAGCTATCAAAAAGGTATTATCTTCATTAGTGATCAAATTAGGGATAATGTTAAAATTATTTCCATTAAGGCAGATCTTCTCTTCATCAGTTCTAGAGTATGGATGGTCAGTAAGAGTTATTTTTTAAATAGTTCTCAACAGAAATACCCAAGAACTTAAAATCAGTTATCCAATCTTGACTACATTTAATTCCATCGATACAATTTATTCTTCTTTTTTCGTAAAAATCTATGTAAAAACTGTGTATTGCTACTAATGTCCTTTAACCACGTAGAATAATAATTTTGGTGCCAGAAGGATTCTTCAGAGGCTAAAGATTGCAAGTATATAACATTAGCTTTAGAGTATTCAATTATGTTCTCTAAGATGTTAGAATTTTGAAGATCAATCTCTAATCTTTTAACCTGGTCCTTAGATTCTAATTTTTGTCAAAGATATTACCAAAGCATTGCTTGTTCCAAATCTTAAGGTATATTTTCAACCTTTTAAGCTTGTTCCAAAAAAACAAACATAAGAAAACCCTTAAGATATTGGTTCTCGTTAGTGTCAACTATCTCCATGAATTGTTTTTGAAGACACCGCGTATTGAGAAAATAAAAGCCATGTTTAGGAATAGGATTAGCCAAGGAAAGAGAGATGCATCAAGGGGAATGATCCGAACAGGTTCTAGCCATATGGATGACCTTAGTAGAATCAAAAAATTCAGCCCATTCAGATTTTTAAAAAAAAAGGCATGATCCAGACGCTTCTATTTGGTTTTGTTTAACCAAGTGTACTTAGAACCCACGTAACCAGCATCTTCCAAAGAACAATCTCCAATAGCTTCATTGAATTCATCTGTGCTATTAGAGAAAAAAAGAACAGCTTAACTGCTCATCTGATGAAGTGCTACAATTAAAATCCTCAATAACGAGCCATTCTTTTATTGTAGTAGCATTAGATCTCAGGGTATCCCGCATATCCAATCTTTCTTTTCTTTGACATTTGACATATACCGTAGTAATATACAATAATTTGTTTGAAAATTAATGTATGATATCAACGTGGATTAATTGGTGATGATCTAGTAGTGAGATCATCACTCCAAAGCAACCAAATATTTTTTATAGAATTAGAAACTTGATTCTTCAAACCTAACTTATTACCAATGGCTTCAATATTGGTAATCTTAATCAAAGGTTCTTAAATATCCAGAAGATTGATCTTGTTTTTCTTGATGATTGATTTTAGCCTTCGAATAAAAACTCTTTTGCCTATAAATTTGATGTTCCAATTAAGGACCTTAATCATTTGAATGATTATAGTTGGTGGTGTTTTTGGTCCCAAACAAGGACTTGATCACAAGGTTACTTTTTTTCTTTCTACTGTTAGCTTATTTCAGGTTTTGTCCAACAGGTTTTAAACAAATTTGCTGACTTCTTTTCTTTTGAGCATAGGGGTTGGAGGAAGACTGCCAATGTTTTCTTGGTTTGGAGTATGGGATTTTGAAGCCATGTTTTCGTAATCTGGAGAAGAGTAGACAGTATAGCCAAAATCAATATTCTGGATTGCTTCAATAATCTCAGTTTCTTGCTGTTTCATATTGTTTTCCTTTAGAAGCTTTAATTCTTATGCGGTTTATGGGATCTTTATGAGGCAATTGGTTAGAATCATTGTCTTCTATTGATTTATTTTTTAGTTGATCGGAGACAATTATAGATTTCAGCTTTGGATGAACAATTGTCGTAAGAATAATAGGCTTTCTTTTTTGGCATATTTTTGTTGATATTTCTTTGGTTTGGTTGAGAAAATTATTTATATTTCGTTTGAGAATCCTAAGCATGTCCCATATAATTACAGTGAGTAAAATACTTAGGGATATCTTTGTAACTTATTTCTAACCATTAACCATCATTCATACCAAATCCAACCCAGATGTTGTGGTGTAGGTCCTTGGTCAAGTCTATCTCCAACCATGCATAACATGCATTGTGTATTGCCTTATTTTTCTCAAGCACCCAAATATTTAAAGGATTCCCGATATAAGAGATTATAAATTGAATCATTTCCTCATTGAACATAAATTCAGGGACCTCTGAGATTCTAGTCCACACTAAAGTGATAGAACATTTAGTTTTTAGGTCGAATTGAGGTGTCCATCTGAATATTCTCATTGAAGAGCTCCAACATCCCATACATTGCGAGCTCATAATTTGCACATGTCTGTCTTGGTTGAAAATTCTATTAAAGTAGCATCCTATATAGCTATGTTGTAGTCTCCTGCAAATTTTTTAGTTATTTAAGAAAAGTTTAAGAACAGTTAGTTTAGAAATTCCTAAAGAAAACTTTCTAATAAGAATGCATTTAGTGGCAGATATAAATTTTTCGTTATTTTTCACATAATATTGCAAGGATATATGGTATGATCTTTATTTAACGTCGACAGGAACCACAAGTTTGCCAGGTTTGAAGATTCCAACAAATAATTTAGAACAAGGATTGATAATTCCGTGAGATCTTAAAGTTGGTTGATTAAGTCGTAAATTGAGGTCTCTTTTATTGTGACTCATTGGATTCTAGGTTTGATTCAAGGATGGAAAATTCTTATTAAAAAAAAGAATTATTTTGATCCTCGGTCTGATACCTGTATTTTTTAGTAAGGATTTTCTATTTAAATGTTGATTCTTGTGCATTGGGAGTATTCAGATGCTGGAGAATCAACACTCTTGGAAACCCACAAAAAATGTCAATAGATCCGGACCGCAATCGGCCGCCGAAGAATAAAAAAAAGAACTTGCAAATCTCTGAGAGAAAACAGAATCTTTTATTACCTTCATCCTCAGCATGCGCCTTTCCCATCTGTTAATAACATTAGTCTTTGAATATTTCATTTTCTAAAATATCGGTCAATATTTGATAAATTTAATAAAATCATTACAATTTTATGTTATGAGAAATTTTATTTGTAAACAACTAAAAATAAAAATAAAAGTTACAAAAATATAGAGCATAAGTTTTGGATTTTAAATAATGAGATAAATATGTGAAACATAAATTTTGTATTTACCGTATATATATAAAATTTATTTCATTTGGAAAAATCAAATATCTCGATTACTTCAAAAATCGTTCCAAAGCCAATATATATATATATATATATATATACGAAAGATAAATTAGATCATCATATATTACATTTTTTCGATTTAGAATTATTGTTGCTTATCTTCCGCAATCAAAAATATTAATAATTTTTAATATATTTTAAAATAATAATTAAAATGTTTGACTATGAAAATGATAAGAATTAAAGTTGTAGCTCAACTGTTAAAGAGAAATCAAACAAATATGTGTTAAAGCATTGATTTCTATTGATTCGACAATGTCCTTCTATTTATACTATTAAATAGTGGTTACACTTAATCATTTATTACGTGATTTCACTATTCTCGCGTGTATGTCGTTATTAGTAATAATGGTCCTAAAATTATGGTCATCGCTATGGTTTTAGTGTGTTACATAGGTTGATTAGTAAATGAGCTTTAACTTTATTATGATCATTTCCTTGGTCGTTTATCACAATGATCACGCTCGCTAGGTTTCAATGATTTGCTTTTGTCTGAAGGGGCCTCTGCTCGGTAACGGTTTTTGCTCAATTTCATTTCTGCTCGATAATTTTTTTGGTGTTTCTGCTCAACGACGATTTAAGTCTGGTTTCCCTATCAAATATGCTCGACTATGCTTTGGTTGAGCTCGGACCAGACTATGCCATATCCTCGGTTTGCTCTAGAGTGAGCTTTAATCGTGTCTTTTTTTTTCGTTCACACTGGCTCGGTTATTCTTCGTAACACGCCCGTGCATGTTGTTACAGGAGCCTCTACTCGATTTCTATAATATTTTTATCGAGTGATCTGTGTATTGATTTGAGACAGAGTTGATGCCCCTTGACTTCACCTCATTCTCTTGTCTTTACTTATTCGTTTTATACACATATTTCCCCATGATACTAATACTGATATTATCGACCTCATCAAGGCTCCTCTTAGTCCATTGAGTAGTTTGGAGAATAGTTACTTAATGGAATAGAAAACAACTCTTTAGTAGATATGAAGTCCAAAATAATTATTGATAACGTGAGAAGAGGTTTATGACATAATGGCGGCTGTTGTAACACGTGTCACTTGAGATCTGGTGTTTCTGACAAAAGGATTTGAAACAGATTGTGGTGCTTCGACATTTGAGAGGCGTGTGAACATTAATCAACTAAATAATGATGAGTAAACTTATATGCCACATGTGGTAAAGGCATTTCGAATTGGAAAGTTAGTCTATCATAGTATATTTGTAAGTTTTTGAGTATGTCTAAACGAAAGAGGAGGAAAAAATTACCATTTGTGCTCCTAGTTAAAAAATTTGTTCTTCGTTATCACCAAAAAGTTCGTCGATTTTTTAGGTACGTTTATTTTTATTACCTTTAAAAATATTATTGATTACTTAGGGGCATTACTAGGGTTTATTTGAAAATTTATGTGGGTAGTATTTCTCAGAGTTCACTGTTGGGAAAGCCACACTGCCGATAAATCTTCGTGAACCGCCAAAAATAGGATAATTTCTTACTCTCATGATTATTGTTAGATCATTGCAGTGAGTCTAATAATAGAACCCAAGGAAAATATAGCGAGGAAAGATAAGGTTGTTGAGAATGAAGAGTCGGAGTTTGAGAGTGCCTTTTTTGGAGGAATACTTTTCTAAGATATCTTTAAATATGGGTATCTTACAGAAGAAGGGCACGAGAAATTTAAGGTTAGATATGGAATTGTGGAAGATGTGACGATTAGGGATCCTACATTTGGGGATTAGCCTTATCATACCCAGAAGGGCGAAACATGCCTTTATACAACGATATTTGACTAGGGTCTTCGCCTTCCTCTTCCTTAATTTTTTTGAGATTTTTTTAGCTTCGTAAGAATTTTCCCCACTCAGTTGACGACTAGTGAGTAGAGAACATTACTGAGCATGGTGATAAACTCAAAGTATTTGACATACATGTATGTTTAGCGGACCTCTTAGCAGCTGTAGATGTATCCAAGTTGGCACGCTCACCATTCTTCTATCTTCAATTGACCGGGGATAGACGTCTAATAGATATTCCCACCTCGGAAAAAAATTAGAAGAATACTTTTATATATGTATCATGGAATTGGGAGAACGAAAGTACTATTCTAAACTTGCACTTAGGAAGGCGGTGAAAATATGAGTGTAAGTTGATTGGTAAGTGTTATGAAGATATGTTATCTGACTGAAGTACTCGGTTGTGCAGGTGAAGGCAAGCATCAAGAGTGGTGCAAGAAGGGATGCCCATAAGGTGTATTTAATCCATGGATTAGGCTAGCAATGGCGACGAATGCAGCCCGAACACTAGAACCATCAGGTGTGTTTTTCCCATTTAATTATTTGAAGTCTGGTTTGTGGAGGATTCCATAATTAGAAATATCAAAAGACGGACAAGTGACGATGACTGAGAGTGGAGAGGCTACAACCATAGAGAGGCTGCGTGCAGTGATGGAGAAAAGGTTCAAAGAGAAGAATAATGTTAGCGTTGTTTTGTTAGTACCACAGAGTCGTACGGAACAAGAGATGATGGAATCATCCCCTTTGCGTGAAGAAAAATGAGATAGTAGAAGGGAGGATAGTAGAAGGTTGTGCACCCTCGTGAGAAAGAGAAGGATGTGGATGATGACTATCCTCCATTGAAGAAAAATAGGATTGTTGTTAACGTCGTACCTTTATCACATTGGAAGATGGTGCTAGTAGATGAGAATGAGGTGGATGGAAGTCTGGGAAATAGGGAAGTTGGAGGGCCTTCAGTACCAGTTCAAGTGTGGCCTGCAAATCGAGCGCCTGAAGTCATTATGATTGACGAGGCGAGGAAAAAATAAAGGCTGAATATTCGAGCACCTATGAAGAGGTGAGGGGGAAGATAAAAGTGCTTCCTGAATGATTAGCGCAGCGCATGAAGGATTTTGTGAATATTTCCTCTTTTGTAAACATAATACTCCCAAATAATATGCCCTATAAGGGTCAAAGCAGTAGTGTAGACTTAGTGGTGAAGATAACAGAAAACCTACCTCTTTTGAAGTTGGCAATGCCCCAGCCATCTCAGCTGATGATGGATCAGCTACGATATAGTCCACATTTGGTTTTGTATGATAAGATGCCGATGAGTGAGATTTTCAGCGGTAACTGAGTTAGAGATCGAGTTATGTGAATAGATGCATATGTGAATATCGGATTCTGAATTATTTATTAATTATAAGTTGTGTTTGACTGATCAGATGCATCATAATTCTCTTTTCCTGGCTTATCGGTGAATGTCACCGGTGGACTGGTTCATAATGGAAAAGTGGAAACCATACCCATTATTTTTTGGCTCCGTTCGTGGGTTGAACACAGAGCTGACCTGGTTTAATAAAACATATGGGTCGGTGAAATAGCATCTGGATAAGGCTGTGAGAGAGAATGAAGATTTGAAAAAACAACTTATGGGCACTACCGAAGAACGGGATGCGATTTGCAAGCATAATTTGGAGGTGGTGAGCAGTACTACTCTATTTTCTTCTCAAAATAAAATTTTAATGAAAAATAATGATACTTTGATAGCCTAAAGTTCAAAATTATTAGAAACGAATATAGCACAAGCCAGCAGAATTGAGGAGCATCCAGAGGGAATAGTTGGGGTAACCTAAGAGTTAGCCAACCTGAAGGTGTCGCTAGAGGAAGCTCGGAGCGAGAAGGAGCAAAAACGGGAAGATTTACTAAAAAAATCGAACCTAAATTTTGAGGAGAATGAGCGTCAAGTTATGAAGGTCGTCATGGGTATGATCCAAAGGGACCAAAAAAAGTCGTGGTAGCTCGTATCAAAAGTTGATGCCCTTTCAAGAGAATGAGAAGAAGGGCGTGGGGATGTTTTAAAGGATAATGTTGATGTGACAATGGCGAGGGCTACGGATATGCCAGACGATGTTATCTTCATTCCAGAAGGGGGAGTGCTGGAGTCCACCTCTACAATTCATGTTGTGTAAAGTGTACTCGAATTGTATTTGTGTAAAATTCTTGTTTATAAATCTTCAGTGAAATTAATTCTCTTTGTGTGATGTAAATTTGATGAATCATTGACATATTTAATTTTTTTACGGACATGGAGTAGATGTGTTTGTTATACTTATGTTCTTAGGTAACATTTCCTTAAAAAGTCGAGCTCAATATGGCCAATTGCATAGCCGATGAAGTAAAAATTATCCCCGACTAAATTCACAGGAGCGACCGGTTCAGCCTATTGCGTAACACAATGGGCTTGGAGTAGTTCGCATAATATTACCGTGATATGAAATTGGTCACAATATAGCCCCTTATGTAGCTTTAGTAGGCGTGGTCAATTAACCCGTTCGTGTTTTTGTTTAGACTTTGTTTAATTATAGCATAGTATGACCTCGATTGGGTAGCCCGTAGGTGTGGTCACTGAGCTATTGGCGTAGTTATAAGGCATAAATATATAAAAATACAACCAGATGGCGAAAGCAACAAAAACTTTCATTGAATGGATAAAACAATATGATGCCTCATTAAACCCCCCCCCCCCTCCCGTGCCATCAGAAGGGAAAAAGAGCGCATTAATTATTTACATGTATTGGTGATATAACTTAAGATGACTAATATTCCAAGGATATTGGACGGTGTAGCTTTCTTGGTTAACGAGGTGATATGCTGCATGATGTCCTTTGGAAATAATAGTGTAAGGTCCTTCCTAGGTGGGTCCTAATTTTCCAACAGCTTTGTCACCGGCTCTTTGAAATAATATCTTCATTACAAGGTCTCTGACTTGCAAGGTGCAAGGTCATAATTTGGAATTGAAACGTTCCCTCATCAGGCTTATGTAGTTCTCAATTCGTATGCGTGTTTGATCATGTCGTTCTTTAATGAGATCAACACTAACGACTCGGTCTGTACCATTCGAGTTTTCAGAGTAATTAGTAATCCGATTACTTGGGATGATGATTCTGCTGGCACCACAACCTCTATTCCTTAAACAAGGGAGAAAGAGGTCTCCCCTGTTGCTGTACGCGGGGGGTACGATATGCCCACAACACCTCTAAGAGTTTGTCAGGCCACTTCCCTTTGGCTCCCTCCAGCTTTTTTTTATTCCATCAAGGATGGTATGGTTAATTACCTCAACCTGTCTGTTAACTTGAGGATAATACATGTTGGAGAAGTGTTGTCCGATTCTATAACATTTGCAAAATGTCACGACCACAGAATTTTAGAATTGGGGGCCATTGTATTTCATTAATATTCGCGGGATGCCAAACTGTGCCAATATCTAGTGGGGCATGAAATCGCAAATCTCCTGAGCTCTTGCTCTTGATAATATTTTGGCCTCGACCCATCTAGTTAAATAATCCACTGCAACTACTGGGAATTATCATTTGCATGTAGCCATCGGTAAAGGCCCGAACAAGTCGATGTCATATTTATCAAAAGGATATCATATCAGATTGGCGACCATTAGCTCGCTTGGAAGGTGAGCGGTACTAGAAAACTGCCGACAGGCGTAGCATTGTTGAGCTATTTTCTCTGCATCTAAAGCCAACTCAGACCAATAATAGCCTGCAAGTAAGAATCGGCATATGAGGCTTCGGTGGCCGCAGTGAGCTCCTGCGTCGCCTGAACATAGGTCGTGAATAATTGCAGTAGCTTCTTATTAACTTAGGCATCATAGTAAAGTTTGAGTCGCTCTTTTTGTGTAGATGATGTTATCTAATACACAATACTTAGTAGCGCGCAGCTGGAGTGCCCGAGCGGCTACCTTGTCGGAGGGTAATGTGTCGTGGTTAAAGTAAAGTAAGTAAGTGTCTCTCCAACCATTGATACTGCTGACCAGACATATGGTGGTTTTTTTAGGGGACATGAAAGTGCTAGGATACATCTGTCATGTTACGAGGGGGGTTTCTCTCGAGGCTGCAGTTTTAACCAAAGTATCGGCTACAAAATTATGGAGGCAGGCCACCTGCTCATACTGTACTGCCTGGAACTCAGCTTCACATTCTTTTGACACCATAAGATAGTTTTGAATTCCTTCTTTTTTGGCGTCATAAACTCCTGTTTCTTAGTTAATAACTAACTGTGAGTCGACCCTGCGTGAAGTAATTTGGACCTGCATATATGAGCTAGTCGTATTCCATCAATGACTGCTTCATACTCTGTCAATTTTTATTGGTGACTTGGAGACTGAAGCGGATAACGTGGCGGATTTCTTCCCTTGTAGGAAGTTTTATGAAAATTTCAACTCCTCCTCCAGATGTACTTGATGCCTCGTAAACCTCCAGCAACCATTACATCTTGTTTAAAGTTGGTTAAAGGTTAGTCTCGTCCTTTTCGGGGCGACAGTTTGTCCTTTGATTGCGGTACGTAGTTCGAATTTTATTTCATATTCTTCTAGTTCAATGGACCATTTGTTAAGGCGACGTTGCATTATTTGTTCTAGCTAAATCTTTTGGCTCTCCTCAGCACTTCAGAGAATAGGTGCCTCTTATCGGATGCCTTGGATATGAAGGGGGAGAGGGTTGCGAGGCGCCTCGTTAGGCACTAAACTTTCTTTATGTTTTTGGGGGGCTTCATTTGCATTAAGGCTTACATCTGTACTGGGTTCGCTTCAATCCCCTTCTTACTGAAGGCGTATCCCAAGAATTTTCATGTTTGAACTCCAAAAGAACATTTTAGTGGAGTTAGTTTTGAGATTGTACTTACGTAGAACTGTGAAGACATTGTTTAGCACTTCCAACTATTTCTCCACGGTGTTTTTTTAAAAAATCATGTCGTCAATGTAAACTTCCATAATATGCCCTAACTGGTCTTTAAAGATCTAGTTGACCAAGTGTTGATACGTAGAGTCGGCATTGTTTAAATTAAAGGGCATTACGGTATAACAAAAAAGTCCTCGTTCTTTTTGGAAGGTGGTGTGCTCCTCATCGTTTTGATGCATCCTGATTTGGTTATAAGCTGAATACGTGTCCATAAAGGATAGAAATTCACACCTCGAAGAAGAATCCACTAATTAATCAATGTGAGGTAGTGGAAAGGCATCCTTAGGGCATGTTTGATTTAAGTCGGTGTAGTCAACGCACATGCGCCACTGCATGCCCTTCATTTGAACTAAAACTGGGTTTGTGACCCAGACTGAATACCGAGCGCGATGAATATTTCAATCTCTTTATTTATAGCTTCCTACTTTTTAGTGGAAAATGAGCGACGCTTTTTCCTAACAGGCTTGGCGTATATATTGATTTCCAACTCTTGACATATTAACGAGGGGTCAATCCCCGATACATCATTAGCAGTCCATGCAAAAAACATATAAATTTTGTTGTAAAAAATCAACTTGAGAAGTTTTAAAAATGGAATCTAAACTCATACTTAAGAGTAATGTGAGACCTTCTGCTACCCAGTCATCTGAAGCACCCTCGGGAAGCTAATTATGTTGTTTATCTTCCCTTGGATCATCCATCAGATTGGGCGAGGGAGTTGTAGCATTTGGTTGAACGGGATACCCCTCGCCTGGTAATTGTTATCGCATTGGTTTAGTGGGGTCAACCGTCACTAAGTAACAAGTCTGGACGGTCCTTTAGCTTCCTCTTATGATCCCCACATAATTTCCCACCGGGTATTTGATACAATATCGGAATGTAGAGAGAGTAAATTCATCTGATGTAGCCACGGTCGTCCAATGATAGCATGATAAGAGCTTGATGTGTCCAAAATCATGAAGAGTGTCTTGATCTCCCTCCTTGTGACATCATGTCCTACTTTCACCATGAGTTCCACTTCTTCCACATACTGCATGATTTTTCCTTCATATCTCGTGAAAGTATGTTGTGTGGATTTATAAGGTGGTACTTCCAACATCTGATAGTAGCTCGCTTTGAAGATAATATTAGTTAAACTTTCCCTGTCGGCTAAGACTCTTGTCACCATGAAGCCTCATGTGTCTAGGTTGATTTTTAAGGCGTCTTCATGCGGGTTCACGATTCCTCTTAGGTCATATTTGTTGAAGGTGAGATCGGTTTGGGTTTTCTGTATGAATTGTAAGAGGAGTCTTCTACGGAATGAATCTCCTGGCCAACTTTCGTTCGTTTTCTAGATTATTGATCTGGCTTTGTTAGGGTTCCTCCTTCGGAGATCATAAAAATCCATTTTTGCTCTCTCATATCGATTCTTTTGTCATCCTAGTGAGGTTCTTGGCTATTTTGGTGCGACTTTTCCCTTTTGTCGCTTCGGTGATGCTACTCCAGTTATCTAACGAACTGGATGAGCTCACCGCTATCCATGAGCCTTTAGATTTCCTCTACAACTGCAAGCAATCATCAGTCGCATGTCCATCGTCGTTCTAGTAAGAGAAACAATTCTTGGTCGATCACTTATATATGGGGGCGGTCATTATACGTGGAGGTTGGTATCGCACCTGATCCTTTGTCCTATCGTAGACGACAAAGATATTTTCCGTTAATAGAGTAAATTTACAGGCTCAATTCTCGTAGGTCGTGGGTTGTTGATTACCAATAGCCCTCGGTATCTCTCGTCGGGGGCCATCGTCTGGCGTTCTTCTATAATAAGTTCCTCTTTTGGATTCTGGTAGGGCTCTTCCAAGGGAGCTTCTTTTCGTTGCATCATCCACCTTGATAAATTGGTCAGCTCGAGCCAGGAGATCTCATATCCTATCACATTAAAATTTTACCACATCGGCGTACAACTTGCCATACATGTCGAGGCCCTTCTTAAATAAAGTGACGGCCATGTTTTCTGCCAAATAAGGTAGTTTGTTCATGGTATGGATGAACCGCTTGACGTAGATTTTCATGAACTCGTCTCTTCTTGGATAAAGGTCCATGATGGAGTCTGCATCTAGCCTCAACTCCTTTTTGCCGACGAATCTGTTTCTAAACGCACTCCATATGTAAAATCATGGATAGTACCTTAGGTAGCTACTGAACCAGTACATGGTATTACCTTTGAGTGTCATGGATAGAGCCTGACAGAGCATGACGTCATCTGGATTGAATGTCATCATCATGTTTCTGAACTACTCCAAATGTTTCTCTGGGTCGCCATTTCCGTCGTACGCCTCTAAGCGAAAAGGATCAAACTTTCACGGGAGTTCCACGACGAGGATCTTCTCTATGAATGGAGATTTCTTGAGTATGTTTACCGCCTTTGTTGGACGTATCTGATCATACTGTTGGCCTTCATCACGGAGTTTGGCTGTCAATATGTGGATAACGTCGTTCATATTCAACCACGTTTCTTTGGTGGACTGATCCTTGGTCTTTTGATCGCGATATGCCCTTTGATAATCATTTTGTATGGAGTCGATATGTTGCTCTAATGGCTGAACTTTTGTGGCTTCAGCGGGTTAATTGTCACTACCATTGGTGCCTAACACAAATGTGTATTCTTTTTATATGTTCCCACAGATGCAACCAAATTTGTTAAAGGGAAATCTAACAAATATCCTGCCAAAGTAGTGATTTTTATTGATTTGAGAAGATAATCATTTTTTGTGCCTATTTATATTGTTACATAGCGGCTACACTTAATCATTTATTACATGATTTCATTATTCTCGCATGTAGACCGTTATGAATGATAATGGTCTCGAAATCATGGTCACCACTATGGTCTTGTTACATACTACATTATTTTTTATCGTCCTTGTCATTCAAATGCACGTTATCGTGTTCACTATACACCAATGCATAAGATATATTATTAATGGAAGGATCAACATAATTCATGATAGTCAATGTGTTGCAAGAGAATCATATGCTACCTCATTGGCTCCCCATAAATAGTAATTTACCTTGTCTAGATCGCAAATATGGTTTTCGTGAAAAGGAAAAATGTCAAATAGATGATGCATATGGATTTTAGAAAACTCAATCGAGCTTGCCCAAATGATCCACTTCTAGCATCTAGAATAGACCAATAAGTGGATGCTACTTTGAGAAAAAACAATTTTTTATTCATGAATGCTTATCTAGGATACAATTAAAACATCATGCATTCAAATTTTGGAGGAAAAAAATTGCCAACGGTCATGACTGAGCGTGATTTTAATTAGTACAAGGTAATAACATTTGGTCTAAAGAATGCAAGTGCAAAATATCAATGCTTAATAAATGAAACTTTCTACCGTCATTGGGAGAGATTGTTAAGGTATATATCGAAGATATGACGGTCACATACCAAGAAGAAATGAACCATCTAGAAGACCTAGAGGAGACATGCGACAACCTATAAACATTCAATTTAAATCTCAATCCAAAGAAATGTAAATTTACTAATCCGCTCCATAAAATATTTAGGATATTAGTTAGTGAAAATGATTTAATATATACTCGACACAATTATATAATTAGCGGCTATGGAGCCACCTCGGACCATCAAGGAGGTCGAGATCCTAACAGAAATATTCAAAAATTTAAAATTGATTAATATCTAGATCTTCTGACAAGTGCGTTCTATTTTTCTGAATATTTAAGTGGGGTCAAAACAGTTCAGTTGGACATCTGAACATAATGAAGCACTCCAAAAAATTAAAGAGTTATTGGTTTCTTTTGAAGTCCTCACATGACCGAACCTATGGGATATTATTTAGATAAACTTACCAGTTTCTGATCACGTTGTCCATACAAGTAAGGGAAGAATAAGTCACTTATCTAACTATCTAGTATGTTAGCAAAGCCTTCATCGCTGTGAAAACTCAATTCATACAATTGGATAATTTAACATCCGTTTTGATGATGGTTGTCATGAAGATTAGGTCATAATTTCAAGGTCATAAGACTGTGGCCCAAACTTATTTTTCTTTGAAAAACATCCTCTAAAATCATGATATATATGACAGGTTAAAGTGATGGTGTGCAGAGATAAGATATTTTGACATTAAATTTGAATCAAAAAATGTTATTGAACCCTAGGATTTAGCAGACTTCTGCATGGAATTTTACGCTGAAATGTCGACCTATCGGAGAATTAGCCCAAACCAATATAGGAAGTCCGAACTGATAAGGGCACAAACAATATGGGTTCTGGAGTTGTTCATCAACCCACCAGAAATTATGTTTTAAAGGCCTTCAAATATCATCTAAAAATAATATGGGTTTTCTTTGAACATAAAGAGATTATTGGAATTCTATAATATAGAGATCAGATTCGACCAAATAATATTGTGTAGTCTCATGTGCGCATACACATATACTTTATATATTGCGCACGTGTTGAGGGAAAATATCTAAGTGTTACTCTGAAATTATTTTTCGATATCTGAATTTTAACAACTAACATCTCATATGAGGTACCCTTTACATAAGTTGATCAAATTGTGATTCTCTATGTCAAAAAATAACGGTGAATATGAAGCAGCAATTGTAAGGCTTAGGATAAGACGAAGCACAAAATTATTCACTTATCATTTATAACAAAACTACGCTCTAAAGCATTAAAATTTTAACCAATTATATTGCTAGCACCCTGGGCGGAAAATGAAATAGTTGACGTCCTCGCTTCCTCTGAAAACTCTGAATATCTACTATAGTGAATGATGGCTTCATTTAGGAGAAATGTTTCATTTTTGACAGTCCGGTGATGTAGACAAAGTTCTGAACTATGGGTAGTCCTACAAAACAAAACATGTCATATTCCAGCCAGCATAGGTCGATTCCTTTGACTCAACTTTAAAGGCTATGGCTATCGATGAGCCACTAGATTGGCAAACTCCAATAAGCTCTTACCTTACAAAAAGGGTGCTCCCAAATGAAAAAGAGGCTATAAGTTTTAAAATGTGATATGTTCGTTACATAATGGTCGATGAAACTCTATATTTCTAGAGGTTAGCCAGACATCTCATTCGATGATGACACTCGGATGAATCAGCTTATGTACTCATAGAATTACATAAATAAGAATTAGTTGTTCATTACATGTATAAATATCTCCATAAATGAATCCTACTAGTTATTTATTACTGGTCTGCATGTAGATGTCAAGAAATTTGTGCAACATTGCGATCAATGATTCCCAAACTTAATCTACGTCTCATCAATACTTATGAAGTCAATATCCAAAGTTAGTCCCATTCATGGGTGGGGCTTTGGAGATAGTAGGACCATTTCCAAAATCATTTTAGTGTTGACGATACATTTTTGTAACAGTCAATTATTTCTCTAACTGGGCGGAGGCATACTCATTAGGTAAGATCTTAGCCCAAAACGTTATTCAGTTACTCAAAACTATTATTTTTAGTAGGTATGGATGGCCTAGGGTTGTAACCACCGATAATGGACTTGATTTCAAAACAAAACTAAGTTTATTTTTCAGAACCAAATACATTCAACAAAATTTCTCGGCTAATTTCCATCTTAAAGAAATTAGTCAGACCAGGGTGACTAACCAAACCATATTGATGAGATACGCCACCTCCTTGATTGTGCGGGAAGTGATCCAACTTCTTTTTAAAAATATTATAGGTCTACCGAACCACCCCAAGAAGCTATACATCGGAAACTCATTTCATCATAGTCTATGTAATGAAGGTTGTGATCCCAACATAATTATTTCTACTTCCTTTCCAATAAATACTACAATGAATGAACAAATAGGCGAAGTTTTAAGGTCGACCTGGACCTGTTCGAAAAGAAGCAGATCAAAGTGCATCTTTAAATGGAGCACTGGCAAATGTTAATGCACAACATGTACGGATTTAAGATTTTTTTTCATGAGTTCCAAGTATAACATAATTTCCTTATAAGGGTCTTACTTCACACAAAAGAAAAATCCATTAGAAATCTAAGACTGAAACTAGAAGAACCATATAACGTAACAACTAAGGTTACGTTAGGAACTTACAAGCTCATGGATACAGATGGACATCATCTTCTACACTCATGTAATGTGAAGCTTTAGATATTCTATGTTTTGTAAGATTATTATCTCTAAAGCACAATTTACTTGCATTCTCTAAGTATATTTTATAGTTGTAAACATTTTTGCTCTCTTATTATGTCTTTATATATTGGTGATATGTTTTTTTATAATATGGTGACATGGGTAGGTTTCAATGACGTGAATTATTCTCAATAAATTTTAATTCAATCTTAATTTTGCGTGCTCTTATATACTTAGGTTTTGATTTTGAATGGACAGCGGCTTCCGAGTCACATTTTTAAAATTTGTAGAGTGGTCTGAGAGTCAAAACACCTTCATGTGCAAAGTGACTGCCACACCAGAGCACCAAATGTGCAAGTGGTTCCCATAACAGAGCACCTAATCTTCAAAAAGACTTCTGATTCAGAGCACTAATGTGCATGGCTTCAAAGCTAGGTTTTGGATCCGAGCACATGACGTGTACATTTAAAATCGATCACCCTAAAAGAGGTTCAACATAATTGTTGTTAACTGAAAGATGTACCTTAATGAATTTACAATATTTTCACAGATATACACGAATTAAAAGAAGATATAGTTGAACCATTCCGAAAGTAATTCAACTAAATACTCGTTTCAACCAGATGAGCGACATATTTTTTTTTTGTAAAAACGAACAACAATCAAATGTATCAATTTAAATCCAAACCGTAAATTTACTAAGTTAATACATATATGTTGGCAACAAAATTTATGTTATCTCCCAAAGAAAAGAGTCAAACCGCTTATTGGCATCTAACCCATAAAACTTGGTCAAATGCTTGCAAGCATAATATGATAAAAATATTATCAAATAAAATTAGAATAACAT
Organism: Limnanthes douglasii subsp. nivea; assembly: GCA_036936605.1. Taxonomy (NCBI): domain Eukaryota; kingdom Viridiplantae; phylum Streptophyta; class Magnoliopsida; order Brassicales; family Limnanthaceae; genus Limnanthes; species Limnanthes douglasii. The sequence goes on along the minus strand of JAUPFV010000004.1, from coordinate 199,370,881 downwards.
AAGAATTAGTTTATACAAAATAATCATAATTTTCTACAAAATGAGGATTTCATTATTAAATGGTTTAATAAATCCAAAACTCAAAGTAACATACCATCTACATTATGAGAAACAGTTTATTATCCGTAATAACACCCTTGAGTGGAAGAACACCTTCAATGATAACATCTAAAAGTTAGAAAATTTATTCTCGCTAGTAGCCTTTGATGACTAAGTTAATATTTCAATACTTTATTTCATTTTTCCACTCGGGTGGGAAACATAAGATCTTCTCCCATCAGATTCCTCAAGGGAGTACTTTAGAATATAACAAGCTTTTCTAGAACTTATTTTGTGCCATTGTTTCCACAATTTCACCTCCTTAAAATTCATATTATATATGGCATCATTTCATGGTAAAATTGGATCATTCACAATCGTTATTATGATGTCTCATACCAAGGGAAAAGTTATGTTGTCTGCATTGGACACTTGTTCTTTTTTTCTTGAGTGTGTAAAAATACTCGCGTGAGAGAAATATTAATTTCAGCAAGACATTTCTTAGGAGATGTCAACCCTTATAACCAATCTAAATAAATACCAAGAAGGTTCTTATGAACTTTCAAAATAAGGTTGGCTTCCACTCACCCCATATGCTCTGTAGCTTTGGTAGCATAATCTATGAGTTACTTTTAGGAGGGTCTCGTGTTACATGAATTTGTCCTACATGCAATTCTTGTTTCACGGCCTCTCTTTCTCCACCATGAAAATAGAAGTATCTTGTCCTTCTTTAACGATCGACCATTTTTTTAGTAGTTCGGCTACAAAAACCTATGCTTTCTTTCTTGCATCTCTCTTTATGGTCAATTGTATCCTAATGAGGGTTTCAAATTCATGATATCACTATTGTTGTCATTTTCATTGTTCTCATACTTGGGATATTTTCTATAACTCGTCATTGGGCCTCTAAGGGCTCGAAATTCATACTCATTATTGACCTAAGATCATACATCTCAGCATGTTCGACATTATGCACCTCCATCAGGAAGGAGAAATCATTGAATATTTTCTACACCAAAAATACAAACAAATCATTCTCACCTCATTACCCAAATATTATGAGTAACGAGAAAAGTGTGTAACATGTCCCTTGAGCTCTAACTTAACCTTTGGGGTGGTGATATTAATAAATGTTTGTTATGACCCATGGCACGGTCCCTAAGGGAATCCTTCATATATGATCCATTTTTATCTTTCATGACTAATGGATTTGTAGGTGTTTGAGAAATTCATAAATTGAGGTAACATGGGTTTCTTGGAGCATAGAAGAAACATATGTGAAGGTATCTTTCTATTGGACGTGTCCGATCGGTGACGCAACAAATTTATTTCATTAGGTCGGGGATACCTCAGAAAATGTGAAAGGAATGCTAGAAGGTTGTACAACATTATTAAGCTTCTTCCCGTTGTTTATTTTGTTGGTATGACCGCTACTACAACCCCTTTGTTTCTTTTTATACATTTATAAACCGTCATTTAGACGCGATAACGAAATCCTACACCAGCTTCATCTCGTATTTTTCCTCTTTAATGATCGGTATTTGGCATTTCATATTAGTGTCGGGGTGTGATATTATCACAATTTTTCCTTTCCCTTCTATCAAAATTGGTATAGGGGTTGTGCCACATAAACTTACAAAATAACTCAATTAATTGGGGTATAAGGTATAACTGATTTATTTCGTTTGGAGTAAGCATTATTTGATACACCATACACCATGATGGCCATGTAAAGGGGCGACCTACGAGCCCCTGCTTCGATCTCTGGACGACTAGCAATCTCACCCATCATCATTTGACCCTTTGGGGTTCGAATTTGACAACATCATTAGAGGGCTAATACTATATCCATCTAAAATATCTAGGGCACAACAAGTTATGGTATGATTTATTCCATATTTTCTCAACAAAACTATCTAAATGCACTAACTTGACCTATCGGGGCATGTTGTTCAAACATAAACGGGTGCTCTACTAATTGAGAAATATAAAATATTATTCATCATTATATAAACGCATAATGCATGGACATAAATGAAATTCAAAATCAAAAATTACTTTCATATTACGAGTTCCTTGTGAGAGCATGATGCAATCTTGACTTCTTGGTTTTTCAATCGTCGTTCACGAATATGAAATTATTCATCTAGTTCTTGTCCGAGCTCGGTTGATCATCTACAATATTAAATGACTTGCACATGGACATGTAATCGAATGGATATTGCTTTGAGAAACTTATATGTGCTATCCCCAAAAGTTATATCTGGAAAATAGTTAGGCCACATAATTCATAACCATAATTAAGACGATAAACAATATTTAGATGTTTAGTATAAACTCGCTAGGACATAATCACATTAACTGGAATGAATCTAGCAACACTGAATGCATGGAAAACTGAACCCCTGACTCAAGTACGATTTTATAAATGACATTCTCATACTCAAAGCAGTTCATAGGATTCACACCTTAAAAAAGAGTCGAATCATTATTAGATTATAGCAACTCTCATACCTTCTATAACTGATAATATCATTTTCCTCCAAAATATTATATATTGTTTCATATCCATTATCCATAAGTTTATAAATGAAAAATGATTTTATCTTGCACATTCTCTATTGAAAGACTTGAGATAGTCACAAAATAATTTTCCCTCATAGAAAGGAACTATGGTCCCCGCGTCACCTGAAATGTGAAAATCGGTGCGACGGTGAAAGGTTATGTGTCTATGATCACAAGATTCATGTATTTATTTTTCTCCGGTGGTTGCACCACCATTATTGCCACTTTACGAATAAGTCTTTCAAAATCAAAACTAACACTCTGATTGTGAACCATTTTTATTTTTCTAAAGTTAGAATCACTTGCACGAGGTTGCAGTAAAGTTATGAAGAGTTAGAAGGAAAAAGAAAGGTAATCAACTTTGACATTTATATCAGATAAAAATATTATTCAAATTATCCTTGTGGAAAATAATCTAACGACTAACAAATTCGCATAACAATAAAAGGTAAGCAACTTTCTTCGTTTGGGACATGTATCTCGTATACTCTATTTAAATCATCATTTACAATATTATCTTCTTGATTTCCTAAGTGAATCATTACATCCACACCATTTTTATCCTCATAACAATTTAAAATTGCATTTATGAGCTTGTCTCACTACAATATTTTCCCTCGTTGACTGAGCCAAATCAAAAAAATGTTGATATGACAATCTTTTGTAAATTTTATTTTTTGGCTAATATTACCAATGATATTTTCACTTTGAAGTACTTGGGATATCCATGTAAGTAAAATTACCAATAATATTTTTTACTTTTGAAAATCATACTAGTTATTCTAGTAGTTTGCTACATATTATGAATTAATTCCCTTTGGTAAAATAAAAGTTTTTTCCCTTCGGTAAAAAATGAATTTTTCTTCAAGGGAGATTTTAGCCAACAATGAGAATTTTTAACGAGTCAGAAGTATGATCAATATTGAAAAAAATATTCGGAGTTATGAAAATTTGGCTAGAACTAATTGGGTTCGAAAAAAAGATGAGAACAACATGATGCGAACATTCGCTCAAGTTAGAGTCTTGTTAGACTGGTCATTCAGTTCATAATATTTAAAACTTCAAAAATCAACTTTTCATCTAAATTGTATCACCGGGGTTCGATTCCGTTCTCTCTTCTACTCAATTCAAAAGTTTGTCTATTCGACCAAACCACCAACCTATATATGTTGGGTCCGAAAATGACGAGATATAAATAAGACAATAGTTCTGCTTCACATGGATTGTTAAGCTTATTTTTCTATTTTATATTTACTTGGTTTGTAAGGACTATCAGACTGCTAATAAAGGTTAAAATTGTAAATGAATTGAACCCTAATTTATACAAGGTACAATTTAAATATTTAAGCGTATATATTAAATTAGATTTGGGAAAACTAGGACTTAATGAATAATTATTATGTAATTAATATATATTTTATTATGTAATTTATCAATGTAAATAAAAACTCTTGCTTATAAAATTTAAGATTGCACTCTAGTTATTTGAAGGTTTATTTTACTTTTTTCACGTCTAACTTCGTTAAAAATAGTATCTATTTTTTTAATGAAAAGAAAATCCATTGAAAAGTAAAATTAGGCCCTTGGGTTACATAACTTTGGGTCTTGTTTGGCCCAATTCCTAAAATATTATATACTGAATTATTTCCAACCTAAGGTAAAACTTATTTGGATGTCAGTTATTATTAAACATGGTATTCTCTTCTTATTTTACATGAGTTTTCCATTGCGAGAATTGAAATTTTATAGGAAGCCAGACGTTGAATTTTATTCAATTTGGTATACATATATGATTTCCGCTGCAATTGACTATGCTTGATCCCCAATAAGTGAAGTATCAACACCTTTGAACACTAGGCTTGGGAAATTTGCAAAGGGTGTATTTGAGATGTGGAGAAGTAGGACTACCACCATTTGGTATAGGCTCTAAGAGTTTCTCAGGTTTTGGCGTTGCTACTTCTAGTTATCAGATGCAGCAGAATTCCAGGTTCTTGCATTGTCAACTAGGAGTAGAGTAAGCCATATCCTTCAATAAGGCTTGAGGTTACAGCCACTTTGCTTATCAGTTTAACTACAACAGACATACCATGATTCACGGCTATAGTTTTTGTCTCATTGATCCAAGCTTTGAATACTTAGCCAAACCCACCCTCTCCAAGAATAATTTCAGGTATGAAGCTCTTAGTTGTATCTTTTGGCTTTTGGTATGAGAATTTGCATAGTTTCAGCATAATTGATGGTTGTGCCACTCAAAGTCTCATCCACTATAGACTTTGGAGACAAGAAGCTTCCAACGAAGCAGTGAAAGCATCAACCTTCACTGATTATATTCACTTTTATGTTATAATTACGCACAACTCCCGTCATTCATTTAAGGCTTACTCTTATTTCCTCTGCGTACCCTTTGTTGCCAATATCATTGACATTCCAACGATAATTTGTTATTGTCATTCTGAAGAGCTAGCATTAGGTCTGGAAGACCCTTTAGGGTTGAGTGCTTTGCTAGAGAAGAGGATTTTAGGTGTTTTAAACTTGACTCTTTTTATTTTCTTCCTCGGTATTTTCTAAGTTTCTTTACCTTCTTCTCTTGTTTATGTAGGTGAAGAAAGAGGACTGCCATTTAACTTTAGTTGAGGAGAGGCAGGAGCTGGTGATCCAAGGTCATTGATTGTTGTCAACATTAATCCAGTTGGCAAGGTGTGAAGAGCTTTACTAATATTTTCTTCTATGATCACATATAAGGGAACATTATTTTCTTGGTTACTTGTAGTTGATAGATCTTATTTTGAGTTGGGAAAAATAGTTGATTGTTGAGGTTAATGTTGCATATTTGTATGTGTAATTAAAATTGTGCATGCATGTTGAGTTGAGATTTGATTAAGAGTCATACCCTCTTGACCATGCTTGTTACAATCATCTTGAAAGGTTTGTGGTTTTTTTTGTTATAATTATTGATAATTATAAGAGTTTTTTTTCTGTTATCATCTTGTTTGTTGTAATAGTTAAAATATCTTAATATTTTGGTGTGTTAGAGTCTTGTTGAACTTTGAGTGACTGGGGTTTCCAGAAATTTTGTTTTCTATGTCCCAAATGACAACAACCATGGCAATAGCTAGGCAATTCTTTGTATTGAATATCCTACCATTAGCCTTCTGTTGGACCAAAACTTACCCATATTTTATTGATTAATGGTTTGGATATGTCCAGTTCTTGCCATGCCTTACAGCAGTTATACATTTCTTGGTTTTTGTAAGGAATCCATACAAAAAGAAGGTTGCCTATAGCCTTTGCAAGAACCTTGATAGTGTCAAAATTATACATAAATGTTGGAAGCTTATGGAATAAGACCCACATAGGGGTGATAAAAGACTCTTCGTTAGGATTGTAAGTAGGAGCCCATTTAAGAATTCGTATAGAATATTGGCCCAAAGTCCATACATTCCTGCGGTATAATTTCCTGATATCATCATAGATGTCAAACTCTATAATTAAGTACCTCATGTCCCATAATGTCAGGCAGACTTGGCGAGTGAAACTCAGAGATCCAATGACTTTCTGGATTTCTATCATTGAAGGCATTTCGTTTGTAATTTTTTCAATAAGAGTTGACTTGGCTTTAGATTCCATGATTCTCTTGTCATATTTATGAAGTGAATACATATGGAATTATTTTTATCCTCACTTTTCACATGTTCATGAATGTAGTCCTTAATTGTGGGTCTTGAGGCATCAGCATCATTCGAGTTATAGATAGTTGGGGTTGTAACAGGCTATGGGATAAAGAGGGATCTTGATGTCCATATGTTGGATTATATTTGAGTGTGTATATGAATAATATTAGGATAATATATTCTAGGTATGATCTTTTCTGAGTCTTTGTTTTGATTAAGTGTAGAAAATTATTCTGAGATAGCTTGGGAGATCAAGCATGTTGATGGCAGATTCTATCGTTGGTCACTACTATCCTGGTGGGTGACAGATCCATTTGATGAAGCGATGGTGGAAGAGATTGGAAAAGACTTGATTGAGATATTGTTGATGCTAGAAGGTGAAGAAAGATCTTCATAAAATTGGAGGCTAAGAAAGTAGTTCTTGAAATGTCTTCTTTAAAGTTCCTTTTTTGCCTTTTTATATTACATATTTGTTGATAATCAAGAATATAAACTTCATAAATATAAAAAAAATTTGTAAAACATAATCAAATTTATCTTTTTATTCCAAATAATATTATCGGGTTTTTTCCATCAATATTGGGCCTTTTATTATATTTCAAATTGGGTAAGCCGGAGTCTGAGACAATACCCAGATAAGGAAACAATAACCATTCGAGTACCAAAAGTACTAAATCTACAACAGAGAAACCTAAAGCGATTTGAAGAGAACAATGCATGCCAAAGTTGACGAATAATAGAAATCCAACAGAAATTCAGCCTCCAAGCAGATCAAAGCCCCAAATTCCTTTCTCAATTCGACGAAAAACCCACTTCATTGCCTAAGAATCAGCTCACAATCACCAAAAACCCCTAATCGAGCCAACATGTTGATTGAAAGCACAAAACCACAACCTAGTAAACTCATCTTCAAATTGAGCCAGAAGGGTGAAATCGAACCCAAAGAAAACCTTCCTGAAACTAGGAAGTTCAAAAAAACCTTTGCTTCGCTCCATCAGCAGCACACTAGAAACCAGCAAGTCCAAAAACTTTAGTTACAAACCTACAGAAACTCGAAAATATTTATTGTATCAGCCAGGGAGAGAGTGATGTAGCCATGCAAACACAAAAACCCTTCCAGAACACCATCAAAGGCATCAAAACCCACTACAAAAAACCTTTGAGATCCATCAGACCGATAATTGGAGCCCGACAAGCAAAATGATCCATATCAAGGTAAGAACTTAAACCTTTATCGAACTATCAATAACCATCAGATACAAGAGAGGCATCCTTAAGGGTTGGAATCCCTTCTTAAGTAATTTATTCCAAACCCTCAAGGAATGTAATAGCTCTCAAGTATGGAGGGGCACTTTCATGGTCGAAGTCCATGGTTTGATTAGATTTTAAAGTCGCGTTGGCAATCCAATCGGCTGATTCATTTTGTTCCGGAAATATATGTATTATTCTCATATCAGAGGATAATAGATTTTAGCAACAGTTGAGAATTGGAATTAGATACCATGGACTTTTTCCATAAAGAAGAAGCTCAGTGAGGATGAAAGAATCTGTTTCGATGTCGATAAGGGTTATTCTTTTCTCAAAACATAGCATGAGACCATCCAACAAAGTCTGACACTCTACGCTCACTGGAACACATTTACCATAGATACGGCCATAACAAAAAATAATAGACCTTTCGATATTCCTTACAAGACCCCCACCATGAGTGTTACCCAAATGACCACAAGCTTCATCGTAGTTTAGCTTGAATCTGTTGAGCTTAGGGATTTTTCAGGAAAGAGAGAGTGAAACTCTAGACATGTTAAGAAAGTTAATGCAAGACAAAATTGGACCAACCCTTTTACCAGATCCTCAATGCTTTCTTTTAAAAAGAGAAGCCCTATCCAAACCAGCAAGAATCTTGTTGATTTTGTACAATCGTGGACTTTTGACTGATTATAATTCCTTATGCCTTCAATTCATTCCTGGAGTTCCATATAACCCATGAAACAATTGAAGGCAGGATAGTACGAATGGTGGACCCTCTTTTTAGTAGAACAATACCAAGTCCTCACAAGGTGGTGCAGAGTCATATTTATATGAATATGGATACTGAAGATGTTAGCATAGTGTTGCCAAACATCACAAGCCTTTTGGCATTTTACAAATGAATGACTAACAATTTCGATATTATTACAAGCCAGACACTTTGATGCTAACTGAATTCTTTTCTTTTGCAAGACAGAATCTACAGGGATCCAGTTGAGGAGAGCTCTCCACAAAAGCATAGAGCACTTACGAGGATTTATATTATTCCAGGTCTTAAGAAAAATGTTAGAATAGTTCCTCTTACTTCTTATAGCATTCCAAGTAGCTTTGTAATTAAAAATACAATCTTTAGAGACAAACCAAATAATAGAATCCTATTGATTTTTCTTAAGACTAACTTTCTAGATGTTATAAACTTCCAATAGAATATCTGAATTAGATAGCTTAGTTAAATTTTATCTCTCGTTGTACTATTAGTGTCTGACATCTTCACCAAAAAACCAGTCCAACCATCATCTTGGTTAAATGAGATAAATGGTTGGCTTGTGCACCATTTGTCCAACCAAAAATCCATCTTACCAGACCCAGGAATCCAACATATGTACTTTTCAGCACTATCCCTGATGCTAAGCAACCTTACCCAAGTGTTTGAACTCCTGATAGGCTTTGAGGCTGTAGTAGAGCGACAATCATTACAGTAAGTGTTGTACATTACTTTAGCACACAGAGACTTTTGTGACCTGAAGTTTAGCCAAAGCTTGTGGGAGAAGACATCTTGTATGTCCACCATGCTTCTAACATTTAGCCCTCCCTCCTCAAAATATTTACAAACCTTTTGCTAATTGGACCAAAGCATAACCTGTTTATCATCCTTTGAACCCCACAAAAACTTGTTGAAAAGAACTTCAATTCTTTGAACAATAGATTTAGGAAAAACGGAGCTTTATAGAATGAATATAGAAATAAAATAAAGAACATATTAGATAAGCGTTAACCTCCCACCAAAGGATAGAGTGGTTTTGTCCCATTCAAATATTTTAGCTCTGATTTTAAACAAAACGCCATCAAAGTTTTTAATGGTGTTTGTTGTACTTATAGTAGTTCCCAAGTATTTGAAGGGTAGAAAACAATGCTTGAAGCCCAAAATAGCTTCAATCTTAGGAATCCTTTGAGGTGAGAACTTCTTTCCCATAATAATCTTTGATTTTCCTTGTTAATTAGCTGACCAGATGTATTTACATAGTGATTAAGCAGGTTCAAGACTTTTACAGAATAAGAAGCAGCTCCATTACAGAAGACAAGTAAATCATCAGCAAAAGCTAGCACAGGTATGTTGATTTTGCATCTAGTTTTAGATATAGTAGAAGGAAATTCCTGAGATATCTTGACCAAACCCCTGAGCAGATATTCTTCTGCCAGAATAAACAGGCTTATTGACAGAGGGTCACCTTGCCTCAGCCCTTTATTAGACTTGAAGAACCATTTGTCTCCCCATTAATTATAACAAAAAAATGACAGTTGTCAATCCCCTTCTTAATAATTCTTATAAAATCTTGACATAACCCAAACGCTTTAAGAACACTGAGTAGAAATGTATGGTCAAGCTTATCAAACCTTTTGGTCATATCAAGCTTCAAAATAATATTACTGCCTCTAGAGTTTAGATTAAGGTCATAGGCAATCTCCTTGGTAATTAAGATATTCTCATGAATATCTTTACCTTTAACAAAGGCACCCTGTACATCAAAGATAAGATTAGGCAGAATAGTTGCTAGCTTTTATTGATGACTTTATATTCAATTCTGTTAAGCATATTAATAATAGGAATAAAATCATTCCAAACCTTAAGATTAGAAGTTTTGGAATAAGACAAATATCTGTAGTGTAACCCCCTTTAAGAACAACAGTGTCCTTGAAGATTTCACAAACAAACTCAATTAAATCATCGGATATAATGTCCCAACTCACTTGATGGAACCTTTCATTGAACCCATCTGGCCCAGGAGCAGAATTAGGATTTAGTGATTTAATAACTAAGTAGATCTCATCTTTATTAAGGGTGGCCATAAGCATAGCATTATCAGAATCCTTTACAAGATTAGGGATGAAGTCTTGAAACAGATTAGGATATCAGGGGTTAGGTAGATCACAGAGTAACTCTTTAAAGTAAGCAACATCAGATTCTCCAATGAGCTTAGGATCCTCAATCCAATCTGAGCCATTCGAGATCTTATGGATCTTATTTAATTTGTTTCTTTTCTTAACCAACCTATGAAAGAAGGAAGTGTTTTTGTCACTGTCTCTGAGCCACATAGAGTGAGTTTTTTATTCCCAAAATATCTCCTCCTTTGTGAGTAGGTTTAGATGAGTGATTTTAACTGCATCAAGAAGATCTTTATCCTCTTTGGAACTGGAATTCTGATATATAACTTCCTTAAGATTTATAATCTCTTCAATTTCTTTGATAGAGTCAAAAATATTTCCAAACGCCTCCATATTCCACACCTTTAGGTCAGCCTTGAGCCTTCTCAACTTGAAATAAAATTTCAAATAAGACTCCCATAAGTATCAATAACCCAGCTATAATTGACCTTGTTTAGGAAATCATCATGAAGAGCCCACATATTCATAAACTTGAAGGAAGACTTAACTTTGAGAGAATTAGAAGAGATGATAACACTGAGTGGAGCATGATCAGAGCAGGTCTTAGTTAGGTGGAGAACTTTTTTAGTTTCAAAGAAATTTAACCATGTGTTGTAGATAACACGATCAAGCCTTCTCCACTGTCTGCCATTAGTCCAAGTGTACTTGTTTCCTGAATACCCTGCATCAATTAAGTTGCAATCCAACATAAAATTGTTAAAGTCTTCAGTACTAGTTAAACAATTAGAAGAACAATTCAATTACTCATTAGTATTAGCAATGGTGTTGAAATCCCCCAATAGCATCCATTCAATAGCCCATCCTCAATGACTCTAAGACTGTCCCACAAAGGAATTTTCAACTGTCTGGAGCACTTAGCATAAATGACAGTCACTCAAAAATTCTTGTCAGTTGCTTTATGCTTAACATTGAGGTGTAGAAATTACTCCTCATTGTGCAGGATATTCACCATGAACCCATCTTTCCATAAAACCCAAACCTTATTAGTAAGGTTGTTGTAGAAACCCTGGAATTCCAATTTCTTAGATACAAAAGACAGATTGATGTTGCTGATTAAAGGCTTTTAAAGAGCCAAAAATTCTGGCTTCTCAGACCTTTTTAAGGCTTTTAATCTGGACATAATTTCCTTGGTCCCTAATCCACGCACAATCCAGTTCAACACTTTGATAGTCATTTGGACAAATTTGAAGAATTTGCAGTTCCTTTGAACTGCACACGTTTGGATGAAGTATAAATCTTTTTGTTGATTGCCTTAAGTTTTTTATTCGTCTTTATCTCCAGCTTTCTTGTTTCTTTAATGATGGTATCTTTTGTATTTTCCGGAGAGCAAGATAGACTCCCGGTCGTATGCTTTGTAGGAGAAGGGGTATCCTGAAAAGACAAGTTAGAAAATAGACTGTTATGATTGCAAGTTCCCAATTCTATCATGTGCAGGGCTTCAATCACTTAATGATTACCAATCCCCACAGGTACCTTTTGAATAGTATCATTAGTAAGACCTACATTTGTTGGTAAATTCAACTGATAAGTTGTATTATCTAGAATTCTTTGAATGATAAGTGATTTGATTTTTGGGTTGTGTCAGATATGCTGGTCTGATTTGTGTCTTGTTTTAGGTGAGGCTCAGGAGATGCATCATGTTGGACTCCAGAGACACATTAGACAGTTGAATCAATTGTAACAAGGTGATCAGTAGCTCCAGTAGAAATAATAGCTTCAGAGATCCTAGTTGAAGCAGACTGAGTCAGAAAATTGGTAAGTTTTATTTTCTTGCAGTTTTTATCAAAATGACCCAAATGGTAGCATGTTTTACAGTATTCTGAGTAAGCTTTATAGGCCAGATCTTGCCAAAACCCATCATTACCAAATGAGACTCATATCTTTTTAGGAAAAGGTTTAGAAACGTTAATTTCCACCCAGATTCTGCAGTATTTAACCCTAGCACGATTCTTTGAAGGAACCCAAACATTTAAAGGAGACCCAAGGCCTTTAGCTATACTGAATATAGTTTTCTCGTTATACATGAACTCTCGAAAATTAGGGAGATTTATGTAGACCGGGGTAACTAGATTTTCATAGTTAACATTGAAAAATGGTCCCCATTTTAAAAGGCGCATTGTTTTGCTCCCAATTGGCCAGACACTTTTGCGCCATAATTTTTTTAAATCATCCATGAAGCTAAACTCTATGAAAACATGTATGTGATCAACATTGGTGATACTGAAATCACCTTTAAATTTAAAACACTCCCCCCCCCCACCTCCAAAGAAATTTTTTATAGCATAGGTTTATCAGTGGAGAACTTGCCAACTATTATATGTTTCGAGCAGGACTTTTAGTATTTTTTTATCTTTGGATGCAAACTTCACTTGAGCATCCATTCTCAAAACCATATCATACATTTTCATGAACCCCCTTATCAGAGTTTGACGAAAATAAATCCGCCAAAGATTTAGTTGGAATAGCTGATTCTCTGCTAGTAACTGTCTCATAGGTAGGATTATTCCTGATATTTGGCTTTGTTGTTTGTTGACGCGGGGTTGGAAATTGAAGATCAAGATCAGCAGATATTTGGTAGGGAGAATAGTTAGTAGAACCTTTCATTCAAACAAGAAGATAATGAGCATCAAAATTGATGAAGAAACCATTAAGCAAGAATCTTGATTATTGAGAAGAAGATGTAACAGAATCTTGGAGCAATTCTCATCTAATCTTTGTCATCAAAAACTTCCTCAAATAATATTATCGGTTAGAAATTATGCCATATGATAAACTTTTATTATTATCAGCCAACCAGTAGTCATTTTATATAATTATATAATAATTTTTATTTTTCAAAAACGATAGGGGTTGGATGTATTTTATATTGTTTATAAAATGGGTTGAAATTACAAATTTCAGTTTAATCCAACTATTTTTTATAAAATACAAAAAGTACCAAAAAATAGTTTATTTATTATTGATATTTTTAACGAATGTTTTCGGTATCAAAACCTTTTTATTAATTAATTTTTATATTTTATTCTCTATTTTTCGTTTTTCTTAAATAGCTGGTTTTTATTTAAAATACTATTTCCTTTGTTAGCACTTTCCAATTATTGGTAATAATTTATTTTATAAAATGCTCCAAACAAATATGATTTTAAAATTCGGCTCATTTTAAATTACGCACGGAAGCTCATATAATGAGAATTCGAATTCAATGAACATCAATACACAAATCGAATTTAGTCTGTATTTTAAATTCATTTTCCTGAGCTGGCTACCAAATATTAGACTCGATTCCGACCCTACCACCACTATATTAAGTTTATAACGTGTACAGTTTCCTGCGTCCGGACAGCAGTACCAATACACAATCTAAAATCGAGAAGTTACAAATTTCTACTGTCTTAAGTTATGTACCGATAATAATATATATATATATATATATATATATATATATATATATATATATATATATCAATCATCGACTCACTATTTCACTTCGTCTTCATCGAACTTGCTTTTTCTCTCCATCTTTTTTCAAAGCCGCTTCTTTAGCTCCAATAATAATATTTCTGTGTTTTTGCAAAGCCAAAGGTTTCTTCAAGGTAAGGAACTCTCTATTCTCTTTACAATTGTTTATTTCAGCTCTAAAAACAATCGACTCATGTTACATAAGTTTTGATTTCACAAACGTTGGATTACTTTTTCCAGATCTATGCATTTGTGAATCATGATATCTTACAGTTTATAGGCGAGAAGTAATCTTAAATATGTTTATTCAGATTTAAAGCTGGTTTATAATATTTTTGCAGTTCACCAGAAATGGCCGGAGAAAAAATCGGCATCGCCAAGGATGTGACTGAAGTAAGTGTTATATTCGTATATGATTTTGATGTATTGGTGTGTCAACTTTCAAGTATTATTGTTATTCTATGTTTTTGTTATTGTAGTTGATTGGAAATACGCCGTTGGTTTATCTTAACCGAGTTGTGGATGGCTGCGTAGCTCGTGTTGCTGCCAAGTTAGAGATGATGGAACCGTGCTCGAGTGTCAAAGATAGGTAGTTTATCTTTCTGTTATTTCGGAGCTATGATTGATCTCAATAATTAATTACTAACTATTGCTTGAAAATTATCTTGATATAACGCAGAATTGGATATAGTATGATTGCTGACGCAGAGGAGAAAGGTCTCATTACGCCCGGTGTGGTTAGTTTTTAAACCGTTCAGTGATAATTTTGATATTTAAAACTTAAAAGATATAATTGTAAGTATTAAGTTGTTGATGTTTGGTCTATTGTGCATGTGTGAATTGAAGAGTGTATTGATTGAGCCAACTAGCGGGAATACTGGAATAGGGTTGGCATTTATGGCAGCTGCAAAAGGTTATAAACTTATAATAACGATGCCTGCCGCAATGAGCCTAGAAAGAAAAATGGTCCTCCTTGCCTTTGGAGCTGAGCTTGTTCTCACCGATCCAGCCAAGGGTATGAAAGGCGCTGTCCAAAAGGCAGAAGAGATATGCGCTAAAACACCAAACTCCTATGTTCTTCAGCAATTTGAAAACCCTGCCAACCCAAAGGTATATATATTAATGTTTAACGAGTTCGCTTAGTTAAACAAACACATCAAATGGTATTAAGTTACAACTAAAGATCTTCTTTTGGTTGTTTAGATTCATTACAAGACTACTGGACCAGAGATTTGGAAAGGCACAGGTGGCAAAGTTGATGCCTTTGTCTCAGGTATTGGGACAGGAGGCACGTTGACAGGTGCTGGAAAGTATCTCAAGGAGCAGAATCCTGATATTAAGGTTAGTTTCTTTGAAACTTTTCATAATTCAAAGATTGTTAAATATATAGTCGAAATCATTCCTTTTGTTTGCTTTCTATAGCTTTACGGAGTTGAACCGGTTGAAAGCGCGATATTATCTGGCGGAAAACCTGGTAAATCACATGATCTGTAAATATTTCGTTTCAGTTTTTATTATCGACTACATACTATGTTGATTATGGTAAATCACATTTTGTGCTTAAGAAACATCTTAATGTGTTTATATTCTTTTTTATTGTAAAAGATCCTTTGGTTCTTTTCATTATTGTCCTTGTTGAAATATGTTTGTTAATTTGAGGCAACATAACCGACTCCCCACACTAGCACATGTTCTTCGAAAAATTGGGATTCTTGTAACTTGTTTTAAGATTGGGATTCTTGTAACTTCTTTTAACCAGATAACTTGTTCATTTCCAAATATCATAGGTCCGCACAAGATCCAAGGAATCGGAGCTGGTTTCATCCCTGGGGTATTAGATGTCAATTTGATTGATGAAGTTATTCTGGTAAGTTGTAGAAATCGTTTTAACAGAAAAAAATTTGTTGCTACAAAATAAATGCCGTTTATTAGCTAGAGATACCATTCTTCACTTTCTTTATGCGCGGAAATGATAATGGACTATAAATCATAATAAACTCCTAAGGTTGTATAAGGTTCTTAGAAACTTGAAATATGAACTGTTTTGATGCATGATTGAATATAGGTGTTTTGTGTATATTTACTACTTATCGTGCACTTTAAGTGTATTAATCTTTAAAATATATGATAACAGTAGTCCCATAAGATTGTCTTTGATGGGTAATGGTTTTTAATTCATATTTTCAGACAAGCAGCGAAGAAGCTATAGAAATGGCTAAGCAACTTGCACTGAAAGAAGGATTGCTGGTGAGAACGATATAATTGGTGCTTCGAACTTAAATCTTTGGTATTTACTGATTTTGACATCCGTTCTGGTAAATTCCACATAGGTCGGGATTTCGTCTGGTGCTGCAGCAGCAGCAGCAATTGAATTGGCTAAGAGACCAGAAAACGAAGGAAAACTCATTGTCGTAAGTTTGTCCTAGTCTTTAGTTCTGAATTGTCTCTCAAGTCCATATTATTTGATCAAAATCTTTTTTTTGTCTCGAACCTCTTAATAGGTGGTCTTTCCTAGCTTTGGAGAACGATACTTGTCGACTGTGCTGTTTGAATCTGTGAAAAAGGAAGCTGAGAATATGATTTTCGAGCCTTGAAGTTCATGATTTCGTTCTGATTCTGAATAAGTGCTTTCACTCGGAGTTTCAAATTGTTTGTTGTATATGATTTGTGTACTGAATTTGTTGTGTGTTTCTTTGGCATAAAAAAAACTTGTGTACGTTGAATGGGAGCACAACAAACATGAGTTTTGTTTTTCTTTTTACAGTATCTCATGTCTCGGCTTTTAATGGTTCCGGAGAATTGGAAAAGAGATTGGAACAAACCGGTAAAAAACGGACTGAATCTTAACGTTCAGATCACGGTTCCATTCTAACAACATTCAAAAATCGAACCGATAAAATCAGTGTGGATTTGAATGGATAAACCGATACAATATCAGTAAACTCATGGAGTCAATACGGAACAGAACCTAAATAAATCGTTATGCAATCAATAAAACAGTAAGAGCACTGTTTGCCAAAAATTTAAGTAATGACAATTTAAAAAAAAAATCAAAAATTAACTTTTAAATTCAAATTTTATATCATTTATTTAAATAAGAAATTAAAATTAAAATTATAAAATACACTGAAATGAATCACATAAATCATCGGATCTAACCAAAGTTGGACTCCAATTTCAAAAACTACAATCGAAACCTTTGAAATCCGAGTCCAATAACAGTCCTAAAATAAATAACCTATCTTAGGTTAACAATTTTACACACTAACTAAAAATAGTAAGTTTGACCATTAAATAACTTATTTAACTAGTAAAAATTTTAAACTATTTCAAAGTTTGCAATCAACTATTTTAGTAGTTTTGACCATTCTTTTATCAAGAAAGATAAAAGAATATGACAGAAAGTAAAAATTTAAGACTAGAATTAAGAGGGAGCCGCGCGAACACAGGCTCCCTCAGCTGCCATAAATTAAGACGTACAGCCTCCTTTAAAAGGAGATGTTAGGCTGATGCACCTTCAATTATGTGCAATGAAGGTCACCATCCTAGACCGTGGGTCTGCTTGATCACCCAAAGATCCCGTCCAGGTATGTAAGTTTTCCAATCACTGACCCCTTTCCATATATACAACAACTAGACCTTTCTTTATTCCTAAACCTTTCGATGTGGGATGAGACTCAAATGTAACCACCAATATCACCCTAGTCTTTCTTTCGTGAATATTCAAACCTGATGGATAAATCAAATCCTTCCTTTTGTTTTCTATTTTTAATTCTCCCTCGCTAAAGAGTAGTTACTATTTTCTTTTTTGAGTTTTAGGTATAGCTTGGGAGCCCGGCTTAAAAAGAAGACGAGATACTAATATTAAAAAAACGAAATCAATAAGAAAAGGTTGTTAAAAAATGTCCACCCATACATATTCATCACAATTTTGACATTATATATAATATTATTGTTTTACTTTCAAAATTTAACTCAACATTAAATTATTATTTTTAACAAATCGAACTTCAAAAGTAAAATTTAAAGTAATTTAAATTTAATTTGTTTTTTAAACATATAAAAAGTATTTTAAATCAAATTTAATTTTGTTTTAGAAGAAATCGTAAGTTATATGAGTGTTGTTTAGTGTAGTATATAATCTTTTGACCTCGTATATAAACAATTGTGGATATTAGACTCACCCATCAAAAGTTAGCTAAGAAGAACCCAATTTTTGTCATGCAGGGGTGATTTTCTCAATTAAATTCTCCAAACCGTGGCAAAAAATATATCTTCATGAGATTATCAATTTGCATGATATTTATTAGTTTTCAAACCCTAACCATCTTATTTTTATAATTTGTTTTGGATGATGTTTGTTTATGGATTTTGAAGCACAAATCTTATATAAGTTTCGTAATTATATATTGTGCAGTTTTCACATGTTTTTTTACGATATGTTTTGCACTTAAATATAATTATGCTTCGCAAATTAAGTTGAGACATATTTCATAAATTATATTTATGTTCTCGCATAATAAGAAAAATGTGCATTGCAATATATTTTTGCAAGTATGTAATGTACTATATTTTCAAAGTTTGAAAACTACTAATTTTTAAATCTTATATACTAACTTTACTGTACTTTTCATACAAGGACTATCATCTTTGATTAAGATTATAAATGCACCAAAAATCACATAATCATACGTAAAGTATACTAGAAGCATCCCAATCTACACTCTCTTTGAGACAATGCTTGACTTAAGGCTAAAAATTGATGTTAAGAACAATTAGAACTTGATTATAGAAATAACCGAAATGTATAATCGTAATTCTAATGGGCACAACATTTCAAAATCTCTTATCGAAATATGTAAATATATAGTTTGAAATAAAGTGTTGTAAAATATAAATTTTATTTACTAAGAAAACATTAGATTCTACGAAGATGATGAAAACTCAAGAATAATTCAAACATATTTCTCATGGATGCTTTAACAGTTGGGATGAGGAAAACATGATCCTCAAATAATGAATAAAAAATTAAATGTACATCTGGTATTCACATTTTACAATATTTATTTGGGAATTCAAAAATGAGCTATGTTTTGCAAGTTTTAAATTTTATAATTAAAAAATGAAACGTGTTTTGCAAGTTTTTTTCAAAATTGTAATTGGACATTATTTTGCGAATGTTAAAATTTGTAACTAAAAAATTATCCATGTTTCACGATTTTGATATTTCATAATTTGTTATTGAAATATGTTTTGAAAGTTTTTTTGCAAATTGTACTTAGACATTGATTTGGAAGTGTTAAAAATATAATGAGAAAAATGATCCATGTTTCATAATTTTGATATTTTGTAATGTGTTATTGGAAGTTCTTTTGTAATTTTTACATTTTGAAATCTAAAAAAATCATGTTTCATACGTTTGATATTTTCCAAATTTCAATTCCTTCATTGTACACAAATTAAGTGAAATGACATGACTTAGTTTTATAAATTGTTGCACCTTAACTCGTAAAGAAACTTTCAAATGTGTTGTTATGTTAGTGGTTATCTTATGATTTATTCAACATATAAAAATGTATATCGATTCCTATACAATTTATTAAATGTATAATTCAGCTCGGTCGTCATAAAACATCATAAGACATATTAGTGAACATATATATACTTAAGAACTCTTTGTCTTGCATAATATAGTTATGAGATTTAATTTTGTTATACATAAATATATCATAAATTTCGCAAATTTTATGTGAGGTTATAAGGTAAAGTTCGTCATAAAAAAGGCCATGCAATAAGCTCTCAAAAATAATAATTGTCGGCTCGTCTCTATGATAAACGTTAGGTGATCTCCATGATAACAAGATTATAAGACATGTGATCTTCATACTTGTGATTAACTCATATTTGTGAAATAAAGATCCTTCATTTATTATTAGGTTCTCAATGGATGGCCGGTCATTCTCAGGGTAATTTTAAAACAAAACAAGAAAACATGATAATATATTTCTTGGCTATAATAAAGATGTAAAAGAGTATTGGCTATAATAAAGATGTAAAAGAGTATTGAGAAGTTCACATATAAACAAGTTCTGTGTTTGGATTATAAAGAAGAAAATGTGTTGGTAAAATTTGGTTGTGTAAAGAATAATCGTTTGATAATAATCCAAGAAATACCGTCGGTTTGGAGAATGTTGAAAATTAAGAGGTTTTGATTGTTGAGGATGATAATGATTGACGTAAGGAATATATGCTCTTTTTTATTGATGGAGTTTTTCTGTAAACAAATTTTAAGCTCAGGTTTGCAGTTATGTGTTGCAAAGTATGCAGTGGCGGATCTAGGAATTGAAGTAAGGGGGGGCTAAACAAAATGCCGCATCCTTATGCACAACCATTGATATTTTTCGAACCATGTAACTTGAAAACTCTGGTTATTTTTCCCAAATTGTGTTTTGGGGAAAATATGATTTTTTGATTGGCAAGGTCCTTTTGATATGAATTCTCGTCGAATTTTATCTCTAACAGTACTATCAGGATTTTCAATAAGTTGGCGTAGTCCCGGATTACTCACTATATCTTCATTCAAATGAAATTCTACACTATCATCATTAGGTCTTGATATAGAGGCAATCAGATTAGGATGAATCATATTACTATTCCTTGGTTTTTTAGCAAAATAAAACTCCATTATAAGTCTACAAATAAAAATATTTTATTAGAATATGTTATTATTACATCAATAAATCTTAATGTATCTTAATATATATTATTTTTAAAAGATATATAAAATAAAATAAAATATAACAAAACCAAATTTAATATTTTAAAAAGATATTTTAAAATTTACATAAAAGTAAATAAAATTTGTTATAAAAAAATATATTTTTGAAAAATAGATGAAAATAAATAAAATTTGGTTATATAAAAGATATTTATAATATAAATATATAATTTTATTTTAAAAAATAACAAATATTTCCATATATATTGTCTTTAAACAGATTAAAAATTAAAATCAATTACTTTATAAAAAATAATTTCAGTAAATAAAACTTTACTATCTAAAACTATGTAAATCTATTTTTACTTTCCTAAGTGACCACAAATCAGATCAGAAAAAAAATATTGATTATCAAGTGTTTTAAGATCAAAATAATAATAAAATTTCAAAAGAAAACAAAAAAAACATACATACCTTGAAAAAATAAATTGGGACGTATCGTGTTCTTCCTTCGGATCGTGTTTCTCTCTCGTTCATAAGCAGCAATTCGTTATCTTTTTCTAAATCAAAGTAAGAGATAAAACATAATTAATTAGAAATAGAAAAAGTAGGAGATAAAACATAATTAATTAGAAATAGAAAGATTGAACAAATATCAAATCAAAACATATTATCGCAAAAAAGAATGAGAATACTTACAAAATCAATCAAGAGTTCTAATATTCTAGAGATTGAGATGCCCGAGACTACATCCAACCATTTATAAATACAAAAAAATTTCTTTTAAAATTCAAGATTTTTTACTTAAATTTTTCCTTCAAAATAGCCATAATCCAAGATTTTTTAAATTAAAATTTTTAACGCGTGAGACTTTTAATCTAAAAAGTTTATTAAAAATAGTCAACATAATAATTTTTAAATTAAAATTTTACTTTAAATTTATAACATTCCTAAAAAACAATTATTTTCTTAAATTTTTACTTTAATATTATTTATATAAAATATATATTTTAGGTAGGAGGACGTATAATTTAGATAAGGGGCGTATAACTTTTATTTTAATATTATATTATTACCTTAAAAAAATATAAAAGGTATATTTTAGGTAAGGGGGGCCTACGCCCCCGGGCCCAACGTATAATGTTATCCTCGACATAAGTCTATATATTGAAAAACGTCTTACACGATCATTGTTAATGTGTCTAGGTAAAAAGGAAGCTTTGTGTAGCTTAAGAGATTTACAAGATGGGATATTTGTGACATATTAGGGGCTTCGAGGTTTGATATGATGATTTCTTTTAGCATGGTTGTTTTCACCAACACTAGCAACCGATTTAAAACAGATAGTTGAACATGTAATCCTTATACATGGTCGTTGTTTGATGGATGAGGTATTAATATGGTGGGAACATTACCAATAGAAACGGGAATAATGCAGTTTCCATCATTGACTATTTTTTCAAATGGGTTAAAGAAAAAGTGTTGGTAAGAACAAAATCTCAAGAAGTTTGTGAATTTCTACAATATAGAATTTTAAGCCGCTTTGTAATTCCAATGGTATAACTGACGAATAACGGCCTGCGATTTCTAACTGACATGATAATATTTTTTTATAGAAAATATTAGGATAGAATAACATTTTTCTACTCATATTATCGTAAAAGAGGAAAAGTAGAGGTTACAAACAAAACTATTTTGCATGTGATAAAAAGGAAGCTTCAGTTGGGTAAGAGAAAGTGGGAAAATTTTCTTAATTTGTAGGCATATTAAACAACTTCTAAAGATGAGTTTAGAAAAAATTATGAATCCTAGCCATCAAATTCTAAAGATGAGTTTAGAAAAAATTATGAATCCTAGCCATCAAATTTTCAATATTATTCATCAGAAGATAATGACAAGTAAAAGGAGATAAATATCAATTTAATAGAGGAACAACTAGTTTCAGATTAGAGCAGAGCAATGTAAGAGTTTGATGTAGAGCCGTTACAACTCAAAGTTAAGAATGATAAATTTTCAAGAAGTATATTTGTTGGTAAGACAGGTATTACAAGGGAAAAATATAAAAATGATTTGAAGCTAACTTCTAATTGGGATGGATCTTTTACAGTAGTATTTAAAATATATAACTATTCTTATAGACTGATATAGCCCAGAAAGTCCAAACACAAACGATTTTTAATTTATTTTATTTTATTCAAATATCTTATATTATTCAAATCTAATTATATTAAGATTTTATTTTATTTTATTTTAGAATATTTATTCTATTTCCTTGTATTCTAATTTAGGGTTTTGAGAAGCTCTTATATAAAGTCGCATATCCTTTAAGTTATTTTAAGTTTTTGGAATAATATATTTTTATCTCTAAAAATTTCAATTTTTGTTACCCTTAGATTAGGGTTTCATCTATCGTTGCTTCTTCTTCTATTTCTGTCGCGTCATTAGTTTATTATCATAGCCTCAGTTCATGTTACGGGGAAAACATGTTTCTGAATCCTGATTTCATCTTATTCGAGGTCTAAAGAAGATAACAACATCTAGGGTCATGAAGATCTCGAAAATCGTTTGGTATGAGGGGATACACCAGGCGTTTTGATAGACGATCGTATTAACCAGTTACATAAGGAGTTTAAATTGGCTATCAATCGTAGAATCAAGGTAAAACTTATTTATCGAGATGTCTTCTTATACTATGAAGACGTTTTCAAAACCATTTTTTCATCATTTGGACATCCCTATTTTTTCATCATTTGGACATGGGGATGCTGTCTTCAGGCTATGAAAAAATTTCGAAACCAATTTTTTTTTCAACTGGATGGCTTCAATGTGACTTCGAATAAGAAACACTCGAGAAGAATTTATCTTATTCCGATAAGGTCAACTATTATAATTCCCAATGTAACAATTGAATAAAATAAAATAAAATAATTTTAGTTGTTGATGGTGATGGTGTTGTGAATTCGAGGACGAATTCTTTTAAAATATTTATTTTATTTCCTTGTATTCTAATATAATCCTCATATGCTTTAAGTTATTTTAAGTTTTTGGAATAATATATTTTTTATCTCTTAAAATTTCAATTTTTGTTACCGATTATAGTTTCATCATGTTACCTTAAATTAGAGTTTCATTTATCGTAGCTTCATATGGATGAAAATACATTAAAATACTCTTAGAATATTCATCGACGGGGGAGGGGGTATTAGTGAGACATGATTGAAACGTCTTACTATACAATTCTAAAGCATCGTCATATTTTCAATATTTAGTTGCGAAAATAAAGTAAAGAATAACTTTTGATTATGATGATAAGGTTGTTTCAAATTGATGGATAATAATGATTATTCGTGATGATAGTTTTGATAAATTCTAAAGCGATAGTTACTTGTATTTTCTAAAGTTACATTCCTCATTCTCCAAAGTGATTACTTTTACTTCTTTATGATAATGATATTGATGTATTTTAAGGATGCAGATTTTATGAGAATTCTCCAAATCAATTAGATAAGTAACTAATAGTAAAGAGGAGCTACACGAGTTACAAAATTATATAAAAAAAATTATATTGTTTTAAAATAATCATTAGTTAGAGATGTATGAGTTAGAAAATTATAAATAATAAGTGAATATGCATATAAACCAAGCTCAAATTAAAATTATAAAAGGTTACCACCTAATCAAAGCGAATATGGCTATAACCCAGCCTAGTTAAAAAGTGTAAGAGGCTATACTAAGAAGATTGGAAAGTCCAGGATGTAAAGGCCTTAATTGTGATCATGGTTATAAGTCAAGCTTAACTAATAAAACGTAAAAGATGACAAACTCAATCAAAGCAAACTTGGTTATAAGCCAAACCCTACTGAAATGTGTAGAAGGTCATGCTAGTTTTCAAAAGTGAAAAAAAAAACATTAATATGATAGACGTGATGTTTATAAAGAATATATTCTAGAAATTATCATAATAAACCAATGTTTACAAACTAAATTTCAAAACACTATTTTCATGAGATTTTTAAGATAAGTTGATAAAAATATAAACAAATTATGCATAAGAAAAAACAACGCCCAAAGATCATTTATGAAGCGACGAATAAATAAAAGTTCTAAAGTACATTTTTCAAATTATTCTTGACGATGGTTTCTACGGTATTTACATAATTAGCATCAACAAAACGTAAAGGGTATTTGATAAAAGTGATCTATAATACGATAATTATGAAGAGAGAAATATTAAATTAACAACAAAAATAACACGAAATGGTTCTAAAGTATATTAGTGCTTTCATTGTTGTCATCATCTTCATGTTTAAAAACGATAGTTTTTAAAAGCTTTATTGTCTGCAATATAGGTGGTTTTCCGACATAAATTTTTATAATCTTTAGTAAGCTATTTGAGGTATGGCACCATAAAAGTTGCCTTTTTTATTATGATCAACGAGTTACATAAGTAAGTTTGTACGATGTTTTTCTATTAGTTCTCGGGCTTCATCCAAAACCTTATCAAGTTGTTCTTTCTTAAAAAAAGCAGTGTTGAGTTCTTGCTCTTTTTTTATCAGTGTCGATCTCTATTTGAGTTTGTTAACTTCTTTTTTAAGCTTTTGGTTGGAAGTTTTTTCTTTAATTTCAATACTCTTATATTTCACATTGGGTTTGAAAGATGTTTTTTTCTTTAACCATCTTGCTTCTTTTTCAATTATACAAGAGCGTTATCTCGTATAAGGATTTATTTTATAATTATATCAATCCTCCACTAAATTGAATGAGGAAAGATTAAAGTTTTATTATTATTATTTTATTATTATAGGTTGAGAAGTGTCAACCGGCGAGTATGATAAAGTTAAAAGATCCCCAATTTTTTTATATAAAAAGTATTAATATATTTTATAAGTAAATGTATGTTGGATAGTATTTACCTTCATTTGAAGTTGAGAAGTTCAATGCTAGTAAGAGATGATGAATATGAACGAGTACACTAGGCTACAAAGTGTCGAGTAAATGATTTTAGTTCCAATAAAACTAAATATTATACATAAGCATTTGACAATGGATGTGTTTTAACATTAGTAGTTGGATGTAAGAGATATTAGTTGGATCGAATGGAATAATACTTACGATATTCAACAAGAGTATGATGGACTATTCTCAAACAAAGGTAAAGGGATTTTGCAAAAAAATGACTTGTGTTATTGGTTGGAGTAAGTATCTTTTCTTGAAGTTGTGCCTTCGATAATTGTTTTTTATTTTCAATATAATTTTTTCTTTTGTTAGGCTATCAGTAGTGGTAACATGCTAGATTTTAGATGATTTTTCTTTTAGAGATTTGGATCCTTGTTATTTGGAAATGTTAAAATCCATGACCCGTTCAAGATCTCATATGAGATGACGTGCCAAAATATTGACAAATTGTTTCTCTTTGATATGTGCATTGGTGGTAGTATCCATTACTTTATAGCTATTTTTTAAAAACACCCATTTTAACGATCAATATTAATGAGTGAAATAGATTTTCCTTAGTATAAAACTATGATAGTTTTCAGAATTCACATAAATAATTTATCATTGATTTCATATCATACGTACTGGACGTTTCGCATATAATTTGTATAAGATTTTTCATTTATAATTAGTAAGATTTCGTAAGCAATATCTTAGATATTTGTAATCTTGGTCTAGCTTGGAAAATGTAAGAACGCACATCTAAATTTAACATTCTACCTAAATTGTGGTACCACGAGATAAAAACAAAGATGAGTCCTAAATTAACCAATACATTTGTTGTTAGAATGTCATTCACCATTGTATTGTTGAAGTGTCTAATTTTATCCATCGCATATATTAAAAAAATAAGTAAGTTAGGTTTCATACATATAATTTCTCATCCGTTTTGCATATTTCACATATAATTTATATAAGGGTTCATATTTATAATTACTAAAATTTCATAAACAATATTATAATGTAATCATGGTATAGGTTGGAAAATGATAAAAACAAGCATCCAAAGTCAATATGGGTCATAACAAAATTAATAGATTTGTTGTTGAAATAACATACAACAATTGTCATTACATTGGTGAGATAGTTGTTTAGGTGAAAATTTAGTATTCTCACTAGAAACATGTTGTTTAGGTTTCATAGTTTAAATATTACCCAATTTTCGCAGTTCAACAATACTAATTTTGTAAGATATGTGTTATCTGGGTTTTACAACTCAAGTACGACAACCAGTTTCACACATAAAATACTCTATGTATAAAAACACTTAAATTGAGGAAAATGCCTAACATCACATGAGAAACTATATCAAAGTTAACTACATTTTCCTTAACAACATATAGATATTAAGTTTCATAAATAACAACGTATATTTCTATGTGGTGACGAAGAACACTACGAAGATCTACATTTTTCGATTTGTATTTTTTGTTTTGCTTAAGGCCTCATTCGATGGCGGAAATTGACTCATATAAGGCTATAAAACTCGTTGATTATAGAAGATAATGATAATCCATCTTACAAACTATTGATCGATCAATGATGGTTATAAATGGATTTGTCGAATAAACCATATCACGATCGTTGGTTCGAGTTTATTTTAGAGAGAAGTTGAATAAATTAAAAAAGATAGACAACTTCGTCTAATAATTGTATATATATGATTATATTTTGTCAAATCCAGAGGCAAATCCATGATAAAATTCAAAATATGACGAAAATATTAAAAGAAAAAATAATTCAACAAAAAATAAATATTTGTGTATTACATAGTAAGAATATAAAAAATGTTACAATTACAACCTAACGTTAAAAAAAATTATATATAACCCAAGCTTAAATGCATTCTCTTTTTACTCATGGATTGAAAGTGCTTGATAATATTTAGATCTACTGTAGTAAACATTTATTTCTTTATAAATGTCACTAAGAAATCATTAAGTCTTGGATTTGACATTTAATTTCTCAACCCATTCTTCACATATTTCATACCAGAAAATACTCGCTCAACAATTTTGGGTGATCGCCGATAATGATAAAGCTACTTTCAAAATTCTATACATCCATCCAAATATCTTGTGTTTTTTGTACGAACAAGAATTCTCTATAAATCCAAAATATCATTCAAATTAAAGAAAAAATATTATTAATCTTGACACACTCAGTATAAGTCTCAAGTTGGCTAGAAAACTCTTTATCAGTAACATCCTCAAAGTTTTAGGGTAAACTCTTACCAACCTCACAAGTAATTTAGTATATAACACAATTCAACAACTCAATATATTTTGGTGTAAATCGATCACCAACTCTTTTATTGTAAAATCTATTACATGTAAAAAATAATCATTCTTGAAATAATTATATTTTTCAATAGAGAAAACCTTTTAAAGTTATAACCTTTCACGTCCCTTGACTCTATGTTGGGCACATCGATTTTAAAATTACCACAAGAACCCATTTTTTTTTTATGAAATCCTTCACATCAGTTATCTCTCATTTTTAGAGTTTTTTCTTACTTACTTGGACAAGTTGCATGTATCTTAATATTTCTTTTATAATGATTGGGACAAAGCAATTGGTAATGACATAACCTCAACCATTAAGTGCATCATAAAAACCAAGCCCAAAATTTGCATGACAAATAACACAAATTTTGGTTCACCTTTCGAATATCTATCATGTTTCAAATCTTCAAACACGTTAATAATGAGAGTAAACAAATCAAAAAATCTACTAAATGTGTATGCGTAAAAAATTGTTAAATCTAAATGTGTATCATATTTAAAAGTAAAACTATTAAACTCCATAAATCTAAAAGTTTGCGTAAAGAACTTGAACAACATACTTTTAAATCAATTAAGTAAATTAATTAAACAATTCACAAATAAAATAATTTACATTAGATTAAATTACATGAAACAAATTAATTAAACAAATTCAAATAAATTAATTAAACAAATCCAAATAAATCAATTAAACATATTCAAACAAAATTAAAACAATTCAAATAAATAAATTAAACAAATACAAACAATTCCAACAAATCAAACAAAATAACTAAGCAAATTAATTAAACAAATTCAAACAATTGCAAATTAAACCCAATAACCAAATTAATAAATAAATTCAAAATAACAGATGTTGCCTTATATTCAAAGAATCCAAATCAAATATGTTAGGGTGGTGACCAAAGTCGGGAAGGAAGATCAATATATAAGTTAAGAATATATCTCTATTAGTGTGAGACCTTTTGGAAGTGGACCAAAAGCAAACCTTATGGAGACGAAATATGCGATACCCATATTCCTGACAAATGATATCACAACTTTGGTTGTAAAATTAGGTTATGCAATTTATCAAAAATGACTCAAGAACATAACAAAATCAAGAATATAAAATAAAAGAACACAAGATTTAACATGGTCCGACAAATATCTACGTCCATAGAGCGCCGACAGAGCAAAAATGTTTCACTATGATATTTAAGGTTACAGATTTTCAGATTATGTTTTGTGTAGTCATAGTCGTCTATTTATACTAGATAATTAGCCTAATGGGCTCATATACACAAAACTATAGGAGATACTACCCATTACAACTTCACTGTTAGTGACACGAAATTGTATCGCCAAACACGGTACACTGTCAAGGCATAATTCGACTCATTCTCAACAAATCTTTCCCCCCCGAGGCGAATATCATTTCTTCACTAGTAACAAATAAAATTCTCTTCTTTTGACTCACTAAATGCCCATTAGGCATTCACTTTATACTGCGAACACCAATCTAGTTTAGGCACTCTTTAAACTTTCGAACTGATACTGTCGTGGTCATTATATCTGTTAAATTATCGTGTGTATACACTTTCTCCATATCAACAAATCCATTTGATATTATATCACAAATAAAATGATACTTGACATCTAGGTGCTTCGTACCCTCGTGGTACATCTGGTTCCCTATAAGGTGTATGGCGATTTAACTGTCAGAAAACACTTTTGTAGTAGTCCTATCCATGCCCAAATATGCCACCGAACCTTGTAACCATATTGCCTCTTTAACTGCTTATGTTACCGCTATGTACTCTTCCTCTATTGTAGACAAATCTACAGTAGCTTGCAACTGTGCTTTCCAGTTGACCGCAATCCTAGCTAGAGTAAATATATATCCTGCTAGAGATATCCTTTTATCCATATCACCTGCAAAATTAGATCAACAAAATCAACCACTGATCCTTCAATATCATTCAGCGATCCACCAATATCGGTCGTGTTAAAGTTAAGCCAATGCTCGCATTATTCTTAAGATACCGAAGTATCTATTTCACTACATGCCAATATTCTTTCCCATGACATCACATGTACCTGCTAATTATATTAACCGCATGTGAAATATCAGGACGTGTGCGTACCATAACATACATGATACTACCAACTACACTTGAATTGGAAGAACGAATCTACATGAGACAGCCAGAGGAATTTATCGAACCTAATATGGAGGACAAAGTTTGTTTGCTGAAAAAGTCACTGTATGTTTACCATTTTTGATAAATTACATAGTGTTTTCTAACAAAACATATGATGTCTTATGTTGAGCTCACCTATGAAACCTAATTAAAAAAATGTCTTAAAAAAAGCATAAAATAGTTGACATATAATATAAAAAACTTCATTGAAAGAAAATTAATAAACTATCTACAATGTGACATCCTATTTTCTAACTTATGTTTATGTTTAAATTGTGCATCTCTTAACTTTTTAAAAATAATAAAGCAAGCAAGTTTTTTTCCTACTTATTGAAACAAACAACATCTTAAACGACATGAGATTACTTTTAGCTAGAACACAAATGTATAAAAAAGCTTAGATTCAATTTTAATTTCCAAAAATTAAAGCTAATGAGAATTAAACAAAATAGATCTCAAAAATCAAATTATAAAACTAGTAGTTGAATTTATAAAAAATATTAATTTATTTACATAAAAAGAAAATTAAAATAAAATAAACCATAAAAAAAAAGAAATATAAAAAATAAACAATTTTTTTTCTATCGTCTATAAGATTTGAACTTAAAATGCCTTTCACAATTTTCTTTCTCTATTACAATAGAGTTTGCTTATAGAAATACATAACCATTCCATAAATCTATTATTAGTGGAATAATATGTTTGCCAAAACGATAACTAAATAATAAAAAAAACATTCTTCTAATTATTCTTATAAACAATAAAACCAAAAATGTGTATTATACTAGATTTCTGGATCTAATTTTGTTTTTAAATACCGTAAAATTAGTAAGGGAAAAAAGAGGACCACTTTTTAGTTTAAAATAGGGAAATGACACACTAAGTACCTTTTAACCAAACCTATTACAACCTAGTGCCCAAAAATGGGTTAATGCTCACTTAATGCCCATCTTATTAAACATATCCACTTCTAATACCTTTTCTTTTTTTAATACCAAGATTACCCTCAACCTAGTATATAAGGTTGATTTGTGAAAAATTAGGGTTTTTTGTTACAGCCCCCATTCTATTTTTGAATTTTGAAATTCAAAACAGCCCCGACTCTTACTCTTCTTCTCTCTCTCTCTCCTCTTCTTCTCTCTCTCCTCATCTTCTCTCTCTCCACCTTCGAACCCAATCAACGATTTCTGGACTCGGCGTCCACCGGGTGGCTACCAGAAGAGAAGACGGAACACTACCCCCTTTAACCAAAGCCGACGACGTTCCGATCACCGGCGACGTTCTAATTCGACGAACTCTACAATTTCAGGCGTATCTTTCCAGCTCCTCATCAGACCATTGAACAACCTCCATCCGTCATTTTTCGTCGACTCAATCTTGTAGCTCGACCGGTGCACCACTAGGTTACCGTCGACCTCACCGTTGAAGCAGTTCCGACGTCAGAACTAAAGGTCAGTATCGTGTTTCATTTTCAACTTCATTCTTATTTTTCCATTTTTGATCTTAACAATAGATTCACTAGCGTAGCTAATGTATATTAATGGCATGAAATCGTTTAGTTTCTGTTTTTGGTCGAATCAAAGCATCGATACCGGCTCTGATTACATTCCGGTAAGAAATTGCAGTTTTCCAGCTCTGTTTTATACATTGCGATTTTAGTGCATATCTGATTGCTAGACACTATATTATTTGTCAGTTGCGATTTATGCCTTGTATACACGGCTAGATACAGCATGAGACATTGCTAGATACAGCATGAGACATTGCTAGATACAGTGAAATAACTGTGGGATTCGACTAGGCGATCTACATGAGCTTTCGAGGGAGCTCCAAGCTGTGTTGGGTACTGCAAAATGGTCGGTGCAAAATGGAGATGGAGAAGGGAGTAACTGAAGAAGTGCCATTTTCATTCATCACTTTCTTCACTTTTGTGTTTTGCAATTGATTTAGCTGCTAGTTTTAATGGAATGGGACAGTGATTCCGATCTGACCAGTGGCGAAGAAGAAGAAATTAGAAACCTGATTGTTTACAATAAATGCAGGTGTGGAAGTGAGCTATGGATTTCGATTTTGTATTGATTTTTGTGTTTTCTGCTGTTGTTGTTGTAGATCACGATTGATAGACCGGAGAAGAGGAATGCATTCAGGCCACAAACAGCTCCAACCTACAAGACCTTATCTAATACCTACTAAAAGGTGCCCTGTGTTTCGCGCAAAATGTAACTTACGAATAATGATTAAGAGCTAGAGAGGCTGAGTCTTTTTTTTGTTGGTTTTATTTAACTTTTAGATTTTAAATGAACTGTAAATGTAATTTAGGTTTTAAACTTTAGTCCATGTACTGCTGGCCTCTGTGCGCCTCCTTGTATGAATCTGTTGAATTCTTTACACGACATATACCATAGCAGATGGCATATGTAATGTGATATTTGAGCTATATTTACATGATGATAAAATACTAGCTGATGCAGTGTGTTCAAGCTTCTACTATACTCCTTCAAGTGGTCGCAGCAAGTTGCATCGGTGTGTTTCAGAAACATATATAAATATATATTATCTGTAATGTGTGTTTGAAGAAGTTGTAATAGACAATTCATCTTGTGTTTCATTCATCTTGTGTTTTGTTTTCTATTTCTACCTTTGTTTGGATTTGATTTCTTCTTCTAAGTTTTTATGAGTGAGTTTGAGGAGATCCAAAAGAATTGAACAGAATCAGACTCCTACAGAGATTAAGAAAACAAACATGCCCTATATACAAAAAGTTTACAGTTTTTAGAAATCTGAAGGTATCTGGGCAGGGGCTGTAGACAATGCCTTTGGTGCATATACTCCATGTAGCTAATGGTTCTCATATTTGTACTATAAACTAAACGCTCTCATGTTTGTACTATAAACTAAACGCTCTCATGAAGAACACGTTGCTAGATAAGAAGGAACACCTTGCTAGATAAGAAGGGACACCTTGCTAGATAAGAAGGAACACATTGCTAGACAAGAAGGAACACCCTGCTGAAAACGCATTATCTATCAGACTATTGTGTTTTAAAACACAAAGAACTGCTGAAAACTGCAAAAAAACCCAAAAGTATCAAAACTCATAACAAGCTTTTTTAAATCTCTGACAAGAACATTGTAATCCGTTTAAAATCAAAATCTGCAGGAGTATTTGAGTATAACTGAAAATAAGATGCAGATCACACTTAAGAACTGATACGCATACACATTATAATCATATTTTAGTCGATGCATCGTTTGTTACTACATCAAAATATTCGACAGACTGACGTTAAATTCAGTAAAGCGTTCATTTCCCGCTGAACCAAATCTTTCAATTACAATACTCGGTAACTAGGAATAAACAACACTAATCTAATGTTTAAAAAAACAACAAGCCGCTTGTAATAATCAAAACTGGAGCTCAGCAGAAGGACCGCCGCAGATAAGACCGACTTTTAGAGCTCTTGTTCTCTCACGATGGAAATGATATATATGAAGGAACACCTTGCTAGATACGAAGGAACACCTTGCTAGATATGAAGGCACACATTGCTAGACAAGAAGGAACACCCTGTTAGATATGATCTACAAACAACCCAGATAAATTACAGTCTCACAATGCATACCTTGCGATTTTAGTGAACCTACATTGCGATTTTAGTGAACCTACATTGCGATTTTAGTGCATAACTGATTGCTAGACACTATATTATTTGTCAGTTGTAATTTATGCCTTGTATACACTGCTATATACAGCATGAAACATTGTTAGATACAGCATGAGACATTGCTAGATACAGTGAAATAACTGTTTGACTGTAATTCTAATATCACATTTCTAGATACATAGATATGAGATTGCTAGTGACACTAAAAAAACTTTGCCACAAAAACTAGTAATATAACAATGTTTTCAGAACCGTATAGAAGGTTGATTATGTGTTCAAACATACCTCTTAGACAGTAACAACGCTGGTGGCTCGACGACGGCTTCCTTCTCCCGGTCTATCAACAACACAAGACGATACAGTAACATAATCTACTTCAATTTTAAAGCATATCAAACATAAATGCGAGTCAGGTCTATAAATCTTAATTATAGATCTATGTTTCTTTTGGTCTCAAAGTTACTTAAACTGCTAAGTTTTGTTCATCATTTTCAAAAAAGTAGATCTAGCTCATATTAGTTTATAGGATTGAAGTATAACACTAACGTACAACTGTAGACGAAACGAAAAAACGTCACCGGAGAACAGAGAACTGTCCAATACAGTACTCAAATACAGTGACTACTCCGGCGACGTTAATACAGTCGACTGTTAAACACACAGAGCCACATTGAAACGTCCGACGAAAACAAAAATTACGTCAAACATACCTCTTCGACAGTAACGACGCTGGTGGCTCGACGACGGCTTCCTTCTTTACCTCTTGATCGATGTCGGAGCATAATGCTCACAGACAGCCAGTGTTCAGTACCTGTTCGACGGAGAAAATAACGTACCTGTTCGACTCTGTTCAAAAGAGTAGGAGGCAGTAGACGGTGGTCGGCGGTTAAACTACTCCGGCGACGTCTTTAAAACTATGTGTGCTTATGAAAACAATGAGTGAAGTCCAAACGTCCAGCGAAAAGAAGAAACAAAGAACCTTACCTTCCCAAAACAAACGACGCCGGTGACTGGTCGTCGGCTCCAACTCCTAGCTGTTGATCGGTTTCGCGGTGGATGTTCTGTGACTTTTTTCGTTCGACGGAATACGAACTGGTCGACGGCAAGGATTACAATCGACGGAACCTCCGCTGGGTCAGAGTTGGCTCCAGTTTTTAGGGTTTCTCTCTCCTCAAAATTAGAAATGTGAAAGTGGGGGAAATGGAACCAAAAAGTCACGAATAGAAGGTGAAAATGTGGGTTTCAATAAAAAATCCCTCTTTTATACCCTAGAGGGTATAATTGTCCATATTTTGGCTCTAGGTAGTTTATGAAACTAGTCCAAAAACGGGTACCATGTTGGTATTTGATAGTTGAGAAGGTATTTAGGGGTACTTTTCTCTTTAAAATAATCTTTTTTTGTCTTTTTTATTATATTGGTTTTTTAATTTTTATTGAATATATAAACAGTTATTCAGAGGAGATAAAAATGATATTAAAATCAAAATTATATCCTTATGGCTAAAAATATTACAGAAGTTAGCAATGATAAAATTCGTTCAATACGATGTAAACGTGAGGTAGTGAATTTCTAAACATACGCGCTCAAAGTGATGAAACTCTATAAAATAAGATCTATTTTTATAATGGAATATCTTTTGAAATTTAAAAAAAAAATCACCTTCAAAAACAAACATCAATTGTAAAAGCAAAATAGTTCTATTATTTTAAATTTGATTTTGTTCGAACCTCTTTATAAAAAAAACAATTCTCATTATAATGGATTCCATTTGAAAAAGATAATCTCAATTTAGCATGGCCTAATAAACTGTTTTATCTAAAAGTGGATAATACAAACAAAGACTAAGGCACTCCTAAATCTCATCATGCAATCGTGCATTAATTAATTTTGTTATAATAAGATAATCAAAATAATGAAATTTGGCCTTTGGCTCACAGAACATGCTTGAATGGAATTTGTCTTTATTAGAAGAGAAAAATAAAGAGCAAATATATTCATCAGTCAAATTTGTAATATGGTTTTATTTTATTTTTGTAATAAATGAATTTTTTTCTATTAAATAACTTTTTTATGTTTTAAGAAAATTGAATTTTAATTTTTATGAATTAGATTTATTAAGATTAAAAATAAAATATTTTTAATACAGAGGATCTGTTTTATTTAACAATTAGATATAAAAAATCTAATTATGACCAAACATTAAAAAGAACTGTCTAATACTTAATAGAAACATGAAAAACCTAACAACACGTATTTCAACTTCATTTGTTTTTTAGCCAAAGACAAACTTAAATTTCTTTTAGCTTAGCTGACTTTATTTTGAGGCAACAGCCTGTTCAATATCTGATCTTTTCTACAAGCAGAACCTCAAATAGTCAATCTAGAGTCTGCCCTCCTGGATCTTGAATCAAAACTAAACATTCTACTCTGTTTCTCTGTTCTGGGTATGTTTCATTGGAGCATTTTATCAAACACTTTGCACTCTTCGTATCTATAGGATATTCACTGGAGATTTCTTTGTGTATGCGTGTTTATTTTAGAACCAGTATTTGAATTTACTTGGTGGAAACTGTAATTGGATGTCTAATAGGCAAAAGAAAAAGGAACTAGCATAGGATAAAGACAGCTCCTGAGCTAGTGTTTGACTTTCAGGCTATACTTTGAGATTTTTTCTTTCTGATCATAATTCTGTAATAAATATTATGCTTCAAATTATTGGGGTTTCATTCCTGTTGAAGAGTTTATAGTTAGAGAATTCGTTACTTGTATATTCTTTGGATCTATATTTTTTTTGAAAACAATGGAGAAAATCTTGAGTGACCAATTATAATGCACTTCATTTTTTTGGTTCATCTGTATCTCTAGGCAGTCAAAACCTTACCTTTTCCTATTCTTTGTCTATCAACTTGCAGGTTTCCTGATAATCTGATATGGAGGAACAATACCGGATCAAGAAGGATGTTTCTGAAGTAAATCCTTATACATATATATAATTGTATATATATAATATGTATATTGTAAGTCTCATTCTTTTATATTTTGTTGTTGAGTAGTTAGTAGGCAATACTCCGATGGTATACCTGAATCATGTTGTTGATGGTTGTGTTGCACGAATAGCTGCAAAGCTAGAGATGATGGAACCATGCTCCAGTGTTAAAGAAAGGCATGCCATTTTACTTTTGTTATTTTTTATGGATGTGTCTTTGCAAGTTTATAAGAGCATATTATTGTTTCTTTTAATCATATATACACCAACCGAACCACGCAGGATAGCGTATAGTATGATAAAAGATGCAGAAGACAAGGGCTTGATTGTTCCAGGAAAGGTTCGTTTGAATGTAGTTGTATTTATACCTTACAAGATTAGTCAAAAGTATTAAAACTTATTCTTGGTTTTGATTTTGTTTGTGTTTAAAGTCAACCCTGATCGAACCAACAAGCGGTAATACTGGAATCGGGATCGCTTGCATTGCAGCGTCACGAGGTTACAAAGTTAAAATGATAATGCCAGGGTCCGTGAGTTTAGAAAGACGGATTGTGCTACTAGCTCTTGGAGCTCAAGTGCATCTCACTGATCCGGCCAAGGGCATCCCTAGGGTTTTCGAGAGAGCTGAAGAGATACTTAACGAGACTCCTGATGGTCATATCTTTAGACAATTCATGAATCCCGCAAATCCACAGGTACTACTAGTTTAACTAATTACAAAGTTTTATGTCAAACCATCAGTTTGACGACCGTTGCGTTTTTTTTCTTCTCTGTAGATTCATTACGAAACCACAGGCCCTGAAATTTGGAGAGACTCGGATGGGAAAGTTGATGCACTGGTAGCTGGGGTTGGAACTGGTGGCACCATTACTGGTGCTGGTAAATTCCTCAAGGAGAAGAATAAAAACTTTAAGGTTTATATTGCTCTTTTATTTATTATTTAACTTTTCAACTTCTTGGCTAGTTAGATTTTTGTGTAAAGATTTATCTTTCCAACGGCAAGCGAGGTTGGACTCGACTTACTCGATCTATCAAGCTTCGAGCTTGCTGTTATTTCTATCAATCAAATAAAATTGTCTTCTTTTAGCTGATGTTCAATCAATTAGTTATGATTAAATATCATTAACTTCAATATTGATTGATCAAAATCTAAAACTTTCCTTTCCCTTATTTTTATCATAAAATTTGATTGAATTGAATCAAACTCAAGCTCGAGCTCTCTTTCGTCGTAAAGAAGGTCTCTAACCAAATGGTTTTGCTTGCGTGTAGGTCTTCGGTGTCGAACCTGCTGAAAGTGCAGTATTGAATGGAGGAAAACCCGGTGTGTTAAATAGTGCTCTTCATAATTACTCAATTTCCAAAAATATTCCAATTAGTTCTTAAGTTTTTTAATTGAATATAACAAAATCTATTGTTCTAAAAAAATCTAAAACAAAGGTGAATTTTAATTAAACTATTCTTCGGATATGTTTATGTTTCGTACCGGACAGGCCCGCATCAAATCCAAGGAATCGGAGGTGGTTTCATCCCTGATGTTTTGGATGTTGACCTACTAGATGAAGTTATTACAGTAAGTCCTTCGACTAAAATATTAAAAACTTGCATTTTAATATACAAAACCAGATTTTATTGGAATTTGGCTCCTTTCGTTATGTATTTTTAATTCACAAATAGCAATGTCATATTTCTATTCAAATCTCTATATTATAGTTTTTATTTGTCTGCTTTTTGCTTTGATTTTGAGGTATCCAGCGAGGAAGCAATCGAATATGCTAAGCTACTTGCATTAAAAGAAGGCTTGCTGGTACAATTTGAATGTGTTATTAGCAAGTAGCAACTAATTTATCGTTAAATCATAAGGTCTAATCTAAATATTGTATATGCTATGTTTGTCAGGTTGGCATATCATCTGGTGCTGCAGCTGCTGCGGCTATAAAACTCGCAAAGAGACCTGAAAACGCTGGCAAACTCTTTGCTGTGAGGATTTCAAAAACTTATTTTATAAAATCAGTTCACTATGAAAAGAAATAATCGCACCATAGAACTTTTAATAATACTCGTCGTGTATATGACAGGTAATTTTTCCGAGTGGTGGAGAACGATACTTGTCGACTGTGATGTTTGATTCGATTAGGCAACAAGCACTAAACATGACATATGATGATTGATTGTTGTTTTATTCCAAAAGCTTATACTGTACCTATTTGTGGTTTATATGACTTTGATTGATATTACTGAGCAATTAGCTCAAGTAGTGTTTATTATTGTATGTGTAATAAGTATGGATTTGGAGAGTAAGGAAATGCATTTGCTTTTCTTGCTTGAATATGATTGATATGTTTGGTCTGTCTACAGAATGTTTTAATTCCTTAACTACCGAATTTATGTCTGATATCTGTTATCAGTTTCTGACCAACATCACTTGAGTTCCATACTTTTGTTACTAATAAAACCGAATTCTTTAACTAAGTCAAGAATGATATAGAGAAGGCAAAGTTTTTCAATTTTTTTGTGTTTTTTATATTCTGTAGTTTTATTAACTCAATGAGCTTGTATTTTATTTTATACACATTACAGTTGTAAATTGAAATGTTGTTACATGATGGTTACAAGTATAACAATACTGAAGTCGTATTTTCAAAATTTTATTCATTCTACTTTTAGACGATGTTATAGGAAAATGTTTGGACTGAGTTACAAAATAGACCCAAGCTACGAAACCAAAGAACTAATCCCAGCAGGTCGTTTCTCTATGGTATAGTTGAATCTCTATAGTATAGTTGAGTATAGTTGAAACTAGGGGTGGCAAACGGGGTTAGCCCCGTTAAAAATAAAAATAAATGGGAACATATCAAATGTCACCTTTATCTTACGAACATGCCAGTTTCGTGGTATGTTAGTCTTATCTTTTACACTTACAACCTGTCAGTTTCGTGGTATAATAATAAACTGGCATGCAAACACCAAATCACATTAATAATAACCACTCCCATAAATCAATTTTGTATTATACTAAAAAGTTTTTATACTATATTTTATATTAAAAATATTATTTATTTATGGACTTATGATTATAATTTCATTATCACATTTTAAATATTATTATTGTGATTTAGTTATTAATATTTTAAGTGTCGTATAAAACCATATATTATAATTTTATAATATTATAAATTATATGATTATAATTTTATTATTATATTACAAATATTATTATTATTTTATAAACAAAATCATATTTCATGTTAAAATTTTATAAGTTATATTGTTATAATATCTTATTATTATATTATTATGATTATTATTATGATTTGGTTATTAATATTATCAGTGTTGTAATTATTTTATAAATCAAAATCATACCTTATAATATTTTAAGGTATATAATTATAATTTTATTATTTTATTATGATTATTATTATTATGATTTGGTTATAAATATTACAAGTATTTTGTATTTTGATAGTATTTAGTAGTATAATAGTTGTCATTACGTAAATAAGTTTTTTTTATTTAACATTTTATTTAATAAGTCGATAAATTATACAAAATTATTAATAACGACTAGTTTTTTTTTTAAAAAAACCTATAAATACCTTACTTTTATCAACAATATCTTCATTCTTCACATTACTACTACTTTTCTCTCTCAAAATTTTGAAAATTCTAAACACTAAAAGACATTGATCGTTTCTACACAACAATGACTTAATCAACTAAAGCAACCATTGATCCTTTAGATGATTAAGGCGTTGTTGTGTCGAGAGATCAAAATCGTCTTCATCGTCTTATTAAATATTTTCAATAACTCTCCATCGTTTTTGATAGGTTGACTCTCGATACAAGTTTCTTCAATATTGTTTTGTTCGTTTTTTAGTATAAAAAAGAAAATGAACTACATGTAGGTATAATTTTTTTAAAGATATATATAATTTATCGATTGAAAGATAAATATAATTAGAATATAGTATTTAAAAATTAAAATATAATTAGATGCCTAATTCTTAAATATTATAAATAATTTTTTTAGAATATTAAATAAACTTCTATATATCTAAATATAATAAAAAAAATATCAAAGAAATATCATAAGTATTTGTTTATATTATAGATATCGCAATTATTAAAATTCGATTTAATTAACGAATGCAAATTAGTTTTAAATAATCATATAATTTTTTTTTGATAAAAAGTGACTTAGATGTGCCGTCCGGACATCTTGCATGGGATATCCCGCATAACACACAACATGCCAGTCCCGCAATCTGTTAGTCCTGCTATCTTGTTATCAAGTATAAAGAGAGTCTCGTTTAACCTGCGACCTGTTAGCCCTGCACACATTTAAATCTGTTAAATGGGATACACGCAACCTGTTGATACCGCACACGCACACCTTTAAAATTGTAAAATGGAACCGGTGACTAATGGGACGTCCTGTTTATCACCACTAATTGAGACAAGGCATAGGGTTTAGTTCAGTTCTTTCAAGACTTTACTTCATTTTGTTTCGCAGATCTTTGCTCATGCACATGCTGATTTTTGTCTTTTTTTATTCCATTAGCACAATATTTACTATTCTCTAATTTTCCCTTTTTTCTTTAATATATCCATACAAACAAAAAAATGATTTCGCAAGTCTAAATTTGTTCGTAAACCTGAAGCCTGAGTGTCACTAATGGACAAACTGTTTTTTATAAAATTCCCGCTTTTTCGGTTGCGAACATGTTGTATATAGAAGTATTTTTTTACCACTATTTGTTTCGACCCATTTAATAAAAAAACGGGTCTTTTATTATAACGGGTTTGCAACAGACATTTTATTTCGTTGAAGAACTTTTTCGATGGATACAGATTTGTAACGATGTCGTTTTAATGTTTTTTTATAATTAATAAACTAAATCAGGTTTGGTTTTCGTCAACATGGCCCGTTACAACAATTAGCTCGCTAACTAAAGTTTTAGACTGTGCACAATATTTGTCCAAAATTAACCCCGCCTATTTTTTACCCATTATTTTTACCCAATTATTTTAACTCACCCTAAAATCAACCACTTGACCTCTTGATCCATTGACTTCCTTCCTTCTCTTCTATCCATCTACTTTTACTCTGTCTCTTATCTGCAATTTCCCAGTGAACCAAAATTAACTCTGCCCTCTCTCATCTTCGAAACCCTTCAAACTCCTTTTCTGTTCTTTTAAAAACTCTAATCCCATCTCTCACCTCTCTCATCTTTTGGTGGTGATCCTAACAGTCGTTCAAATGTATGGATTCTTTCTTTGTATTGTTAATTAAGTTTGATTTCTGCCCAATCCCTTTCTTTTTCTCTACTTTTTCCTCTATAAACTAGTGTACCGTCTTAGCGTAAGTTTTAATTTTGTTGTATACTAGTTTTAATTTTGTTCGATGCGATATGTATGTTTTCTTTCAGTTTACAATGGTTTATTGTTTGTTATTATATTTGTGGTGTTGTATGTTAACTTACCTTGTTTGTTACAGAAAGGTGGGTTGCAGCAAGGTGTTGATTAGAAAGAAGATTGAGTTTTTAAAACCCTTCGAGCATTAATACAACAGGTATTGTCTGTCTAACAGAAGTAGTGTATTTTTTAGTGTGTTGTTTAATTTTCTTTAGTACAGTTTGTTAATTAGAATGAGTTTATAAAAGGATAAAAGAGGGGTTGTTTACATGTCTATGTCTTGTTGATTGTCTCTTCGTAGAACATAAGTCTGCTCTAAGAGAAGTGTACAAGAAGATGAAATACTAGTAAAGATGTAGGATTTATCCTATGAGTTTTAGTATTAAGCTTCATTTCTTTTAGTTTGCACTTGTTCATTGTTTGTTAATAGATTAGTGTTGTTGGCTGTTAAGACTATGCTCGTCTGTTGTAGGAATGTGTCTTGCAACAAAGTGGTAATGAAGCAGACGATCTATCATCAACATGTATTGACTCTCTTAACCTATGAGTTTTAATATTTAGCTTGATTTATGTTCTAAATGTGACTCTATTGTATTAATACTGTATATGATTCCATATTTATAGTTATAAATCTGTCATAGATATCTTATATCGTGTTGATGTTGTGATTCATTGATTTAGTGAGTATGTATTGTGTTTGTGATTTAGTGAGTATGTGTTAATATTGTTTTTTTGATTCAGTAAGTTTATGTTAACACTCATGTATTATATTGATGTTGTGATTCAGTGATTCATTGATCTTGGATATCAGGTTGTATATCATATATATGGTTTGATGTTGTGTTTGTAGTTGTGTTTAGGTTGATGTCTATGAGAACAAGTTCATATGGTGGTTAGTCCTTTATACTTGTTGTTGTTATTGTGTTTAATATTTTAAATTTGTTTATTTAATGTTTCTAATTAATTTTGGAAGGTATGGCCGGTAAGAAGAAAAACCTAAAAGGCAAACAAGCCATGTTAGATAAGCCGAAGAGGTCACCGTTCTTTCCGGTACCTCAAATTCGCAATATTTCCCTCAAACTCCGTGATGAAGAATCCTCGCAACCCCCAGCTAGAAAGCCTCTGTCAGGGAGGGTAGCTACAGTTTGTCTCCAAATAAGACTTAATACCTACCTTACAAAAAATCACATCCCTATTCTCACTCCCACTCCCACACCCACTTCAACTCCCATTCCAACTGCCAGTCCAATTGGGGATGTTTATGCATTTGTGACCTGTCTTAGCACTTCACCGGAGATAGATTCTGGTGATTCTCCACTGGTTCCCAGCCCGCCTGAACCAAGCACATCTCACCAACCTCCTCCTCGAAGTATAGTTGAGGACTACAAACCTGAACATAGTTTAGAAGATGAGCATGAAGATACTGATGAGGGGGAAGATAAGTAGGAAGATGCTGATGAGGGGGAAGATGCTGATGAGGAGGTTGACGATTAAGTGAAAGTGGAGCAAGAAGAAGGTGACGTCGATCAAGAGGAAGTGAAACAAGAGGAGGCTGGTGATATTCAAGAGAAAGCTAGCAGACAGTACGTTGACATTGATCAAGAGGGAGCAACAAAGTATTGTAAATGGCGTGGGTATGCTCTACCTAAACCAAAGCCCAGTCTGGACCGTAAACAGGTCACGATCTGCGAGTACATGTAAGTTTCTTATTAATGTACAAATAGATTTATTTCTATCTAAGTATTGTTTATTTTTGTTCTAAACTGATTATTTTTTTGTTTCAGACTGCGGCCAGATGATATTCCTTGCTGGTTTACCCCAAAAATAAGGCTTCATCTTACAGGATTCTGGGAGACTTTTGAGAAGACACCTCATGGTTTTAAGGCTGACATGTGAAAGGAATTCAAGGTACTTACCGTATTATAATTTGTCAATGTATTAATTTTTAAAATTGTATAACTGACTTGTTTCTGTTTTGTTTGTAGCAATGCTACATTGTACAAGACATCAATCATGATGCTATCTATAGGTTGTTCTTAGAAAAACTAAATAGTTAATACAAGAATTTTAAGGCTATATTGAAGGGAAGTGCCTTGAGAAAATTTAACCTGCAGCGTCCATCAGCCGAGCTGATCAATGTCTGACCATCCTTCTTAACGAACTGACCAAGATTATGAAAGTCATGGGTTGACTTCTAGTGCAGTCCTAAGCAGATGAAGCTGTCAGAAAACAAACTCAAGAAAGCACAAAACTCATCATGGTGGGGAGAGAACTTATGCTAGTGGCTCGAGGAGCCATTGCCGATCAATTAGTCAACATGTAAGTGTTTATAATTTGTTCTGATTTAAGTTAAGTTTCTTTTTTTAAGAAATTAATTTTTACCCTCTGGTGTAGTTTGAGGAAACCAGAGAAATGTCTTCGGTGGCTAATTCCTTAAGGTTTACATACGACAAGAATGATGGCTAGAGCAACGCTATGTCGGAATTTGTGAACCCCTCGTCTTCTAAAATCATGGTATTTGTTTG
The DNA here is from genome assembly GCA_036936605.1 of Limnanthes douglasii subsp. nivea. Taxonomy (NCBI): domain Eukaryota; kingdom Viridiplantae; phylum Streptophyta; class Magnoliopsida; order Brassicales; family Limnanthaceae; genus Limnanthes; species Limnanthes douglasii. The sequence continues at coordinate 199,326,180 of JAUPFV010000004.1, read as the reverse complement.
GTAAAATCTGTTTCTTAAAGGATTATATGTGATGTGGTTTATTTTTGTCTGAGGGTAAGTTTGTAATTTTTGTTTAGAGTTTTGTGGAATTTTGAGAGTATTTAATGTTTGGGTAGAATGTAGAGGGAGAATTGAGCTGTCTGGTTGTATTTAATTTTTATTACCCTCATTTAATGTTGGTGGTTCGGTATTTATACCCTTATATTTGGGCCATATGGGCTTTCGGGTCGTGTTTAATGGATTCAGGTCGAGTTTAAAGATCCATTAGTTTTAAGTAAGTAAATAGGCAGCTTAGTCAAAAAGTGATTAGGTTTTAAGTACTTTAGTTCTGTTCGGATAGTTCAGTGGATGATAGTTGTCCGAACTGCCCCTGTCCGGTGAAGTGGACATTGTCCGAATTGACCCTGTCCGGTTCCCATAAAGTGTGGTGACAGAATCCGGACTCATCAGTAGCCCCTTTTTTAGGTGGTGTTCAAAAACCTTTGGCAAAACCTAAAAAAAAATATCATGTTGCTGGTCACAGCTACATCCGGACAGGTCCTCTGAACTGTGTTATAATTTTATCCGAACTGAAAAAGTTCTTGAAAACTAAACGGTTTCTTGCCAGAATTCGTGGGACACGTGTCTCTCTCTGGTTCGCCACATCAGCCGTTTTTTCACCTAGAATGACGCTCCCACCTTCTCCAAAAAGTAACCTCTTCATTTAATAAAGATGACATCAGTGCCGTTCCTTAATCATTGCAACCCTTTCGAATTCTCCTAGGTATCAAAGCATCTTGTGCATATTTACTATAAATTAGTTACTCCTTTACTGTTTTACTATCTTCTTCATCCTTACTCTGCTAAACTTCAGAGCTTTCTCTCTAAAAAATAAACACTTCTTTTCGGTGTGAGTTTATGTTCACAGCTAGGAACGCTTTAATCAAAGGCGGGTGGCTTAATATATCAGAGTTAGAAAAGGCACAAAAAGTTGAACGAGAAAGGCGCATTGCTGCAGGCCTTCCTACTTCCCCTGTCGACAAACCAGAAACACCAAACACAGAGCCTGACCAGGGCTCTTCTTCAACCAGAAGTGTTAAACCAAGGAGATTGTTTCAAACCAACCTTTCACCAATTGTTTCAGGCTCGTCGGTTTAAGAATCAGAGCCCACTGTTGAACCAGGGCAAGTAGTTACCAGTTTTAAGAGGCCTTCTCCATTTATCACCATGGGATCAGATGCTGACGCCTCTCCAAATAAGTTAGTTGATCGGAGAAGAGGCCGCCTGGTAAAAGGGCAAGCTTCAAAAGGTACACCTTCTAAATCAGGGGCCAAAGACAGCAACACGGGGTCAGAGGCACCCATAAAAATTCCTAAGGACAAACTGTCTGGACCGGAGGCATCTAGCTCAAGTCTCCGAAAAGAAACTACTGCATCTGAGCCCCAGCCGGAGGCCAGCGTACAAGAAACCAGTGAAACCCAACAATCCGGAGGGCATACTGAGCCAATCTCTAACTCTCCTCACCCAAAAACAACTGAAAACCCCTCCTTGGTAATGGAAGAAGTAATGGAGGATTCTATTGAAGAGGCTCCGTTTGAGTCCGAAGTCTCCGGACAAACGAGTGATGCTGGTGCTGCCAAGAAGGATAAAGGCAAAGAAAAACTATGCCTAAGGCATCCAGATCTGCCGGAGGTCCTTGCGGGAAAAGTGGGACCTTGTTTCCAAAATGTTAGTGTTAAGTATTTAATTTCTTTGCAAAAAATTAATTATGCCTTCATCCACACAGCCGAACTGGGTCGGATGCGAACAAAGTGGGGGATTCCGGAGAATGTAAAAATAAGGATCCCAATAGACCCTCAAACACCGATGGACTGCAAGCTTAGTGAAATAGTTATCTTCACTGAACTCTTTAACTTGGGACTAAAGTTTCCTTTAGATCCGGAGATAGTCAAATACTTCCACCTCATCAAGCTTTGCCCAAGTCAACTGAGCCCTAATACCTGGTACACTCTCATGGCCTGTATCATGGCCTCCAGGCTCTTCGGAATTCCTCTTCCAATGGAGGAATTCGCAGTTGTGGCCAGCCTCTGCAGAAACCACCATATTCCCTTCTATCACTTAAACATGGGTGATAACTATAAAGCAGTGGATGACCTGCTCGAGTCGGAGAGAAATTGGAGGAATCACTTTTTGTTTGTGAGTGGTGCCTGGAGAATGGGAGGAAGATTAAAGCCGGTACCAACCCAAGTCTCCTCACCAGCAGATGGCGAAGTGATGGTAAGAATCCCATCTTCATTTTTTATAAATTTGTTTATCTAACTTGTCTTTTCTTTTTTGTTTCTTGACAGTGCTGCCTAAAGACTTCAATGATTATTTAAAGGCCGGGAAGACCACTTGCACCAAGCTAAACACTTGGGCTGCTGAAAAGTGGGGAAATCGCTTCCACAACGCCTTTACCGGAGACAATCTTGCAAGGTCCCACCTCTGGAACACTACTGACCGGAGGGACTTATCCTGGGAGGAACTTACCACCCCACCACCTCCGAAGGTAGTCCTTAAAAGAACACACGCACCGGACGGGTCACTGTATCTACTTGGTCGAGCCAAGGCCCCAAGTAAGATAAAAGGCAAAAAAGGTAAGGGAAAGAAGAGTGCGGTTGAAGCTAACCCCACCGAAGCAGAGGAAACTACTCCAACAAACCAAAAGGGGCCAGTTCCAAGACAGATTGATGTTGCTCTTCTAGAAGTAGTGGAGCACGAGAGTACTAGGGAAGAGGCAGGATCTCCAAAACCTCCAAGGGTTCCTAAGAGAGACAGGAAACGGGGAGCAAAGAGCAAGGATAGGAAGGCCAAGAAGAAAAAGACCTCCAGGGGTGATGAGATTTCTCTCCGTCCTCCAGAGCCCCTTCCTCCTGCGGACCCTACTGATCCAACAAGAGCAGAAGAGATCCCTGGTGACTTTCGAACTGATGAGGTTGGAGGAGGAGACATCAGCATTGACGGTGTTGACATTACTGGGCTTGAGGGGCTTGGTGACTACTTTGAAAACCTTCCCAAAGATGATTTTGCTGGGCCTTATCTCCCTCCAAGTACTTCGAACATCGTTACCTTCAATGGTAAGTCTTTCACTGTTTCAAGTGAAAGAGATGTGATAACTCACTCTATACTGAGTAATATTCAGCCAGTGCTTGGTTTGGAGAAACAAGTACGGGGTCAGTCAGCTATCATTACTGCCCTTAATTCTGACAAGGAGAAATTGTCCAACGACCTCCTCATTGCCAACCAAAATGCTGACGTTTTGAAGGGAGAAAACGAGGAGTTAAAGAAGAACCAGGAGGGTTGGGCCACAAAGGTAGCTACCTTAGAAGATACTATTAAAGAACTTCGGGCAAGGAAGTCCGAGTTGGAGAAAGATCTCTCTTCTTCAAAAGAGGAAGTGAAGGCCAGGGATAAAGTCATTGACACTTTGACCAGTGACAAAATCTCGCTGGAGGACTCGGTGTCCAAGGCTGCACAGGAAAAAGCTGATCTACTAAGGGAGCAAGAGGCCAAAATTCAAGCCAAGATTGATGCTTACACCAACAGTGTGATAGATACACATGAAGAAATGTATGCCAAAGTGAAGTCAGACATGGTCTTGCTCTTTCACGAGAAGTTCCCGAAGAGGAATCTGGGAGATTTATAGACTTATGTAGAGTACAAAGACCTTCCCTTCCACACTATGGCTGATGGAGACTTGCATGATTATTCTAGTGCTGACTCATCCGATGAGGAAGAGAACACCGGGGAGAGTCCAAATGAGGAGAATGATGACCTTAAGAAGAAAACGAGTGAGGCTGAGCCATCTTCGAAGGCTCAGTCTTAGAGTATCAGTTAATTTTTTACTTTTGTTTTGATTGAACCAAAGTCCTTGGATGACCAAGGCATTTTTGTAACTGTGTCCGGTCCTCGACCGGATAGATCTGTTTGTTTTGATAATTTAAAGTCCTTGGATGACCAAGGCACTTTGGTTGTTTCAATGGGTATCTTTATTTTGCACAACTCTTGTATTCTTTCATAGTTTTTTCAATTTTGGTGGCTAATGTTTAAACAACCCTTAGTTATTTCATAAACATTCTAAAGTGAGAGTGTTTAAATTCTCCGATGACAAATGTTTAAGTAGTCATCACTCCCTTTAATTTAATCCGGCCTGTGTTTAAATAAAAATTTGACAAGAAACTATTAAGTAAAAACACTCCGAATTTTTAAGAAGGCATCAAATTTTATTAAAGAGCCCGAACACCTCATTAAAACCTCCCCGCGCCACCAGGGTAGGAAAGAGTATGCCCCCAAATATTTACATGAATTTTCAAACAAGTAAATATTTACATAGTTCTTATTCCAAGTACAACCGGAGGTGTTCGATATTCCAAGGGTGGTTCAAAATTCTTCCATCTTTGTCTTGGAGCCGGTATGTTCCAGGCTTAAGCTTTTCAATGACCACATAGGGTCCTTCCCAAGTTGGAGCCAATTTACCGGACTGCCTCTCTTTAGTGTGTAGGAAAACGTTTCTCAACACCTTATCCCCCGGTTGAAAATCCCTTCTCTTGATTTTAGAAGCAAACATGCTTCTCATCAAACCATGATAGTGCACAGCCCTAAGGTGAGCCTTAACTCTTCTTTCCTCTATCAAGTCAAGTTGGCCTCTGATAGCCCATTCGTTAGTGTGTTCGGAGAAATTATGAACTCGAAATGAAGGGAGATTTGCTTCTATGGGAGCTATGACATCCATCCCATAGACCAAAGCAAAAGGTGACTCTTGTGTTGCAGCCTCAGGTGTAGTCCGGTAAGCCTACAAAACTTCTTGCAAATAAATAGGCCATTTTCCAGCAGCCTCTTCTAATTTTTTTTTTCAAACCGGACAATATAGTCCTGTTAGCCACTTCAACCTGACCATTTGCTTGTGGGTGGAAAGGAGAATAGAAGCAATGTTGAATGCCCCTAGAGGTGCAAAAACTCTCCATTTCCTTGTTGTCGAACTGTGGCCCATTGTCTGTTATTATCTTCTGTGGAATTCCAAATCTGCAACAGATATTGGATAAAATGAATTTTATAACAGCTTTTGATGTTGTAACTGCCAATGGAGCTGCTTCGATCCACTTCGAAAAATAATCAATAGCAACAATTATTGTCCTGTGTCCTCCAGATGCCATGGGTAGAGGTCCCACCAAATCCAACCCCCATCGAGCAAAAGGTATACGCTCAGAAATTGACTCTAAAGGGATGGATGAGATATGAATTTCATTGCTATATCTCTGGCATGGGTCACACTTCCTCACCAGCTACTTAGCATCTTGCATTATAGAGGGCCAATAATAACCAGCCAATAAAACTCTCCTTGTTAGTGCCCTGAATCCACAGTGAGTTGATCCCTCACCATCATGTAATTCGGAGAGCACTATTTGAGATTCATCAACCCCCAAACATCGTAAGAGGGATTTACTGTAAGACTTCTTATAAAGAACATCTCTTAGTATGATAAAACCACGAACCTTGTACTTTACTTTTCTTGCTATTGATTTATCCGGAGGCAAGATGCCATCTAAGAGATATTGAAGGAGAGGAAACCTCCAATCTTGAGGCTGTTTCATCTGTATATCGAAGCTTTCTTCCTCCTTATCCATACTGAGTTGAATGGAAGGGCACTCCAACACATGGATCCAAGGGTAGGATTCAGTATAGGCTATGGTTGCCAAGGAGGCTGCCAGTACATTTTCTGTTCGGGGTATGTGCTCATAAACGATGCTTTTGAACTTTAGTACCATATCTTTAAGAAGAAGTTAGTATTTTACCAGCTGCTTCTTTTTGGCTTCAGATTGACCTTGCGCATGATGGATAAGAAGCTGAGAATCACTCATCAACTTGACCCTTTTGGCTCCACAAATAAGAGCTAACTTTAAACCAGCTATAGCAGCTTCATATCCAGACTCATTATTAGAAGCCCTAAAAGCAAAACATATAGCTTGGTACATTTTGTCACCATACAAAGAGGTCAAGCATACCCCTGCACCACATCCCATAGTACTTGATCCACCATCAGTCCGGACGACCCAGACTTTTTTATCTTTCTTATTAGTTGTTTGCTATGTATCCCTATCAGAATTGAATTCAACTAAGAAATCAGCTACAACTTGGGCTTTGATTGCTGTCCGAGGAGCAAAATCAATATCGAAGTCCCCCAGTTCCACTGACCACTTAGTCATTCTACTCGAAATGTCTGCCTTTTGAAGAACGTTTTTCAGGGGATAGGATGTCCGGACAATAATAGGATGAGCCTGAAAATAAGGCCTCATCTTCCTTGCAGCAATTACCAGGGCTAATGCTAATTTTTCAAGCTTTAGATAGCATTTTTCTGCATCTATCAAGCTCTTGCTGATGTAATACACTGGACGGGGATAATTATCTACCTCCCTCACCAATACAGCACTTATGGCACAACTGGAAACTGCCAAGTATATGAAAAAAGTCTCTCCATCAACAGGTTTAAATAAAGTCTTGGGGGAGGACAGATGTTTTTTAATTTCATTAAAGGCCTCATTACATTGTGAAGTCCAGTCGAATCCCTTTGCACCTTTTAAAGTTTGAAAGAACGGGGCACACCTGTCCGAAGACCTTGAAATGAATCGATTTAACGCAGCCAACCTCCCAGTCAACCTTTGTACTTCTTTAATATTCCGAGGAGGCTCCATTTGGAATAAAGCATTAAGTTGGTCCGGATCAGGCTGTATCCCTTGCTCACTTATTATATACCCTAGGAATTTTCCGGACTGTACTCCGAACACACACTTCTCTGGGTTTAGTTTCAAATTTACTTTTACTAAGTTAACAAAAGTTTCTCGGAGATCTGCCAAGTGTAGCTCTTCGTCCACACTTTTTACCATCATGTCGTCGATGTATACTTCCATGTTTTTTCCAATCTGATTAGCAAAAGCTTTGTTTACCAACCTCTGATAAGTAGCCCTAACATTTTTTAACCCAAACGACATCACCTTATAACAATGAAGGCCCATATCAGTAACAAATATAGTATGCTCCTGATCATTCGGATCTACTTGAATCTGATTGTACCCGGAGAAGGCATCCATGAAATATAGTAGCTTATTCCCAGATGTGGAATCCACCAGCTGATCAATCCGAGGAACCGGGTATAAATCCTTTGGGCAAGCCCTGTTGAGATCAGTAAAATCAATACACATACGCTACTTGCCATTTTTCTTTTTCACCAACACCGGATTGGCTGTCCATAAAGGATACTGAGACTCCTTTATGTGCCCCATTTTGGTAAGTCTGTCGACTTCTTGAACTATGACATCAGCCTTTTCCTTGAAAAAAGCTCTTCTATTTTGTACTACAGGTGTTATGTCTCTTCGGATGGACAGTTGGTGTGATATAATATCTGCTGGTACCCCGGTAACATCAGCATTGCACCAAGCAAAAACATGCTGATGGTATTTTAGGAACTTCAACATTTTACCCTTTAGTTCGGATGCCATTTTAGACCCTATCTTAACATTTTTTTCCTTCTTCCAAAGAATATGTTTCGACTTCTCAACTGGTATTAAAACTCCAGGGGTCTTTCTGGGGTCATCAATTTCACCCTCACCCCCAGAAAGCCCCTCAAATTGCTATTCCTCATTGATACGAATTGCCCCCAACATCCGAGGAGCCAGTGTTGTTGCATAACACTCTCTTGCTATCTTTTGGCTGTTTCCGAACAACTCCCACCTGTCCTTGCACAACATATTTCAAACATTGGTGGACTGTTGAGGCCACTGCATACATCCTAGAGAGCCAAGACCTCCCTAGAATAGCATTATAACAAGTGGGACAATCCACTATGACAAACAGTATTCTAACCATCTTCTTAAAAGGGCCCTTGCCCAACGAAACTTCCTCTTCGAACTCCCCTATCACATCTGCTGAGCTTCCAGTGAAACCCACAATTGACCTGTTCGAATGCTGAATTACCGCAGGATTTTTCATCTTTTTGTAGGAAGTTAAAAAGAGGATATTGGCTGAACTCCCAGTATCCACCAAAATTCGTCTTATGTCATTGCCCCCAATGGATGCTCCTATGACAACAGCATCTTCATGAGGACCTGCTATATCCCTTAAGTCATCCTCATCAAAAACAATGAAGGGAAATAGAATATGCGATTGATAGGAAGTCATGCCTCCCTCCAGTTGGGTAGCTAAAGTATGAACATGCCTCTTCCTTGAAGAAGCAGTGGGTGCTGTCATGGTATCCCCTCCGAAAATTGTGAGTGACTCAAAAAAGTTAATAAGCCCGGACACTGTTTTACAATGTTCCTCAATGGCACCCATTCTGTTTCGAGTTGGATCGGGGTCCAAGTACTCTGACTCTACATTGAATCTCTCGATTATCACCATAGCTCCCTCCGGAGCGGATGTGCCTGCATTGTTTGGACCAGCCCGATGAGCATTATCATGCCTATTTCCTCCTCTTCTTTTAACATATACTCCCAACTTTCCTCTTTCAATCAAATTCTGGACTTCTTGCTTTAAAGCAATACAATCCTCAGTGGTATGGCCACTATCATTATGATACTAACAGAAGCAATTGTTACGATGCTCCCTAGGAGATTGTAGCGCAGCCGGCCTTCTATAGTGTACTTCTTCCTTTGTTTTGTCATAAATGGTGGCTACACTTTCTTTTAACTCAGCAAACCACTCCGGTTGAACCCAAGACCCTCTCTTATTTCTAGATTGCTGACTCTGGGCAGGCGGAGCTGGCTGAGACTGAGCATTAGCTCTGTTATGACCCTGCCCGGCCTCCCTTGCCTTGTTCCCGAACTGATTTTGGTTGGGGTTTGGTGCAGCCGGGGCAGACCTCACCTGCATGTGCACCCTAGTTTTCTTTGTTTCATCCACGTTAATTTGCTTTCCAACCTGATTCAGTAGACCTCCCCATGTCATGGCTTTTTTCTGGTCACTGAATCAGCCAAATTTCCAGGGTTTAAGCCCTGCCTCAGAGAAGCTATTGCTACTTGTTCAAAGCAATCAGCCAACCCATTTTTGGTGTTTACAAAGTGACTTATGTATTCTTTCAGAGATCCGTTCGGTTCTTGGGCACAATGGATAATTGTGTCTCCATTACCCTTCACCTCCTTACTTCCAACAAACTGCCTCCGGAAGGCCATCCAAAAGGTATCAAAATTTCTGATGCACCCATGTGGTAGGCTGTTATACCACTTCAGGGCACTCCCCGTAAAAGACTAGGAGAATGCTCTACAAAGAAACTTATCATCATCATCGAAATTCATCATGAAATTTTTGAATTGTTCCAAGTGATTGTCCGGGTCTTTACTACCATCGTAATTCTCCATTTTTGTACTATCAAACCTCTTAGGGAGATTTCCGGACAAAATCTTGGATGACAATGGAGATTGTCTCCAATTTCGGCCACAACTGAAAACCGTATCCTCATTAGGAGTTGCAAAGATACCCGGTTCATCATGGAAGGCAAAAGGATCCACCAGCATCCGGTCTATGTGTCTCCGATTATGAGATGACCCTTTGCCTATATGCCTCTTTAACTTTTCATGCCTATCTATTTTTCTTGAATACTTCTTAACCAATTTTCGTTTCTTTTTAGATCGGCCCTCATCACTGCTGGATGACAAAGATTCTTCAACTCCATCTTCGCTCGAGGAGCTACTGGAAGATTTCGAGTCTGAATCAGAGCTCTCCACCGGCTTAGACCGGTGAGACTTTTTAGAGCTAGCATGAGTCTTCTTCGTACTCACATGGGTCTTCGAAGGCTCATGCTCTCTAGGGTTGTCAGTATGATGAGCAACTGATTCCTTTGACTTCTCTTTTATGCCCATCTTTTCCCTCTCTGCCCTCAGAGCTTCTATCTCACCCTTTAACCTATCACACTCCTCGATGGTATATTCATCATTTTCTCCCACCACTTCAAGCAAAGCTGGTGGTACTTCCGGTGCGTCCGGATTCATTCAGACTGGTTTTTCTGATGGTTTTGAATGCTAGATTCAGGCACCGTTGTTCTCCCACTATGATCGCCAATTTGATGTGGATTATTTTTGTTTAAGGGTAAGTTTGTAATTTTTGTTTAGAGTTTTGTGGAATTTTGAGAGCATTTAATGTTTGGGTAGAATGTAGAGGGAAAATTGAGCTACCTGGTTGTATTTAATTTTCATTACCCTCATTTAATGTTGGTGGTTCGGTATTTATACCCTTATATTTGGGCCATATGGGCTTTCGGGTCGTGTTTAATGGATTCGGGTCGAGTTTAAAGACCCATTAGTTTTAAGTAAGTAAATAGGCAGCTTAGTCAAAAAGTGATTAGGTTTTAAGTACTTTAGTTCTGTTCGGATAGTTCAGTGGATGATAGTTGTCCGAACTGCCCTTGTCCGGTGAAGTGGACATTGTCCGAATTGACCCTGTCCGGTTCCCATAAAGTGTGGTGACAGAATCTGGACTCATCAATATGTATATGTACGTAGTATCTTATATACTTGGTTTAGTTGATAATTGTGTATACATGTTTCATAGTAGGAGTAATAATTGTTTGTGTTTTCTTATGGGTTTCAAAAAACATTGTCGATATATGTTGCATGTAGGATTACTAATTCTTTGTTTTTGCTTGACATTTTGAATGACATTCTCTATATATGTTGCATAGTAGGATTAGTCGTTGTTTCCTTTCCATTTCGAACGATAATTTCCATATATGTATTACAACACGGTCAGTGTTGCTTCTTTCGTGTTGTGAGCGTTGGTTTTATATATTTGCTTATGGGTTATTGCCTTGTTTGTACAATGTGATTGTCTTGGTAGTTTTACTCCTATTTTGACCTTGTCAATGTAATTCATATAGTTATATGTTTTAATCGTTTCACGCATAACTAATAAAGGTCTTTAATTTTTTTTTCAGACAATTATTATGAAGAATAGAAAGAAACGGTCAGGTCAAAACATGGTGATGACGCTGTATCAAAATCTGTTGATGATCCAGACATGTTCTTATCTCTTCAAACGGTGAAGTTGAGAAATATGAAGTGACGTTTAATTAGAAGAGAACTAGCCAAGCATTCTTATAACATTGTTGGGGGAGTTTATCGCAATGATCAATCTCTTCTACTTTAGGTTGTGAGGAAGCAAAAAATTTGGTGGAGAAGAATGAGAAGATATCGGAAAGGATGGTGATATTTGAGAGAGCTATCCAAATTCTCGCTGTACATTCTAAATGTGATGTTGCAGAGAAGATTATGTCGGGTGACGTGAATTGGTTCGACGATATGAATGAAAATAATGCAAGTTATGGTGTTGGTAATGGCAGCAAATATTGTAGTGATGATAGTACTGGATTTTCTTATCCATCTTGATTAGTTGTTTTATCTTGTATGTTGTAATCATACATTTTCGCATGTTGTTTTGTATGATGTACTGGGGTTTGGGTGTATGTTTTACACCAATTTTAGATATTGTGTACTTTGAATACCTGTCTTATGTATGATCATAACTTAATGTATATATGATTTCTCTTAGTATATGTATGTTATGTTTTCTCAAAATTAGGTACTTCTGTTTTTGTAGTTTTATTTGAATTATTTAAATTAATATGATAGCTTATGATCTACCCGAATTTAATTTCCCCAAATGAGACTTTGTGTAAATATAATTTAGTGGTTCAAGAATTTTAATTAATTTGGTTTGAATACTTGGTTTACAAAATTGAATCTAGGTATATTGGACTTAATTGTACATAATTTAGTTGTACATAGTTATTATTAGTAGCACAGTCCTTGGTACCATATGATTCAGTTACAAGGTAAATTAAGTCTAGGTACTACAATGTAAATTGAAATACTAATTGGTGATGGTGAAATATATTATCAGGGTAAAAGAGGGATTATATTTGATATTTTGTATTAAGTGTCTAGATTAAGAGTAGTGAGAGAAAATAGGTGCTTGTACTTGATATTTTTGGAAAAAGTCCAACGCATTTAATGTTGTTGGTTGAGGTATTTATACTTTTTCTAAGACCCATGGGTTGTTCGGGTCGGGTCTTCTATTTGGGTCATTTTGATGAGCCCCCAAGCCCATGATCCAATGTACCAGAAACATAGATGAGTCATTGGTCCACTCAAGTTACTGTTCAGTTATCAAATTTTATCCATTTTGTCTGAATTGCCCTTCAGATAAAATTTGAACTACCTGTAATGCACCTCGAATGATATCTGATCATATCATATCGACCCCTTAGCTCTTTCAGAGGTTCTTTAGGAGAGATAAATCATGATAGACAATGTATGATTAGTTTCTGAAGTGAATCCATAAGGCTAATGAGCATCCAAAATATTGCGAATTTATTGGTAGCTTTTTTGTACACATGTCAAACAATAATTGGTCTTACTGACTGTTTTTAATAGGTACTAGTATCTAAACTTTAAAAATTAAAAGAACTACATTTAATAGCCCTTAATCAGTGTTACTTGTTTAATCTTCCCTAAGTAAAACACTCAAGTACACTTTTGACTATATAAGGTGCCTTTTCACTGTTTCTATTTCTAGAGTGATAAAATATTTCAAACTTTGATTCCAATAGAGAAAGAGGCCCTAATATCTTGATTTACCTTAATTTCTTCTTCTATTATTCTCTAAAGTTTGTATGTTCAGGGCAAGATTTTCCTTAGTTAAATAAGGCTGGCTTAATCTATCCGAATTTAAAAAATAAAAAAGGGAGGCCAAAATCACTCTCGGATTACCTGCTTCACCCAACGGACTGCTTGTATAAAAAATTCCAGAACCGAACAAAAGTTCATCATCCAACAAACCATCAGTTTCCCCCTATAATCTCTCTCACTCAACCATTTACAATTTCTGACCCACCCATTGAGTTAATCGAAAAAACCCTTTGTCAAGACTAAAGTTGTTAGTGGTCGTAAACCACTTTCTCCTTTTATAGCTACGAGATCGGATGTCGGAGAAAACATACCTCAAAGAATCACCAGGATTTCTAAAGCCAAAGCCACGATTTCATCTGCCAAAGAGGCAGAGAAACCTACTGAAGTTCATATTGACATTAACAAACCATCTATGGAAGATCCTATAGTGGTGGAACTTCCCTTACGACTTACTTTGGATCCAGATCCATCAGCTCCATCCATTGAGCCCCCTATGTTGAAAACGAAAATCTTGGTCCTGAACTATGTGGCAATTTGGATCAACAACCACATATAATGGAGAAAAATATGGATTAAAGTGGGGAAGATACTCTATTGGAGACATTTGGACAAACAGAGGATACCAGTGCAGTTCGGGAAAAGAAGGATAAATTTAGACTGCCAGACTCTGAACCACTCCTAGAGTGCCTTGTTGGGCGAGTGGGGCCTAAATTTTCCAAGTTCAGTGTTAAATACTTGATGGATCTTCAAACAGACTCCTACGTATATACCCATATAGCTGAATTGGACAAAATTTGGAAAAATGGAGGTTTTCCAAAGTCCATTAAAGTAAGAATTCCCATCCATGAGGAGACTACGATGGATAACAAAGTTGGGGAGCTAGTTGTATATATCGAAGTGCTTAATTGGGGCCTTAGGTTCCCTCTGAACCCATATATAGTGAGATATTTCCACTTGGTGAGGTCATGGCCAAGCCAATTAAGTCCCAACACATGATATACACTATTGGCCAGCAACATAGCTTCAAGGTTGTCAAAGATTCTGATGTTTCTGGAATAGTTTGCTGCTGTACCCAGTTTATGCCAAAACCACCATATCCTCATTTAACATTTCAACATGGAAAATGATGATAAAGTTGTCAAAGATTTATTGGAGGCTGACAAACCTCAGAAGACTCAGTTCCTCTACATTAGTGGTGCTTGGGAAAATGGCAATAAAATTACATCTAATGGAAATCCAAGCTTACTAACCATATATTTAAAAAGGTTAGGTAAATATCATCTAAATTTATTTTATTATGTTTTGACACTAGTTTTCACATCAGATTTCTCTTACAGTATTCTCAAAGATGTTCTTACAACATCTAGAAGAGGGAAAAACCACATTCACCGAACTAAACCAATAGGCCATAGAGAAATGGGGACTTGCTTTTCATAATTGTTTTACTCCGGGAAATATGGAGAGGGCCCATTTGTGGAGAACGAACTCAACTAGGGACTCTAATGGGAAAAATCTACCAATCCTCCCCGATCTGCTGTTATTTTCAAAAGGACTGAGGCACTTGATGACAAGCTTTATTTACTAGCCAGAAACAGGGCTCCTACCCATTTTGACAAAATTAAGAAGAAGAAAAATGTTGATGATTGAGCTCAAGGGTTTCCCGATGTGGGTAGTTCATGGACTTCAGATAAGATTGATTTCTCTTTGTTAGAGGCTATTGTTGTTACTGTAGGTGAGGCTAAAAAGCTATCAAACTCTCCAACTGATAAAAAAAAGACAAAACAGAAGCAAAAAGGGTAGTGAAAAGAGGGAAGGAAAAAAGAAGAAGTTTTCCACTGGTTCATAGATCATACTCCGACCCGAATTTCTTCCCTCTTATATTCCTACTAAAGTTCATTCCCAAGAACATGTACATGCCGATCCTTTCTCCCCAGTGTTTTCTGCTGCTGAGCAACCTTCTGTTGAAGGTGATGTCAATTTGGATGACATATGAAACTTGTATTTTGGTGAATTTGACAAAGAGGATTTTGATAAAGCTATCCCCCGATCTAATACCATTGCCAACGTTGTGACATATGATGGGGAATCCTTCGAATTATCAAGTGAACACGATACATTGGTATATGTAATCTTAGGCTACGTAAGGTCAATAGTTGACTTGAAGAGGCAAGTTAGATCTCTTATCAAAGACATCTTTTTCCTTTTGAACTGAAAATGAAGGCCTGAAGAAATCAATCCAGGTAAAACAAATAAGACTGAGACTTTGGGCAAAGAGAAAACAGATCTTAGTGATGAATTTATTCAAGCAAAATCCGATCGTGAAAATTTGCAGGCCAATTATACCGAATTATAGTCCACCACCTCCAAAGAGATCAAATCCTTAAAGAAATAACAGATCAAAGATAAAGGTACCATCAACCAATTATCTGATGATAAGGAAAAGCTACAAGATCTTCTTAAGGTGAAAGAAGATGAGATTACATCTCTAAAAGACAAAAAGGTTCAAGATATTGCCACTATTGTGGATGCATACGTTGATTCTATATTTGGATTCCATGAAAAAAGGGAGGGATCTCTCAAGTCGGATATGGTCATGTTATTTCACGAGACCATTCCTAATGGGACTCTCAAGAATCAATGAAGTTTTGTGCTATATGAACAGAAATCTTTTCATACTATGAATTTAGGTGATAAATTAGGTGTTTTTGGACAAATCTAAGTCTGATGATAAGGCTGCAGAAAATTATTTGATGATGGTCAACAAGAAAATGAAGAGAAAACATAAAAAGGAAAAGTCGAGTAAACTACCGAAGGGAACGAGCCCTAAGGTTAATCATTTTATTATGTTTGTGTTTGGAACTAAAGTCCTTGAAATATGCAAGGTATTTTGTTATTTTGGATCAGATTTTCTAGTAACCCTGTTTGCGCAAGTCCTTGTTGTACACAATGAATTTTGTAATGTAGATCAGATGTCTTTATGACCTTATCAATATTTTATGCAATCTGTACTCTTATCCACTTTATGTTTTGCTTTATTTTCTTTTATCCACTAATATACGATCTTACTCAAAGATGATAAAACTAAAGTAATATATTAAATCCAATCAATCCATTTAAATGTATTTAATTTAAAGGTAATAAACCTTTAATCAGTCTTTAATTTATCCAATCCATTCAAAGGTAAATCATTTGAAGGAAATAAGTGTTTAATAGGTCTTTAATCCATCTGAGCCATTCAAAGGTAATCCATTTGAAGGAGAAAGTGCTTAATAGGTTTTTAATCTATCTGATCCATTAAAAAGTAATCCATTTGAAGCCAGTAAGTGTTTAATAAGTCTTTCATCCATCCGATCACAACTAAAATAATTTCCTTAAAAGGAAAAAGATAGTATATTAATTAAGATCCGGACACCTCATTAAAATATCCTTGCGCCACCAGGGTAGAAAATAGTATGCCCCCAAATATTTATATTAAGGAAAAACAAAGTAAATATTTACAAGACGAGTTTAAGCTAAGGATAAACTGAGATGCTCAACATTCTAAAGGTGCTTCAACAGGTTGCCATATTTATCTAGAAGCTTGTACGTTCCTTGCTTGACTCTTTCACATATAATGTATAATCCTTCCTAGTTTGGAGCCAGGTTTCCGAAATGCTTCTCCTTAGTGTGTAAGAACACTTTATCTCCTACTTGAAAGTCTCTTCTTTTTAATTTAGATTCAAACATTCTCCTCATCAAGCCTTGGTAATGTACAGTTCTTAAATGTGCTTTAATTATTTTTTCTAAAATAAAATTTAACTGAGCCCTCACATCTATCTCATTGTTTCTTTCAATATATTTTTTAACTCTGAAGGAAGGAAGAGTAGCTTCTATAGGTGTGATCGCATCCATCCCATAAACTAGAACAAATAGAGAATCTTGAGTGGTTGTATGAAAAGTGGTTCGGTATGCCCATAATACCTCTTGTAAGTAGCTTGGCCTTTCCCTACTGCTCCCTCTAAATTCTTTTTCAAACCCGTTAAAATGTTCAATTTGCCACTTCAACTTGCCCATTTGCTTGAGGATGAAAAGGAGAAGAGAAACGATTCTTGAATTCCTCTTCATGTACAAATAAATACATATATTTGTTATCAACTGAGGACCATTATATGTAGTGATGCGCTTGGGAATACCAAATCAGAAGCATATATTGGATAAGGTAAACTTTATCACTGCCTTAGATGTTGTTCCAGATAAATGTGCAAATTCTACCCATTGGGGAAATACTCTATTGCCACAATTATGGTCCGATAACCCCTATAAGCCATTTGAAGAGGTCCAACGAGATCCAGTCCCCATCTATCAAAGGATATTGGTTCAGACACTGATTTCATGGGACCTGCTGTGACATGGATCACATTTTCATATCTTTGACAAGGGTCACATTTTTTCACCAGATTTTTAGCATCTTCCATAATAGTAGGCCAATAATATCCAGCTAACAAGACTCTTCTAGTCAAAACTTTATAGCCACAATGTGCTGACCCTTCTCCATCATGTAATTCTGATAGAACATTTTGAGATTCATTAGATCCGAGGCAACGCAACAAAGGCACGCTGAAAGTTTTTTGTAAAGAACCCCCCTTAAAACTAGAAATCCACGAGTGGTATATAATATTTTCTTGGCCAACACTTTGTTTGTAAGAAAAAATTCACTAATGATAAACTCTTGAATCTCAATTCTACAGTCTTGTGAGAGTGTGTCTGATACTTATAGATTTTCTCCCACTTCACCCTTTATTTCTGCGGTTGTGGCTATGGAAGGACATTCTTGCACAAGGATCCAATGATATGCTTCAGAGTAAGCTATAATGGCTAATGAATCATCCATATATTTTTTTTTATCTTGGAACATGTTCATATTCGATACGTGTAAACCCAATTGAAATCTCTCTTAACACTTCCAGATTCGTTATCAAGTGTTCTTTCCTAGTTTCGGATTGCCCCGGTGTTTGACTCTCTTGGCAACACATATCTGTGCTAACCTTAATCCAACTATGGCTACTTCATATTCTAACTCATTTTTGGAGGCTCTGAAGCTAAATCGTATAGCTTGGTACATGGAATCACCATATGGAGAAACCAACAAATTCCAGCTCCACATCCCATTGTACTAGAACCACCATTAGTTCAGATCACCCATTCCCTCTTAAATTTACTAATTTGAGCTTCTTCACGAGGCCTTTTAGAATGAATTCCTACTAAAATATCAGTCGTATCTTGAGCTTTGATTGCAGTCCGAGGTGGAAAGTCAATGTTCTCCAAGCTCAACTGACCACTTAGTAATTCTTCCCAATATATCATCCTTTTGTAGCACAATTTCCAATGGAAAAGAAGTTCGAACTGCTATAGATGGTGCTTGAAAGTAAGGTTTTATTTTTCTAGCTTCTATTACCAATGCGAAGGCTAACTTTTCCAAATTTAAGTACCTTTTATCGCATCCAACAAACTCTTGCTTATATAATAAACAGGGCGGGGGTAATTATCCACTTATCGTACCAATACAACACTTACAACTCACTCCCATACTACTAGATACATATAAAGTCTTTCCCATTCAACAGGTTTGAATAACATCTTGGGTGAGGATAATTGTCTCTTGATTTCAAGGAAATCTTGATCACAAATTTAAATCTTTAGCATTTCTTAAGACTTGGAAAAACTGTGCACATTTGTCTGATGATCTTGAAATAAACCGATTCAATGCATCCAATCTTCCAATTAACATCTGAACTTCTTTGGTATTCTGATGTGGATCCATAACTAATAAAGAATTAACTGATCCAGATCAGGTTGAATCCCTTTCTCACTTATAATATAACCCTGAAATTTACCAGATCAGACTCCAAAGGTACATTTTAAGGATTTAATTTCAAATTGATGGCCTCCAAGTTAGAAAAGGTTTCTTGGAGATCAGATATGCGATCTTCCTCCTTAGGGATTTTTACCATCATATCGTCGATATATACATTTATATTTCTTCCGATTTAATTAGCAAATTCTTTATTCACTAATCGTTGATAAGTGGCTCCAACATTCTTCAACCCAAAAGGCATTACCATATACCAATGAAGCCCCCTATCTGTAATAAAATTAGTGTGAATTTGATCATTCAGATCCATCTTTCTCTGATTATAACCTGAGAAAGTATCCATAAACGACAATAGCTTGTTCCCTAAGGTAGAATCTACTAGTTGATCTATCTGGGGTACATGAAACAGATCCTTAAGACAACCTCTATTAAGATCTGTGAAGTCAATGCACATACGCCATTTTTCATTTTTCTCCTTGACTAAATCTTGGTTCGTTGTCCAAAAAGGGTATTGAGATTCTTTAATATGTCCTACCTTAGTCAGCCAATCTACCTCTCAAACTATGACTTCAGATTTTTCTTTGGAGAAATCTCTTATTTTTTGTACCACTGACCCATCATCGGATCAGACATATAGTTTGTGGCTAATCACACTTGCTGACACTCCAGTTACATCCTCGTTACACCATGCAAACACATGAAAATTATTAGATAAAAAAGATAATAATTTTTATTTTAGCTTTAATGGTAGTTTAGATGTGACCCTGACATTTTTACCTTCAGACCAAGCAATGAATTTCAATTTTTTCAACTGGGATTACAGCACTAAGAGCCTCCCTTGGATCATCTATCTCATTTACTTTGGCAGAAGGCTCTACTGATTGCTATTCTTTGTCAACCTTCACTGCTTCTAAATATTTTGGAGCAAGAGCAGAGCAATGAATTTCAATTTTTTCAACTAGGATTGCAACACTAAGAGCCTCCCTTGGATCATCAATCTCATTTACTTTGGTAGAAGGCTATACTGATTGCTATTCTTTGTCAACCTTCACTGCTTCTAAATATTTTGGAGCAAGAGCAGTGACATAACATTGACGAGTTATCTTTTGGCTACTTCGGACGACACCCACTTGTCCTTCCAAATCATATTTCAAACATTAGTGGATAATGGAAGCTACTGCATGCATCCTAAATAACCAAGATCTGCCGAATATAACGTTTTAAGATGTTGGACATTCCACTATTATAAATAAAACCCTCACCATCTTTTTAAACGGTTCTTTCACCAACAAGACCTCTTCGTCAAACTCTCCAATTACATCGGCTGAGCTCTCAGTAAATCATACTATGGTCCTATTTGAACGTTGGATGATTGAAGGATTCTTCATTTTCTTGTAAGTTGATAGAAATAAAATATTTTTTGAATTTCCTGTATCAATCAGGATCTAACGTACATCATTGCCTCCAATGGATGCTCCTATCACCACAACATCTTCATGTGGACCTGTAATATCTCTTAAATCATCCTTATCAAAGAAAATGAATGGAGCAAGGCTTTGATAAAAATATGTAGACATTTTGTTTCTCTAACTGAGTTGCCAGACTATTAACATGCCTTTTTCTTGAACAACTTGAGGGCGCAGTCACAATATCTCCTCAAAAAATGGTTAAATATTAAAAAACGTTACATAGATCAGATAATATTGTAGTTTTCTTTACTATCATCTGTACTTGATTCTCATCCGGATCAGGATCGAAGTATTTTGAATCCACATCAAACCTTTCTATGATTACCATACCATCTTCTTGTCTAGATGCACCTATACTTTGTCCTGGACCAGTTAGTGATGCTGCTCGTGCTGTATTTACATTAGGCTGGGAGTGAGTATTGACTTGCCTATTGCCCCCTTTTTTTAAACAAAAGTTGACAACTTCCTCCTTTCAATCAAATTCTGCACCTCTTGTTTTAAGGCGATGTAATCTTGGGTATCATGACCCACATCATTGTGGTACTTACAAAAATGAGTATTCCGATTTTCTCTAAGAGATTAAATTGGTGTTGGTCATCTAAAATGCACAACATTCTTAGTTTTTTAATAAATAGTAGCCACACTTTCACCTAGTTTGGCAAAACATTTAGGTTGAACCCACTGACCTCTCGTGGGTCTCGCTTATTGGCCTTAATTTGATTGATTTTGTCTGGGCTAATGTGACTCTTGTCCGGAATCCTTAGGTCTATAATTAATTGTAGCTTGGGATTGAGTAGTGGCTTGTGGGATCGAAGTTGTAGGAGCAGACTTATTTTGGCATGAAACTCTAGATTTTTTTAGTTTTCTCCACCTTAATTTTTTTCCGACCTTATTTAATAATCCAGCCCATGTTATTGCCTTTTTCCAAGTTACCATATCATCCAACTAAGCCGGATTCAAACCTTGTCTTAAAGAAGCAATGACGACTTGTTCAAAACAATCAGCCAATCCATTCTTTGTGTTCACAAAACGGCTGATGTATTCCTTCAATGACTCAATCGACACTTGGGAACAATGGATGATAATATCATCATTCCTCTTAAGCTCTTTACTTCCCACGAATTGTATCCGAAAGACCATCCATAAAACATCAAATATTTTAATAGACCCATATGGTAAACTATTATAAGATTTTAAGACACTCCTCTAGAAAGTTTGTGAGAAAGTGGGGTATAAAATTTTATCATCATCATCAAAATTCATCATAAATATTTTGAAATGCTCGAGGTGGCTATCAGAATCTTTGCTTCTATCGTATTTTTCCATTTTGGAGCTGTCAAACCGCCTTGGCAAATGTCCAGAGAGTATCTTTGAAAACAAAGGTGATTGTCTCCAATTGTGGTTACAGCTAAATACATTGTCTTTATCAGGAGTAGAAAATATATCTGGTTCGGACTGGATATCAAATTGATCACTAAGTAGATGATAAAAACTGTGATCTGCCGACCCCTTTATTTTTCCCTGATATTTATTCTTTTTCACTTTTCCCTTCCTATCCATGTTCATAGAATGTTTCTTGGTTATCCTCACTTTCTTTTTCTGAAGGCCTTGGTCACTACTTGATGAAGTAGACCCATCAAAGTAAGATGTTGTGGTTGAATTGTTCAGCAGAATCCGACGTGTTCGTCACTTGTTTAGTCTGATGCTCATTTTTATAATTAGTAAGAGCCTTTAGGGACTGATCATTTTCACCTTGTTTGTTATTTTTACCAGGCTCATCTGTAGATACACCTCCCGTATCAGACTTTTCTTTCAACCCTTTTTCAGCTTGCCTTTGGGCTCTCAAAGCTTCAATCTCAATCGTCAACTGATCACATTCATCTTACATGAATTGTCTTTCCTCTATGTTGTGATTGACATGAGACACAACAACATGCTCATTATCATCTCTTATTCCTTCATTTTCATGAGGTGTAACTTCTTGCATATTGATATACATGCCTCAATGATTTCCGAAGTACGAATATTAACTAAGGTTTTGAATAGAGTTATTCAAGCACCTCACTTTCCCACTATGGTCGCCAATTTGGTGATGATGAAATATATTACTAGGGTAAAAGAAGGAAATCCTTTAGGTTATATTGTATAAGTGCTTGGATAGATAGTAGTGCGAGAAAATAAGTGCTTGCATTTAATATTTTTGGAAAACGTCCAACCTATTTAATATTGCTGGTTGAGGTATTTATACTTTTTCTAAGATCCATGGGCCGTTCGGGTCGAGTCTTCTATTTGGGTCACTTTGATGATCCCTCAAGCCCATGATCTAAGGTACTAGGCACATAGCTGAGTCATTGGTCCACTTAGGTTACTATTCAATCATTGAATTTTATACCATTTTTTCTGAATTACCTCTTTGAATAAACTCTAAATTACTGTAATCCACCTTCAATGATATCTGATCCTATCACTAGTAGTAATAATAAATCTAACATAAATTGAAATACTAGTAGTTATAATAGTAAACTATCCGTGAAAATACCATAAAATATATATCCGTCAAATTAACAACTCGAGAGCCCCAAACCAAACCTATATGCCTCTTCGCATAACCCGATTAATTTTAGAACTTAAACTATCAACCTCTTCATATAGAAAAAAAAATCAGTATATCCTCTTCACCTCATTTCTATGTAACAAGATAGGGATCTTCAATTATTAGGCCAGTCACTGTACTTCCCAATCTTTTTTTTCTTCTGATTTTGATTGTTGGTTGATGTTATAATGACTATGAGCTCTGATTGTTGCTCTAATTCGAAGATTCCTAGTGTAAATCCAGTGACCTAAATACACTGTATTAGGTTAATCTATATATTCTGTTTGTATTCGAATCTAGTACGACTATCATAACTAGTATCTTATATTTTAATTACGAATCACAGGTCCTTGACATATGCCTACTGATATTCCAACTGCTTGTGAATAGATACATCGTCGTTTAGATGTTACTAGGGCCGTTGTTACATATGAATTCTTTGATGGTGTCGATGACTTTATTTTACGAGCTCAGACACACACAAGTTTCGTAGGAGAGAGTAGTTTGATATTGCGTCCATACTCAAAATATAAAAATATTTACAAAAAATACAACTGATATTATGCACCAGCGTATAGTGGGACATGGATTTATGGAAGACTATTACTATTGGGTATATCATGGAGATAGTTTAGGGAGTGAGGATAATTATCAGGGGAGTCCTGCTAACCAATTTGCTGATGACGAATTTTATAAGATGGTAGGTGATGGTTTGAGATTCAGGGAGCCCATCAATGAGGGTGAGGCTCCAAATGAGATTGTTGCTGCGTACTACAAGCTATTGTGTGATGCTGATGAACCATTTTATGAAGGTTACACCATAATGTTTAAGTTAGCGATAGTGTATGAACTTATTAATTTAAAATCTGAGTCAATGATTTCCAAGAGAAACCACAAGCGCTGTGTCTATTATAAGATGAATAATACCAAACAGAGATATCAAAAGTCTTTCTACATATTGGCCCGCAAAGAAGATATTGATGCCTCTTCGTCTGCCTTAGAAAAAAATAGACGCATGTGTTGACAATTGTATGTTGTTTTATGGAGATGCAGCCAGCCTTGAGTGTTGTTTGCAGTGCGGTAAGTCGCGTCACAAAGTATAATCTAATACAAGGAAAAATATAGATTAAAAGGTGCTAAATTACTTTCCCATAGGACATAAACTACAAAGGCTGTTTATGTCAGGAAAGGCTGCTAAGAATATAACATGGAACTATCGTAATCTATCTGTTGACGGATTCATGATACACCCAAGCCATGGTGGCGCGTGGAAGTATTTTGATAATTTTTATTCAGAGTTTATATCAGAACCACGTAATGTGAGATTTGACTTATGTACCAATGGATTAAATCCATTTGAAAAGTTTGTAATAAATTACTCTTGCTGGCCGGTGTTGGTATGCGTTTACAATCTACCACCTGGTTTATGCATGAATGATCCGTATTTTTTTAAACACTTATAATACATGTTCCTTGCAGTCCAGAAAGATATCTTGATGTATTAATGCGACCATTAGTCGACTAGCTTAAACACCTGTGAGGTGATGGTTTTGTGACGTACGATGCTGAAAACCGGGTCAATTTTATGATGCAAGTAGCACAAATATGGGCAATCAATGATTTCCCCGATTATGGTATGTTATCTGGTTAGAGTACGCACTGTAAACTGTCATGCCCGTATTGTATGACTGAAACAAATACACATTACCTTATGAGAGGTAAGAAGGTATGTTGGTTTGATTGTCATCGGAAGTTTCCATGTAAGGACCACTCGCACATGAAGAATGAAGTTGCATTTTGGAAGGAAAAATGGTTACACATGTAGTTGAAAACAAGCGACTTATCGGGGATGAAACACTAGATTATGTTTTACAGGCCACTCCTCCAAATGAATTCAGTGAATCCAATCGCAACCACAAGTTATCGGGATATAATAAAAAATATAATTGGACAAAGAAAATCATTATTTGGGAGTTACTTTACTAGAAGGATAATCTGATTAGGCACAATATAGACTTGATGCATACCGAGAAAAACTGTTTCGAGAACCTGATATTTACTATCATGAATCTTAAATCAAAGACTAAGGACAGTGCAAAATCTAGGGAATATATAAAGTATTTATGCTCAATGAACTATTTGAATCTGACCGATGACCCAAGGTTAGGAAAGGTTAAGCTAAAGTCTAATTATGTACTTAACAAAGATCAACAATAGGTTGTTCGAACATGGCTAGGAAATTTAAAGCTGACAGACGGTTCTACAAGCAATCTCTCACGCTGCACAGATATAGAGGGTTTTGGTGGCTTGAAAATCCATGATTTTCAAATTCTTATAGAGAAATTGTTACAAGTTCCCTCATGTCATTTATTACCAAATCCAATATGGTAGACATTAGTTGATTTGTGTCATTTCTTCCAAGACCTCTGTCCATCAACCCTTCGCGTGGAACAATTACTTGTGCTGGAGAAAAATATAGCAAATTACTGTATAAGTTTGAGAAGATATTTCCTCCAGCGTTCTTCGATGTAATAGAGCATCTTCTGATTCATTTTCATATGAAGTGCGTAATGGTAGACCTTATCAATATTGGTGGATGCATCATTTTGAGTTGTAAGTTTTTTCTATTTGGTTTTAGTAAATGTTTACGTTTTTTTGTTACGAATTAATTGATGGAAACCTCTGTTTAAACCTAATTAGGTATCTTGGTAAGCTGAAAATTATGGTGACTTAAAAATCATATGTTGAAGGATCTATCTCACAAGCATACTTTCTCAAAGACGTGTCATCGTTTTGTGAGATGTATCTAGATGAAAATGTGCAGGAAAATCAGCAAAAAACACTGCGGAATGATGATGGAGGCTGATGAACATTTATCGATCTTTCGGTATCTTGGCAGACCAAAAAGAGACGGTAAGAAGTTTTAATACTTGTCTAAAAAATATTCAAACATGTTACACATATATGTCTTGAAGAATACCCCTGAAATTGCCACTATTATTGAGTGAATTTTTATTGATTTGGCACGATATAAAAATTGCATTACTAATGTTTATTTTGCAGCTCTGACAATACACAACTTCTGTAACTGAATCCTGATTCTACTGCAACGTAGCTCGATCAATACTTCGTCGAGAGATTTTGTCAATGGCTGAAAGAATATATAATATTCAATCTACTTATTATTTATTTTTTTTAATCACTATTTTCTTACTTGCATTGTTTTTCAGTACATACAATATTAAATCCAAACATATAACAATGTTACGATGTTGTATGTATTACATTCAATTCCTGAAAATCATGGTGAAACTCATGGTAAGCTGAAACTTATGGTGACTTAAAAATCATATGTTGAAGGATCTATCTCACAAGCATACCTTCTCAAAGATGTGTCATCATTTTGTGGGATTATCTAGATGAAAATATGCAGGAAAATCAGGGAAAACCACTGAGGAATGATGATGGAGGCGAAGTGGAGGCTGACGAACATATATCAATCTTTTGGCATCTCGGCGGACTAAAGAGAGGCAGTAAGAAGTTTGAATACTTGTCTAAAAAATATTCAAACATGTTACACATATATGTCTTGAAGAATACCCTTGAAATTGCCACTATTATTAAGTTAGTTTTTATTGATTTGCCACAATATAAATATTGCAATACTAATGTTAATTTTGCAGCTCTGACAATGCACGACTTCTTCAACTCAATCCTGATTCTACTGGAACGTAGCTCGATCAATACTTCATCGAGAGATTTAGTCAATGGCTGGAAGAATATTTAATATTCAATCTACTTATTATTTATTTTTATAATCACTATTTTCTTGCTTGCATTTTTTTAAATACAATATCAAATTCAAACATATAACGATGTTATGATGTTGGTTGTTTTACATTCAATTCCTAAACTTGCTGCTGGTATGAACTCACTTTGTTTACGGTAGTAATTTTGATTTTTGTTTGAGTAGTTTCATTTAGCGTAAAAGTGAGATTTTATGTAATTTATAGTAACTAGATCCCTGCATTTCTAATAGTTATTTCACTATCGTTGCAACAATATTAATAGATTGGATGTTATTTGTGTAAGGACATGTCCTTGTGATATAATTTAGTATAAAGTTAACGTGATGAAAATTTACAAAAGTGTTATAAATTACTTCATGTGAGTATAGTTTATAAATTAGTGTATGTTGCTTATTTTTTGTGAGTGTTATAAATTACATTCTTCCATGCTTATTCATACATAGGTTGCTATAAGTATCGATACATTGGACTGTCGTATATCAACATTGGCCAATAGTCTCTATTGCGAGATTCACAAGTTTGAGGGATATTACACCAACGATTATGGTAGCGCCGAACTACGAGATGGAACAAACGACGGCAAACACAGGGAAAAGAAAGATGAAAACAGAAAATTAATAATCTCTAACCCTAGGTCAGAGTATAGGAGAATTTAGAGAAAACTCAAGTTATATTCTAAAAAAGTCTAACGACAAAAAATAGGGTTTGAGAACCTTTTATAGAAGTACTCAAAACCCTACACCAAATTAAAAATTTGTTCCTCACGAGATAAAATAAAGCCCAGCCAAATTTCAAAATGATTGGAGTTGGTTAAGTATTTTAATTAAATCTGATAAAAATAAAACAATGTAGAAAATTAACTAAAACGGCAAAAAGAGGGCTTAAACGATGAAATTTTGGGCATGGATTTCATCATCGAGCTTTTCCCCGTGATTCTTCCAAAACATCGTTGGGCTTCTGGACACGTTTGATTTGAGTGACTGCAGTTTCTAATTCGGATACTTAGGCCCGAAATAAAACCCGTTTTCGTTTGTCCAAAAGGACCATATAGTCATGGGCTCGTGTAACTTCATTAGATTACCTTTTCGACACAAACGTGGAAAGGGCGTAAGACAAACAATAATGGTGTCATAGTTGAGGGGACATAAGGTGCTGATGTGTTAAAATACTATGGCCAAATAACATAAATTTGGGAGGTGTCCTATGGTGGGATGATGAAATCGATTGTGTTTTTTCAAATGCGATTGGTTTAGTAGTGATAGGAAAAACATATGAATTCACCCTGAAAATGGTTTGATAGAATTTATTCGAAGAAGTCAGATGTCACAACATGATCCATTCATATTGGCTGCTCAAGCTTGGCAAGTCATCTCTTTACTAGACAGTCTAGAGACAAGCTTTCTCAGGGAAGTATATGGATTTTACACCCTACATGAGGCGTTTAGTGTCTATCATGGAGATATAAGTTTTAATACTCAATAGCTTTATTGTATAATTGGTTTTTAATTTTGTTAAAAAAAATTACTCATTTACGTGTTTCTTACATAGTGAAGAAGATAGTTAGTTTGCGATGTTTTGCGATGTACGATAATCTCCACAAATGGGACTTCAAGAAACAAACTAGAGTATGAGAGAAGGTGATGGAGACTATATTCGAACCTCTCGTCGATACAGTCTCCCGTTGGCATACCAACCTACACTTGATAGAGACATTCGTCGAGCGATAGTATGATAAGATGTC
Organism: Limnanthes douglasii subsp. nivea; assembly: GCA_036936605.1. NCBI lineage: Eukaryota > Viridiplantae > Streptophyta > Magnoliopsida > Brassicales > Limnanthaceae > Limnanthes > Limnanthes douglasii. The sequence continues at coordinate 199,298,028 of JAUPFV010000004.1, read as the reverse complement.
CCTGTTTTATATCTCGTCTGGTGAGATGACCGTGACTTTAGATGACGTCCACGTAATCATGGGACCACTGGTCACATGTATGTCATTTTATGTTTTATCTTTTGATGATGAGACGAAGATGAGCCTTACTTATCCTACCATGCTTGGTGTACGGGCATTTGACTTGGTTAAGAATCTTAGGAATGCTACTAGTATGATATTGATTTGGCTGCATACTACATTCACAAGTGATAGATACAATGATAGTATGATTACAGATGCTAGGGTTGAACACGTCACTCGTACGTATGTATATTTCTGTTAGTTACCACTATTTGCGCCAACAAACCCAACAATAAAATTTCCTTAGATTACCTCCAGTTTGTTAACCAATACCACATTATGGATCGGTACAATTGGGGTCAGTTGGTATTGGCGTAGTTATATAACTCCCTCAGCCAGCGTTCCTTGCATGGTACGGGAGATATTTGTAGGTTTATAAGGCTACTGGAGGCGTGGATATTTGATCACTTTAGGCAGTTTCGTGCTGCATTGTTTAGTGATTACGACCTATCGTTACTGCTTATTCGCTGGTTTGCGCCACTAAAGCTTGGTATTTCTCAGGTTGTACGGAAGGGGTTGAGGCACACTCTCTCGATTTGTACAGAAACATATGTAAGTAGTATTTTTAAAATTTAAACGTTATGTTTCTTATTATTAAACTTGTCATTTTTGTCTGTCAACTTTTTCATTTCAGGTTATTTTCCTCATGTATGAGTATCTACGGGATGAGCATCTGTTCCATAATATCATGTGGGTTGAGCTTACAATAAAGACGTTTGACGTTGTTGTTCCTTATTACCTAGATCGCGTGACTCGCCAAATGGGCCACATTGAGCTGATGTCGTGCAACATACGTCCTCTTCCTACCAAAAAATCAGGCAAGAAGATTGTTCAGAGGTAAACTTGGGATGCTTTACAGTGTGAAAATTGGAAGCATAATATTTTCACCAGTGTAGGTAAAGCATATGATGGTGGGGAGGCTAGTACTGGCGCATTGTATGTTGTTTGGATGAAGAAGAACCTGTGGTATTTGTGACTACCCTGCTTTGGTTCATAATAATGGAGGTCCTCTAGTGCACCCTCAGTGTGGCGTTGATTCCGAGGAATACGATTGGATCTTTGAGTTTTTATCACGACTACCCACGTTACCGTACGACGAATTGTTAAAGGCTGCAACTGAGATGGGCATGATTGTCGAGCGATATAGACGTCGTTAATTTGTATGTTGGGACTTGTTTGTTTATATGTTTTTAAGACTATGCTACTATGTTTGTTATTGTGTTTTTACGACTATGATTCAGATGGGCAGGATTGCGTTTGTTACTACGTTTTTAGGATTATGTTACTATGTTGGGACTTGTTTGTTACTATAATATTTTATAACTAATCCATGGTTTGTGTTATTGTATGTTCGAGTAAGTTATTCGAAGCACCAAGATATTATTTAGGTTATCACTAAGACGACTAATAAGTAGTATAAAACACACACAAACTTCGGATATAACTTTAACCAATAGAAAAAGGTATAACAAAACTTAGTAAATGATTAACATAGTAAGCTGTCGCATGAGACAACTTCAGTCGCGGTCGCATGCGATTGTGTTGCAATTTAAATGTGACACATATTCCTCTGTTTGATAACATGGGCCAAAACATTTTGAAGCGGTCGCATGCGACCAGACTATGCCTGTTGCGTAGCTCACTTGCGACACATATCCCTCTGTTTGAAAACAAGGCCAAAACTTTGTGAAGGCATCACATGCGACCAAGCCTTTTATGGTCGTGTTCACCTCTGTTGCGAATTATATGCGATCCATAGCCTTCTGTCTAAAAAAATGGGCTAAAATTATATGAAGCCATCGCATGCGACCATGCGATACGCGGTCGCATACGACCATGTTTAATATTCTACTACTTCGTGGAAATAAAAGTATTTAAGATAAATTTAACTTCAATTCAAGCATATTCAAATGACATACAAACAATTAAATACCAAGCGTAGGAAAACAGGTCAATAAAGCTTGACATCAACCAAACAAAATACGACTATAACTTAGTAGTCGAAGTTGTATCTCATTTTATCTTCAATAGGTGATGAGTTCCGAATAACATCCTCTTTTTACTCAATCATATCCTCGACATATGCTACCATATTATTCGTAATGAAATCATAAACTTTCATCTTTCACACTTCTTCAGCTTCTTGCTTAATTTTGTATGACATGTATAACAGACGTAGCACTGGTTTCGATTTAACATTATTGTAACATGTGGTGTGTCATTCAAGCTTAATTTCTTAACTGACATTAGTTACATAAATATTTTGAATCTATGATAGTACGGATATTCCCATTGACTCACTTCTTCGTTGGCGTAGGCACCCCACGACGTGTATAATGGTGGAAATGGTCCATCGGGTGGAGTAGTAATCTGCGAAAAAAGAGTGAAATTAGTTCTTTAGGTATGAAATAAGTAACAAAGGTTAATAAATATTAAAAGGATGATATACTCATATTAACAAAAGTGGCATCCATCTACGAAAGAAATTCTAACTTCTATAATCGTTGAACCGTTCACAAGTGGGCGTCCACAAATTGGTAGAAACGATAATGACGCTGCTTGCGAGACATGGTATACCATGCACTGATAACTTGTCGCAATGACTAGTCTTATGTTCGAAAATGTCATCCAGTAATGACTAGTAGGGTTGGGCTCGAAGTAATCCAACCTATGTACCATATCATCAAACACTTTGGGCAAACCATAAACCTCCAACCAAGATGCACGGTTTTCATTCAACTCTTTCAACAACATGCGTCTAACATATTTCTATTTCTCCTCATCATTGTATATTGAATGCACTAGGGACCGATATCCGCATTGTCCACCCGGAAGAACGTTCACCAACTTAATTATATATGAGTGTAGAAAATCCGGGATGCAATCCAGATATATATGGTCTTGTTGATCATGACCAAAAGTACGAATGAAGCTATCCATTGCGGATAAAAAAAATTCAAGTCATCTTCACGCGAAGTGAGATCTATATGAACAATATCTAATCGTCTCCAAAATATATCCACATCTACTTGAGGAATTCATATACCCTCTCTAGCTATTGACGCAATTTCATATGCGCATCGTAACCCATATGTTTTCATAAGGACGCTTCCTCCACATGCTACCCCATCTACTCCTATATTTTTAGATCGTACAATAACATGCAACAAACGGTTTAGGGCCTCATTCGAAACATAACTTTTAAGTATCTTGGTCAAAGAACAATTAGTACCGGGTAGACTACAAAACATACTTTGCTCGAACGATTCGAGGATCCCTCCATGTTGCTTCGTTAAGAGGTTGTGAAATTTTTCTCGATTTTTTTTGAAATTGCATTGATTTGTCCCAAGGTATTTTTTAGGCAAAAGTGAGCACCCTCACACCTACATAATACAAGTACATAATTAGAACGTATTTTTAAAGAGATATAATAATAAAATAAAAACTAAAATTAAAGGAAATACATATATTTGTTGTTGTTTGCCCGTAATGTTTGATCTTGTTCGTTCGATATTGAAGAAAATTGTCACCATATTTCCTTATCCATGCGTCCATAACGTAATCAAAACACTTGGGGTGAGAGGAGAACATCTCTTTCAATATAGCTAGAATCTTTTCGTAACTTTTAACCGTGTTCGCTCCGGCTACATAGCCATAAAACTCGATAAATTGTCTCACAATCACATAATCTTGGAATATCTTACGAATTGTCCGTAAAATGTTCTTACCAATATGCCACGTGCATAGCAAGTGGTGTGTTCCCACAAATATTCCCTCAATAGATCGCATGAGAGCTAACTCTCGATCGGTAACAATAAAGCTCGGAAATACGCACACACTATCTATCAACAAACCACGAAAAGTACCCAAAGCCCATGTATAATTCGGTATCTTCTCTCTGCTCATAATAAGCATACGCAACGGTAAATGTAATAGAAGTAGACGTAAACACAACAATCTCTAATAATGGCATCTTATACCTAGTCGTCTTGTAGGTACAATCTATGAATATTACATTAGAGAATGTATGCGGAAAATAATTGGTGATCACCTTTAATTTGTCTTTCAAGCGCTCCCACATTATATATACATGCTTACTCAATTTCATCAACAAATATTGCATTTGGGTTTATCCCCCGTGCTTAACATCTCGACGTCTTTTGCGGAAATTGTAGATTGCATACATGTTTGAAATATTCTCCAGATATTGATACTTCGAACCTAATATATATCTCTGTAGGACGCGAAGAGATGTGAGATAAACTACGAACTAGTTCATTTTCATCCCATTTTAGCCTACAATCGTGGGAATGGTTGTCTAAGCGAACGTAGGGATCATGATTGTGTGTACCGTTTATCATCTCCAAACATCATTGCATGACTAGTACGTCAATCATATGACCTTTTAACGCAAACGGACAATTATATTTTTTCGTGATAGTCTTCCGCTTTCTTAAAGTATCCACCTTCACTTTTGATACGAAAATACCGTACCTCTCGCAAACGTAATCTAATCTAGGAGTTCTTCCCCATTTCCCGCTATCGTAGAGCTTTATAATCATGACGAACTTAATCTTCTTAGATGCTGCGTACACGAAAGCATGCAATTCGTCTCTCGTAAATAATCTATCAGTTGCGAATATTTTTGTGTAATCAGCATCCATACACGGAGATTGAGCAGGTTCCTCCTACAACGAATGACAATGTAACTTAATATATAACGAATCACATGCAAATGATATTATATTGGTCGCATGTATTTTACGATGAAGCTATTGGACATGTCGCATTAGTGGTTGCGATGAAGCTACTGGACATGTCGCATGAAGGTATGCGACCACTATGTATAACCCGCCGCACGACTCGTACGATCACGACGATTCAAAACAGAACTCGAGTTAATCTCGTTACTTTCATTCGATAAGCGTCTTCTTCGTCCAGTAAGTCCTTCAAAGAGACGCCCATTTCATCATCTTCCATGAATACTTCGATGTTTGGTTTTTTGTGGTAGATTTTGTGGATTTGGGTGTGGAAGGTTAGTTTTTGAGTTTTAGGGTAATAAATCGTTAGGATTTATGGTAATTTTTGGGAGTTTTCAGATTCTAGGCAATTTTTAGAGATAAATAACATCGTTGTAATTAGTTAGAGTGAAAATAATAAATTAGGAAATTCAAATTTGAATTTAAAAAAAAGAAGATATTTATAACCTTGTTTTTTATACATATTAAATAAATTTTACAAAAATAAAAAATATATATGACGGTTATTTTGACGATAAGAGCATGTACATCGTACATGCTAAATACATTGTTTGTTAACGCGTTCCTAAATTCACTCTACAATGAACGTGTTTAAGTGAGTGTTAACTAAAAAAAGTTTAAATGAAGTTAAATGTTTTGTTAAATACCAAGAGCGACTTAACAATGACACGTAAGCTCCCGTCTTCTTTTTTATTTTTATTTATTTATTTTATTTTAAATTTATTTTATTATTTTTTTTTTATTTTATTTACTTATTTTATGTTTCTTCATTTTTTTTCCATTTTTTTCCATTTTTTTAGTTTTTTTTTAGTTTTTTTAGTGTTTGTTAATAAATATAAAAATAATAATCTTTTATAAAAATACAATTGAATTTTAATATGATATTTTTGAAAAATATATCTAAAAATATGATATAAGAAAATCAAATTTAATATTTTAAAAATATTTTTAAAAATAAACAGAAATGAAATCAAATTTGTTCTATAAAAGATATTGTTGAAAATATATGGAAATAAAATCCTGAAAATAAATTTGTATTTCCTTATTTTTTTTTTCAAATTCTCGGTTTTAAATCAAACAAAAAATATTATCTTATTTTAATTAATTTCACCGTCTAAATTCTTTTATCATCTTCTTCGTATTTTCAAATTCTAATTTTTTTTTTCAATACAAAAAATAATGAAACAAATTATCTAAAATTGTATATGGTAATAAAATTAAGTTTACCATTTATTTAAAGTATTTTAAATAGCGCTTTAAAAATATAATATAAATAAAATAAAAAATAAAATAACAATTTAAAAAATATTTTATCGAATAAGATTCAAATAAATTTAAGTTTGTTAACTAAAAGTGTGCTAAAAGGTAACTATCGTTACCTCATATATCCCTTTATGCACCATAGAAGATTGGTATTTCTTAAGTTGTACGCAAGGAGTTGAGGCACGCACTCTCAATTTGCACCGAAACAGATGTAAGCAGTATTTTTAAAATTTAAACGTTATGTTGCTTACTATTAGATTCGTCATTTTTGTTTGTTTACTTTTTCCTTTCAGGTTATTTTCCTCCCGTATGAGTATCTACGGGCTGAGCATCCGTTCCACAACCTCACGTGGATTAAGCTTACGCTAAAGGCATTTAATGTTGTGGTTCTTTATTACCGAGATCGTGTGACTCGCCAAATGGGCCACATTCAACTGATGTCGTGCAAGATCGGTCTTTCTCCTACGAAAAAAGTAGGCAAGAAGATTGTTCAGAGGTAGGCTTCAGATGCTTTTTAGTGGTCGAATTGGAAGCATAATCTTTTCACCAGGGTAGGTAGATCATATGATGGCGGGGAGGCCAGTACTGACGCGTTGTACCGTTTCTCATCTCCAAACGTTATTGCATGACTAGTACCTCAATCATATGACTATTTAACGCAAACGAACAATTACATTTCTTCGTCGTAGTCTTCCGCTTTCTTAAAGTAACCATCTTCACTTTTGATACGAAAATACCGTACCTCTCGCAAACGTAATCTAGTCTAGGAGTTCTTTCACATTTCCCGCTATCGTAGAGCTTTATAATCGTGACGAACTTAATCTTCTTAGATTTCGCGTACTCGAAAGCATCCAATTAATCTTTCGTAAATAATCTATTAGTTGCGAATATTTTTGTGTAATCAGCATCCATACACGGAGATTGAGCAGGTTCCTCCTACAACGAATGACAATTAAACTTAATATATAACGAATCACATGCGAATGATATGATATTGGTCGCATGTATTTTATGATGAAGCTATTGGACATGTCGCATTAGTGATTGTGATGAAGCTACTAGACATGTCACATGAAGGTATGCGATCACTATGTATAACCCGTCTCACGACTCGTACGATCACGACGATGTTCATCGCAAAAATTCATGCGATCAGATTCAAAACAGAAGTCGAGTCAAGTTCGTTACCTTCATTCGATAAGCGTCCTCTTCGTCGAGTAAGTCCTCTAAAGAGAATCCAATTTCATCATCTTCCATGAATACTCCGATGTTTGGTTTTTTGTGGTAGATTTTGTGGATTTGGGGTGTGGAATTTTAGTTTTTGAGTTTTAGGGTAATAAATCGTTAGGGTTTATGGTAATTTTTGGAAGTTTTCGGTAATTTTTAGAGATAAATAACATCGTTATAATTAGTTAGAGTGAAAAGTATAAATTAGGAAATTCAAATTTGAATTTAAAAAAAAGATATTTCTAACTTGGTTTTTTTTATATATTAAATAAATTTTACAAAAATAAAAAAATATATACGAGGGGAAGAGCATATAGAGTGTACATGCTAAGCCCCCAAGGGGGTAGCCGAGTTGGTTGAGTATGGCATTCTTGTGACCAAAAGGTCATGAGTTCGAGTCCCTCTACATACGCTTTCTCGGCTGAGCCTGTCACCTTGTGTGGTTTACCTTCTGACGTTGGTTTGCAGGTTATCGCGTCAGACTGAGGGTTTACCCTGTGCGCACTCATTGCACTCTGAGTAGCGGCTGCGGGTTCCCTCCTTAAAAAAAAAAAAAAAAAAAAAAAGAGTGTACATGCTAAAAGATAGGCTAAATACATTGTTTGTTAATTCACGCGCTCCTAAATTCACTCAAATGAACCTATTAAAGTGATTGTTAACTTAAAAAAAATTTAAAAAAAGTTAAATGTTTTGTTAAATATTAATTTTTTTTAATTTTATTTACTTATTTTATGTTTCTTCATTTTTTTTCAGTTTTTTTAGTGTTTATTAATAAATATAAAAATAATAATCTTTTATAAAAATACCATTAAATTTTAATATAATATTTTTGAAAGATATATCTAAAAATATGATATAAGAAAATCAAATTTAATATTTTAAAGATATTTTTAAAAATATATAGAAATAAAATAAAATTTGTTATATAAAAAATATTGTTGAAAAATATATGGAAATAAAATCTACATGAAAATAAATTTGTATTTCCTTATTTATTTTTCAAATTCTCTGTTTTAAATATTATCTTTTATAATTTTTATATATATTTTTATCCTATCAATTTTTTTACTTTATCATCTTCTAAATTCGAAAAAAAAAGACTTTTTTTCAATATAAAAAATAATGAAATAAAATATTTAAAATTATATATAGTAATAAAATTAAGTTTATTATTTTAAATATTAAAAAATAAAATTAAACTATTTAAACTTAAATAACAATTTGAAAGATATTTAACGAATAGGATTGAAATAAACTTAAATTTGGTAACTAAGAGGACATTTCTATTTCCCTACGCAGGTGGTAATAACTCATAAATTTAACACTATTGGTTAATAAATATAAAAATAATAATTTTTTATAAAAATACCATTAAATTTTAATAGGGCGAAAGTCCTTCGATCTCTTAGGATTGTCCAACTTAGGAATTAAGCAAATCACAGTAACTTTCACTCCTTTAGGCAACGCATACCCCTCAAAGAAGCCTTTAACCGCATTACACAGATCACTGCCCACATGTCCCAACAACTCTTATAGAACTCTCCATTGAAGCCATCAGCACCTGCAGCATACTCAGAATTCAAACCTTTAACAACCCCATAAATCTCATCTTCTTCAGTATATCTAAAATAAAAATAATAAAAAAAATATCTAAAATTATATATGGTAATAAAATTAAGTTTATTATTTAAAATATTAAAAAATAAAATAAAACTATTTAAACTTAAATAACAATTTGAAAGATATTAAATTTTAATATAATATTTTTAAAAGATATATGTAAAAAATATGATAGAAGAAAATCAAATCTTATATTTAAAAAATATTTTTTAAAAATATATAGAAATAAAATCAAATTTGTTATATAAAAGATATTGTTGAAAAATATATGGAAATAAAATCCTGAAAATAAATTTATATTTTTTATTTGTTTTTCAAATTGTGTAAGAATAAGAAGAATCGCATTGACCTTTCGTAGCTAATCGCGGATCTCTCGTTGTGCAACTATGACTCGTGGAAACCAAAGAGAAAAGGATCGTGAAAGGGCTGCAGCTCGCGCGAAAGGGGCCAAAAAGGACGATGGCTTGACCCCCGAGCAACGCCGTGAAAGGGACGCCAAAGCTTTGCAAGAAAAGACTGCAAAAAAGGCCGCGCAAGCTGCCGGAGGAGGGAGTTCAGCCGGAGGTAACGCAAACACTAAGAAATAGCCCTAATAATCTCAATTGGGATTTGGGGAATTTGAAGTACGTAATGGGTTTTATGTTTTCTTGGGTTTTGTGAAATGATTGTTGTTGGGATTTATATTTGGAATCAGATTGATTGATTGATGATCATGATGTTACATATAAGAAATTGCTATCTTTCTAGTCAAAAAAAAAAAATTGTGTAAGAATAATATCTTTTATAATTTTATATATATATTTTTATCCTTTCAATTCTTTTATCATCTTCTTCGTATTTTCAAATTCTAAAAAAAGACGATCAGATTTTCAAAATCATAATAACTCCCTCATTTTGTGGCAAGAAGATCAACAGCTAGAAAATCCTCATCTTTTTCTTCTCTACCAGCTCGAACAATGGAGACATCTCCAAATATCGGAGGAGGAAGAATCTCCGGCAGTGAAAAGCTGACATCGTCGTTCGATCTTGTCGAACAGATGAATTTTTTTTACGTTCGAGTGCTCAAAGCTAAAGATCTTCCTCCTCACGCAACCACAAAGAGTTGCGACTCTTTTATCGATGTCAAAATCGGAAACTACATGGGAAAAACAAAGGTGATCGACAAACAATCGAATCCGGAGTGGAACGAAGTTTTCGCTTTCACTAAAGAAAGGCTTCAAGGAACGCGGCTAGAAATCGCAGTAAGGTACAAAGCGGGTGATCTGATAGGGAAACTTGCGTTTGAAGTTAAAGATATTCCAACTAGGGTTCCACCAGATAGTCCATTAGCATCACAATGGTATAGACTAGAAGATAAAGATGATAAAAAAATAACAGGAGAACTGATGTTATCTATTTGGTTTGGTACCCAAGCCGATGAGGTTTTTCCAGAAGCTTGGCATTCGGATGCCGCTGCTGTATCAGGTCAGAACATTATAAAAACGCGGTCTAAAGTTTATCTTTCGCCAAAACTTTGGTATCTTAGAGTCAATATCATTCAAGCACAAGATTTAATATCTGTCAATAAAAACAAGAATCCTGAAGTTTTCATTAAGGCAGCTCTCGGTTATGTGGTTGCAAGGAGTAGACCTTCTTTCATCAAGAGTGTTAATCCAACTTGGAATGAAGATATCTTGTTTGTCGCTGTCGAACCCTTTGACGAAACATTGTATCTATCAGTTGAGGGATAGGGTTGGAAAGAACAAAGAAGAATGTTTAGGGAAATGCGAGATTAAGCTCTCTCAAGTAGAGAGAAGGAATACAACGCAAAATGTTTCTGATTTGTGGTATAATCTTGAATTACAAGTAGATGATATAAAGAAAGAAGGGAAATTCGTTGGCCGGCTGAATTTAAGAGTATCTTTAGATGGAGGGTATCATGTTCTTGACGAATCGATTCAATATAGTAGTGATTACAGAGCTTCTACGAAGCTACTGGCATCACCGCCTATTGGTAGGTTGGAATTAGGTGTTCTGAGTGCGAGTGGTTTGCTTCCAATGAAATCGCGAGACGGACGTGGAACAACCGATGCCTATTGCGTTGCTAAGTATGGGCCTAAGTGGGTTAAAACGCGGACGATTGTCGATAGCTTTGTCCCGAAATGGAATGAGCAGTACACGTGGGAAGTTTACGATCCTTACACGGTACTTACAATTGCAGTTTTCGACAATTCGCAAATTGGAAATGACAATGGAAATGATCCCAGGATCGGAAAAGTTAGGATTCGGTTATCCACTCTTGAAACCGACCGGATTTACACGCATTCGTATCCGCTTATCGTGCTGCAACCCAACGGGGTGAAGAAAATGGGAGAGATTGAATTAGCTGTGAGATTTACTTGTCCATCGATGGTTGAAATGCTTCAAGCTTATGTGCGGCCGTTGTTACCACGAATGCATTATGTGCATCCCTTATCAGTATTGCAGCTGGAGAGTTTAAGACATCAGGCTACACATATTATGTCTTCGAGATTAGGCCGAGCTGAACCTCCTTTAAGGAAGGAAATGTAGGATCGAACATGTGGAGTTTGAGACGAGGGAGAGCTAATTACGAAAGATTGTACGGAGTTCTCAAAGGATTGATGGATGCATGGGATTCGTTCGATCAGATTTGTCGTTGGAAAAAACCTACAACCACGATACTCATGCATTGTTTGTTCCTTCTACTAGTCCTTTATCCGAATCCGGTTTTGATTTTGGTTTTCTTCATTTGTTTCACTATTGGGATGTTGCGATACCGGAAGAGGCCAAGACATCCTCCTCATATGGACATACAGTTGTCAAGAGCTGATGTTGCAACACCTGAGGAGCTTGATGAGGAATTCGATACATTTCCGTCGTCCAGACCGATAGAGACTATGAAACTGAGATACGACAGGTTACGAGGGATTGGGTCAAGGCTAATGATAGTTATGGGTGATTTGGCAACCCAAGGAGAAAGAGTCGAGAATTTGCTGAGCTGGCGTGATCCGCGTGCCACTTTTGTTTTCGCGTTGGTTTGTTTGCTCGCTTGTGTTTTGATCTATTTGCTTACTTTAAATGGATTCGTTATTTTAGGCGGTTTTTATGTCATGAGGCATCCGACGTTGCGAAGTGACGTACCGTCTATACCTCATAATCTGTTCAGAAGGCTTCCAACAAAGGCCGATAGCTTGCTATGAGATATCACTTCTTCTTACGTTTCGTTTTCTTTTGAGTAACGTTTTTGTTTCCAGCTAAAACTTAAAAGATGTTACTGGATGTTGAGGTTTGTAAAGTTTCATTCTCTTGAGTTTGTTTTAACTTTTAAAAAAAATTCTAAAAAAAGACTTTTCTTTAATATAAAAAATAATGAAATAAAATATCTGAAATTATTTATGGTAATAAAATTAAGTTTACTATTTAAAATATCAAAAAATAAAATTAAACTATTTAAAATTAAATAACAATTTAGAAGTTATTTTAACGATTAGGATTGAAATAAATTTAAGTTTGTGAACTAAAAGTGTGATAAATGACTAATAAATTCAAAACCTGCTCTAAAATAGAAAATCAGTTTTGACTGACTTTTTTTTTTTTTTTTTTTTTTTTTTTTTCTTCCTAATGACCACATTTGAAATCTGGAGCAAAAGGAGTGTGTTTCATAATATAACAACAAACTCTTCCCAAAAGTTCCAATCTATTTCTTAAGCTTTGTTTAGGCTACAACCTGAAACCAAAAGCTTTTTGTTCATAGTACAGGTTTATATTAATCATTGACTTCAAGTAGCCAGCTGGTGCACTAGGACAATATTCTTCTAAGAATTCGACAGCACAGCAAGGTCACTTATTGCAATGACCGTGATGAAGGTTTACGCACCAGGCTGACCAATACTATCTGGTGTAGCTGTCAGTGGCGGAAAAGCTTTGAGAGGGTTCATTATGACCCCGTCAATAAGGCCATACTCTTTTGCTTCTTTAGCGCTCATGAAGAAATCACGGTCTGTGTCTTGGTTGATCTTCTCCAGACTTTGACCAGTGTGGTAGGCTAAATAGCCGTTTAAGTTTGCCTTGTGATGCAGCATTTCGTTTGCCTGAATATCAATGTCAGTTTGCGCTCCTTGAGCACCACCAAGAGGCTGATGGATCATTATTCTTGAGTTAGGAAGACTGTATCTTTTTCCTTTGGTCCCAGCACTAAGCAAGAATGCCCCCATACTAGCTGCTAATCCAACGCAAACAGTAGAGACATCAGGTCGGATATGCCTCATAGTGTCAAATATGGCCATACCGGCTGTAACGGATCCACCGGGAGAATTTACATACATGACTATATCCTTAGTAGGGTCGACCGCATCAAGATATAGAAGCTGAGCAACAATCATGTTCGCCATATCATCCTCAACAGCTCCACCGCAGCGTATTATTCTATGTTGGAAAAGCTGACTAATAACCCTATGGAAGCGCTCTTGCACCATGGGAGGTGGTCCTTGCCCTTGCGCATACACTGGTAAGTATGGTGAGGAAGGGAGTTGCACATCATCCCTTATGGACCAAATTCCATCACGAGCATTTCTCTCTGGTGCCCAAAAGTCAGTTGAGTAGACTGCTTTAAGTGGAGATTTTTTCCGTTTCTTTTGGCTACTGACTAGCTTCTTTGAATTCCTGGAACGAAGTGGCTCGAAAGGGAGAGATAGTTTCAGAGAATCGGGTGAGGAGACAGGATTTGAAGCGAAGAGAAGAGAGTTGAATCTAAGAGACGAAGATGCCGAAGTAGAGACGCATGTGTGAGCCATTGATGCAGACGACAAGATTGAGCAAGAAATTGATACAGAGACGTGAAATTTGATAGGAGAAAAACCCTTATCTGCTAAAAATTGGGGGGTTTTGCAAGGCAGAGAGGATGGTAGAGCGTTAAAATCAGTTTTGACTTTGGGTAAGCAAACATTCCGACTCCCGAACCTAAATCGTTAATCACTCTTACAAGCGAAGCTACGCTCTCTCGCTGCTCGACCAAGGGTCACAGTTGCGTTAATCAGCCTGTCGTTACTCGCTGAGTCAATATACACTTCCGGAACCAGAACCGTTTCGTCGGCGGTAGGAGGTGGGCTCTCCATCTTCCAAAATTCAATTTCATTTTGTTTCAAAGTCGATTAGTAAGTCTTTCTTCTTGGAATATCTAGTGAAATTAGGTCGATTTGAAACCCTTTGATTTGATTTTGATTTTGATCAGATATATATGCTTTAAGATTCTTGAGTTCAGTCTATTTTATGTGAGAATCTAAGCAAGCAATATGGTTTTTGTTTATTAATTGTAGCTGATTAACTTACTCGGAAATTTGGATTGGTTTAGGTCTTAGTAGGTTGAATTGACATAACTCTACTGAAATTAGGTTTATGTTCTTGGAATATCTAGTGATTTGAAGGACCTGTTTGTGAAAAATAGTAGTAAATGCTATTATGGTGTTTTGAAGTAAAAATTGTGGGCTCGAATGATATAACATTATATGATTCTTATGTGTTTCATAATTTAATTATCTCTTGTGTCATATATAAACATGAGAAATAAGATGGAGAGTTTACCCCAAGAATCGATCAATGAAATCCAGCTAAGACTTCCTGTAAGATCACCCCTTCGTTTCAAATGTGTTTCAAAATCTTGGCATGCCCGTTTCCAAAACTCCGATTTCATTAATAATCATTTTCTTAAGCAAAAAATTATGACCAGCAATGATTTTGATAACTCGGTCCTTCTTCTTTATGGCATAAGCTGCCACTCAATTAATTTTTGTGATCCCACTCATCATTTTATGAAAATTGAAGAATGCAATTCGAAAATGACCTCAAAAGAGAATATCTCACTCCCACGGAGTATATATCCTTCTTGGGATACCGCAGGCGAGTGCAGGGGTGTAATTTGTCTGAACAGTATGGAAAGTATAGCTCTTTGGAATCCTGCCACTAGAGAATTTAAGTGTCTCCCTCTAATTGATAGACTGACACCTTTCATATATAGCCGTGTGAGCTTTGGTTATGACCATCAAACAAGTGATTTCAAAGTGGTTGCATATCTACACGAAATTACAGAATGGGGGGCTGTGTATACAGGTAAAACCATAGCAGTATATTCAGTGAATCATAACAAGTGGAGGGAGATTCCAGATGGGCTACAAAATTATTCACTTGATCTCCGAGGCATACAAAATCATGCATGTTTCCTATGGAAATGGAATTCTCCGTAAGCACCAATGGATTTTGCCACTGGCGCGAAACTAGAAATGATCAATGTTTTATAGTTTCGTTTGATATGACAAATGAAACTCTTAAGACCACAAGTGTGGATTTTAGAGAAGATTGGTGGTATCTGCTACCTATTGGTGAATGTCTCGGCGCAATTGTTTATGTGGAAGAAGAGAATTGCATTGACATATGGAAGTTGAATGATCTTGAGGATACAATTTCTGAGAAGAAACAGCGAGTTATAAACAACGCCAAGTGTACACATAAACTTTTAAGATTTCGGAAGAACAATCCGACATTTATGATGCCTGGGCTGTCAGATGAAAATGTTGATCTTGTACTATATGATACAAAGACTGCAAAGCCCTCCCTCAATTTATATTTAAAGGCGGGCTTAAAGACAGCAGTCGAGAGTTGTATTGTTTATGTCGAAACCTTACATCGTATCAATGGGATGAATGAGGAAACAGAAGGGTTTCAACGGACTATAACTAATTCCGATCCCAATACGTCTGATGCTGCAGCAGTGGTCACCGCAGCATTACTTGAGAGAGAAGATACTCTGCAGCCATGCTCAATGGATAAATACTCGAGGTTTATCAAGAAAAGTAAGAGAGAGTAGTTTTGTTGGTGAGTTTTTAGTGCCAGAATCGTAAGGTGGGTCTCAGGTCTTCGATCCTTTGAGTTTTGACTTCCGTTAAAATATCATTAAAACTTAGTTCTTTTTTAACTTTATTTTATATTTAAAGCAATAAAATATTAATTAAGCCTATATTTTTATATCTCTCCATCTTTATTTATTTGACCTATTATTTTAAATTTTGTTTCTATTGTCTAGGTAAACCAAATTGTATTCCCATCCTAACATTTTTTGTCCACATTTTGGTTTTTGTCATTCGTTTTTCTTTTTAAATTCATGAAGTTTACGTTTGTTTTTTCATCTTGTTGATTTTTTTAACAAATTATTTGTTTTTAACATAAATGAAAAAAAATTGTATTTTTTTAAAAATTTGTTTTGTTTTTTTATCATAGATTTTTCTTTTGACTATCTCGTATTTATTTTTTTGAAGTTTCTATATTGGAAACTTCATCAATATTGAAGTAATAAATTTAGAAAATAATATGTTTTTATTTAAATAAAAAAAAATATTAGTACATTAATTTTTTTTAATATTATAAACTATATTTAATAATTGTGGTTATAGTCTCATAATTTGAGAAATATTTTTATATTGTATTTATGGTTAGATAAATAAGATAATATTTGTATAGATTGTACAATACTCCCATATTATATTTATAGTTAAATCATAAGCGTGTACCTCAAGTTATTCTTTTCATATAATGAGGGTTGTTTTGTGAATAACATAGAATGAGTTAATCATAAATTACATTTTATGGTATCAGAGATTTGTTCTTTAAAAAACTATTTAAAAAACTATAACATGTAAGCGGATCATCATCATCTTCAAAGACATGTACGATGGAAAGAAAATCAAATCTTTGAATTCGAATGTAATTCCACTTCATCCGATATATATAACAAGCGTTTAGAACACAATCATAACACTCGATGAAACAAAGATAATAATTAATCTTAGATCAAATTGTTTTGACTTCACGCATAGGTGTACAAAATCCTAGATCGTACACATAGAGCTCGAGTCCCAACAACGATGACGAATGTAACATCTAATAGGTCGAATTTGATGCTTTAATGCTATAATAAATTTACAATATTGTATTTGACGACTTACCATAGGTATTCTTGAGAACAATGATATAATTTGTTCAACATTACTAAAGATAACAAATAATTATATGAGTAACAAGGGCTCACGAGCGAGATTCTGAAAAAAAGAATACAAAAATTTGAAATGATCGCGATGTTCATTCATAGATGAATATTTCCAAATATTGAAAGACATCCCAGATCAATTAAAAGACATTGATAACATAGTAAGTGAATGTAAGTTAGTGTTATAACTCAAATCGTAAATAATAATTAAGTCGTTTCAGGGCTTTAAAATAAGTTTTACTTAGTTTTTACATTCATAAATCAAAACTCTCCGCAACGAGATGTCACTATAAATATGCTCAATTGGATTAACACTGCCAACAAGCCCATCCAAAATTCTATTCAGGCGGTTCTTGTTAACTCGTAGGTAGCACCCCTACCATTATTGACTGCTCAAAACACCACAACCAATCCATGGAGTAAACGACCATACTATCATAAGTTCTATGATCTAAATCGACCATGTGGTCGTGGACGTGGAAATCATTGGAGAGGAGGTTGGAACAATGGACGGGAACGTGGTCGACAGTATGGTCTAAGCCAATATCTTTCGCAATATTACAATAAGAATTGACCTTAAGTTTGACTTGGTTTTTAAATTCATAAATCAAAACTCTCCGCAACGGGATGTCGCTATAAATATGCTCCAATTAGATTAACATTGCCAACAAGCCCATCCAAAATTCTAGCCAGACGGTTCTTGTTAACTCGTAGGTAGCACATGTGCCATTATCTACATATCTCACATAATTATACACTTATATTGTACAAGTCTCGCATAATTATACATGTCTCGTATCTTATATTTGTACAACTATATATATATATATGTGTGTGTGTGTGTGTGTGTGTGTGCGCGCGCGCGTATGTGTGTGTGTGTGTGCGTGTGCGTGTCTCGCGTATATTATTCTAGAGTTCAGAAGAAACATTAGCTCTAATAGGTGCGAAAACAAACATTAATGAGAGACTACGATGTTAGAAACCCAGATCTTATACCAAATACAAGGACTTGTGTATAAAAAAGGAAGATTAAATCCACTATATATAAGCCATTGCAAAGAAGAAGAAAAAAATCTTCAAAAAACACGATTTTAAGAGATGACATTGATACTACGAGAAACCTACAAGATAAATGGTACACCAGGTGAATTCTTCTTAAAAAATAAAGACTCCAACAAAATTTAAGAACATTTCAACGACCTCTAACATAATGACGAGACCAAAATCATCTATCAAGCAAGCCAATCAATTTTATTTCCCAAACACCTATAAAAGGAATTATCTTTCTCAGTTACTAGAACGTAAGAGACATACGTTTACGTACAAGTGCCAAGTGGAGTACAAAACGTATGTCTATATTACTGGGCATAGAAATGAATTTGTTAGCTAGAGAAAGGCCAATTGTAAGCATCTCTCTGTTACTGGGTCTGGAGTCATCCTTTTTTATGATGACATGTCATCGTTTGATATCTTTACATAACAACCAAACATAAATTTTGAAGATCATCACGATACTAAGAGTGAAAACAATACATTTTTTCCAGAGGTATATAATAATATCGAGAGTGATAGTAAGTATGATTCACATGCGAGCAATGATATTGAGAGTGATACTAGTAATGAAGAGGATTACATCATCAATTATAATATAACTTCTCATGAATACTCTAAAGAAGATTCTAGCATAAGGAAATAATAAAATCTAAGTGAAAAACGTTCAAGCCTCCAACTGAATTAAAGTTTCTTGAGTTAGAATTTTGGGTTAAGTCTAGTTCATTCAAGCAGTCTAAAATAGTGTCTAAAATAGTGTTAGGCAATATTATATCAAATAAATTTATAATATTAAATTCGTAAAGAATGATAAGTTGAGATGCAACTTCAACTATATCCAAAACAATTGTAGCTGGTACATATACGCTTCATGTAAAGGTTTATGCTCATATATGGGGTATTTAAACATTCAATAATGAATAAAAATATGTACCAACTAACCGCAATAGACATTTTCATACTTAGTGGCTTGCGATAAACTACCTCAACAAGTGGCAAGCTGATCTCGAATGGTCAATTAAAAGCCTAATTGCTGATGTTAACAAAGATTTTTTGGTGAATATTAGTAAATATAAGGGTTACATGGAAAATTGAGGAGGTTAAGTTTGACTTTTAAAGATGTCAACATTCAATACTGCAAGTTACAATAATATTTTGAGATTCTACGAACCAGTCCAAGGTCGACAATGATTATTAAATGTCAATAATCTATTTTATCAAGAATTTATATATGTTTGGTTGGTCTTACAAAATGAGTTTAGTAATGGTTGTAGATTTGTATTAGTATTTGGTGGATGTTTTCTAAAATATAAATTTGAGGGATAATTGCTAGTGGTAATTGAAATTTATAGCAACGACCAAATGTATCCCTTGGCCTCGGAAGTTATGATGTTTGAGAATAGTGATATTTATGATCGGTTTATGTAAATTCTTGGAGATGACAATGATATCCAAAATCAAGGAAGGTTTACTTGAATGTATGACAAGCGAAAAAAGTCTTGTTCCAACATTGCAAGATTTGTTTCCAAATTCAAACATATGTTTTGTGCAAGACAAATATATGCCAACTTGAAGAAGAATTTCTGCGGTAAGTATGTTCACAATATGTTATTGGTTTATGCTTGAATAACTTTCATTTAAGAATTCCAATATAATATGGAAGAGAGGAAGAAATGCACCAAGCCGTGTATGATTGGCTATAAGAAAGACATCCCTCAAACTGGACAATGGCTCATTACAATATTCAAGCTAAGTGTTTTATGCAAACTAGTAACTTAGCTAAAATATTTAATTTAGTTATCCTAGAGTACATAGTGAAATGGATTATCAGTTTATTGGAATATATTAAAGATCAAACTATTAGATGAATAGTTATAAAGAAAAAACAAATCGCTAATTGGGATCGACGGATATCACTTACGATCCAAAAGTAGTTGGACAAGTGCTATCAACATGTTGTAGATTTCATAATTGAAGAAACAATAGGCCTAGAATATCAAGTTATAAACTGAAGGAACCAATCTGTGGTGGATTTGGATACAAGGGAATGTATGTGTTGAAAATGAGAACTGTTAAGGATGTCATGTCTCCATGTTTTTGCAACTATATGATATGCGCAACGCAGTTCAATTGATTAAGTGTCCACATGATTTATGATTTCAACGCAAATGAAAATTTATGCTCATACCATAAACCTCATTATCGGGGATATACGATAAATTTTGAACGAGTATCAGCCTATGATAGCTCTTACAGTTAAAATAGCGTGAGGAATATGTCAGAGTGTAAAAATAAAGGATAAATCAGAAGGTGTACAACCACCTTTGTAAATTTTAACAAGTAACACAAATTTATCATGGAGATACAACACACTTTGGTGCAGTAAGTGTAAATAAGTTGGTTAATGATGAGTTCAGATTATTCAGCCACAACTCACTGTGTTATCTGGACAAGGGAAATTCGGACATAAACGTGCCACTGAACTTTCCGGACAGGACAAAAGTAAAGAAACACCTAAACACCTTTTGACTAAGCTATGTATTAATCAGCTTAATAGGTTAATGGGTCCTTAAACTTGACCCGGTTTCATAACTTGACCCGTAAGCTCATGGGTCCTAGATTAAGGGGATGAATACCCTAACTACTTTCATTAATGAGGGTAATGAAAATTTAATACAACCATGCAGCTCAAATCTCTCACTATTTTACACGAACACACTTAATATTCAAAATACTTTACAAAACACTTTATAAAATTACCCCAAGCCCAAAATAAACCAAACCAAATTGGCGACCACAGTGGGAGAAGACGGTGCCTGAATTTTGCATTCAAAACCATTAGAAAAGACCAGTTCTGATGGATCCGAACGAGCAAGCAACTCCACCTGTGGTGGAGGTAGTTGAGGAAAACAATGAATACACCACCGAGGAGCGAGAAAAGTTAAGAGCAGAAATAGAGGCGTTGATGGCCATTAAAAAAGCAGAGATGAGTTTAAAAGAGAAGTCAAGGACATCACCTATCCATCATACTAACAATCCTAGGGAGAATGATCCATCAATAAAGACTCATTTAAGTATGAAAAAACCCATGTTAGTTCTAAGAAGACTCAACGGTCTAAGCAGGTAGAAAGTTCAGATTTTGAGTCCTCCAGCAGCTCTTCGAACGAGCCTGAGCTTGAAGAGTCTTTGTGATCAAACATTGATGAAGGGAGGTCTAGGAAGAAACATAAGCTAGTTAAAAAATATTCAAGAAAGAGAGATAGGCATGGGAGACTTAAAAGGCATTTGGGCAAAGGGTCATCTCACAACCACAGCCACAGGCATGTTGATCAGTTGTTGATTGATCCTTTTGCTTTTCAAACCAAACCATGTATTTTTGCAACACCTAATGAAGACACAGTCTTCAGTCGTAATACAAATTGGAGGCAATCACCTTTATCTGCCAAAATACTGTCCGAAAACTTTCCTAGAAGGTTTGATAGTTCCAAGATGGAGAAGTATGATGAGAGTAAGGATCCAGATAATCATCTGGAGTAGTTCAAGAACTTCATGATGAATTTTGAGGATGATGACAAACTTCTATGTAGCGCCTTCTCCCAATCTTTTACCGGGAGTTCTCTTAAATGGTATAACAGTTTGCCCGAGGGTTGTATAAGAAAATTTGTTACGTTATGGGTTTCCTTCCAAAGGAAGTTTGTGGGAAGTAAGGAAGTGAAAGGCAATATAGATACTATTATCCATTGTGCCCAGGAGCCTAATGAGTCATTGAAAGGCTATATAAGTCGGTTCGTAAATACTAAGAACGGGTTAGCAGATTGCTTCGAACAAGTGGAAATTACTTCTTTGAGACAAGGGTTGAACCCTGGGAATGTGGCTGATTCGGTGAATAGGAAGAAGGCCATGACTTGGGGTGGCTTGCTAAACCAGATGGGGAAGCAGATTAACATGGATGAGAGTAAGAAAACTACGATGCACCGTCAGGTGAGGTCCACCCCATCAGCTTAGATTCAAAACTAGTCTGGGTGTAAGGCTAAGGAAATCAGACAAGGGTCCAACAGGGCTAAACAGCTTTAGTCCAACCAAAATCCAGCTCAGAGCCAGCAGTCAATGAGTAAAAGAGGTCCTTGGGTTCAACCATAGTGGTTTGCAGAACTAAAAGAGAATGTGGCCACAATTTATGACAAGAGCAATGATGAGGTTCATTTTTGGAAACCTGCAGCACTACAATCTCCTAGAGAAAGTCGTAATACTTATTTTTTCCAGTATCATCATGATATTGGTCATAACACCCAAGACTGCATTGCTTTGAAGCATGAAGTACAAAATCTCGTTGAAAGGGGCGAGTTGGGAGGTTATGTCAAAACAAGAAGTGGAAACATGCCTGACAATGCTCCTCGAACTGGCCCTACAAATAATACAGGTACATCTGCTCTAGAGGGGGCGATAATGATCCTTGAAAGGTTTGATGTTGACTCAGAGTACTTGGAGCCTGATCCAACCCGGAATAAGGTTGGGGTCATAACAGAACAATTCAAGACAGTTTCCAGACTCATTAGTTTCTTTGAGTCACTTACCATATTCGGAGGAGATACTATGACAACGCCCACTCCTTCATCAAGAAAGAGGCATGTTCATAATCTGGCTATTCAGGTGGAAGGGGACTTGTCTTCTTATCAATGCCAAACCCATTTTCCGTTTATAGTTTTTTATGAGGATGATTTAAGAAATATTGCTGGGCTTCATGAGGATGTTGTGGTGATAGGAACATCCATTGGGGGTAATGATATCCGACGAATTCTGATAGACACAGGCAGTTCGGCAAACATCCGTTTCTTGAGCTTCTACAAACAAATAAAAAATCCGGCCGCTATTCAACGATCAAACAAAACCATTATGGGCTTCACAGGAAGCTCTGCGGATGTGATTGGGGAGTTTGAGGAAGAGGTGTTGTTGGGAAAGGGGCCTTTTAAGAAGCTGGTTAGGGTGTTGTTTGTTGTGGTAAATTTCCCCACATGCTATAATGCCATTTTTGGAAGATCTTGGCTTTCTAGAATGCACGTTGTTGCCTCAACAGTCCACCAGTGTTTGAAGTATGCAGTTCAAAGACAAGTGGGTGTTGTCCGGAGTAGTCAAAAGATAGCAAGGGAGTTCTATGCAACTGCACTTGCTCCTAAAACTTTGGGAGTGGTTCGAGTTAATGAAAAATAGTAATTACCAGGTCCTTCTGAGGGGTAGGGTGAGATTGATGACCCCAGAGAGGCCCCTAGTGTTTTAATACCGGTTGAAGAGATTGAAAACCCACTGTCTGGCAAAGGGTGGGAGTGTTAAGATTGGATCCAAGATGACACCAGAATTAAAAGAGATATTATTGTCTTTTTTAGCAAACGATCAACATGTCTGTGCTTGGTGCAATGCTGATGTGACCAGAGTACCTGCAAGTGTTATCTCACATAAACTCTCTATCTGGAGTGATGTTGCACAGGTTGTGCAGAATAGGAGAGCTGATGTAGTAGTCCAAGAGGTTGATCGACTTACCAAGATGGGGCACATAAACCAATCTTTGTATCCTTTATGGACTGCCAATCCAGTATTAGTCAAGAAAAATAATGGGAACTGACGTATGTGTATTGATTTTAATGACCTCAACAGATTTTGCCCAAAATATCTTTATCCAGTCCCCCGGATAGATCAATTGGTGGACTCAACGTTTGGAAACAAATTATTATCTTTCATGGATGCTTTCTCTAGGTACAACCAGATACAGATGGATCCGAAGGACCAGGATCATACTACTTTTGTAACAGACATGGGACTCCATTGCTACAAGGTGATGCCTTTTGGGTTGAAGAATGATGGGGCTACTTATTAGAGGTTGGTAAACAAAACATTTGCTAATCAGATTGGCAGGAACATGGAGGTGTACATCGATGACATGATGGTCAAAAGCTTGGAGGAGGATTTGCACATAATTGACTTTCAAGAAACTTTTGCCAATTTGAAAAAAGGTGAATTTAAAACTGAATCCAGAAAAATGTGTCTTTGGGGTACAGTCCGGAATGTTTTTGGGTTATGTGATAAGTGAGAAAGGTATACAGCCCGATCCGAATCAGCTTAACGCCCTGTTGGAAATAGATCCCCCTCGAAATATTAAAGAAGTCCAAAGGATGACTGGAAGATTGGCTGCCTTGAATCATTTTATTTCAAGGTTTTTGGACAAGTGCGCTCCGTTTTTCCAGACCTTGAAGAGTGCTAAAGACTTCTATTAGTCTCCACAATGCAGCCAAGCTTTTGATGAAATAAAGAGCCATTTGTCTTCACCAAAAACCCTTTTCAAGCATGTACAAGGAGAAACACTTTATGTATATTTTGTTGTGTCAGAATATGCTATAAGTGCAGTATTGGTAAGATAGGTGGACAATTACCCTCGTCCTGTGTACTACATCAGCAAAAGCCTGATAGATGCTGAGAAAAGGTATTTGAAGCTTGAAAAGTTGGCACTAGCCTTGGTGATTGCAGCCAGAAAAATGAGGCTGTATTTTCAGTCTCATTCTATTATCGTTCGAACATCGTTTCCGTTAAAGAATGTTCTCCAGAAAGCAGACATATCAAGCCGGATGACCAAGTGGTCAGTAGAGTTGGGCGATTATAATATTGATTTTTCCCGACAAACTGCTATCAAAGCTCAGTCAGTTACTGATTTCCTGGTAGAGTTCCATTCAGACAGGAGTTCTAAACAAGTTTCTGAAGGAAAAACTAAGAAAGAATGGATGATCCAGACTGATGGTGGATCAAGCACAATGGGTTGTGGAGCTAGAGTTTTCCTAATCTCTCCGTATGGTGATACAATGTATCAGGCTATATGCTTTGGTTTCAGGGCCTCTAACAATGAGTTTGAATACAAAGTGGCTATAGTTGGTCTCAAGTTGGCTTTCCTGTGTGGGGCTAAAATGGTTAGATTGATGAGTGACTCCTAACTTCTCATCCATCATGTTCAAGGTCAGTCTGAGGCTAAGAAGGAACAACTGATCAAGTACTTAGTCATCCTTAAAAAGGTGGCCGCCAACTTCAAAAGTGTGTGTTATGAGCATATTCCTAGGTCAGAGAATACGATGGCAGATTCCTTGGCAACCATAGCGTATTTTGAGTCCTACCCTTGGATTTATATGCAAGAATTCCCATCCATACAATCAAATCAAAACAAGGAAGGGGAGGAAAGCTTGGGTATCTAAGTGGTTCAATCTAAAGATTGGAGATTTCCCCTGCTTCAATACATTGGTGATGGAGTTTTACCTCCGGATAAAGTTGTAGCAAAGAGAATAAAACACAGAGCTCGTGGTTTTTATATCATAAAGGAGGTTCTCTATAAAACAAATAGTTCAGTAGACTCTCCTGTGTTGCCTAGGGGTTGAAGAATATCAAGTTGTTTTATCTGAACTACACGATGGAGATGAATCAGCCCATTGTGGCTACAGGGCCCTAACCCGAAGGGTATTATTGGGAGGGTACTATTGGCCATCCACAATGGCAGATGCTAAAGAAATGGTAAAGAAATGTGATCTATGTCAAAGGTATGGCAATGAAATTCATGTGCCAGCAATACCCATAGAGTCTATTTCTAAGCCAATACCTTTTGCTCGTTGGGGATTGGATTTAGTTGGGCCTCTGCCGATGGCGTCCGAAGGGTGTAGGACTATTATAGTTGCTATTGATTACTTCTCGAAGTGGATAGAGGCAGCTCATTTGGCATGAACCACTTTAAAGGCCGTCATAAGATTAATCTTATCTAATATATGTTGCAGATTTGGATCCCTCAAAAGATTACCACATACAATGGGCCACAGTTTGATAACAAGGATATGGAGAATTTTTGTGCCTCTAGAGGCATTCATCATTGCTTCTCATCTCCTTTCCATCCACAAGAAAATGGCCAGGTTGAAGTTGCCAACAAGACCATCTTATCCGGATTAAAAAAGAATCTGGAGGGGGCTGCAGGAAAGTGGCCAAGCTATCTGCAAGAATTATTGTGGGCATACCGGACTACTCCTCGAGCTTCTACACAAGAATCTCATTTTGCTTTGGTATACGGGATGGATGCCATTACCCCCATTGAAGCTACCCTACCATCATACCGGGTTCACAACTATTTCGAACAGGCTAATGATTTAGCAATTAGGAATCAGTTGGACTTAATACAAGAAACAAGGGTTAAAGCTCACTTGAGAACAACCCACTACAAAGGCTTGATGAGGAGCAGGTTTGCTTCCAAGGTCAAGAGAAGATATTTTCAACTAGGTGACAAAGTTTTGAGAAAACATTTCTTACACACCAAGGATAGCAGTTCGGTAAGCTGGCTCAGACCTGAGAATGCCCTTATGAGGTCTCCGAAAAGCTTAAACCTGGGACATATAGGCATCAGGACAAAGAAGGGAGGTTTTTGAAGCATCCATAAAATATTGAACATCTCAGGTTATATTTAGAGTAAAAGTTGTATAAATATTTACTTGTTAGATATCAATGTAAATATTAGAGGGCATACTATTTCCTACCCTGGTGGCGCGGGGAGGTTTTAATGAGGTGTCCAGTTTTTTCATCCAATAAAATGTGATGCCTTCTTAAAATATCTCGCATGGTTTTGCTACAATTCAATTCAAGTATAAATCACTTATTAAACACTTTGGATCTTTGGTAGATCAGATAAACTTGGTTGAGTGATGACCATTAAACAGATTCCATCAGAGATATTAAACACTCACTATAATACTTCTGAAATAATTGGGGCTATTTAAACATTAGCTATTAAAATTAAAGGGAAAAAAGGTGTTAAACAAAGAAAAATTTGATAAATAAACCTCTTTGGACTTTAACCGAATATGAAGATTAAAATATGCCTTGGTCATCCAATGACTTTAAGTATTTCAAAAGACTTATCCGGACTCCAACTGGATAACATTACAAAATATGCCTTGGCCATCCAATGAAATTAATGTTTTACAAAAGTAAGAATACAAAAATATGTTTAAACCTTAGGGCTTGTTCCCCTCGGATTTTCCTTCATCATCTCCTTTCTTGGGACTTTTGAGTTCGACACTCGAAATATCACTAGTTCATTTTTCTTCATCAGTGATGGAATCTATTCCACTGGTATAATTTTACTTTGTCACCAGCAACCATAGTGTGAAATGAGATGTCGTCATACTCTACAAATTTCCATAAGGGACCAAGGGTCCTCTTCAGAAATGTTTCATGGAAGAGCAGCACCATATCAGACTTAACCTCAACATATCTTGCCTCTAGGGAGTCTATCATCTCGTTGGTATATTTATCAATACCTACCTGGATAGCTTGCTCCTGTTGCTTTACCAAGTCCTCTTTCTCCTTGGCCATTTGTGACACAATACCTTCTAATGAGGTCTTCTCATTGGACAGGGTCTGGATTACACCATCTTTGGTCTTTAAGTCTTCCTTTGATGTTGTGAGGTCCTTTTCCAAACTGGAGTACTTAACTTGGAGTTCGTTCTAACAGTCTCTGAAGTGGTCAGCTTAGTTGTTAGATCCTCTTTATTTTTTTTAATTCCTCTATCACCTTATTCAGCTCCTTTATACTTTGATTGGCATTGAGGAGGTTGGATGATAAAGACTCTTTTTTCAGACGTGAGGGAATTGATGAGAGTGGTCTGGCTTTTCACTTGTTTCTCCAGGTCAACCACTGGCTGGATGTGGCCAAGTAGGGAATGAGTCACAACATCTTCTTCTCCGGAGATGAAGATGGACTTACCATTGAAAATCACCAGGTTGGCAGAACTGGAGGGGTGGTAGGGATCAGCGAAGTCATATTTCTCAGAATCATTGAAGTATAGATCAATGTCCTGAAGGGCACTAAGGTCCACCTCTTCAGTCCCTCCCCCAGCAATCTCTCCGGACTGCGGACCTGTTAGGATCTTCTATTGTGAAAGCGGATCAACCGCAGCTGCTGGAGGTGGAAGCTCCGAAGGGAAAATAATTATTTCCTCCCCTAAGGTGACCTTCTTCTTTTTGGCAGCCTTTTTGTCACTGCTAGCCCTTCTCTTCCGGTACTTTTTGGGAGCCTTTGGTGGGT
Organism: Limnanthes douglasii subsp. nivea; assembly: GCA_036936605.1. Lineage (NCBI taxonomy): Eukaryota > Viridiplantae > Streptophyta > Magnoliopsida > Brassicales > Limnanthaceae > Limnanthes > Limnanthes douglasii. Next base: position 199,269,875 of record JAUPFV010000004.1, on the reverse strand, counting down.
TTGGTGACTCTCCCGCCTCCTGTACAGTTTCAACCTCTACCACTTTGAGCACGGTAGCATCTATTCCCCCTTGGTTCCCGGAACCAGTCCCCTCTGTGGCTGCTTGAGTTGCCTCTGCCGCAGTTTTCTTCTTCTTCTTCCCTTTCATCTTGCTGGGAGCTTTTTCTCTAGAAGGAAAGACCAGTTTACCATCATTGGCCTATGTTCGTTTTAAGATAACACCATGAGGAGGAGGTGTAGTCAGCTCTTCCCATGTGAGGTCCCTTCGACCTGTGGTGTTCCACATCTGAAGTAAAATCTCCCATCTGATCTGATGCGTCAGTTTCAAAAGGAGCCTCCTCGACACTGTCCTCCATTACTTCTTTCATCACTGTGGAAGGTCTTTCCATTGCCTTGGGTGGATGGGGATCAGTTTCTGATCCTAAATACTGTCCGAATGGATGAGCGTCTATCGTTTCTAAAGCCATGGTGTCCGGTTGAGTTTGGGGTCTGAAGGACTTAGCCCTTATGGCTACTTTAGATGCCTCCGATACGGAGGGCTTGCTTTAGATGCCTCCGATCCGGAGGCCTTTGGCAATGAAGTAGTTGTATGGGATTTGGTTAGACGAGTCCCCCAGCGAGTGGTTGATTTCTCCGGGGACTTCTCGACGTCAGAACCCATGGCTAAAAAAAGAGAAGGTTTTCTGACGCTTATAAACCATTTTTTCCTTAGCAACAGAAGGTTGGGATTCTTGGACAGAAGAGCCTGAGGGAAGAGGAAAGAGGCTTAGTTTGAATAACTGTCTAGGCTTGGGATTTCTGGAGGAGGATGATCCTTAGTCAGCTTCTTGGGTTAGTTCACCAGATTTCTCACTTGGGGAAACTGAGAGACCGGTAGTAATGCGATTTTCCCTTTCAAACCTGTTTCTCCTTTTCTAGTTTTGATAAGTTTAACTAGCCGCCTTTAACAAGTGTGTTTCTGGCTGTGAATATAAAACTATTCAAGAACAAGTTTGAAGATAAGAGCAAAAATCTCTCTAGAAGGCTTTTTGAGTAATGAAGATAATGGATTAGTGAAAAATGATTTATATAACAGTAGAAAAATGTAATTGTTACCTAGGAGAAGTTGAAGAGGATTTGGTGATGATTAAAGACGGCGCAAACGTGGGTAGGATTAAATGCCTAGGTAACTTTTTAGACTTAGTAGGTGTGTTGTTCTAGGGAGAATAACGGCTGGTGGGTCGAACCAGATGATGACACATGTCCCACGATCCAAGAAGAAAACTCTTAGAATTCTGAAAAGAGAAATCAGTTTGGACATACTTCGAACAGGGTTAGTAATATGGATAAACCACCCAATACGGAGTGCACAGATAGATCGGACAAAGTCACTACTGGCTAAGTAAATGTTTTAGTCTTGCCAAAGATATTTGATAAGGCTTGAAAAATGGGCTACTGGTGAGTTCGGATTATCCAGCCACAGCTCATTGTGTTATCCGAACAAGTGGAATTCGGAGATAAACATGCCACTGAACTATCCAGACATGATAAAAGTAAAGAAACACCTAAACACGTTTTGACTAAGCTATGTGCTAATCAGCATAATAGGTTAATGAGTCCTTAAACTTGACCCGGTTTTATAACTTGACCCGTAAGCCCATAGGTCCTTGATTAAGGGTATAAATACCCCCAACTACTTTCATTAATAAGGGTAATGAACATTTAATACAACCAGACATCTCAAATCTCTCACTACTTTACACTAAAACACTTAATACTCAAAATACTTTATAAAATACTTTACAAAATACTTTACAAAACACTTTACAAAAGTACCCCCAGCCTAAAAAACACCAAACCATTTAAAATCGGAGGAAATGTACCATTACAACTAAATTAGGCCAATGGACAAGTAAGACTCCAAGCGAACCTCCAAAAAATACTCAAACAAAAGGAGGTATGTCTACTCTCAATAATCAATATTCACCCGGACAAAGCGATACTACACCTCAGCATTCAACTTTTAACGCAATACTTGTAAGTGTTTGCTATTTAGTATTCTTTTAAGTTTTTTTATAAATTTGTTTAAACTAGCATAAGTATAGTCCATTTTATGATATGTTAAAAGAGGCAGACTATGAAATCAAACTGTTATTCTTGACGGAAGTGTGATCCTTTTATTAAACTATTAATATTATATAATTTTTAATACTAAATGTATGTAGGATAAAATTTCCAGTGTTTTGATAGAGGAAACAACTCACATGATAGACATGTGAAAAAAAATTGATATCTCGTTTATAAGATTCTTATTTTCACCATTAATTTTTTTGTAGATATTTTCTTCAAGTTGTGCATAAAAAAGTTAACTTTATTTTATATTTTATATATTAGGCTATAACATATATATTTCCCTTTCAAAACAATATCTCTTCCTCTGATAGCTTTTGGATAAAAACTAGAAATATGCATCAATTCAAGGATACAAATCAAGATCCGACAAAAAGTAAGAAGTAAAAGCTTCTAGAAAATTGATTAAGGAATATGAAAAAAGAAAAAGTACGTGTCAAATTCTATGTTGCACCATGATTTTTAGCGGCTACATCGCATGGTGTTGGAACAACGGCCGGTGGTTATGAAATAACAATTTATGGTTCATGTTTTGGCAACTCATCACCGTCATTATAATGAGACTATCTCAATCATCGGTTGCAGTTGTAGGTAGTGGTAACATTGTGGTTATTATTAGTTACCATGTTACATTTTATTTTATTTTTGGTTATGAACTAATGGTTAGTCTTAATGAATTATGTTGTATTTTAGTTTTTTAATTATGAAATGATGTGCGAGATTGCGAGGTGCCAGAAATTTCAACCGAGGTGTCATATCCCTTTGCTGAGCACATTATCCGGTGATTTTCCAACTCGCTGTGAGAACCTTACTAATCCTTACTCTGAAATTTTTGACAGCTCACAATCTCGTGCGCTGTTTGCACCTCTTGCACTTGTAGTTTCTTCTGCGGTGCATCTACCTGTGGGGGGCGGGGAAGATATCTTCATCATCACTCTACCGACAAACTCCAAGCTTTCACCCGGAAATCCTACTTCATGGAATTTTAGAGACGGGCCGAGTTATAAGGTCTAGCGAGCTTTTACATGCCGTTGTCAATCATTTTCTCGGAAAAAGACTCAATGCAAATTACAGTACGCACTTCAAACCGCCTAATCGTCACATTAACCTTTCCACTCCGGAGAGTAGGGGCCTTGGCCACAAGAGCAGTATCGGTCCACGTCTCCTTCTTAGCCTGAAGTGTAGCGTCAGCAACTCAAATCATTGTCTCTACTCTTTCAATTGATCTTGCGATATGACCAAACCGGTTGGGTTACCCAACCCTTCCCGCTCGATCTCACTTTTTGGGGTGAGAGACGTACCAGTTTCCCCTTGAGTTGGCATGTCGAAGTAGCTTTGGGAGAATGTGAGCTAATTTGGATAGCTGGTTTGGAAAATAGCTTTGAGGTATCGACTCGTAAAACTTTCCCGCTGTGATATTCCCACGCACTAGGGTTAGTTTGGTCGATTTATCAACGCCTCCCTTTAACTCTAACCTCTTCTTTAGGGTCTTGAATATTGCTAGTTTTAGGCTTCAAGATTTGTATGACCCTATTAATAATATGTCTTTTTTATCATGAATAAAACTAAGAATAGAACTATCTATTATGGATAAAAAATTTTAATTCATTTTCACGCGAAGTGGGATCTATACGAACAATATCTAATCGTCTCCAAAATATATCCAAATCTACCTGAGGAATGCATCTACCCTCTCCAGCTATTGACGCAATTTCACATGCGCATGGTAACCCATGTTTTTTCCTAAGGACGCATCCTTTACATGCTATCTGATTTACTTATATATTTTTAGAATGTACAATATCATGCAATAAACAGGTTAGGCCCTCATGGGATACATAAAATATAAGTAGCTCGGTCAAAGTACAATCACTATCGGGTAGACTACGAAACATATTTTGCTCGAACGATTCGAGAATCCCCACATGTTGCTTCGTTAGGAGGTTGGGAACTTTTTCTAAAAAAAGTTTGAAATTGCATTGATTCATCCCAAAGTTTTTTTAGGAGAGAGTGAGCATCCTCGCACCTACATAATACAAGTATATAATTATAACATATTTGTAAGGAGATATAATAATAAAACAAAAAGTAAAATGAGATATTTATTTGTTGTTGTTTGCCCGTAATGTTTGATCTTATTTGTTCGATATTGAAGAAACATATCACCATATTTTGTTACCCATGCGTTCATAACGTAATCAAAACACTTGGGGTGAGAAGAGAACATCTCCTTCAATTTAGCTAGATTCGTTTTGTAAGCTTTAACCGTGTTTTCTCCGGATACATTGCCATAAAACTCGACAAATTATCTAACAATCACATTATCTTGGAATATCTTACGAACTGTCCATAAAATGTCCTTACCAATATGCCACGTGCATAACAAGTGGTGTGTGCCCGAAAATATTCCCTCAATAGATCGTATGAGAGCTAACTCTCGGTCGGAAATAATAATGCTTAGAAATACACACACACTATCCATCATCAAACCACGAAGAGTACCCAAAGCCCATGTATAATTCGATATCTTCTCCCCGCCCATAAAAACATACGCAACGGTAAATGTAATAGAAGTAGACATAAACCCAACAATCTCTAATAACAGCACCTTATACCTAGTCGTCTTGTAGGTACAATCCATGAATAACACCTTAGGGAATGTATACGGGAAATAATTTGGTGATCACCTTTAAATCGTCTTTCAAACGCTCCCACGTCAAATATACATGCTTCTTCAATTTTGCCAACAAATATTTCATTTGGGTTTGTCCCCCGTGCTCGCCATCCCGATGTTTTTGACGAAAATTGTAGATTGCATGCATGTTTGAAATAGTATCTGAATATTGATACTTCAAAACCCTATATATCTCCATAGGACGCGAACCAAGGTGAGAAAAACTACGAACTAGTTCATCTTCATCCTGTTTTAGCCTACAAGCGCGAGAATGGCCGTCTAGCGAACATAGGGTTCGTGATTGTGTGTACCGTTTATCATCTCGAAACGCCATTGCATGGCTAGTACGTCAATTAGATGACCTTTTAACACAAACAAACAATTACATTTCTTTGCCGTAGTCTTCCGCTTTCTTAAAGTATTTGCCTTCGCTTTTGATATAAAAACACCGTACCTCGCGCAAACGTAATCTAATCTAGGATTTCTTCCCCATTTCCTGCTATCCTAGAGATTTATAATCGTGACAAACTTAATCTTCTTAGATTTCGCGTACACGAAAACATCAAATTCATCTTTCAGAAATAATCTATCCGTTGCGAATGTTTTTGTGTAATCAGCATCCATACACTGAGATTGGACAGGTTCCTCCTACAACGGATAACAATTTAACGTAATATATAACGAATCGCATGCGAATGATATTCTACTGGTCGCATGCATTTTGCGATAAAACAATTGGACATGTCGCATTAGTGGTTGCAATGAAGCTACTGGCATGATACATGAAGGTATGCGACCACTATGTATAACTCGTCGCATGACTCGTGCAACCACGACGATGTTCATCTCGAAAATTCATGCGACCAAATTCAAAACAGAAACTCGAGTTAAGCTCATTACGTCCATTCAATAAGCGTCATCATCGTCCAATAAGTCCTCCAAAGAGACGCTCATCTCATCATCTTTCATGAATACTCTGACGTTTGGTTCTTTCTGATAGATTTTGTGGATTTGGGGTGTGAAATTGTTAGTTTTAGGGTTTTAGGGTAATAAATCGTTGGTAATTTTTGGGAATTTTCAGATTCTAGATAGTTTTTGGAGGTAAATGACATGGTTGTAATTAGTTAGGGTGAAAATGATAATTTGAAAAATTCAAGTTTGAATTAAAAAAAAGGATAAGACGAGGGATCTATGCCTTTATATATATTAAATAAATTTTAGAAAAAACAAATATATGACGATGTATTCCTAAATATGTGAGACAACATATATTATGTGTTGATTCCAGATTACACCCAACAAAAATATTAAATGAACCATTGGTCATTCCTCATCATAGAATTTATAATGGGAAAAGCAACACAATATAACCTACTGTTGCCGACTAGTAAACACACAAGAGACAAAAAAATATAATATACAATTACTCTAGGAAGTATTACGATTCTTGCATGCCTTTATTTTATGGTTTCGCATGATTCTTTTGCTTATTTTAACTTTTTTATAGTTGAACTACTTCATAAAAAAATATATCATACCATGAAAAGAAAAATATAAGATAATTACATGCATTGATATCCCACGATTAAAAAGTAGAACAATCGACTCGAACATCTTGGTTTACAAATACGTAAAATATTTTATCGATAATATATTTCTCACCAATACGATGAGGACATGTGCATGTACAAGAGAGTAGAGATGTTTTATATTTTCTTTAATGATGGAAAAATAAATAATTAGTGGAAGTAAGAAATACAAGTATTTTATTGAATGAATTTTTGTAATTAAGAACTTCAGTATTTTGTATATTTAAGTATGTTTGTAAGTAAGAACTCAAGTTTCCTGTAAATAAAAACAACATGAGGTGTTATTCTAAGTAAACACAAAATAAAGTATGTTTATTATAAACTAGTATAAATTATGAGTATTGGCACATATATCGCATATTTGTACAACTCTAGCGTAAATATTTTATACAGGTACGTATAACTATATAACATATCTCACATATTTTTGCTGCTCAGAGCTCGCATAATAATATTTATACGGTTATTGTGTACAAGTCTTGCATAATTGTACATGTCTTGCATATTTGTAAAACGATATTGTTCACTTATCATATATGCGTGGAGGTCTCGCATATTTGTACAAATATATTCTACAAGTCTCGCATGATTATACAGGTTTAACATAATTCTACACATCTAAACCTATCGCATAATTTTACATGTCTCATATATTTTTATAACTCTCATATACACATATTTTTACATGTATCCCGTATTTATACAACTATCGAAGAATTGTACAGGTCTCATATATTTGTATAGGTCTCATATATTTGTACACGTATCACATATTGTATTGTATATATTTCACATAATTATACATGTATAATTACATTGTAGTATCTCGCATACTTATACACGTCTCACATGTTATACACATATATTGTTCACGTCTCGCAATGTGCGCATGTCTTGCATATTTTTACAACTATATTCTACAAGTCTCGTATAATTATCCACGTCTCGCATAAATTTTTACACGTCTCACATATTTATACATACATAAAGTAATTGTACAAATCTCATATATTTGTACATGTCTCGCATAATTGTACAGATCTTGTATATTTGTATTTTGCATGTCCCGCATATTTGTATAGGTCTCACATAAAGCAAATTATAAATATAAATTATTTCACATTAAGGAAAACATTAACAAACACTTTATCAGATAAAATTTACAGCATTCCAAATTCTTGATATATATGCCAAATTAAAATACTTCTTCGCAAGACCGCCGATTATGCCCGAACTCTGAAAAACGACTATACTTTACTGATTGGGTTGTTATTTCTCCTCTAAGAGAAATATGTTTATTCTTTGGCCTTCCAACTCATCATTTCAAGTTAGGAGGTAGAATGTCAAAAGATTCATTAGAGCTTGATACTTCATCAAAATTAGTTACAACAGATATGCTAAATGAGTAAGTTGACCTGTAATAGCTAACAATATAAAATGGCGCAACATATCCCACTAATCTTCATGAATCATATATATTGTAGTAAAAACATGAAATATGAAAACCAATATTGTTTCCAAACACCACATGAAGATTTGAAGTCCAGTAAATCAACAACTATAAAAGGTTCAGAAAAACTTCATATATCGTTGACGAAGACTTACGAACTAGCCAAATCTTGAATAATGTCATTCCTAAGAAATTTTTGTTCTTACTATGGAGGCTTCTACACAACTGGGTTTCAGTAGATTCCATCTTAGAAAGAAAATAAATTTCCTTAGCTTCCAACTGTCAATTTTACAATAATATTGAAACAGTTCAATACAATTTTGTTCAATGTGAAAGCTCATGGATAATATGGTCACATTTCAGCAGTATGTTCAACATACACCTTGGCAAATATATGCGCCTTACACACGTTGTTAGACAATAGTTTTGGTCTATCACAACTAACAAACATATAAAGAATACTCTACCAACCATCATATGTTGGTTCATTTGGAAATCAAAGAATGTAAAGAAGCACAACCAACAAGAGATGCCCCCAAGCGTTATTATTAACCTTATTAATAACGTTGTTCTTAGATTAGATATGGACAGCTTACTAAAGCATAACTTATGGGCTAATGAATCATCTTTAGCCTATTATTTCGGTTGTTTCAATAATCTTAAGCAATCTAACAAGCCAATTGTTACTCACTAGACACTACCATTTGCATCAAAACTAATGTTAAACATAGATGCCTCCTATTTAATATACAGGGAATCATCTGAAAGTGCTATCATCAGGGACTTTAAGGGTGAAATTAAAGCAGCAGCATGAAGAATCTATGGCATTCAAAGTCCCCTTTCTGTAAAAAATTATGCACTCATAGATGGACTACTCTTATGTTTCAAACTTAAAATCTAGAATCTGAATATTAAACAGACTCCAAACTCTTACTAACAATGATTTTAACTGATAAAGCTCATTGGTTTTTAATGCATATACTTTAATTGTTACATGAAACTAATCACATCTACTATGACTATCACATACATTTACAGAGAGAAAAATACGGTAGCAGATTGACTCGCACGATGGACAAACAAGTCCAAATACAGAGTAGACATAAACATCAATAATATCCCAAATCAGCTAAAAGTTATCTCTTTACTAGACAGTCTAGAGACAAGCTTTCTCAGGGAAGTATAACGATTTTACCCAAATTTTCTTTTCAAAATTGAGTAAAATCAATTATGGAAGTAATACATACCTGTTTTGCATTTTGCAGTTTTGCTCTATTTTGGTACTGAAGTACTAATCAACCAGGAATCTAAGATCGAGAGAAGTTTTCAATATCGCCTAAGGTGACCTTTGAAGACGCAGACAAAGGAATTACATACACCATTAACTGTTTCAGCTCAAAATAAACTCTCCTCTACAAGTTATTAACCTCCTTTAAGATTTCTTTTCACTCGAAATCTCTCAATTTTCGCCTTCATACACTTATCAAGGTCCTTCAAATGAACATTAGGTTATTCAATTATTTTGGAAACTCATTTGACACAATACTTTACTTTTAGCCCCTGAGCCTTATTAATAAAAATTCAAAATTGGGCCTACACAATTGAATTTATTAAAAACTAAAACTCATGAGTTAATAAATTGGATTTTTTTTTTATTTTGGATAAATATTGATATTTTATATTCTATATATGAGTGAGACTAGAAATATGAAATTTTTTTATAGATATTACACGGCTAGATCCTACACCCGATTGATATATCTCTCACCAGATTTTGGACAAATTTTCCCCTACAAGAAAACCTAGGTATAAAAGCATTTTTTAAACCTCTCACAATTTTTCCCTCTTTTCCTCTCAAGCACCAATTTTTCATCGAAAATCAAAGCATATTTTTTGAAGATTGTGAACCCACAACAAGATTAAGGTAAGCCATACAAGCCTCCCACTATAATTTTTCATGTTTCCGTAGTGTATAAGTGGTAGAAAAGTAGATTTTTTTGCTCTTATTTTAAATGTAGGATTTTGGCATAATTTTAGCCTTTATTTTCATAGATTAGTGTTTTATAGTTGTTTGTTATAGGCGGATCCGTCATTTTGGCTTTGATTTTGTTGGAAATGTTGATGTTTGGATAGATCTAGGGTTTCTGATTTTGCAGGTCTTAATCGCACGTCGCGTGCTACTAGATTTTTGCTTGTCGCATGCGTCGTGCAACCAGGAAAAGTTACCGGTGCATGCGACATGATCGCAAAGTTGGTTGTACATGACACAATTATCTTAGATGTCGCATGCGATTGTATTTTTCTATAGCGCATGTGACAACACTATTTCAATATTTTGAGTAAATATCTCTTATGTTTTCACTATTTTCTTGCTTGCATTTTTTTAAATACAATATCAAATTCAAACATATAACGATGTTATGATGTTGGTTGTTTTACATTCAATTCCTAAACTTGCTGCTGGTATGAACTCACTTTGTGTACGGTAGTAATTTTGATTTTGGTTGGAGTAGTTTCATTTAGCGTAAAAGTAAGATTTTATGTAATTTATAGTAACTAGATCCCTGCATTTCTAATAGTTATTTCACTATCGTTGCAACGATATTAATAGATTGGATGTTATTTGTGTAAGGACATGTCCTTGTGATATAATTTAGTATAAAGTTAACGTGATGAAAATTTACAAAAGTGTTATAAATTACTTCATGTGAGTATAGTTTATAAATTAGTGTATGTTGCTTATTTTTTGTGAGTGTTATAAATTAAATTCTTCCATGCTTATTCATACATAGGTTGCTATAAGTATCGATACATTGGACTGTCATATATCAACATTGGCCAATAGTCTCTATTGCGAGATTCACAAGTTTGAGGGATATTACACCAACGATTATGGTAGCGCCGAACTACGAGATGGAACAAACGACGGCAAACACAGGGAAAAGAAAGATGAAAACAGAAAATTAATAATCTCTAACCCTAGGTCAGAGTATAGGAGAATTTAGAGAAAACTCAAGTTATATTCTAAAAAAGTCTAACGACAAAAATAGGGTTTGAGAACCTTTTATAGAAGTACTCAAAACCCTACACCAAAATTAAAATTTGTTCCTCACGAGATAAAATAAAGCCCAGCCCAATTTCAAAATGATTAGAGTTGGTTAAGTATTTTAATTAAATCCGATAAAAATAAAACAATGTAGAAAATTAACTAAAACGGCAAAAAGAGGGCTTAAACGATGAAATTTTGGGCATGGATTTCATCATCGAGCTTTTCCCCGTGATTCTTCCAAAACATCGTTGGGCTTCTGGACACGTTTGATTTGAGTGACTGCAGTGTCTAATTCGGATACTTAGGCCCGAAATAAAACCCGTTTTCGTTTGTCCAAAAGGACCATATAGTCATGGGCTCGTTTAACTGAATCAGATTACCTTTTAGACACAAACGTGGAAAGGGCGTAAGACAAACAATAATGGTGTCATAGTTGAGGGGACATATGGTGCTGATGTGTTAAAATACTATGGTCAAATAACATAAATTTGGGAGGTGTCCTATGGTGGGATGATGAAATCGATTGTGTTTTTTCAAATGCGATTGGTTTAGTAGTGATAGGAAAAACATATGAATTCACCCTGAAAATGGTTTGATAGAATTTATTCGAAGAAGTCAGATGTCACAACATGATCCATTCATATTGGCTGCTCAAGCTCGGCAAGTCATCTCTTTACTAGACAGTCTAGAGACAAGCTTTCTCAGGGAAGTATATGGATTTTACACCCTACATGAGGCGTTTAGTGTCTATCATGGAGATATAAGTTTTAATACTCAATAGCTTTATTGTATAATTGGTTTTTAATTTTGTTAAAAAAATTACTCATTTACGTGTTTCTTACATAGTGAAGAAGATAGTTAGTTTACGATGTTTTGCGATGTACGATAATCTCCACAAATGGGACTTCAAGAAACAAACTAGAGTATGGGAGAAGGTGATGGAGACTATATTCGAACCTCTCGTCGATACAGTCTCCCGTTGGCATACCAACCTACACTTGATAGAGACATTCGTCGAGCGATAGTATGATAAGATGTCCCTGTTTTATTTCTGGTCTGGTGAGATGACCGTGACTTTAGATGACGTCCACGTAATCATGGGACCACTGGTCACATGTATGTCATTTTATGTTTTATCTTTTGATGATGAGACGAAGATGAGCCTTACTTATCCTACCATGCTTGATGTACGGGCATTTGACTTGGTTAAGAATCTTAGGAATGCTACTAGTATGATATTGATTTGGCTGCATACTACATTCACAAGTGATAGATACAGTGATAGTATGATTACAGATGCTAGGGTTGAACATGTCACTCGTACGTATGTATATTTCTGTTAGTTACCACTATTTGCGCCAACAAACCCAACAATAAAATTTCCTTAGATTACCTCCAGTTTGTTAACCAATACCACATTATGGATCGATACAATTGGGGTCAGTTGGTATTGGCGTAGTTATATAACTCCCTCAGCCATCGTTCCTTGCATGGTACGGGAGATATTTGTGGGTTTATAAGGCTACTGGAGGCGTGGATATTTGATCACTTTAGGCAGTTTCGTGCTGCATTGTTTAGTGATTACGACCTATCGTTACTGCTTATTCGCTGGTTTGCGCCACTAAAGCTTGGTATTTCTCAGGTTGTACGGAAGGAGTTGAGGCACACTCTCTCGATTTGTACAGAAACATATGTAAGTAGTATTATTAAAATTTAAACGTTATGTTTCTTATTATTAAACTTGTCATTTTTGTCTGTCAACTTTTTCATTTCAAGTTATTTTCCTCATGTATGAGTATCTACGGGATGAGCATCCGTTCCATAATATCACGTGGGTTGAGCTTACAATAAAGACGTTTGACGTTGTGGTTCCTTATTACCTAGATCGCGTGACTCACCAAATGGGCCACATTGAGCTGATGTCGTGCAACATACGTCCTCTTCCTACCAAAAAATCAGGCAAGAAGATTGTTCAGAGGTAAACTTGGGATGCTTTACAGTGTGCAAATTGGAAGCATAATATTTTCACCAGTGTAGGTAAAGCATATGATGGTGGGGAGGCTAGTACTGGCGCGTTGTATGTTGTTTGGATGAAGAAGAACCTGTGGTATTTGTGACTACCCTGCTTTGGTTCATGATAATGGAGGTCCTCTAGTGCACCCTCAGTGTGGCGTTGATTCCGAGGAATACGATTGGATCTTTGAGTTTTTATCACGACTACCCACGTTACCGTACGACGAATTGTTAAAGGCTGCAACTGAGATGGGCATGATTGTCGAGCGATATAAATGTCGTTAATTTGTATGTTGGGACTTGTTTGTTTATATGTTTTTAAGACTATGCTACTATGTTTGTTATTGTGTTTTTACGACTATGATTCAGATGGGCAGGATTGCGTTTGTTACTACGTTTTTAGGATTATGTTACTATGTTGGGACTTGTTTGTTACTATAATATTTTATAACTAATCCATGGTTTGTGTTATTGTATGTTCGAGTAAGTTATTCGAAGCACCAAAATATTATTTAGGTTATCACTAAGACGACTGATAAGTAGTATAAAACACACACAAACTTCGGATATAACTTTAACCAATAGAAAAAGGTATAACAAAACTTAGTAAATGATTAACATAGTAAGCGGTCGCATGCGACCAGACTATGCCTGTTGCGTAGCTCACTTGCGACACATATCCCTCTGTTTGAAAACAAGGCCAAAACTTTGTGAAAGCATCACATGCGACCAAGCCTTTTATGGTCGTGTTCACCTCTGTTGCGAATTATATGCGATCCATAGCCTTCTGTCTAAAAACATGGGCTAAAATTATATGAAGCCATCGCATGCGACCATGCGATACGCGGTCGCATACGACCATGTTTAATATTCTACTACTTCGTGGAAATAAAAGGATTTAAGATAAATTTAACTTCAATTCAATCATAGTCAAATGACATACAAACAATTAAATACCAAGCATAGGAAAAAAGGTCAATAAAGCTTGACATCAACCAAACAAAATACGACTATAACTTAGTAGTCGAAGTTGTATCTCATTTTATCTTCAATAGGTGATGAGTTCGCAATAACATCCTCTTTTTACTCAATCATATCCTCGACATATGCTACCATATTATTCGTAATGAAATCATAAACTTTCATCTTTCACACTTCTTCAGCTTCTTGCTTAATTTTGTATGACATGTATAACAGACGTTGCACTGGTTTCGATTTAACATTATTGTAACATGTGGTGTGTCATTCAAGCTTAATTTCTTAACTGACATTAGTTACGTAAATATTTTGAACCTATGATAGTACGGATATTCCCATCGACTCACTTCTTCGTTGGCATAGGCACCCCACGACGTGTATAATGGTGGAAATGGTCCATCGGGTGGAGTAGTAATCTGCGAAAAAAGGGTGAAATTAGTTCTTTAGGTATGAAATAAGTAACAAAGGTTAATAAATATTAAAAGGATGATATACTCATATTAACAAAAGTGGCATCCATCTACGAAAGAAATTCTAACTTCTATAATCATTGAACCGTTCACAAGTGGGCGTCCACAAATTGGTAGAAACGATAATGACGCTTCTTGCGAGACATGGTATACCATGCACTGATAACTTATCGCAATGACTAGTCTTATGTGCGAAAATGTCATCCAGTAATGACTAGTAGGGTTGGGCTCGAAGTAATCCAACCTATGTACCATATCATCAAACACTTTGGGCAAACCATACACCTCCAACCAAGATGCACGGTTTTCATTCAACTCTTTCAACAACATGCGTCTAACATATTTCTATTTCTCCTCATCATTGTATATTGAATGCACTAGGGACCGATATCCGCATTGTCCGCCCGGAAGAACGTCCACCAACTTAATTATATATGAGTGAGAAAATCCGGGATGCAATCCAGATATATATGGTCTTGTTGATCATGACCAAAACTACGAATGAAGCTATCCATTGCGGAGAAAAAAAATTCAAGTCATCTTCACGCGAAGTGAGATCTATATGAACAATATCTAATCGTCTCCAAAATATATCCACATCTACTTGAGGAATTCATATACCCTCTCTAGCTATTGACGCAATTTCATATGCGCATCGTAACCCATATGTTTTCATAAGGACGCTTCATCCACACGCTACCCCATCTACTCCTATATTTTTAGATCGTACAATAACATGCAACAAACGGGTTAGGGCCTCATTCGAAACATAACTTTTAAGTATCTTGGTCAAAGAACAATTAGTACCGGGTAGACTACAAAACATACTTTGCTCGAACGATTCGAGGATCCCTCCATGTTGCTTCGTTTAGAGGTTGTGAAATTTTTCTCGATTTTTTTTGAAATTGCATTGATTTGTCCCAAGGTATTTTTTAGGCAAAAGTGAGTACCCTCACACCTACATAATACAAGTACATAATTAGAACGTATTTTTAAAGAGATATAATAATAAAATAAAAACTAAAATTAAAGGAAATACATATATTTGTTGTTGTTTTCCCGTAATTTTTGATCTTGTTCGTTCGATATTGAAGAAAATTGTCACCATATTTCCTTATCCATGCGTCCATAACGTAATCAAAACACTTGGGGCGAGAGGAGAACATCTCTTTCAATATAGCTAGAATCGTTTCGTAACTTTTAACCGTGTTCGCTCCGGCTACATAACCATACAACTCGATAAATTGTCTCACAATCACATAATCTTGGAATATCTTACGAATTGTCCGTAAAATGTTCTTACCAATATGCCACGTGCATAGCAAGTGGTGTGTTCCCAGAAATATTCCCTCAATAGATCGCATGAGAGCTAACTCTCGATCGGTAACAATAAAGCTCGGTAATACGCACACACTATCTATCAACAAACCACGAAAAGTACCCAAAGCCCATGTATAATTCGGTATCTTCTCTCCGCTCATAATAAGCATACGCAACGGTAAATGTAATAGAAGTAGACGTAAACACAACAATCTCTAATAATGGCATCTTATACCTAGTCGTCGTGTAGGTACAATCTATGAATATTACATTAGAGAATGTATGCGGAACAAAATTGGTGATCACCTTTAATTTGTCTTTCAAGCGCTCCCACATTATATATACATGCTTACTCAATTTCATCAACAAATATTGTATTTGGGTTTGTCCCCCGTGCTTAACATCTCGACGTCTTTTGCGGAAATTGTAGATTGCATACATGTTTGAAATATTCTCCAGATATTGATACTTCGAACCTAATATATATCTCTGTAGGACGCGAACAGATGTGAGATAAACTACGAACTAGTTCATTTTCATCACATTTTAGCCTACAATCGTGGGAATGGTTGTCTAAGTGAACGTAGGGATCATGATTGTGTGTACCGTTTATCATCTCCAAACATCATTGCATGACTAGTACGTCAATCATATGACCTTTTAACGCAAACGGACAATTACATTTTTTTGTGATAGTCTTCCGCTTTCTTAAAGTATCCACCTTCACTTTTGATACGAAAATACCGTACCTCTCGCAAACGTAATCTAATCTAGGAGTTCTTCCCCATTTCCCGCTATCGTAGAGCTTTATAATCGTGACGAACTTAATCTTCTTAGATGCTGCGTACACGAAAGCATGCAATTCATCTCTCGTAAATAATCTATCAGTTGCGAATATTTTTGTGTAATCAGCATCCATACACGAAGATTGAGCAGGTTCCTCCTACAACGAATGACAATGTAACTTAATATATAACGAATCACATGCAAATGATATTATATTGGTCGCATGTATTTTACGATGAAGCTATTGGACATGTCGCATTAGTGGTTGCGATGAAGCTACTGGACATGTCGCATGAAAGTATGCGACCACTATGTATAACCCGCCGCACGACTCGTACGATCACGACGATTCAAAACAGAACTCGAGTTAATCTCGTTACTTTCATTCGATAAGCGTCTTCTTCGTCCAGTAAGTCCTCCAAAGAGACGTCCATTTCATCATCTTCCATAAATACTCCGATGTTTGGTTTTTTGTGGTAGATTTTGTGGATTTGGGTGTGGAAGGTTAGTTTTTGAGTTTTAGGGTAATAAATCGTTAGGATTTATGGTAATTTTTGGGAGTTTTCAGATTCTAGGCAATTTTTAGAGATAAATAACATCGTAATTAGTTAGAGTGAAAAGAATAAATCAGGAAATTCAAATTTGAATTAAAAAAAAGATATTTATAACCTGGTTTTTTATACATATTAAATAAATTTTACAAAAATAAAAAATATATATGACGGTTATTTTGACGATAAGAGCATGTACATCGTACATGCTACATACATTGTTTGTTAACGCGTTCCTAAATTCACTATACAATGAACGTGTTAACTAAAAAAAGTTTAAAGGAAATTAAATGTTTTGTTTAATACCAAGAGTGACTTAACAATGACACGTAAGCTCCCGTCTTCTTTTTTATTTTTATTTTATTATTTTTATTTTATTATTTTATTTTATTTTATTTACTTATTTTATGTTTCTTCATTTTTTTTCCATTTTTTCCTTTTTTTAGTTTTTTTTAAATTTTTTTTAGTGTTTGTTAATAAATATAAAAATAATAATCTTTTATAAAAATACAATTGAATTTTAATATAATATTTTTGAAAAATATATTTAAAAATATGATATAAGAAAATCAAATTTAAATTGTCAAAATTAGTTCAATAAATATGCAGGGGACGCCTCCTTGAATTTTGATATTGAAAAAACTCCAAGAATGAAAACTCTGTTCTTCAAGAACAGAGTCATGAATTTTGATCTTTGATTCATTCTTTGAATCTGTTAATTCTTCTAAGATTATTGTTGATATTTCTGTGATTAATGTTGTTCGAAGTAACAAATTTGAATGTTGAATTTCCTTTACTAAGGAATGGTGTTCAAATGGAAACAGAGGAGATGCAGAAAGAAGTTGGAGAAAGAATGATTTCGGAGAAGGATTGTAAGGTGATGTTAAATCCTATGTTTGAGGAATCTGTGCAAGAAAAGCAAAATGGTACTAAGGAATTGAAGAAAGCTTCTTTTGCTGATCTTTTAAAAGTTCAAGAAACAGAGTTCAAACATTCGAACGTTTCTGTTTCTATAACAAAGGAGTTTCCTATCATTACTTTTCAGATTGAAGATAAGGAAAGATTACTAAAAATGTCTAAGAACACTCTGATTGCAAAGTTTGCTTCAGGGAAGCCTTCAATGGAGATTTTTAGAAGCTTTTTGTCTAAATTCAAGTTTACTGGCAATTATAGTGTTTCTGTTTGGGATTACAGGCACATTTTTGTTGAATTCAATGAAGTTAATGATTTAAAAAGACTGTGGTCGAAGAATGTTTGGGTTTTGGGTGGTAAGGTCCTTAGGTTGTTAAAATGGACGCCAGATTTTGATCCAAAGTTGGAATGTCCTTTCACTCCGGTGTGGGTGTCTTTGCCAAGATTACCAGAGTTTTTGTTTAACAGAGAGACTATTAATGAAGTGGCTAAGGTTCTGGGGACACCTTTAAAAGTTTGGGTGCCTTCTGTTAATAGAGCGAGACAAAACTGTTGCCGTTTTTGGGTAGAGATTGATGTTTCGAAGCCATTAGTTCAGAAGGTGCAATTGAAATTTGGAGAAATGGATAGTTACTGGGTTGATCTGGTTTATGATCATGTTCCTCTTTATTGTAAGCAGTGTGCTCATATAGGTCATTCGGAAGATAGTTGTAAGAAGGTCTTGTTGGAAAGGGAAGGTATGAAGAACGATTTTAAGGAAAGAAACAATATGGAGAAGGTTCTTGAGGGTGTATCTGATGCAAGCTCTCGACCTTCTAATGAGATTAATAAATCTAAGGACTTTAATAAGTCTTGTGATCAAGAAACTGATTCTGCTGTTAATGGAAAAGGTGTTATTGGCCAGTTAAAGTCTGTGGTGGTTAAGGAGGTGTTGGAGACTGAGTCTGATAAGAATTTGGCTTTGGACATAGAGGGTGAAAGTGCTGATAGTGCTATTAAAGAAGAAGAGATGATTGATGCTTTAAAGATTTTGGAAAGGAGAAATATGTTCGATGTTTTGAGTGATAATACTCAAAGTTCTCCAAAACATATTGGCAGTTTTCCTAATTCTCCTGTGAAAGACAGATTGGATAAAGGAAGATTGAAAAGGAAGGATGCTCAAAAGACTATAAAGATGCCAAAACTGTGGGAAGCAAAAGGGCCAGTTTCTTCAAAAATCATGAAGCTCAAGAGAGCCCATAGGCCACCATCTGTCAATGACCATTAGCTTGCTGAATTGGAATGCGAGGGGACTGGCTAATAAAGAAACTATTAAGAGGTTAAAGTCTTTGATGATCTCTTTTAAAGTCAGTTTTGTTGCAATCCAGGAGCCTTTGGTTAAGGTGGATAATTTGAGTGTGATAGCAAAGAAGTTAAAGTTAAGTGATTTTACTTCCAATGTGAATAATAAGATTTGGGTGCTTTGGCACCAGGATTATAGTGTTCAGGTAGTTCTGGATACTGATCAATTGCTTCATCTGAAAGTGGTTCATTCTGTGATTAAAAAGGAGTTTCATGTTTCGATTGTTTATGCAAAGTGTAATCGTGATCAGAGATTAATGCTTTGGGATTCTATTAGAATATTGGATGTGTCTCTTGAGAAATGGATTGTGTTTGGTGATTTTAACATTTTCTCTAATGTTCAAGAGCAGATTGGTTGTTCAATGATCAATCAAAGAGCTATGGATGATTTTAACAATCTTATTATGGACTGTGGTCTCATTGATGCTGGCTATAGTGGATCTCAGTATACATGGTCTAATGGTCGAAAGTGGAAACGATTGGATTGTGTGATGTATAGCTCATCATGGTTAGAGTATTTTGATGTCACTGCTGTTTTTCATTTAGCCCGTAATTGTTCAGATCATTGTCCTATGGTGGTGAAGCTATCTTCTAGTATTGTTAGAGCTAAGTCTTCTTTTAAGTTTCTCAATATGTGGGGTACGCATTCTGATTTTTTGAGGATGGTTGCTGAGAGTTAGTCTGCTGATTTGAATGGTGTAAGGAATCCTGTTATGTATTTTTGGTTAAAGCAACAAAGATTGAAAGTAGCTTTGAGGGGTTGGAATAAAAGCACCTTTGGTAATGTTTTTGATGCAATTAAGAAATCTGAGGAGGACATTAATAGAATAGAAGTGAAGCTTCAAACTCAGTATAATGAGGATAATAAGGCTGCCTTAATTGATGCTAAACAGAACCATTCTATGTTGTTAGACAGGGAGGAGATGTATTGGAGACAGAAAGCTCATGTTTCATGGCTTAAAGAGGCTGATAGGAGTACTGCTGCTTTTCATAATTTTGTTAAGAAAAGAAATAAGAAAAACAGAGTGGATAGAATTAAAGTGGATGGTTGTTGGTTGTCTGCTAAAGAGGATATAGGTAGATCTGCTGTGGATTATTTCAAGTCATTACTTGCTCCTGATGTCAGTGTTGAGAATGATTCTGATCTGTTGAATGTTATACCTACTTTAATTACTGAGGAGGATAATAGAAGTATGGCTTGTATTCCTGATATTGAGGAGATTCATGGGATAGTAAAGTCCTTAAGATCTTCTTCTGCTGCTGGCCCTGATGGATACAATGCTGAGTTTTACAAGTTATGTTGGGGTATTATTGGAGAGGATTTGTGCAAGGCTGTGGGAGCTTTTTTCAGTGGCTGTGTTCTTCCTAAAGGGGTGAAGGCTACAACAATTTGTTTGATCCCTAAAGTAGAGAATCCTTGTAGGTGGATGGACTTCCGTCCTATTAGTTTAACCACAGTTTTCTCTAGAATTGTCAGTAAACTGCTAAACAACAGAATTGCTAAAGTGTTGCCTAAATTGATTTCTGATGAACAGGGTGGTTTTGTGAAAGGAAAGTGTATTCATGATTCAATCCTTATGGCCCAAGAGCTTTGCTTTGATATTAACACTAATAGAAAGAAAGGGAATGTGATTATAAAGACTGATATGACAAAGGCTTTTGACAAGTTGAATCATGGTTTTCTTTTCAGAATTCTTAATCTGTTTGGGTTCAATAATAAGGTCTCAGCTCTTATTAGAAGTTGTGTTAGTCAATTTTGGTCTTTAGTTTTGGTTAATGGCGAGTTAACTGGTTTCTTTGCAAATACTATTGGTTTAAGACAAGGGGATCCACTCTCCCCAAGTCTTTTTATTATGGCAGAAGAATATTTGATTAGAATGATAAAGAAGGTGTCTGATGATAATGTTAGTTTTCGTTTTAAGAATAGAAGTTCTCAGAATGTGGCATGTCTGGCATTTGCAGATGATTTCATGGTCTTTTTGAGTGGAGACATGGATTCAATGAAGGCTATTAAGGCTACAATGGATCACTATCAGACAGTATCTGGTCAGGAGATCAATCAAGCTAAGTCAAAAATCATTGTTTCAAATAAAATGTCTTTACATCAAATTTCTGTTATTGAAAATATTTGGAATATTAAGCATACAAATTTGCCTTTTAGATATTTGGGTGCTACCATTACAATTAACACTAGAATTGCTCACTATGAAGACTTAATTCATAAAGTCAGATGCAGAATCATGGACTGGGATAGACTTCACCTTTCCTTTGCTGGTCGAATGCTGTTGATTCAGACAATCTTGGTTGCTTTTCCTAATTATACTTTGCAGCATGCTACGCTTCCTGTTGGTATTGTTAATAGGCTGGAGATCTTGTTTAGTAAGTACCTGTGGGGTACAAAGGAAGACAAAAAAGCTATTAGTTGGGCTAAATGGGAGAAGCTTTGTAAGCCTCTAAATGAAGGTGGTTTGAATTTTAAAAGCCTTAATGATGTGCAGAATGTTTATGCATTAAAGCTGTGGTTTAATTTCAGAAATCAGCAGTCATTCTGGGCTAGATACATGATGTCTGTTTATTGCAGGGATAGAATTCATCCATCTCTTGCTATTTCTCCTAATAGAAAGTCGAAACCTTGGGCTAGAATGATTGGGGTTAGAGAAAGTGCTGAGGATTTTCTTTTCTGGTTGCCTGGTTGTGGTAATATTAACTTTTGGTATGACAGATGGTGTTCTGCCAAATCATTTATCAGAGTAGACAGTGATAATGATAGGAGATTTCTCTGGGACAGTGAAAATGTTTATGTCAAGGATTTCTGGATTTCTGGTTCCTGGGATTGGCAAAGACTTATTTCTACTGTCACAACCTCTGAGATTACTAAGATCAAAGAGGTAAGTTTAACTGATAAGAATGATGTTCTTTGCTGGTCTCTTTCTAAAGATGGATTGTTTAACTTTAAAGAGACCTGGAATCATACAAGATGCAAAGGAAACAAATCAAGAATCTATGATATGACATGGAATGCTGTTACTCCTAAAAAGTGTTCATTTTTCCTTTGGAGGGCTCATCATAACTGGTTACCTACTGATTCTGTGATGCAAGCTAAGGGTTTTCAGATAGCTTCTAAATGTGTTCAATGTGTTCAGTGTTCTCAGGTCTGGTCGGTTTGGTTACATTTCAGTCTTCTGTTCAAGGTAGATATTCAATCATATATGACTCTACCTCACATTATTATGCAATGGTATTGGTCTGCAAAAGGTAAATGTAATATATATTCTATTCTGCCTGCTATTCTGGTCTGGTCTATGTGGGCTGCTCGGAATAAGAAAAAGATCAGTAACATATCTACTAATGCTGCTACAATTATTCAACACGTTATCTACATCATCACGAGTCTCGATCAGGCTAGGATCTTAATTAAAAAGCACTGGGCTGGTTTTGCAAAAGAAGGCACTAATCTGGGGTGTGTGAATCAGATTAGTGCTATGAACAAACCAATGTTTCTGAAATGGAAATGTCCTAAACGTGGCAGATACAAGATTAATATCGATGGGGCTTGTACCTTTGAGCATGAAACTGGTGGAAGTGCATTGATTAGAAACAGCAATGGTGGACTGATCTTGGGCATTGGAAGGCTTTATGGTAAAGCAACTCCACTGATAGCTGAATGTCGTGCATTGTTTGACGGGTTGAAGCTCTGTAGACTATTGAATTTGAAGAATGTTGATGTGGAGGTCGATTCAACTGTGGTTGTCAATCTCCTTCTTCATGGTTGTTCAATCTGGTATCTTGAGCCACTGTTAAGATGTTGTAGGAGCTTAATTGATTCTCGAATGGTTGTTAGACATGTTTACAGAGAGGAGAATAATGGTGCAGATTGGTTAGCTAAGGAAGCTTTAAAGGTTCAAAGAAATATAGAGTTTAATGAAGAGGATGCTCCCCCTAGTTTGAAAGCGATTTTGCTGTTAGAAAGCTTGGAGATTGGTGACTTAAGAATCTGATTTAGGGTTTGGTGATTTGGGGATTTCACAGAGGATGGAAGGATGAAGAAGATGTAGTTTTTTTATTATTATTCAATTTGTTGTAACATTGCAAACATGGGTCTGTATTTTCTGAAGTTTTAATAAAAATCCCTTTATTAAAAAAAAAAAATCAAATTTAATATTTTAAAAATATTTTTAAAAATAAATAGAAATCAAATCAAATTTGTTCTATAAAAGATATTGTTGAAAATATATGGAAATAAAATCCTGAAAATAAATTTGTATTTCCTTATTTTTTTTTCAAATTCTCGGTTTTAAATCAAACACAAAATATTATCTTATTTTAATTAATTTCACCGTCTAAATATATTTTATAATTTTTTATATATATTTTTATCCTATCAAATCTTTTTATTTTATCATCTTCTTCGTATTTTCAAATTCTAAAAAAAAAATATTTTTTTTCAATACAAAAAATAATGAAACAAATTATCTAAAATTGTATATGGTAATAAAATTAAGTTTACTATTTATTTAAAGTATTTTAACAAGCGCTTTAAAAATATAATATAAATAAAATAAAAAATAAAATAACAATTTAAAAAATATTTTAAGTTTGTTAACTAAAAGTGTGCTAAAAGGTAACTATCGTTACCTCATATATCCCCTTATGCGCCATAGAAGATTGGTATTTCTCAAGTTGTACGCAAGGAGTTGAGGTACGCACTCTCAATTTGCACCGAAACAGATGTAAGTAGTATTTTTAAAATTTAAACGTTATGTTGCTTACTATTAGATTCGTCATTTTTGTTTGTTTACTTTTTCCTTTTAGGTTATTTTCCTCCCGTATGAGTATCTACGGGCTGAGCATCCGTTCCACAACCTCACGTGGATTAAGCTTACACTAAAGGCATTTAATGTTGTGGTTCCTTATTACCCAGATCGTGTGACTCGCCAAATGAGCCACATTCAACTGATTTCGTGCAAGATCGGTCTTTCTCCTACGAAAAAAGTAGGCAAGAAGATTGTTCAGAGGTAGGCTTCAGATGCTTTTTAGTGGTCGAATCTGAAGCATAATCTTTTCACCAGTGTAGGTAGATCATATGATGGTGGGGAGGCCAGTACTGACGCGTTGTACGCAGTTTGGGTGAAGAAGAACCTATGGTATATTGTGACTAACCCTACTTCGGTTTGCGATGATGGAGGTCCTCAAGTGTACCCTTAACATAGCGTTGAATCTGAGGGATACGATCGGATCGCTGGGTTTTTACTACGACTACCCACGTTGTCTTACGACGAGTTGTTAAAGACTGCGACTTAATGATATACCTGTGTAGAAAATCCGAAATGCAATCCGGATACATAGTTAACTTCCTATCCTTAACAGTTTTTCTTGGTTGACCAACTTTCTTTTTGACAAGTGGTGGTTTATATGCTACAACCAAAATCACTTTCAATGCGGTCGTGCTCCATAACGTGTTAACATGTGTACTACCTATCGAGTTTGCTGGAGTGCTAGCACTATTGGTTTGAGCAATGGGATATTCTCACGCACTAGGGTTTCGTTTGGTCGATTTATCAACGCCTCTGTTTGGCATGCCTTTAACTCTAACCGCTTCTTTATGGTCTTCAAATATTACTAGTTTTGGGTTTCAAGATTTGCATAACCTTATTGATTATATGGTCTTGTTGATCATGACCAAAACTACGAATAAAGCTATCTATTGCCGATAAAAAAAAATTCAAGTCATCTTCACGCGAAGTGGGATCTCTATGAACAATATCTAATCGTCTCCAAAATATATCCACATCTACTTGAGGAATTCATATACCCTCTCTAGCTATTTACGCAATTTTACATGCGCATCGTAACCCATATGTTTTCCTAAGGACGCATCCTGATGTTTTTTACGGAAATTGTAGATTGCATGCATGTTTGAAATATTCTTCGGATATTGATACTTCGAACCGCTATATATCTTCGTAGGACGCGAACAAAGGTGAGACAAACTAAGAACTAGTTCCTCTTCATCCCATTTTAGCCTACAAGCGTGGGAATGGTCGTCTAAGCGAACGTAGGGATCATGATTGTGTGTACCGTTTCTCATCTCCAAACGTCATTGCATGACTAGTACCTCAATCATATGACTATTTAACGCAAACGAACAATTACATTTCTTCGTCGTAGTCTTCCTCTTTCTTAAAGTAACCATCTTCACTTTTGATACGAAAATACCGTACCTCTCGCAAACGTAATCTAGTCTAGGAGTTCTTTCACATTTCCCGCTATCGTAGAGCTTTATAATCGTGACGAACTTAATCTTCTTAGATTTCGCGTACTCGAAAGCATCCAATTAATCTTTCGTAAATAATCTATCAGTTGCGAATATTTTTGTGTAATCAGCATCCATACACGGAGATTGAGCAGGTTCCTCCTACAACGAATGACAATTAAACTTAATATATAACGAATCACATGCGAATGATATTATATTGGTCGCATGTATTTTATGATGAAGCTATTGGACATGTCGCATTAGTGATTGTGATGAAGCTACTAGACATGTCGCATGAAGGTATGCGATCACTATGTATAACCCGTCGCACGACTCGTACGATCACGACGATGTTCATCGCAAAAATTCATGCGATCAGATTCAAAACAGAAGTCGAGTCAAGTTCGTTACCTTCATTCGATAAGCGACCTCTTCGTCGAGTAAGTCCTCTAAAGAGAATCCAATTTCATCATCTTCCATGAATACTCCGATGTTTGGTTTTTTGTAGTAGATTTTGTGGATTTGGGGTGTGGAATTTTAGTTTTTGAGTTTTAGGGTAATAAATCGTTAGGGTTTATGGTAATTTTTGGGAGTTTTCAGATTCTAGGCAATTTTTAGAGATAAATAACATCGTTATAATTAGTTAGAGTGAAAAGTATAAATTAGGAAATTCAAATTTGAATTTTAAAAAAAGATATTTCTAACTTGGTTTTTTTTATATATTAAATAAATTTTTTTTTAAAAAAATCTATACGAGGGGAAGAGCATATACAGTGTACATGCTAAAAGATAGGCTAAATACATTGTTTGTTAATTCACGCGCTCCTAAATTCACTCAAATGAACCTATTAAAGTGATTGTTAACTAAAAAAAATTTAAAAAAAGTTAAATGTTTTGTTAAATATTAATTTTTTTTAATTTTATTTACTTATTTTATGTTTCTTCATTTTTTTCCAAATTTATTTTTCAGTTTTTTTTAGGGTTTATTAATAAATATAAAAACAATAATCTTTTATAAAAATACCATTAAATTTTAATATAATATTTTCGAAAGATATATCTAAAAATATGATATAAGAAAATCAAATTTAATATTTTAAAGATATTTTTAAAAATATATAGAAATAAAATAAAATTTGTTATATAAAAAATATTGTTGAAAAATATATGGAAATAAAATCTACATGAAAATAAATTTGTATTTCCTTATTTATTTTTCAAATTCTCTGTTTTAAATATTATCTTTTATAATTTTTATATATATTTTTATCCTATCAATTTTTTTACTTTATCATCTTCTTCGTATTTTCAAATTCGAAAAAAAAAAAACTTTTTTTTCAATATAAAAAATAATGAAATAAAATATCTAAAATTATATATAGTAATAAAATTAAGTTTATTATTTTAAATATTAAAAAATAAAATTAAACTATTTAAACTTAAATAACAATTTGAAAGATATTTAACGAATAGGATTGAAATAAACTTAAATTTGGTAACTAAGAGGCTGCTAAATGACATTTCTATTTCCCTGCAGCTGGTAATAACTCATAAATTTAACACTATTGGTTAATAAATATAAAAATAATAATTTTTTATAAAAATACCATTAAATTTTAATAGGGCGAAAGTCCTTCGATCTCTTAGGATTGTCCAACTTAGGAATTAAGCAAATCACAGTAACTTTCACTCCTTTAGGCAACGCATACCCCTCAAAGAAGCCTTTAACCGTATTACACAGATCACTGCCCACATATCCCAACAGCATACCCAGAATTCAAACCTTTAACAACCCCATAAATCTCATCTTCTTCAGGATATCTAAAATAAAAATAATGAAAAAAATATCTAAAATTATATATGGTAATAAAATTAAGTTTATTATTTAAAATATTAAAAAATAAAATAAAACTATTTAAACTTAAATAACAATTTGAAAGATATTAAATTTTAATATAATATTTTTAAAAGATATATGTAAAAATATGATAGAAGAAAATCAAATCTTATATTTAAAAAATATTTTAAAAAATATATAGAAATAAAATCAAATTTGTTATATAAAAGATATTGTTGAAAAATATATGGAAATAAAATCCTGAAAATAAATTTATATTTTTTATTTGTTTTTCAAATTGTGTAATAATAATATCTTTTATAATTTTATATATATATTTTTATCCTTTCAATTCTTTTATCATCTTCTTCGTATTTTCAAATTCTAAAAAAAGACGATCAGATTTTCAAAATCATAATAACTCCCTCATTTTGTGGCAAGAAGATCAACAGCTAGAAAATCCTTCATCTTTTTCTTCTCTACCAGCTCGAACAATGGCAGACAACGACTTTTCACTGAAGGAGACATCTCCAAATATCGGAGGAGGAAGAATCTCCGGCAGTGAAAAGCTGACATCGTCTTTCGATCTTGTCGAACAGATGAAATTTCTTTACGTTCGAGTGCTCAAAGCTAAAGATCTTCCTCCTCACGCAACCACAAAGAGTTGCGACTCTTTTATCGATGTCAAAATCGGAAACTATATGGGAAAAACAAAGGTGATCGACAAACAATCTAATCCGGAGTGGAACGAAGTTTTCGCTTTCACTAAAGAAAGGCTTCAAGGCACGCGGCTAGAAATCGCAGTAAGGTACAAAGCGGGTGATCTGATAGGGAAACTTGCGTTTGAAGTTAAAGATATTCCAACTAGGGTTCCACCAGATAGTCCATTAGCATCACAATGGTATAGACTAGAAGATAAAGATGATAAAAAAATAACAGGAGAACTGATGTTATCTATTTGGTTTGGTACCCAAGCAGATGAGGTTTTTCCAGAAGCTTGGCATTCGGATGCCGCTGCTGTATCAGGTCAGAACATTATAAAAACGCGGTCTAAAGTTTATCTTTCGCCAAAACTTTGGTATCTTAGAGTCAATATCATTCAAGCACAAGATTTAATATCTGTCAATAAAAACAAGAATCCTGAAGTTTTCATTAAGGCAGCTCTCGGTAATGTGGTTGCAAGGAGTAGACCTTGTTTCATCAAGAGTGTTAATCCAACTTGGAATGAAGATATCTTGTTTGTCGCTGTCGAACCCTTTGACGAAACATTGTATCTATCAGTTGAGGGATAGGGTTGGAAAGAACAAAGAAGAATGTTTAGGGAAATGCGAGATTAAGCTCTCTCAAGTAGAGAGAAGGAATACAACGCAAAATGTTTCTGATTTGTGGTATAATCTTGAATTACAAGTAGATGATAAAAAGAAAGAAGGGAAATTCGTTGGCCGGCTGAATTTAAGAGTATCTTTAGATGGAGGGTATCATGTTCTTGACGAATCGATTCAATATAGTAGTGATTACAGAGCTTCTACGAAGCTACTGGCATCACCGCCTATTGGTAGGTTGGAATTAGGTGTTCTGAGTGCGAGTGGTTTGCTTCCAATGAAATCGCGAGACGGACGTGGAACAACCGATGCCTATTGCGTTGCTAAGTATGGGCCTAAGTGGGTTAAAACGCGGACGATTGTCGATAGCTTTGTCCCGAAATGGAATGAGCAGTACACGTGGGAAGTTTACGATCCTTACACGGTACTTACAATTGCAGTTTTCGACAATTCGCAAATTGGAAATGACAATGGAAATGATCCCAGGATCGGAAAAGTTAGGATTCGGTTATCCACTCTTGAAACCGACCGGATTTACACGCATTCGTATCCGCTTATCGTGCTGCAACCCAACGGGGTGAAGAAAATGGGAGAGATTGAATTAGCTGTGAGATTTACTTGTCCATCGATGGTTGAAATGCTTCAAGCTTATGTGCGGCCGTTGTTACCACGAATGCATTATGTGCATCCCTTATCAGTATTGCAGCTGGAGAGTTTAAGACATCAGGCTACACATATTATGTCTTCGAGATTAGGCCGAGCTGAACCTCCTTTAAGGAAGGAAGTTGTTGAGTACATGCTTGATGTAGGATCGAACATGTGGAGTTTGAGACGAGGGAGAGCTAATTACGAAAGATTGTACGGAGTTCTCAAAGGATTGATGGATGCATGGGATTCGTTCGATCAGATTTGTCGTTGGAAAAAACCTACAACCACGATACTCATGCATTGTTTGTTCCTTCTACTAGTCCTTTATCCGAATCTGGTTTTGATTTTGGTTTTCTTCATTTGTTTCACTATTGGGATGTTGCGATACCGGAAGAGGCCAAGACATCCTCCTCATATGGACATACAGTTGTCAAGAGCTGATGTTGCAACACCTGAGGAGCTTGATGAGGAATTCGATACATTTCCGTCGTCCAGACCGATAGAGACTATGAAACTGAGATACGACAGGTTACGAGGGATTGGGTCAAGGCTAATGATAGTTATGGGTGATTTGGCAACCCAAGGAGAAAGAGTCGAGAATTTGCTGAGCTGGCGTGATCCGCGTGCCACTTTTGTTTTCGCGTTGGTTTGTTTGCTCGCTTGTGTTTTGATCTATTTGCTTACTTTAAATGGATTCGTTATTTTAGGCGGTTTTTATGTCATGAGGCATCCGACGTTGCGAAGTGACGTACCGTCTATACCTCATAATCTGTTCAGAAGGCTTCCAACAAAGGCCGATAGCTTGCTATGAGATATCACTTCTTCTTACGTTTCGTTTTCTTTTGAGTAACGTTTTTGTTTCCAGCTAAAACTTAAAAGATGTTACTGGATGTTGAGGTTTGTAAAGTTTCATTCTCTTGAGTTTGTTTTAACTTTTAAAAAAAAAATCTAAAAAAAGACTTTTCTTTAATATAAAAAATAATGAAATAAAATATCTGAAATTATTTATGGTAATAAAATTAAGTTTACTATTTAAAATATCAAAAAATAAAATTAAACTATTTAAAATTAAATAACAATTTAGAAGTTATTTTAACGATTAGGATTGAAATAAATTTAAGTTTGTGAACTAAAAGTGTGATAAATGACTAATAAATTCAAAACCTGCTCTAAAATAGAAAATCAGTTTTGACTGACTTTTTTTTTTTTTTTTTTTTTTTTTTTTCTTCCTAATGACCACATTTGAAATCTGGAGCAAAAGGAGTGTGTTTCATAATATAACAACAAACTCTTCCCAAAAGTTCCAATCTATTTCTTAAGCTTTGTTTAGGCTACAACCTGAAACCAAAAGCTTTTTGTTCATAGTACAGGTTTATATTAATCATTGACTTCAAGTAGCCAGATGGTGCACTAGGACAATATTCTTCTAAGAATTCGACAGCACAGCAAGGTCACTTATTGCAATGACCGTGATGAAGGTTTACGCACCAGGCTGACCAATACTATCTGGTGTAGCTGTCAGTGGCGGAAAAGCTTTGAGAGGGTTCATTATGACCCCGTCAATAAGGCCATACTCTTTTGCTTCTTTAGCGCTCATGAAGAAATCACGGTCTGTGTCTTGGTTGATCTTCTCCAGACTTTGACCAGTGTGGTAGGCTAAATAGCCGTTTAAGTTTGCCTTGTGATGCAGCATTTCGTTTGCCTGAATATCAATGTCAGTTTGCGCTCCTTGAGCACCACCAAGAGGCTGATGGATCATTATTCTTGAGTTAGGAAGACTGTATCTTTTTCCTTTGGTCCCAGCACTAAGCAAGAATGCCCCCATACTAGCTGCTAATCCAACGCAAACAGTAGAGACATCAGGTCGGATATGCCTCATAGTGTCAAATATGGCCATACCGGCTGTAACGGATCCACCGGGAGAATTTACATACATGACTATATCCTTAGTAGGGTCGACCGCATCAAGATATAGAAGCTGAGCAACAATCATGTTCGCCATATCATCCTCAACAGCTCCACCGCAGCGTATTATTCTATGTTGGAAAAGCTGACTAATAACCCTATGGAAGCGCTCTTGCACCATGGGAGTTGCACATCATCCCTTATGGACCAAATTCCATCACGAGCATTTCTCTCTGGTGCCCAAAAGTCAGTTGAGTAGACTGCTTTAAGTGGAGATTTTTTCCGTTTCTTTTGGCTACTGATTAGCTTCTTTGAATTCCTGGAACGAAGTGGCTCGAAAGGGAGAGATAGTTTCAGAGAATCGGGTGAGGAGACAGGATTTGAAGCGAAGAGAAGAGAGTTGAATCTAAGAGACGAAGATGCCGAAGTAGAGACGCATGTGTGAGCCATTGATGCAGACGACAAGATTGAGCAAGAAATTGATACAGAGACGTGAAATTTGATAGGAGAAAAACCCTTATCTGCTAAAAATTGGGGGGTTTTGCAAGGCAGAGAGGATGGTAGAGCGTTAAAATCAGTTTTGACTTTGGGTAAGCAAACATTCCGACTCCCGAACCTAAATCGTTAATCACTCTTACAAGCGAAGCTACGCTCTCTCGCTGCTCGACCAAGGGTCACAGTTGCGTTAATCAGCCTGTCGTTACTCGCTGAGTCAATATACACTTCCGGAACCAGAACCGTTTCGTCGGCGGTAGGAGGTGGGCTCTCCATCTTCCAAAATTCAATTTCCTTTTGTTTCAAAGTCGAT
Source organism: Limnanthes douglasii subsp. nivea (assembly GCA_036936605.1). Lineage (NCBI taxonomy): Eukaryota > Viridiplantae > Streptophyta > Magnoliopsida > Brassicales > Limnanthaceae > Limnanthes > Limnanthes douglasii. Next base: position 199,237,857 of record JAUPFV010000004.1, on the reverse strand, counting down.
TAGTAAGTCTTTCTTCTTGGAATATCTAGTGAAATTAGGTCGATTTGAAACCCTTTGATTTGATTTTGATTTTGATCAGATATATATGCTTTAAGATTCTTGAGTTCAGTCTATATTATGTGAGAATCTAAGCAAGCAATATGGTTTTTGTTTATTAATCGTAGCTGATTAACCTACTCGGGAATTTGGATTGGTTTAGGTCTTAATAGGTTGAATTGGCATAACTCTACTGAAATTAGGTTTATGTTCTTGGAATATCTAGTGATTTGAAGGACCTGTTTGTGAAAAATAGTAGTAAATGCTATTATGGTGTTTTGAAGTAAAAATTGTGGGCTCGAATGATATAACATTATATGATTCTTATGTGTTTCATAATTTAATTATCTCTTGTGTCATATATAAACAGGAGAAATAAGATGGAGAGTTTACCCCAAGAATCGATCAATGAAATCCAGCTAAGACTTCCTGTAAGATCACCCTTTCGTTTCAAATGTGTTTCAAAATCTTGGCATGCCCGTTTCCAAAACTCCGATTTCATTAATAATCATTTTCTTAAGCAAAAAATTATGACCAGCAATGATTTTGATAACTCGGTCCTTCTTCTTTATGGCATAAGCTGCCACTCAATTAATTTTTGTGATCCCACTCATCATTTTATGAAAATTGAAGAATGCAATTCGAAAATGACCTCAAAAGAGAATATCTCACTCCCACGGAGTATATATCCTTCTTGGGATACCGCAGGCGAGTGCAGGGGTGTAATTTGTCTGAACAGTATGGAAAGTATAGCTCTTTGGAATCCTGCCACTAGAGAATTTAAGTGTCTCCCTCTAGTTGATAGACTGACACCTTTCATATATAGCCGTGTGAGCTTTGGTTATGACCATCAAACAAGTGATTTCAAAGTGGTTGCATATCTACACGAAATTACAGAATGGGGGGCTGTGTATACAGGTAAAACCATAGCAGTATATTCAGTGAATCATAACAAGTGGAGGGAGATTCCAGATGGGCTACAAAATTATTCACTTGATCTCCGAGGCATACAAAATCATGCATGTTTCCTATGGAAATGGAATTCTCCGTAAGCACCAATGGATTTTGCCACTGGCGCAAAACTAGAAATGATCAATGTTTTATAGTTTCGTTTGATATGACAAATGAAACTCTTAAGACCACAAGTGTGGATTTTAGAGAAGATTGGTGGTATCTGCTACCTATTGGTTGATGAGTCCGAATTCGAAGAGCTCCCCGGAAGGGTAGTCCAAAGTAAATCACCCCGTAAATTCGGACAGACTCCATGACTTCAATTCGAACAGCACTGATTGAACCGGACAAATGATCTTGAACACTGCAAACATAAGGCAGTTCGAACTATGACTAAAGTACTAAAAAACCTAATCACTATCTGACTAAGCTACCTGTACATCTGCTTAAAACTCATGGGTCTTTAAACATGACCCGGGTCCATTAAACTTGACCCGAAAGCCCATAAGGGCCCAAATTTTACACTATAAATACCCAACCACCAGCATTAACTATGGGTAAGAAAAATTAACTGCTGCCAGGCTGCTTAATTCTCTCTCCACCCTTAAAACACCGTGAAACACCCTTAAAACACCGTGAAACACCCTTAAAACACCGTGAAACACCCTTAAACACTTCGAAACACTCTTAAAACACCCTCACGCCGCCTTAAAACTCCACTTGAAATTACCAGCCTACCCTCAGGCTACTTTTATCCACACCAAATTGGCGACCACAGTGGGAGGCGACGGTGCCTGAATCAAGCATTCAAAACCAAGTAAGGAAATTCTGTCCGAATGAATCCGGATAACCCAGAGCTTCCACCAGCTTTGCTTGAAGTGGTGGAAGAGAACGATGAATATACTGTCCAAGAGCGTGACAGGTTGAGGGTTGAAATAGAAGCTCTGAGGGCTGAGAAGGCCAAGATGGGCATGAAGGAAAAGTCCAAAGCATCAGTTGCTCATCGCTCTGATAACCCTCGAGAGCATGAGGCTTCAAAGACTCATGTGAGCACTAAAAAGACACATGCCAGTTCTAAAAAGTCTCACCGGTCCAAGCCTGTGGAGAGTTCTGACTCAAGCTCAGAATCTTCGGACAGCTCTTCGGACAGTGAGGGAAATGAAAAGTCCTTGTCCTCCAGCAGTGACGAGGGACGAACCAGGAAAAAACAGAAGCAAGTTAAAAAGTATTCTAGAAAAAGAGATCGCTATGGAAGAATGAAAAGGCATATTGGAAAAGGGTCATCTCACCGGAGGCATGTAGACCGGATGCTGATGGATCCTTTTGCCTTCCATGATGAGCCAGGTATCTTTGCAACTCCTAATGATGATACCGTGTTCAGTCGTGGAAGGAATTGGAGGCAGTCTCCACTGTCTTCTAAAATCCTGTTCGGGAACCTCCCCAAGAGGTTTGACAGCACAAAGATGGAGAAGTATGATGGTAGTACTGATCCGGACAATCATCTGGAGCAATTCAAGAACTTCATGATGAACTTTGATGATGATGATGATAAACTACTCTGCAGGGCATTCTCCCAGTCCTTTACGGGGAGTGCTCTGAAGTGGTACAACAGCCTCCCTCAGGGTTGTATCAGAGACTTTGATACCTTTTGGGTGGCCTTTCGAAGGCAATTTGTGGGGAGTAAGGAGCTCAAGGGTAATGGAGATACCATAATCCATTGTGCCCAAGAGCCAAATGAATCGTTGAAGGAATACATAAGTCGTTTTGTGAACACAAAGAACGGGCTGGCTGATTGCTTTGAACAAGTGGCAATAGCATCCCTGAGACAAGGTTTGAACCCGGGCAACCTGGCCGATTCAGTAACAAGGAAGAAAGCCATGACCTGGGGTGGATTGCTGAATCAAGTCGGCAAGCAAATAAATATTGATGAAACAAAAAAGACCAGGGTGCACAGGCAGGTGAGATCCACCCCGGTGACACCAACTCCCAATCAAAACCAGTCCGGCAACAAAGCTAGAGAAACCGGACAGGGGCATGGAAGAGGAAAAGCTCAGTCTCAACCAGTTGCCCCTGCACAAAGCCAACAGTCTAGAAACAAAAGAGGGCCATGGGTCCAACCGGAGTGGTTTGCAGAACTCAAAGAAAGTGTGGCAACCATTTTTGATAAAACTAAAGATGAAGTACACTACCGGAGACCAGCAGCCTTGCAGTCTCCCAGAGAACATCGAAACAGTTCTTTTTGTCAATATCACAATGATATTGGCCATACTACTGATGATTGCATAGCCTTGAAACAAGAGGTTCAGAACCTGATTGAAAGAGGGAAGTTGGGTGCATACGTTAAAAGAAGAGGAGGCAACAGGCCTGACAACACTCACCGGGCTGGTCCGGTTAATGCTGCCCCAGAAGGGGCCATGGTAATCGTTGAAAGGTTTGATGTGGAGTCTGAATACTTGGATCCTGATCCAACAAGAAACTTAGTGGGTGCAATAGAGGAGCGTTCCAGGTCGGTCTCCGGGCTCATTAAATTCTTTGAGTCCTTGACAATTTTCGGAGGGGACACTGTAACGGCTCCTACCACTTCATCAAGAAAAAGGCATGTTCATAATTTGGCTACCCAACTAGAAGGGGGCATGACCTCTTATCAATCGTCAAGTTTATTCCCATTCATTGTCTTTGATGGGGATGATTTGAGAGGCATTGCTGGCCCTCATGAAGATGCTGTTGTCATAGGAGCATCGATAGGGGGCAATGAGATAAGGCGAATCCTGGTAGATACTGGGAGCTCTGCCAATATCCTTTTCCTAGATACTTACAAGAAAATGATAAATCCAGCTGTGATTCAAAAGTCAGACATATCAATCGTAGGCTTCACGGGCAGCTCAGCGGATGTAATCGGTGAGTTCGAAGAAGAAGTGTTATTGGGCAGAGGCCCTTTCAAGAAAACGGTCAGAATACTTTTCATTGTGGTGGACTGTCCCACTTGTTACAATGCTATTCTAGGGAGATCTTGGCTCTCTAGGATGCATGCGGTGGCCTCAACAGTCCATCAGTGTCTAAAATACGTTGTTCAGGGGCAGGTTGGGGTTGTCCGGAGCAGTCAAAAAGTTGCAAGAGAATGTTATGCCACTGCCTTGGCTCCATGAACGCTGGGGGCAGTCCGTATAAATGACCAATAGCAGTTTGAGGGCCTTTCTGGGGGTGAGGGTGAAATTGATGACCCCAGAGAGACCCCCGGAGTGTTGATCCCAGTTGAAGAGGTTGAGACACATTGCTTGGAAAAAGGGAAATTTGTTAAGATAGGGTCCAAAATGCCACAAGTGTTGAAAGAAGAGATGTTAAAATTCTTAAAAGACCATCAACATGTCTTTGCTTGGTGCAATGCTGATGTTACTGGAGTTCCATCAGAAGTGATTTCCCATCACTTATCTGTCCGGAGAGACGTAGCACCAGTGGTGCAAAAGAGGAGAGCTTTCTCAAAAGAAAAGGCTGATGTCATTGTACAAGAGGTTGACAGACTCACAAAGATGGGGCACATTAAAGAATCTCAGTATCCTTTGTGGACTGCCAATCCAGTCTTGGTAAAAAAGAAAAACGGTAAATGGCGAATGTGCATTGACTTCACAGATCTCAATCGAGCTTGCCCAAAAGACTTGTATCCGGTTCCCCGGATAGATCAGCTGGTAGATTCTACTTCTGGAAACAAGCTACTCTCCTTCATGGATTCTTTCTCCGGGTACAATCAGATCCAGGTGGATCCAAGAGATCAAGAGCATACCACTTTTGTTACTGATAGAGGATTACACTGCTACAAGGTGATGCCTTTTGGTCTGAAAAATGCTGGGGCTACTTATCAAAGGTTAGTCAATAAAGCATTTGCTGATCAAATTGGAAGAAATATGGAGGTTTACATTGACGATATGATGGTGAAAAGTATGGATGAGCAGCTGCACTTGTCCGACCTCCAGGAGACTTTTGCCAACCTGGCCAATGTAAATTTAAAGTTAAATCCTGAAAAATGTGTGTTCGGAGTGCAGTCCGGGAAGTTCTTGGGGTATATTATAAGTGAGCATGGAATACAGCCTGACCCGGACCAACTCAATGCCTTGTTCCAAATGGAGCCTCCACGAAATGTTAAAGAAGTACAGCGGTTAACGGGGAGGTTAGCAGCTTTGAACAGATTCATCTCAAGGTCTTCGGACAGATGTGCTCCTTTCTTTCAAACTTTGAAGGGTGCAAAGGGGTTTGAGTGGACACCACAGTGTGATGAGGCATTCAATGAAATCAAGAAGCATCTGTCCTCCCCCAAGACCTTGTTCAAACCAGTCGATGGGGAGACTCTTTTTGTGTATCTGGCTGTTTCAAGTTGTGCTATCAGTGATGTGCTAGTAAGGGAGGTTGATGGGTATCCTCACCCAGTATACTACATCAGCAAAAGCTTGATTGATGCTGAGAAGCGTTACTTGAAACTTGAAAAACTAGCATTAGCTTTGGTGATAGCTGCAAGAAAGATGAGGCCATATTTTCAGGCTCATCCTATCATTGTCCGGACATCTTTCCCTTTAAAGAATGTCCTTCAAAAAGCAGACATTTCAAGCAGAATGACAAAGTGGTCAGTAGAGTTGGGGGACTTCGACATAGACTTTGCTCCTCGAACAGCAGTAAAAGCTCAAGCTGTGGCTGATTTTCTGGTCGAATTCCATTCTGATAGGGACTCAGAGCAACCTGCTGATTCAAAAGACAAAAAAGTGTGGATTGTCCGAACAGATGGAGGATCCAGTGCCATAGGATCTGGGGCAGGAATATGTCTTACTTCCCCCTATGGGGACAACATGTTCCAAGCTATTTGTTTTGCTTTCAGGGCGTCCAATAACGAGTCCGAATACGAAGCAGCTATAGCTGGGTTGAAGTTGGCTTACATCTGTGGAGCAAAAAGGGTCAAGCTACTAAGTGACTCCCAATTGCTCGTCCACCATGCTTTGGGCTTATCAGAAGCTAGAAAGGAACAATTGATCAAATATTTACTTCTTTTGAAAAATGAGGCAATGAAGTTTAAAGCTGTTGTCTATGAGCATATACCCCGGGCAGAGAATGAGTTAGCAGACTCGTTGGCAACTATAGCATACACGGAGTCCTATCCATGGATCCATGTGCTTGAAAATCCTTCTATTCAACTCGATGAAGGGGAGAAAGAAGAAGCCTTTGAAATACAAGTAAATAAGCCTCAGGATTGGAGGTCTCCTCTTATACAATATCTGTCCGATGGCATCGTGCCTTTGGACAAATCACAAGCCAAAACGTTAAAACACAAAGCTCGTGGTTTCATCATGATTAGAGAGGTCTTGTACAAGAAATCCTATAGCAAACCTCTCCTACGCTGTTTAGGAGATCATGAGTCACAGATGGTCCTCTCCGAATTGCATGATGGTGAGGGATCAGCCCATTGTGGATTTAGAGCATTAACAAGAAGAGTGCTTCTCTCCGGATATTATTGGCCATCAATAATGAAAGATGCCAAGGAGCTGGTAAAAAGGTGTGACCCATGCCAGAGGTACAGCAATGAAATCCATGTACCAGCCATTCCTTTGGAATCAATTTCTAAGCCTATCCCTTTTGCTCGATGGGGATTGGACTTAGTTGGGCCTCTCCCTATGGCGTCCGGAGGGCGTAAAACCATAATTGTAGCCATTGATTACTTTTCGAAGTGGATAGAAGCAGCCCCCTTAGTAGGAACAACATCAAAGGCTGTTATAAAATTCATTTTATCCAACATATGTTGCAGATTTGGTGTCCCCCAGAGAATAACAACAGATAATGGGCCACAGTTTGACAACAGAGAAATGGAGAGCTTCTGTGCCTCAAGGGGTATTCAGCACTGCTTTTCTTCACCCTTCCACCCACAAGCCAATGGGCAAGTTGAAGTGGCTAACAGAACAATACTGTCCGGTTTAAAGAAAAATTTGGAAGGGGCTGCTGGGAAGTGGCCTAGTTATTTACAAGAAGTCTTGTGGGCCTACCGGACAACACCTGGGGCTGCAACACAAGAGTCACCTTTTGCCTTGGTCTATGGGATGGATGCAGTAGCCCCCATAGAAAAGACACTTCCCTCCTTTCGAGTGCACAACTTCTCCGGACAGGCTAATGAAATGGCAGTTAGAAATCAACTTGATTTAATTGAAGAAAGGCGAGTAAAAGCTCATCTTAGAATGGCACACTATCAAGGCTTGATGAGAAGCAGGTTTGCTTCTAAAGTTAAAAGAAGGGATTTTCAACTAGGAGATAAGGTATTGAGGAAAGTTTTCTTGCATACCAAGGAAAAGCTCTTCGGAAAGCTGGCCCCAACTTGGGAGGGTCCCTACACTGTGGTTGAAAGAATCAAGCTTGGCACATACTGGTTGGAAGACAAAGATGGCAGGGTTTTAACTCACCCTTGGAATATTGAACACCTTCGAATGTATTTGGAATAAAACTTATGTAAATATTTACTTGTTTAAATATCCATGTAAATATTTGGGGGCATACCACTACCTCTCTCCGGCGCCACGGAGAGCTTTAAATGAAACTTGGAACTTTCTTGAATTAATTTTCTAAGTTTTTGCAAAATTCTGTTGATTGTCATACTATCCGGACTGAAAGGTCTAAGGGCTACTTAAATTCTAGCCAGAGAAACTAAACACTCTCACAACACGATAACTCGAAGATGGCTTGTGCAAGATAAAACGTTCATTCAATAAACTTAAAGTTGCCTTGGCCTCCCAAGGACTTTTTAAACAAGTTTGAGCACAATATAAAAATCTGTCCGGTTAAAATGGACAGCATCACAAAAAAGGTGCCTTGGCCTTCCAAGGACTTTGGTTCGAACAAAAAGTAAATAAAACAAATTACCAACTAAGGTGGAGCCTTTGAAGATGGCTCACCCTCATCTGTTCCCTTGGTCTTGATATCGCTTTTTTCCTCAATGACCTTCTTGCCTTTAGGGTCAGCCTCTCCTTCACCCGGACTCTCTCCGGTTTCCTCCTCGTCACCAGATGAGGATATATCAGTGTACCCTTCATCAACCATGGTCCAATATGGGAGATCATCGTCATCCACGTAACGCCATAAGTCCCCAAGTCTCCTCTTCGGAAACTTCTCGTGAAATAGGAGGACCATATCGGACTTCACCTTTTCGATCAATAATTCCTCACTCCGAATCATCTCCCTGGCATAAGCGTTGATTTTGGCCTTGATCATGGCCTCTTGATCCTTCACCAGAGCAGCTTTCTCGTCAGCAGCCTGAGTCACTGCATTCTCTAAAGCAAGTTTGTCAGTAGTCAGATTGGTGACAAGCTTCTCTTTTGCTGTAGTCTCATCTTTTGAGGTTTTCAAGTCCTTCTCCAACTCGGACAGCTTAGCCCGGAGATCTTCTAGGGTTTTCTCTAAAGAGGCAACTTTTGTGTTGCTTTCATTCTGACTCTTCTTCAGCTGTTCGTTCGACTCCTTGAGCAAGTCGACCTTGGTGGTGGCAGTCCTGAGGTTTTCGGACAGGGACTCCTTCTCAGACTTAAGTTCTTTGATGGACTCTGCCTGACTCCGGACTTGCCTTTCCAGGGTAAGTACTGGTTGTACGTTGCTCAGGAGGGAATGAGCTATAACATCCCTCTCGCTGGAGACCAGGAAAGTCTTACCGTTGAAGTTTACAGTGTTAGAGCTACTGGGGGGAACATATGGCCCTGCGAACTCATCTCTTGACAGGCCAAGGAAGTAATCACCCAAAGGACCCAGACCGGTGACATCCACTTCGTCCATGTTAATCTCTCCCCTAGCAACTTCATCAGTGTGGAATTCCATTGGAATCCCTTCATTGAGATTCCCTGGGATCTCTTCGGCTAAGGTTGGGTCAGTTGGGAATGTGGGCTCCGGGTCCCGGAGAGCCAGTTCCTCTCCTTGAGAAAGCTTTTTCTTTTTAACCTCTTTATCAGCACTGTCACTCACTTGCTTGCGAGTTCGTTTGGAGGCCCTTGAAGGTTTTGAGGGAGTCTCTCCGTGTTTCTTACTTTCCACTTCTACCACCTGAAGAAGGTTTTCATCAACTTGAGTTGGGATGGGCACCTCTGTGTCAGTTGGAGCCTTTTTCTCCGTATCCGCTGCTGTTTTCCTCCCTTTCTTCTTCTGGCCCTTCATTTTACTTGGGGCTTTGGCTCGGAGAGGAAGGAAAAGGGTCCCATCTAGCTCATGAGACCTTCTCAGCACTATGTCATCATCAGGAGGGGTGGAGAACTCCTCCCATGTTAAATCCCTTCGACCTGTGGTGTTCCACAGGTGAGATCTCGCCAAGTTCCCCGAAGTGAAAGCCTTGTGAAACCGGTTCTCCCAGTTCTCTGCGGCCCATGCATTTATCTTGCCACAGGTGTCCTGTCCGGCTTTCAGATAGTCTCCGAACTCTTTCGGCAGTTCTAACAAAATAAAAGAATAACTAGTTAGTGAAAGCTTAAAGAAGGGAAGATTCGAACAGAAACTTAAGGAAAGAACTTACGATCGCTTCTCCATCTACTTCGAAGAAGGCTAGGATTCTCCCCAACCTTAATCTTCTTACCATTCTCCCATGAGCCACTTATAAACAAGAACTGGCTCCTCCATTTATTCTCCGACTCCAGGAGGTCATCGACGGCTTTCAGATTGTTCCCCATATTAAAATGATAAAAAGGGAACTGGTGGTGCTTGCACAGATTAGCCACAGCAGCAAACTCTTCCATGGGAAGAGAGATTCCGGACAGCCTAGACGCCATAATGCATGACATCAAGGTGTACCATCCGTTAGGACTTAGCTGTGATGGACATAGCTTGATGATGTAGCCCAAAAAGTCCAAACAAAAGCCTTGTTTATTTTATTTTATTTTATTCAAATATCTTATGTATTTAAATCAAATCTAATTATATTAAGATTTGATTTGATTTTATTTTATTTGATTTTAGAATATTTATTTTATTTCCTTGTATTCTAATTTAGGGTTTTCAGAAGCTATTATATAAAGCCTCTTATGCCTTAAGTTTTTGGAATAATATATTTTTTATCTCTGAAAATTTCAATCTTTGTTACCCTTAGATTAGGGTTTCATCATGTTACCCTTGAATTAGGGTTTCATATATTGTTGCTTCTTCTTCTATTTTCCGCCGCGTCATCAGTGGTATCAGAGCCTCAGTTCCTGCTACGGGTCAAGCATGTTTCTGAATCTTGATTTCATCTGATTCAAGGTCTAAAGGAGAGAACAACATACGGCCATGAAGATCTCAAAGATCGTTTGGTATGCGGGAGACACACTAGGCGTTTCAATGACGATCATATTGACCGGTTACTGAAGGAGTTTAAATTGGCTACCAATCGTCGAATCAAGGTAAAACTTTCTTATCGATATGCTGTCTCAGGCTATGAAGAGGTTTTCAAAACCATTTTTTTCATCAATTGGACATGGGGATGTTGTCTTCAGGCTATGAAAAGGTTTTCGAAACTATTTTTTTCCTTCAACTGGATGGCTTGAATGTTACTTCGAATAAGGAACACTCGAGAAGAATTTATCTTATTCCGATAAGGTCAACAATTATAATTCCCAATGTAACGATTGAATAAAATAAAATAAATAATTTGGGTTCTTGATGGTGATGGTGCTGTGAATTCGAGGACGAATTCTTGTCAACCAGGAGAGGATGATGTAGCCCAAAAAGTCCAAACAAAAGCCTTGTTTATTTTATTTTATTTTATTCAAATATCTTATGTATTTAAATCAAATCTAATTATATTAAGATTTGATTTTATTTTATTTTATTTGATTTTAGAATATTTATTTTATTTCCTTGTATTCTAATTTAGGGTTTTCAGAAGCTATTATATAAAGCCTCTTATGCCTTAAGTTTTTGGAATAATATATTTTTTATCTCTGAAAATTTCAATCTTTGTTACCCTTAGATTAGGGTTTCATCATGTTACCCTTGAATTAGGGTTTCATATATTGTTGCTTCTTCTTCTATTTTCCGCCGCGTCATCAGACTGATGACGCAGCGGAAAGAGAAGAAGAAACGATAGATGAAACTCTAATTCAAGAGTAACATGATGAAACCCTAATCTAAGGGTAACAAAGAATGAAATTTTCAGAGATAAAAAATCTATTATTCCAAAAACTTCAAAATAACTTAAGGCATAAGAGGCTTTATATAATAGCTTCTCAAAACCCTAAATTAGAATACAAGGAAATAAAATAAATATTCTAAAATCAAATAAAATCAAATCTTAATATAATTAGATTTGATTTAAATACATAAGATATTTGAATAAAATAAAATAAAATAAACAAGGCTTTTGTTTGGACTTTTTGGGCTACATCATCCTCTCCTGGTTGACAAGAATTCGTCCTCGAATTCACAGCACCATCACCATCAAGAACCTAAATTATATATTTTATTTTATTCAATCGTTACATTGGGAATTATAATTGTTGACCTTATCGGAATAAGATAATTCTTCTCGAGTGCTCCTTATTCGAAGTCACATTGAAGCCATCCAGTTGAAGGAAAAAATAGTTTCGAAAACCTTTTCATAGCCTGAAGACAACATCCCCATGTCCAGTTGATGAAAAAAAATGGTTTTGAAAACCTCTTCATAGCCTGAGACAGTATCTCGATAAGCAATATTTACCTTGATTCGACGATTGGTAGCCAATTTAAACTCCTTCAGTAACCGGTCAATACGATCGTCATTGAAACGGTTGGTATGCCCCCTCATACTCAAACGATCTTTCTGATCTTCATGACCGTGTGTTGTTCTCTTCTTTAAACCTTAAATCAGATGAAATCAGGATTCAGAAACATGCTTGACCCGTAGCAGGAACTGAGGCTCTGATACCAAACTGATGACGCGGCGGAAACAGAAGAAGAAGCAACGATAGATGAAACCCTAATTCAAGGGTAACATGATGCAACCCTAATCTAAGGGTAACAAAGATTGAAATTTTCAGAGATAAAAAATATATTATTCCAAAAACTTAAGGCATAAGAGGCTTTATATAATAGCTTCTGAAAACCCTAAATTAGAATACAAGGAAATAAAATAAATATTCTAAAATCAAATAAAATAAAATAAAATCAAATCTTAATATAATTAGATTTGATTTAAATACATAAGATATTTGAATAAAATAAAATAAAATAAACAAGGCTTTTGTTTGGACTTTTTGGGCTACATCACTTGACCAGATGGAAATAACGCACTATCTCTGGATCCAGTGGGAACCTAAGTCCCCAGTTGAATAGCTCCGTAAAGAAGACTATCTCGTTTCTCTTACAATCCATCGGGGTCTCCGGATCGATGGGAATTCGGATCTTTACGTTTTCAGGGATCCCCCACTTAGTGCGAAGCCGTCCCAAGTCTCTAGTATGAATAAACATGTATTTGGTTTTTAACAAAGACAAAAGATACTTAAATTCTACCTTGTGAAAGCAGGGCCCAACTTTCCCTTCAAGGCTCTCCGGCAGATCCGGACGGCTCAGGTACAAGTCTTCTTTGCCTTTCTTGGCAACAACTATAGCAGTTTCAGCTTGTCCGGAAGACTCGGACTCAAACCTGACCTCCTCAGTGGAGTCTTCCATCCTCTCCTCCATTACTGTTGGGGGAGCTTCTGCAGAAACAGCCCGGGGAGGGATGAAGCTTGGCACAGCTGATCCTCCGGACTGACGGCTCGTTGTATGTTTCTGAGTTCTCACCTCAGTTTGAGCTTCTGAGGTCGAAGTTTCCTTAGGAGGTAGTGGACTGCTAGCCTCCGGACCAACCGGCCTCTCCCGGAGGGTCCTAACAGTTGTCCCGGACCCTGACTCGCTGGTATTTTTTAAGGGGAGTCCCTTAACCAATCTGCTTGGTCTTTTCATGATCAGCTTGTCTGGAGAATGATCGGAGTCGGACCCCATAGCAATAAAAGTGGTTTTCTTCCTGACACTTGTAACAGCGACCCCCGGTTCGACAGTGGGGATTGACTCTTGGACTGATGAGCCAGAAACTATGGGGGAGAGTGTTGATTGAAAGAGTCTTCTAGGTTTCGTACCTTTCGAAGAAGACGGACCTCTATCAGATTCTTCGATTGAAGGGGCTGGTCTCTCGACAGGCGACGCTGGAAGCCCTGCTGCAAGCCTTTTCTCTTTTTCTACCCTTTGAGCTTTCTCTAATTCAGAGAGATTAAGCCAGCCACCCTTGATTAGAGCTGTTCTTGCTGTGAACATAAAACAACTAAGAGAAGTTTGAAGTTTTAGAGAGATGAAGTTTTGAGTGAGATGGCAAAGTAAAAGTGAAAATGAGACTGTGAAAGACAAATGGAATTTATAGTAAATGTAAAGAAGAGTTTGATTCCTAGGAGAATCCGAAAAGTTGGGCAATGATTAAAAACGGCACTGACGTCATCAATAGCATTTAAAGAAGTAACTTGTTCGAGAAAGTGGTGCAACTTTCAAGGTGAGAAAACGGCTAAAAGTAACCAACCAGAGAGTGACACGTGTCCCACTACCTCTGACAAAGAACCGTTTGGAATTCGTAACGGTTGGACTGTCCGGGCCTATCTCAATTCTCTTCGAATTGGAAAACCACTTCTTCAATCAGACTGTTTTTCAGTTCTTTAACAAGGACACTTGTTCAAATACCTAAAAAAGGGGCTCCTGATGAGTCCGAATTCGAAGAGCTCCCCGGAAGGGTAGTCCAAAGTAAATCACCCCGTAAATTCGGACAGACTCCATGACTTCAATTCGAACAGCACTGATTGAACCGGACAGATGATCTTGAACACTGCAAACATAAGGCAGTTCGAACTATGACTAAAGTACTAAAAAACCTAATCACTATCTGACTAAGCTACCTGTACATCTGCTTAAAACTCATGGGTCTTTAAACATGACCCGGGTCCATTAAACTTGACCCGAAAGCCCATAAGGGCCCAAATTTTACACTATAAATACCCAACCACCAGCATTAACTATGGGTAAGAAAAATTAACTGCTGCCAGGCTGCTTAATTCTCTCTCCACCCTTAAAACACCGTGAAACACCCTTAAAACACCGTGAAACACCCTTAAAACACCGTGAAACACCCTTAAACACTTCGAAACACTCTTAAAACACCCTCACGCCGCCTTAAAACTCCACTTGAAATTACCAGCCTACCCTCAGGCTACTTTTATCCACACCATTGGTGAATGTCTCGGCGCAATTGTTTATGTGGAAGAAGAGAATTGCATTGACATATGGAAGTTGAATGATCTTGACGATACAATTTCTGAGAAGAAACAGCGAGTTATAAACAACGCCAAGTGTACACATAAACTTTTAGGATTTCGGAAGAACAGTCCGACATTTATGATCCTGGGCAGTCAGATGAAAATGTTGATCTTGCACTATATGATACAAAGACTGCAAAGCCCCCCCTCAATTTATATTTAAAGGCGGGCTTAAAGACAGCAGTCGAGAGTTGTATTGTTTATGTCGAAACCTTACATCGTATCAATGGGATGAATGAGGAAACAGAAGGGTTTCAACGGACTATAACTAATTCCGATCCCAGTACGTCTGATGCTGCAGCAGTGGTCACCGCAGCATTAATTGAGAGAGAAGATACTCTGCAGCCATGCTCAATGGATAAATACTCGAGGTTTATCAAGAAAATTAAGAGAGAGTAGTTTTGTTGGTGAGTTTTTAGTGACAGGATCGTAAGGTGGGTCTCAGGTCTTCGATCCTTTGAGTTTTGACTTCCGTTAAAATATCATTAAAACTTAGTTCTTTTTTAACTTTATTTTATATTTAAAGCAATAAAATATTAATTAAGCCTATATTTTTATATCTCTCCATCTTTATTTATTTGACCTATTATTTTAAATTTTGTTTCTATTGTCCATGCATATTTTTTTTTATGTATTTTATTTTTTTTCAAATATTTTTAACACAATTTTTTAGTAGGTAAACCAAATTGTATTCCCATCCTAACATTTTTTGTCCACATTTTGGTTTTTGTCATTCGTTTTTCTTTTTAAATTCATGAAGTTTACGTTTGTTTTTTCATCTTGTTGATTTTTTTAACAAATTATTTATTTTTAACATAAATGAAAACAATTTGTATTTTTTTTAAAATTTGTTTTGTTTTTTTATCATAGATTTTTCTTTTGACTATCTCGTATTTATTTTTTTGAAGTTTCTATATTGGAAACTTCATCAATATTGAAGTAATAAATTTAGAAAATAATATGTTTTTATTTAAATAAAAAAAAATATTAGGACATTAATTTTTTTAATATTATAAACTATATTTAATAATTGTGGTTATAGTCTCATAATTTGAGAAATATTTTTATATTGTATTTATGGTTAGATAAATAAGATAATATTTGTATAGATTGTACAATACTCCCATATTATATTTATAGTTAAATCATAAGCGTGTACCTCAAGTTATTCTTTTCATATAATGAGGGTTGTTTTGTGAATAACATAGAATGAGTTAATCATAAATTACATTTTATGGTATCAGAGATTTGTTCTTTAAAAAACTATAATATGTAAGCGGATCATCATCATCTTCAAAGACATGTACGGTGGAAAGAAAATCAAATCTTTGAATTCGAATGTAATTCCACTTCATCCGATGTATATAACAAGCGTTTAGAACACAATCATAACACTCGATGAAACAAAGATAATAATTAATCTTAGATCAAATTGTTTTGACTTCACGCATAGGTGTACAAAATCCTAGATCGTACACATAGAGCTCGAGTCCCAACAACGATGACGAATGTAACATCTAATAGGTCGAATTTGATGCTTTAATGCTATAATAAATTTACAATATTGTATTTGACGACTTACCATAGGTATTCTTGAGAACAATGATATAATTTGTTCAACATTACTAAAGATAACAAATAATTATATGAGTAACAAGGGCTCACGAGCGAGATTCTGAAAAAAAGAATACAAAAATTTGAAATGATCGCGATGTTCATTCATAGATGAATATTTCCAAATATTGAAAGACATAACAGATCAATTAAAAGACATTGATAACATAGTAAGTGAATGTAAGTTAGTGTTATAACTCAAATCGTAAATAATAATTAAGTCGTTTCGGGGCTTTAAAATAAGTTTTACTTAGTTTTTACATTCATAAATCAAAACTCTCTGCAACGAGATGTCGCTATAAATATGCTCAATTGGATTAACACTGCCAACAAGCCCATCCAAAATTCTATTCAGGCGGTTCTTGTTAACTCGTAGGTAGCACCCCTACCATTATTGACTGCTCAAAACACCACAACCAATCCATGGAGTAAACGACCATACTATCATAAGTTCTATGATCTAAATCGACCATGTGGTCGTGGACGTGGAAATCATTGGAGAGGAGGTTGAAACAATGGACGGGAACGGGGTCGACAGTATGGTCTAAGCCAATATCTTTCGCAATATTACAATAACAATTGACCTTAAGTTTGACTTGGTTTTTAAATTCATAAATCAAAACTCTCCGCAACGGGATGTCGCTATAAATATGCTCCAATTAGATTAACATTGCCAACAAGCCCATCCAAAATTCTAGCCAGACGGTTCTTGTTAACTCGTAGGTAGCACATGTGCCATTATCTACATATCTCACATAATTATACACTTATATTGTACAAGTCTCGCATAATTATACATGTCTCGTATCTTATATTTGTACAACTATATATATGTGTGTGTGTGTGTGTGTGTGTGCGCGCGCGCGTATGTGTGTGTGCGTGTCTCGCGTATATTATTCTAGAGTTCAGAAGAAACATTAGCTCTAATAGGTGCGAAAACAAACATTTATGAGAGACTACGATGTTAGAAACCCAGATCTTATACCAAATACAAGGACTTGTGTATAAAAAAGGAAGATTAAATCCACTATATATAAGCCATTGCAAAGAAGAAGAAAAAAATCTTCAAAAAACACGATTTTAAGAGATGACATTGATACTACGAGAAACCTACAAGATAATTGGTACACCAGGTGAATTCTTCTTAAAAAATAAAGACTCCAACAAAATTTAAGAACATTTCAACGACCTCTAACATAATGACGAGACCAAAATCATCTATCAAGCAAGCCAATCAATTTTATTTCCCAAACACCTAAAAGGAATTATCTTTCTCAGTTACTAGAACGTAAGAGACATACGTTTACGTACAAGTGCCAAGTGGAGTACAAACGTATGTCTATATTACTGGGCATAGAAATGAATTTGTTAGCTAGAGAAAGGCCAATTGTAAGCATCTCTCTGTTAGTGGGTCTGGAGTCATCCTTTTTTATGATGACATGTCATCGTTTGATATCTTTACATAACAACCAAACATAAATTTTGAAGATCATCACGATACTAAGAGTGAAAACAATACATTTTTTTCCAGAGGTATATAATAATATCGAGAGTGATAGTAAGTATGATTCACATGCGAGCAATGATATTGAGAGTGATACTAGTAATGAAGAGGATTACATCATCAATTATAATATAACTTCTCATGAATACTCTAAAGAAGATTCTAGCATAAGGAAATAATAAAATCTAAGTGAAAAACGTTCAAGCCTCCAACTGAATTAAAGTTTCTTGAGTTAGAATTTCGGGTTAAGTCTAGTTCATTCAAGCAGTCTAAAATAGTGTCTAAAATAGTGTTAGGCAATATTATATCAAATAAATTTATAATATTAAATCCGTAAAGAATGATAAGTTGAGATGCAACTTCAACTATATCCAAAACAATTGTAGCTGGTACATATACGCTTCATGTAAAGGTTTATGCTCATATATGGGGTATTTAAACATTCAATAATGAATAAAAATATGTACCAACTAACCGCAATAGACATTTTCATACTTAGTGGCTTGCGATAAACTACCTCAACAAGTGGCAAGCTGATCTCGAATGGTCAATTAAAAGCCTAATTGCTGATGTTAACAAAGATTTTTTGGTGAATATTAGTAAATATAAGGGTTACATAGAAAAATTGAGGAGGTTAAGTTTGACTTTTAAAGATGTCAACATTCAATACTGCAAGTTACAATAATATTTTGAGATTCTACGAACTAGTCCAAGGTCGACAATGATTATTAAATGTCAATAATCTATTTTATTAAGAATTTATATATGTTTGGTTGGTCTTACAAAATGAGTTTAGTAATGGTTGTAGATTTGTATTAGTATTTGGTGGATGTTTTCTAAAATATAAATTTGAGGGATAATTGCTAGTGGTAATTGAAATTTATAGCAACGACCAAATGTATCCCTTGGCCTCAGAAGTTATGATGTTTGAGAATAGTGATATTTATGATCGGTTTATGTAAATTCTTGGAGATGACAATGATATCCAAAATCAAGGAAGGTTTACTTGAATGTATGACAAGCGAAAAAAGTCTTGTTCAAACATTGCAAGATTTGTTTCCAAATTCAAACATATGTTTTGTGCAAGACAAATATATGCCAACTTGAAGAAGAATTTCTGCGATAAGTATGTTCACAATATGTTATTGGTTTATGCTAGAATAACGTTCATTTAAGAATTCCAATATAATATGGAAGAGAGGAAGAAATGCACCAAGCCGTGTATGATTGGCTATAAGAAAGACATCCCTCAAACTGGACAATGGCTCATTACAATATTCAAGCTAAGTGTTTTATGCAAACTAGTAACTTAGCTAAAATATTTAATTTAGTTATCCTAGAGTACATAGTGAAATGGATTATCAGTTTATTGTAATATATTAAAGATCAAACTATTAGATGAATAGTTATAAAGAAAAAACAAATCGCTAATTGGGATCGACGGATATCACTTACGATCCAAAAGTAGTTGGACAAGTGTTATCAACATGTCGTAGATTTCATAATTGAAGAAACAATAGGCCTAGAATATCAAGTTATAAACTGAAGGAACCAATCTGTGGTGGATTTGGATACAAGGGAATGTACGTGTTGAAAATGAGAACTGTTAAGGATGTCATGTCTCCATGTTTTTGCAACTATATGATATGCGCAACGCAGTTCAATTGATTAAGTGTCCACATGATTTATGATTTCAATGCAAATGAAAATTTATGCTCATATCATAAACCTCATTATCGGGGATATACGACAAATTTTGAACGAGTATCAGCCTATGATAGCTCTTACAGTTAAAATAACGTGAGGAATATGTCAGAGTGTAAAAATAAAGGATAAATCAGAGGGTGTACAACAACCTTTGTAAATTTTAACAAGTAACACAAATTTATCATGGAGATACAACACACTTTGGTGCAGTAAGTGTAAAGAAGTTGGTTAATGATGAGTTCAGATTATTCAGCCACAACTCACTGTGTTATCCGGACAAGGGAAATTCGGACATAAACGTGCCACTGAACTTTCCGGACAGGACAAAAGTAAAGAAACACCTAAACACCTTTTGACTAAGCTATGTATTAATCAGCTAAATAGGTTAATGGGTCCTTAAACTTGACCCGGTTTCATAACTTGACCCGTAAGCTCATGGGTCCTAGATTAAGGGGATGAATACCCTAACTACTTTCATTAATGAGGGTAATGAAAATTTAATACAACCATGCAGCTCAAATCTCTCACTATTTTACATGAACACACTTAATATTCAAAATACTTTACAAAACACTTTATAAAATTACCCCAAGCCCAAAATAAACCAAACCAAATTGGCGACCACAGTGGGAGAAGACGGTGCCTGAATTTTGCATTCAAAACCATTAGAAAAGACCAGTTATGATGGATCCGAACGAGCAAGCAACTCCACCTGTGGTGGAGGTAGTTGAGGAAAACAATGAATACACCACCGAGGAGCGAGAAAAGTTAAGAGAAGAAATAGAGGCGTTGAGGGCCATTAAAAAAGCAGAGATGGGTTTAAAGGAGAAGTCAAGGACATCACCCATCCATCATACTAACAATCCTAGGGAGAATGATCCATCAATAAAGACTCATTTAAGTATGAAAAAACCCATGTTAGTTCTAAGAAGACTCAACGGTCTAAACCGGTAGAAAGTTCAGATTCTGAGTCTTCCAGCAGCTCTTCGAACGAGCCTGAGCTTGAAGAGTCTTCGTTATCAAACATTGATGAAGGGAGGTCTAGGAAGAAACATAAGCTAGTTAAAAAATATTCAAGAAAGAGAGATAGGCATGGGAGACTTAAAAGGCATTTGGGCAAAGGGTCATCTCACAACCACAGCCACAGGCATGTTGATCAGTTGTTGATTGATCCTTTTGCTTTTCAAAGTGAACCAGGTATTTTTGCAACACCTAATGAAGACACAGTCTTCAGTCGTAATACAAATTGGAGGCAATCACCTTTATCTGCCAAAATACTGTCCGGAAACCTTCGTAGAAGGTTTGATAGTTCGAAGATAGAGAAGTATGATGAGAGTAAGGATCCAGATAATCATCTGGATTAGTTCAAGAACTTCATGATGAATTTTGATGATGATGACAAACTTCTGTGTGGCGCCTTCTCCCAATCTTTTACCGGGAGTTCTCTTAAATGGTACAACAGTTTGCCCCAAGGTTGTATAAGAAACTTTGATACGTTATGGGTTGCCTTCCGAAGGAAGTTTGTGGGAAGTAAGGAAGTGAAGGGCAATATAGATACTATTATCCATTGTGCCCAGGAGCCTAATGAGTCATTGAAAGGCTATATAAGTCGGTTCGTAAATACTAAGAACGGGTTAGCAGATTGCTTCGAACAAGTGGAAATTGCTTCTTTGAGACAAGGGTTGAACCCTGGGAATGTGGCTGATTCGGTGAATAGGAAGAAGGCCATGACTTGGGGTGGCTTGCTAAACCAGATGGGGAAGCAGATTAACATGGATGAGACTAAGAAAACTACGGTGCACCGTCAGGTGAGGTTCACCCTATCAGCTTAGATTCAAAACTAGTCTGGGTGTAAGGCTAAGGAAATCAGACAAGGGTCCAACAGGGCTAAACAGCTTCAGTCCAACCAAAATCCAGCTCAGAGCCAGCAGTCAATGAGTAAAAGAGGTCCTTGGGTTCAACCATAGTGGTTTGCAGAACTAAAAGAGAATGTGGCCACAATTTATGACAAGAGCAATGATGAGGTTCATGTTTGGAAACCTGCAGCACTACAATCTCCTAGAGAAAGTCGTAATACTTATTTTTTCCAGTATCATCATGATATTGGTCATAACACCCAAGACTGCATTGCTTTGAAGCATGAAGTACAAAATCTCGTTGAAAGGGGCGAGTTGGGAGGTTATGTCAAAACAAGAAGTGGAAACATGCCTGACAATGCTCCTCGAACTGGCCCTACAAACAATGCAGGTACATCTGCTCTAGAGGGGGCGATAATGATCCTTGAAAGGTTTGATGTTGACTCAGAGTACTTGGAGCCTGATCCAACCCGGAATAAGGTTGGGGTCATAACAGAACAATTCAAGACAGTGTCCGGACTCATTAGTTTCTTTGAGTCACTTACCATATTCGGAGGAGATACTATGACAACGCCCACTCCTTCATCAAGAAAGAGGCATGTTCATAATCTGGCTATTCAGGTGGAAGGGGACGTGTCTTCTTATCAATGCCAAACCCATTTTCCGTTTATAGTTTTTTATGAGGATGATTTAAGAAATATTACTGGGCTTCATGAGGATGTTGTGGTGATAGGAGCATCCATTGGGGGTAATGATATCCGACGAATTCTGATAGACACAGGCAGTTCGGCAAACATCCTTTTCTTGAGCTTCTACAAACAAATAAAAAATCCGGCCGCTATTCAACGATCAAACAAAACCATTATGGGCTTCACAGGAAGCTCTGCGGATGTGATTGGGGAGTTTGAGGAAGAGGTGTTGTTGGGCAAGGGGCCTTTTAAGAAGCTGGTTAGGGTGTTGTTTGTTGTGGTAAATTTCCCCATATGCTATAATGCCATTTTTGGAAGATCTTGGCTTTCTAGAATGCACGTTGTTGCCTCAACAGTCCACCAGTGTTTGAAGTATGCAGTTCAAAGACAAGTGGGTGTTGTCCGGAGTAGTCAAAAGATAGCAAGGGAGTTCTATGCAACTGCACTTGCTCCTAAAACTTTGGGAGTGGTTCGAGTTAATGAAAAATAGTAATTACCAGGTCCTTCTAAGGGGTAGGGTGAGATTGATGACCCCGGAGAGGCCCCTAAGAGATTGAAAACCCACTGTCTGGCAAAGGGTGGGAGTGTTAAGATTGGATCCAAGATGGCACCAGAATTAAAAGAGATATTATTGTCTTTTTTAGCAAACAATCAACATGTCTGTGCTTGGTGCAATGCTGATGTGACCAGAGTACCTGCAAGTGTTATCTCACATAAGCTCTCCATCTAGAGTGATGTTGCACAGGTTGTGCAGAATAGGAGAGCTTTCTCTAAGGATAAAGCTGATGTAGTAGTCCAAGAGGTTGATCGACTTACCAAGATGGGGCACATAAACCAATCCTTGTATCCTTTATGGACTGCCAATCCAGTATTAGTCAAGAAAAATAATGGGAACTGACGTATGTGTATTGATTTTACTGACCTCAACAGATTTTGCCCAAAATATCTTTATCCAGTCCCCCGGATAGATCAATTGGTAGACTCAACGTTTGGAAACAAATTATTATCTTTCATGGATGCTTTCTCTAGGTACAACCAGATACAGATGGATCCGAAGGACCAGGATCATACTACTTTTGTAACAGACATGGGACTCCATTGCTACAAGGTGATGCCTTTTGGGTTGAAGAATGATGGGGCTACTTATTAGAGGTTGGTAAACAAAACATTTGCTAATCAGATTGGAAGGAACATGGAGGTGTACATCGATGACATGATGGTCAAAAGCTTGGAGGAGGATTTGCACATAATTGACTTTCAAGAAACTTTTGCCAATTTGAAAAAAGGTGAATTTAAAACTGAATCCAGAAAAATGTGTCTTTGGGGTACAGTCCGGAAATTTTTTGGGTTATGTGATAAGTGAGAAAGGTATACAGCCCGATCCGAATCAGCTTAATGCCCTGTTGGAAATAGATCCCCCTCGAAATATTAAAGAAGTCCAAAGGATGACTGGAAGATTGGCTGCCTTGAATCATTTTATTTCAAGGTTTTTGGACAAGTGTGCTCCGTTTTTCCAGACCTTGAAGAGTGCTAAAGACTTCTATTAGTCTCCACAATGCGGCCAAGCTTTTGATGAAATAAAGAGACATTTGTCTTCACCAAAAACCCTTTTCAAGCCTGTACAAGGAGAAACACTTTATGTATATTTTGTTGTGTCAGAATATGCTATAAGTGCAGTATTGGTAAGATAGGTGGACAATTACCCTCGTCCTGTGTACTACATCAGCAAAAGCCTGATAGATGCTGAGAAAAGGTATTTGAAGCTTGAAAAGTTGGCACTAGCCTTGGTGATTGCAGCCAGAAAAATGGGGCTGTATTTTCAGTCTCATTCTATTATCGTTCGAACATCGTTTCTGTTAAAGAATGTTCTCCAGAAAGCAGACATATCAAGCCGGATGACCAAGTGGTCAGTAGAGTTGGGCGATTATAATATTGATTTTTCCCGACGAACTGCTATCAAAGCTCAGTCAGTTACTGATTTCCTGGTAGAGTTCCATTCAGACAGGAGTTCTAAACAAGTTTCTGAAGGAAAAACTAAGAAAGAATGGATGATCCAGACTGATGGTGGATCAAGCACAATGGGTTGTGGAGCTAGAGTTTTCCTAATCTCTCTGTATGGTGATACAATATATCAGGCTATATGCTTTGGTTTCAGGGCCTTTAACAATGAGTTCGAATACGAAGTGGCTATAGTTGGTCTCAAGTTGGCTTTCCTGTGTGGGGCTAAAATGGTTAGATTGATGAGTGACTCCTAACTTCTCATCCATCATGCTCAAGGTCAGTCTGAGGCTAAGAAGGAACAACTGATCAAGTACTTAGTCATCCTTAAAGAGGTGGCCGCCAACTTCAAAAGTGTGTGTTATGAGCATATTCCTAGGTCAGAGAATACGATGGCAGATTCCTTGGCAACCATAGCGTATTTTGAGTCCTACCCTTGGATTTAAATGCAAGAATTCCCATCCATATAATCAAATCAAAACAAGGAAGGGAAGGAAAGCTTGGGTATCTAAGTGGTTCAATCTAAAGATTCGAGATTTCCCCTTCTTCAATACATTGGTGATGGAGTTTTACCTCCGGATAAAGTTGTAGCAAAGAGAATAAAACACAGAGCTCGTGGTTTTTATATCATAAAGGAGGTTCTCTATAAAAAAAAATAGTTCAGTAGACTCTCCTGTGTTGCCTAGGGGTTGAAGAATATCAAGTTGTTTTATCTGAACTACACGATGGAGATGAATCAGCCCATTGTGGCTACAGGGCCCTAACCCGAAGGGTATTATTGGGAGGGTACTATTGGCCATCCATAATGGCAGATGCTAAATAAATGGTAAAGAAATGTGATCTATGTCAAAGGTATGGCAATGAAATTCATGTGCCAGCAATACACATGGAGTCTATTTCTAAGCCAATACCTTTTGCTCGTTGGGGATTGGATTTAGTTGGGCCTCTGCCGATGGCGTCCGAAGGGTGCAGGACTATTATAGTTGCTATTGATTACTTCTCGAAGTGGATAGAGGCAGCTCATTTGGCATGAACCACTTTAAAGGCTGTCATAAGATTCATCTTATCTAATATATGTTGCAGATTTGGATCCCTCAAAAGATTACCACATACAATGGGCCACAGTTTAATAACAAGGATATGGAGAATTTTTGTGCCTCTAGAGGCATTCAGCATTGCTTCTCATCTCCTTTCCATCCACAAGAAAATGGCCAGGTTGAAGTTGCCAACAAGACCATCTTATCCGGATTAAAAAAGAATCTGGAGGGGGCTGCAGGAAAGTGGCCAAGCTATCTGCAAGAATTATTGTGGGCATACCCGACTACTCCTCGAGCTTCTACACAAGAATCTCATTTTGCTTTGGTATACGGGATGGATGCCATTACCCCCATTGAAGCTACCCTACCATCATACCGGGTTCACAACTATTTCGAACAGGCTAATGATTTAGCAATTAGGAATCAGTTGGACTTAATAAAAGAAACAAGGGTTAAAGCTCACTTGAGAACAACCCACTACAAAGGCTTGATGAGGAGCAGGTTTGCTTCCAAGGTCAAGAGAAGATATTTTCAACTAGGTGACAAAGTTTTGAGAAAATGTTTCTTACACACCAAGGATAGCAGTTCGGTAAGCTGGCTCAGACCTGAGAATGCCCTTATGAGGTCTCCGAAAAGCTTAAACCTGGGACATATAGGCATCAGGACAAAGAATGGAGGTTTTTGAAGCATCCATAAAATATTGAACATCTCAGGTTATATTTAGAGTAAAAGTTGTATAAATATTTACTTGTTAGATATCAATGTAAATATTAGAGGGCATACTATTTCCTACCCTGGTGGCGCGGGGAGGTTTTAATGAGGTGTCCAGTTTTTTCATCCAATAAAATGTGATGCCTTCTTAAAATATCTCGCATGGTTTTGCTACAATTCAATTCAAGTATAAATCACTGATTAAACACTTTGGATATTTGGTAGATCAGATAAACTTGGTTGAGTGATGACCATTAAACAGATTCCATCAGAGATATTAAACACTCACTATAATACTTCTGAAATAATTGGGGCTATTTAAACATTAGCTATTAAAATTAAACGGAAAAAAGATGTTAAACAAAGAAAAATTTGATAAATAAACCTCTTTGGACTTTAACCGAATATGAAGATTAAAATATGCCTTGGTCATCCAATGACTTTAAGTATTTCAAAAGACTTATCCGGACTCAAACTGGATAACATTACAAAATATGCCTTGGCCATCCAATGAAATTAATGTTTTACAAAAGTAAGAAAACAAAAATATGTTTAAACCTTAGGGCTTGTTCCCCTCGGATTTTCCTTCATCATCTCCTTTCTTGGGACTTTTGAGTTCGACACTCGAAATATCACTAGTTCATTTTTCTTCATCAGTGATGGAATCTATTCCACTGGTATAATTGTACTTTGTCACCAGCAACCATAGTGTGAAATGAGATGTCGTCATACTCTACAAATTTCCATAAGGGACCAAGGGTCCTCTTCAGAAATGTTTCATGGAAGAGCACCACCATGTCAGACTTAACCTCAACATATCTTGCCTCTAGGGAGTCTATCATCTCGTTGGTATATTTATCAATACCTGCCTGGATAGCTTGCTCCTGCTGCTTTACCAAGTCCTCTTTCTCCTTGGCCATTTGTGACACAGTACCTTCTAATGAGGTCTTCTCATTGGACAGGGTCTGGATTACACCATCTTTGGTCTTTAAGTCTTTCTTTGATGTTGTGAGGTCCTTTTCCAAACTGGAGTACTTAACTTGGAGTTCGTTCTAACAGTCTCTGAAGTGGTCAGCTTGGTTGTTAGATCCTCTTTATTTTTTTTTAATTCCTCTATCACCTTATTCAGCTCCTTTATACTTTGATTGGCATTGAGGAGGTTGGATGATAAAGACTCTTTTTTCAGACGTGAGGGAATTGATGAGAGTGGTCTGGCTTTTCACTTGTTTCTCCAGGTCAACCACTGGCTGGATATGGCCAAGTAGGGAATGAGTCACAACATCTTCTTCTCCGGAGATGAAGATGGACTTACCATTGAAAATCACCAGGTTGGCAGAACTGGAAGGGTGGTAGGGATCAGCGAAGTCATATTTCTCAGAATCATTGAAGTATAGATCAATGTCCTGAAGGGCACTAAGGTCCACCTCTTCAGTCCCTCCCCCAGCAATCTCTCCGGACTGCGGACCTGTTAGGATCTTCTATTGTGAAAGAGGATCAACCGCAGCTGCTGGAGGTGGAAGCTCCGAAGGGAAAATAATTATTTCCTCCCCTAAGGTGACCTTCTTCTTTTTGGCAGCCTTTTTGTCACTGCTAGCCCTTCTCTTCCGGTACTTTTTGGGAGCCTTTGGTGGGTTTGGTGACTCTCCCACCTCCCGTACAGTTTCAACCTCTACCACTTTGAGCACGGTAGCATCTATTCCCCCTTGGTTCCCGGAACCAGTCCCCTCTGTGGCTGCTTGAGTTGCCTCTGCCGCAGTGTTCTTCTTCTTCTTCCCTTTCATCTTGCTGGGAGCTTTTTCTCTAGAAGGAAAGACCAGTTTACCATCATTGGCCTATGTTTGTTTTAAGATAACACCACGAGGAGGAGGTGTAGTCAGCTCTTCCCATGTGAGGTCCCTTCAACCTGTGGTGTTCCACATCTGAAGTAAAATCTCCCATCTGATCTGATGCGTCAGTTTCAAAAGGAGCCTCCTCGACACTGTCCTCCATTACTTCTTTCATCACTGTGGAAGGTCTTTCCATTTCCTTGGGTGGATGGGGATCAGTTTCTGATCCTAAATACTGTCCGAATGGATGAGCGTCTATCGTTTCTAAAGCCATGGTGTCCGGTTGAGTTTGGGGTCTGAAGGACTTAGCCCCTATGGATACTTTAGATGCCTCCGATACGGAGGGCTTGCTTTAGATGCCTCCGATCCGGAGGCCTTTGGCAATGAAGTAGTTGTATGGGATTCGGTTAGACGAGTCCCCGAGCGAGTGGTTGATTTCTCCGGGGACTTCTCGACGTCAGAACCCATGGCTAAAAAATGAGAAGGTTTTCTGACGCTTACAAACCATTTTTTCCTTAGCAACAGAAGGTTGGGATTCTTGGAAAGAAGAGCCTGAGGGAAGAGGAAAGAGGCTTAGTTTGAATAACTGTATAGGCTTGGGATTTCTGGAGGAGGATGATCCTTAGTCAGCTTCTTAGGTTAGTTCACCAGATTTCTCACTTGGGGAAACTGAGAGACCGGTAGTAATGCGATTTTCCCTTTCAAACCTGTTTCGCCTTTTCTAGTTTTGATAAGTTTAACTAGCCGCCTTTAACAAGTGTGTTTCTGGCTGTGAATATAAAACTATTCAAGAACAAGTTTGAAGATAAGAGCAAATATCTCTCTATGAGGCTTTTTGAGTGATGAAGACAATGGATTAGTGAAAAATGATTTATATAACATTAGAAAAATGTAATTTTTACCAAGGAGAAGTTGAAGAGGATTTGGTGATGATTAAAGACGGCGCAAACGTGGGTAGGATTAAATGCCTAGGTAACTTTTTAGACTTAGTAGGTGTGTTGTTCTAGGGAGAATAACGGCTGGTGGGTCGAACCAGATGATGACACATGTCCCACGATCCAAGAAGAAAACTCTTAGAATTCTGAAAAGAGAAATCAGTTCGGACATACTTCGAACAGGGTTAGTAATATGGATAAACCACCCAATACGGAGTGCACAGACAGATCGGACAAAGTCACTACTGGCTAAGGAAATGTTTTTGTCCTGCCAAAGATATTTGATAAGGCTTGAAAAATGGGCTACTGGTGAGTTCGGATTATCCAGCCACAGCTCATTGTGTTATCCGAACAAGGGGAATTCGGACATAAACGTGCCACTGAACTATCCAGACAGGATAAAAGTAAAGAAACACCTAAACACGTTTTGACTAAGCTATGTGCTAATCAGCATAATAGGTTAATGAGTCCTTAAACTTGACCCGGTTTTATAACTTGACCCGTAAGCCCATAGGTCCTTGATTAAGGGTATAAATACCCCCAACTACTTTCATTAATAAGGGTAATGAACATTTAATACAACCAGACATCTCAAATCTCTCACTACTTTACACTAAAACACTTAATACTCAAAATACTTTATAAAATACTTTACAAAATACTTTACAAAACACTTTACAAAATTACCCCCAGCCTAAAAAACACAAAACCATTTAAAATCGGAGGAAATGTACCATTACAACTAAATTAGGCCAATGGACAAGTAAGACTCCAAGCGAACCTCCAAAAAATACTCAAACAGAAGGAGGTATGTCTACTCTCAATAATCAATATTCACCCGGACAAAGCGATACTACACCTCAACATTCAACTTTTAGCGCAATACTTGTAAGTGTTTGTTATTTAGTATTCTTTTAAGTTTTTTTATAAATTTGTTTAAACTAGCATAAGTATAGTCCATTTTATGATATGTTAAAAGAGGCAGACTATGAAATCAAACTATTATGCTTGACGGAAGTGTGATCCTTTTATTAAACTATTAATATTATATAATTTTTAATAATAAATGTATGTAGGATAACATTTTCCAGTGTTTTGATAGAGGAAACAACTCACATGATAGACATGTGAAAAAAAATTGATATCTCGTTTATAAGATTCTTATTTTCACCATTAATTTTTTTGTAGATATTTTCTTCAAGTTGTGCATAAAAAAGTTAACTTTATTTTATATTTTATATATTAGGCTATAACATATATATTTCCCTTTCAAAACAATATCTCTTCCTCTGATAGCTTTTGGATAAAAACTAGAAATATGCATTAATTCAAGGATACAAATCAAGATCCGACAGAAAGTAAGAAGCAAAAGCTTCTAGAAAATTGATTAAGGAATATGAAAAAAGAAAAAGTACGTGTCAAATTCTATGTTGCACCATGATTTTTAGCGGCTACATCGCATGGTGTTGGAACAACGGCCGGTGGTTATGAAATAACAATTTATGGTTCATGTTTTGGCAACTCATCACCGTCATTATAATGAGACTATCTCAATCATCGGTTGCAGTTGTAGGTAGTGGTAACATTGTGGTTATTATTAGTTACCACAAATGAAGTATGTTACATTTTATTTTATTTTTGGTTATGAACTGATGGTGAGTCTTAATGAATTATGTTGTATTTTAGTTTTTTAATTATGAAATGATGTGCGAGATTGCGAGGTGCCAGAAATTTCAACCGAGGTGTCATATCCCTTTGATGAGCATATTATCCGGTGATTTTCCAACTCGCTGTGAGAACCCTACTAATCCTTACTCTGAAATTTTTGACAGCTCACAATCTCGTGCGCTGTTTGCACCTCTTGCACTTGTAGTTTCTTTTGCGGTGCATCTACCTGTGGGGGGCGGGGAAGATATCTTCATCATCACTCTACCGACAAACTCCAAGCTTTCACCCGGAAATCCTACTTCATGGAATTTTAGAGACGGGCCGAGTTATAAGGTCTAGCGAGCTTTTACATGCCGTTGTCAATCATTTTCTCGGAAAAAAGACTCAATGCAAATTACATTTCGCACTTCAAACCGCCTAATCGTCACATTAACCTTTCCACTCCGGAGAGTAGGGGCCTTGGCCACAAGAGCAGTATCGGTCCACGTCTCCTTCTTAGCCTGAAGTGTAGCGTCAGCAACTCAAATCATTGTCTCTACTCTTTCAATTGATCTTGCGATATGACCAAACCGGTTGGGTTACCCAACCCTTCCCGCTCGATCTCACTTTTTGGGGTGAGAGACGTACCAGTTTCCCCTTGAGTTGGCATGTCGAAGTAGCTTTGGGAGAATGTGAGCTAATTTGGATAGCTGGTTTGGAAAATAGCTTTGAGGTATCGACTCGTAAAACTTTCCCGCTGTGATATTCCCACGCACTAGGGTTAGTTTGGTCGATTTATCAACGCCTCCCTTTAACTCTAACCTCTTCTTTAGGGTCTTGAATATTGCTAGTTTTGGGCTTCAAGATTTGCATGACCCTATTAATAATATGTCTTTTTTATCATGAATAAAACTAAGAATAGAGCTATCTATTATGGATAAAAAAATTTAATTCATTTTCACGCGAAGTGGGATCTATACGAACAATAGCTAATCGTCTCCAAAATATATCCAAATCTACCTGAGGAATGCATCTACCCTCTCCAGCTATTGACGCAATTTCACATGCGCATGGTAACCCATGTTTTTTCCTAAGGACACATCCTTTACATGCTATCTGATTTACTTCTATATTTTTAGAACGTACAATATCATGCAATAAACAGGTTAGGCCCTCATGGGATACATAAAATATAAGTATCTCGGTCAAAGTACAATCACTATCGGGTAGACTACGAAACATATTTTGCTCGAACGATTCGAGAATCCCCACATGTTGCTTCGTTAGGAGGTTGGGAACTTTTTCCAAAAAAAGTTCGAAATTGCATTGATTCATCCCAAAGTTTTTTTTAGGAGAGAGTGAGCATCCTCGCACCTACATAATACAAGTATATAATTATAACATATTTTTAAGGAGATATAATAATAAAACAAAAAGTAAAATGAGATACTTATTTGTTGTTGTTTGCCCGTAATGTTTGATCTTATTTGTTCGATATTGAAGAAACATATCACCATATTTTGTTACCCATGCGTTCATAACGTAATCAAAACACTTGGGGTGAGAAGAGAACATCTCCTTCAATTTAGCTAGATTCGTTTTGAAAGCTTTAACCGTGTTTTCTCCGGATACGTTGCCATAAAACTTGACAAATTATCTAACAATCACATTATCTTGGAATATCTTACGAACTGTCCATAAAATGTCCTTACCAATATGCCACGTGCATAACAAGTGGTGTGTGCCCGGAAATATTCCCTCAATAGATCGTATGAGAGCTAACTCTCGGTCGGAAATAATAATGCTTAGAAATACGCACACACTATCCATCATCAAACCACGAAGAGTACCCAAAGCCCATGTATAATTCGATATCTTCTCCCCGCCCATAAAAACATACGCAACGGTAAATGTAATAGAAGTAGACATAAACCCAACAATCTCTAATAACAGCACCTTATACCTAGTCGTCTTGTAGGTACAATCCATGAATAACACCTTAGGGAATGTATACGGGAAATAATTTGGTGATCACCTTTAAATCGTCTTTCAAACGCTCCCACGTCAAATATACATGCTTCTTCAATTTTGCCAACAAATATTTCATTTGGGTTTGTCCCCCGTGCTCGCCATCCCGATGTTTTTGACGAAAATTGTAGATTGCATGCATGTTTGAAATAGTATCTGAATATTGATACTTCAAAACCCTATATATCTCCATAGGACGCGAACCAAGGTGAGAAAAACTACGAACTAGTTCATCTTCATCCTGTTTTAGCCTACAAGCGCGAGAATGGCCGTCTAGCGAACATAGGGTTCGTGATTGTGTGTACCGTTTATCATCTCGAAACGCCATTGCATGGCTAGTACGTCAATTAGATGACCTTTTAACACAAACAAACAATTACATTTCTTTGCCGTAGTCTTCCGCTTTCTTAAAGTATTTGCCTTCGCTTTTGATATAAAAACACCGTACCTCGCGCAAACGTAATCTAATCTAGGATTTCTTCCCCATTTCCTGCTATCCTAGAGATTTATAATCGTGATAAACTTAATCTTCTTAGATTTCGCGTACACGAAAGCATCAAATTCATCTTTCAGAAATAACCTATCTGTTGCGAATGTTTTTGTGTAATCAGCATCCATACACTGAGATTGGACAGGTTCCTCCTACAACGGATAACAATTTAACGTAATATATAACGAATCGCATGCGAATGATATTCTACTGGTCGCATGCATTTTACGATAAAACAATTGGACATGTCGCATTAGTGGTTGCAATGAAGCTACTGGCATGATGCATGAAGGTATGCGACCACTATGTATAACTCGTCGCATGACTCGTGCAACCACGACGATGTTCATCTCGAAAATTCATGCGACCAAATTCAAAACAGAAACTCGAGTTAAGCTCATTACCTCCATTCAATAAGCGTCATCATCGTCCAGTAAGTCCTCCAAAGAGACGCCCATCTCATCATCTTTCATGAATACTCTGACGTTTGGTTCTTTCTGATAGATTTTGTGGATTTGGGGTGTGAAATTGTTAGTTTTAGGGTTTTAGGGTAATAAATCGTTGGTAATTTTTGGGAATTTTCAGATTCTAGGTAGTTTTTGGAGGTAAATGACATGGTTGTAATTAGTTAGGGTGAAAATGATAATTTGAAAAATTCAAGCTTGAATTAAAAAAAGAGGATAAGATGAGGGATCTATGTCAATGTGTCTTATTTCTTATATGGCCTTTATATATATTAAATAAATTTTAGAAAAAACAAATATATGACGATGTATTCCTAAATATGTGAGACAACATATATTATGTGTTGATTCCAGATTACACCCAGCAAAAATATTAAATGAACCATTGGTCATTCCTCATCATGGAATTTATAATGGGAAAAGCAACACAATATAACCTACTGTTGCCGACTAGTAAACACACAACAGACAAAAAAATATAATATACAATTACTCTAGGAAGTATTACGATTCTTGCATGCCTTTATTTTATGGTTTCACATGATTCTTTTGCTTATTTTAACTTTTTTATAGTTGAACTACTTCATAAAAAAATATATCATACCATGAAAAGAAAAATATAAGATAATTACATGCATTGATATCCCACGATAAAAAAGTACAACAGTCGACTCGAACATCTTGGTTTACAAATACGTAAAATATTTTATCGATAATGTATTTCTCACCAATACGATGAGGACATGTGTATGTACAAGAGAGTAGAGATGTTTTATATTTTCTTTAATGATGGAAAAATAAATAATTAGTGGAAGTAAGAAATACAAGTATTTTATTGAATGAATTTTTGTAATTAAGAACTTCAGTATTTTGTATATTTAAGTATGTTTGTAAGTAAGAACTCAAGTTTCCTGTAAATAAAAACAGCATGAGGTGTTATTCTAAGTAAACACAAAATAAAGTATGTTTATTATAAACTAGTATAAATTATGAGTATTGGCACATATATCGCATATTTGTACAACTCTAGCGTAAATATTTTGTACAGGTACGTATAACTATATAACATATCTCACATATTTTTGCTGCTCAGAGCTCGCATAATGATATTTATACGGTTATAGTGTACAAGTCTTGCATAATTGTACATGTCTTGCATATTTGTAAAACGATATTGTTCACTTATCATATATGCGTGGAGGTCTCGCATATTTGTACAAATATATTCTACAAGTCTCGCATGATTATACAGGTTTAGCATAATTCTACACATCTTTTATAATTATAAACCTATCACATAATTGTACATGTCTCATATATTTTTATAACTCTCATATACACATATTTTTACATGTATCCCGTATTTATACAACTATCAAAGAATTGTACAGGTCTCGTATATTTTGTACAGGTCTCATATATTTGAATAGGTCTCATATATTTGTACACGTATCACATATTGTATTGTATATATTTCACATAATTATACATGTATAATTACATTGTAGTACCTCGCATACTTATACACGTCTCACATATTATACACATATATTGTTCACGTCTCGCAATGTGCGCACGTCTTGCATATTTTTACAACTATATTCTACAAGTCTCGTATAATTATCCACGTCTCGCATAAATTTTTACTCGTCTCACCTATTTATACATACATAACGTAATTGTACAAATCTCATATATTTGTACATGTCTCGCATAATTGTACAGATCTTGTATATTTGTATTTTGCATGTCCCGCATATTTGTATAGGTCTCACATAAAGCAAATTATAAATATAAATTATTTCACATTAAGGAAAACATTAACAAACACTTTATCAGATAAAATTTACAGCATTCCAAATTCTTGATATATATGCCAAATTAAAATACTTCTTCGCAAGACCGCCGATTATGCCCAAACTCTGAAAAACGACTATACTTTACTGATTGGGTTGTTATTTCTCCTCTAAGAGAAATATGTTTATTCTTAGGCCTTCCAACTCATCATTTCAAGTTAGGAGGTAGAATGTCAAAAGATTCATTAGAGCTTGATACTTCATCAAAATTAGTTACAATAGATATGCTAAATGAGTAAGTTGACCTGTAATAGCTAACAATATAAAATGGCGCAACATATCCCACTAATCTTCATGAATCATATATATTGCAGTAAAAACATGAAATATGAAAACCAATATTGTTTCCAAACACCACATGAAGATTTGAAGTCCAGTAAATCAACAACTATAAAAGGTTCAGAAAAACTTCATATATCGTTGACGAAGACTTACGAACTAGCCAAAGCTTGAATAATGTCATTCCTAAGAAATTTTTGTTGGAGGCTTCTACACAACTGGGTTTCAGTAGATTCCATCTTAGAAAGAAAATAAATTTCCTTAGCTTCCAACTGTCAATTTTACAATAATATTGAAACAGATCAATACACTTTTGTTCAATGTGAAAGCTCATGAATAATATGGTCACATTTCAGCAGTATGTTCAACATACACCTTGGCAAATATATGCGCCTTACACACGTTGTTAGACAATAGTTTTGGTCTATCCCAACTAACAAACATATAAAGAATACTCTACCAACCATCATATGTTGGTTCATTTGGAAATCAAAGAATGTAAAGAAGCACAACCAACAAGAGATGCCCCCAAACGTTATTATTAACCTTATTAATAATGTTGTTCTTAGATTAGATATGGACAGCTTACTAAAGCATAACTTATGGGCTAATGAATCATCTCTAGCCTATTATTTCGGTTGTTTCAATAATCTTAAGCAATCTAACAAGCCAATTGTTACTCACTAGACACTACCATTTGCATCAAAACTAATGTTAAACATAGATGCCTCCTATTTAATATACAGGGAATCATCTGAAAGTGCTATCATCAGGGACTTTAAGGGTGAAATTAAAGCAGCAGCATGAAGAATCTATGGCATTCAAAGTCCTCTTTCTGTAAAAAATTATGCACTCATAGATGGACTACTCTTATGTTTCAAACTTAAAATCTAGAATCTGAA
This sequence comes from Limnanthes douglasii subsp. nivea, assembly GCA_036936605.1. Classification (NCBI taxonomy): domain Eukaryota; kingdom Viridiplantae; phylum Streptophyta; class Magnoliopsida; order Brassicales; family Limnanthaceae; genus Limnanthes; species Limnanthes douglasii. The sequence goes on along the minus strand of JAUPFV010000004.1, from coordinate 199,202,041 downwards.
TATTAAACAGACTCCAAACTCTTACTAACAATGATTTTAACTGACAAAGCTCATTGGTTTTTTAATGCATATACTTTAATTGTTACATGAAACTAATCACATCTACTATGACTATCACATACATTTACAGAGAGAGAAATACGGTAGCAGATTGACTCGCAGGATGGACAAACAAGTCCAAATACAGAGTAGACATAGATATCAATAATATCCCAAATCAGCTAGAAGTGATCTCTTTACTAGACAGTCAAGAGACAAGCTTTCTCAGGGAAGTATAACGATTTTACCCAAATTTTCTTTTCAAAATTGAGTAAAATCAATTATGGAAGTAATACATACCTGTTTTGCATTTTGCAGTTTTGCTCTATTTTGGTACTGAAGTACTAATCAACCAGGAATCTAAGATCGAGAGAAGTTTTCAATATCGCCTAAGGTGACCTTTGAAGACGCAGACAAAGGAATTACATACACCATTAACTGTTTCAGCTCAAAATAAACTCTCCTCTACAAGTTATTAACCTCCTTTAGGATTTCTTTTCACTCGAAATCTCTCAATTTTCGCCTTCATACACTTATCAAGGTCCTTCAAATGAACATTAGGTTATTCAATTATTTTGGAAACTCATTTGACACAATATTTTACTTTTAGCCCCTCAGCCTTATTAATAAAAATTCAAAATTGGGCCTACACAATTGAATTTATTAAAAATTAAAACTCATGAGTTAATAAATTGGATTTTTTTTATTTTGGATAAATATTGATATTTTATATTCTATATATGAGTGAGACTAGAAATATGACAAATTTTTATAGATATTACACGGCTAGATCCTACACCCGATTGATATATCTCTCACCAGATTTTGGACAAATTTTCCCCTACAAGAAAACCTAGGTATAAAAGCATTTTTTAAATCTCTCACAATTTTTCCCTCTTTTCCTCTCAAGCACCAATTTTTCATCGAAAATCAAAGCATATTTTTTGAAGAATGTGAACCCACAACAAGATTAAGGTAAGCCATACAAGCCTCCCACTATAATTTTTCATGTTTTCGTAGTGTATAAGTGGTAGAAAAGTAGATTTTTTTGCTCTTATTTTAAATGTAGGATTTTGGCATAATTTTAGCCTTTATTTTCATAGATTAGTGTTTTATAGTTGTTTGTTATAGGCGGATCCGTCATTTTGGCTTTGATTTTGTTGGAAATGTTGATGTTTGGATAGATCTAGGGTTTCTGATTTTGCAGGTCTTAATCGCACGTCGCGTGCTACTAGATTTTTGCTTGTCGCATGCGTCGTGCAACCAGGAAAAGTTACCGGTGCATGCGACATGATCACAAAGTTGGTTGTACATGACACAATTATCTTAGATGTCGCATGCGATTGTATTTTTCTATAGCGCATGTGACAACACTATTTCAATATTTTGAGTAAATATCTCTTATGTTTTCACTATTTTCTTGCTTGCATTTTTTTAAATACAATATCAAATTCAAACATATAACGATGTTATGATTTTGGTTGTTTTACATTCAATTCCTAAACTTGCTGCTGGTATGAACTCACTTTGTTTACGGTAGTAATTTTGATTTTGGTTGGAGTAGTTTCATTTAGCGTAAAAGTGAGATTTTATGTAATTTATAGTAACTAGATCCCTGCATTTCTAATAGTTATTTCACTATCGTTGCAACGATATTAATAGATTGGATGTTATTTGTGTAAGGACATGTCCTTGTGATATAATTTAGTATAAAGTTAACGTGATGAAAATTTACAAAAGTGTTATAAATTACTTCATGTGAGTATAGTTTATAAATTAGTGTATGTTGCTTATTTTTTGTGAGTGTTATAAATTAAATTCTTCCATGCTTATTCATACATAGGTTGCTATAAGGATCGATACATTGGACTGTCGTATATCAACATTGGCCAATAGTCTCTATTGCGAGATTCACAAGTTTGAGGGATATTACACCAACGATTATGGTAGCGCCGAACTACGAGATGGAACAAACGACGGCAAACACAGGGAAAAGAAAGATGAAAACAGAAAATTAATAATCTCTAACCCTAGGTCAGAGTATAGGAGAATTTAAAGAAAACTCAAGTTATATTCTAAAAAAGTCTAACGACAAAAATAGGGTTTGAGAACCTTTTATAGAAGTACTCAAAACCCTACACCAAAATTAAAATTTGTTCCTCACGAGATAAAATAAAGCCCAGCCCAATTTCAAAATGATTGGAGTTGGTTAAGTATTTTAATTAAATCCGATAAAAATAAAACAATGTAGAAAATTAACTAAAACGGCAAAAAGAGGGCTTAAACGATGAAATTTTGGGCATGGATTTCATCATCGAGCTTTTCCCCGTGATTCTTCCAAAACATCGTTGGGCTTCTGGACACGTTTGATTTGAGTGACTGCAGTGTCTAATTCGGATACTTAGGCCCGAAATAAAACCCGTTTTCGTTTGTCCAAAAGGACCATATAGTCATGGGCTCGTGTAACTGCATCAGATTACCTTTTAGACACAAACGTGGAAAGGGCGTAAGACAAACAATAATGGTGTCATAGTTGAGGGGACATATGGTGCTGATGTGTTAAAATACTATGGCCAAATAACATAAATTTGGGAGGTGTCCTATGGTGGGATGATGAAATCGATTGTGTTTTTTCAAATGCGATTGGTTTAGTAGTGATAGGAAAAACATATGAATTCACCCTGAAAATGGTTTGATAGAATTTATTCGAAGAAGTCAGATGTCACAACATGATCCATTCATATTGGCTGCTCAAGCTCGGCAAGTCATCTCTTTACTAGACAGTCTAGAGACAAGCTTTCTCAGGGAAGTATATGGATTTTACACCCTACATGAGGCGTTTAGTGTCTATCATGGAGATATAAGTTTTAATACTCAATAGCTTTATTGTATAATTGGTTTTTAATTTTGTTAAAAAAATTACTCATTTACGTGTTTCTTACATAGTGAAGAAGATAGTTAGTTTGCGATGTTTTGCGATGTACGATAATCTCCACAAATGGGACTTCAAGAAACAAACTAGAGTATGGGAGAAGGTGATGGAGACTATATTCGAACCTCTCGTCGATACAGTCTCCCGTTGGCATACCAACCTACACTTGATAGAGACATTCGTCGAGCGATAGTATGATAAGATGTCCCTGTTTTATTTCTCGTCTGGTGAGATGACCGTGACTTTAGATGACGTCCACGTAATCATGGGACCACTGGTCACATGTATGTCATTTTATGTTTTATCTTTTGATGATGAGACGAAGATGAGCCTTACTTATCCTACCATGCTTGGTGTACGGGCATTTGACTTGGTTAAGAATCTTAGGAATGCTACTCGTATGATATTGATTTGGCTGCATACTACATTCACAAGTGATAGATACAGTGATAGTATGATTACAGATGCTAGGGTTGAACACGTCACTCGTACGTATGTATATTTCTGTTAGTTACCACTATTTGCGCCAACAAACCCAACAATAAAATTTCCTTAGATTACCTCCAGTTTGTTAACCAATACCACATTATGGATCGGTACAATTGGGGTCAGTTGGTATTGGCGTAGTTATATAACTCCCTCAGCCAGCGTTCCTTGCATGGTACGAGAGATATTTGTGGGTTTATAAGGCTACTGGAGGCGTGGATATTTGATCACTTTAGGCAGTTTCGTGCTGCATTGTTTAGTGATTACGACCTATCGTTACTGCTTATTCGCTGGTTTGCACCACTAAAGCTTGGTATTTCTCAGGTTGTACGGAAGGAGTTGAGGCACACTCTCTCGATTTGTACAGAAACATATGTAAGTAGTATTTTTAAAATTTAAACGTTATGTTTCTTATTATTAAACTTGTCATTTTTGTTTGTCAACTTTTTCATTTCAGGTTATTTTCCTCATGTATGAGTATCTACGGGATGAGCATCCGTTCCATAATATTATGTGGGTTGAGCTTACAATAAAGACGTTTGACGTTGTGGTTCCTTATTACCTAGATCGCGTGACTCGCCAAATGGGCCACATTGAGCTGATGTCGTGCAACATACGTCCTCTTCCTACCAAAAAATCAGGCAAGAAGATTGTTCAGAGGTAAACTTGGGATGCTTTACAGTGTGCAAATTGGAAGCATAATATTGTCACCAGTGTAGGTAAAGCATATGATGGTGGGGAGGCTAGTACTGGCGCGTTGTATGTTGTTTGGATGAAGAAGAACCTGTGGTATTTGTGACTACCCTGCTTTGGTTCATGATAATGGAGGTCCTCTAGTGCACCCTCAGTGTGGCGTTGATTCTGAGGAATACGATTGGATCTTTGAGTTTTTATCACGACTACCCACGTTACCGTACGACGAATTGTTAAAGGCTGCAACTGAGATGGGCATGATTGTCGAGCGATATAGACGTCGTTAATTTGTATGTTGGGACTTGTTTGTTTATATGTTTTTAAGACTATGCTACTATGTTTGTTATTATGTTTTTACGACTATGATTCAAATGGGCAGGATTGCGTTTGTTACTACGTTTTTAAGATTATATTACTATGTTGGGACTTGTTTGTTACTATAATATTTTATAACTAATCCATGGTTTGTGTTATTGTATGTTCGAGTAAGTTATTCGAAGCACCAAAATATTATTTAGGTTATCACTAAGACGACTGATAAGTAGTATAAAACACACAAAAACTTCGGATATAACTTTAACCAATAGAAAAAGGTATAACAAAACTTAGTAAATGATTAACATAGTAAGCTGTCGCATGAGACAACTTCAGTCGCGGTCGCATGTGATTGTGTTGCAATTTAAATGCGACACATATTCCTCTGTTTGATAACATGGGCCAAAACATTTTGAAGCGGTCGCATGCGACCAGACTATGCATGTTGCGTAGCTCACTTGCGACACATATCCCTCTGTTTGAAAACAAGGCCAAAACTTTGTGAAGGCATCACATGCGACCAAGCCTTTTATGGTCGTGTTCACCTCTGTTGCGAATTATATGCGATCCATAGCCTTCTGTCTAAAAACATGGGCTAAAATTATATGAAGCCATCGCATGCGACCATGCGATACGCGGTCGCATACGACCATGTTTAATATTCTACTACTTCGTGGAAATAAAAGGATTTAAGATAAATTTAACTTCAATTCAATCATAGTCAAATGACATACAAACAATTAAATACCAAGCATAGGAAAACAGGTCAATAAAGCTTGACATCAACCAAACAAAATACGACTATAACTTAGTAGTCGAAGTTGTATCTCATTTTATCTTCAATACGTGATGAGTTCGCAATAACATCCTCTTTTTACTCAATCATATCCTCGACATATGCTACCATATTATTCGTAATGAAATCATAAACTTTCATCTTTCACACTTCTTCAGCTTCTTGCTTAATTTTGTATGACATGTATAACAGACGTTGCACTGGTTTCGATTTAACATTATTGTAACATGTGGTGTGTCATTCAAGCTTAATTTCTTAACTGACATTAGTTACGTAAATATTTTGAACCTATGATAGTACGGATATTCCCATCGACTCACTTCTTCGTTGGCATAGGCACCCCACGACGTGTATAATGGTGGAAATGGTCCATCGGGTGGAGTAGTAATCTGCGAAAAAAAGAGTGAAATTAGTTCTTTAGGTATGAAATAAGTAACAAAGGTTAATAAATATTAAAAGGATGATATACTCATATTAACAAAAGTGGCATCCATCTACGAAAGAAATTCTAACTTCTATAATCATTGAACCGTTCACAAGTGGGCGTCCACAAATTGGTAGAAACGATAATGACACTGCTTGCGAGACATGGTATACCATGCACTGATAACTTGTCGCAATGACTAGTCTTATGTTCGAAAATGTCATCCAGTAATGACTAGTAGGGTTGGGCTCGAAGTAATCCAACCTATATACCATATCATCAAACACTTTGGGCAAACCATACACCTCCAACCAAGATGCACGGTTTTCATTCAACTCTTTCAACAACATGCGTCTAACATATTTCTATTTCTCCTCATCATTGTATATTGAATGCACTAGGGACCGATATCCGCATTGTCCGCCCGGAAGAACGTCCACCAACTTAATTATATATGAGTGTAGAAAATCCGGGATGCAATCCAGATATATATGGTCTTGTTGATCATGACCAAAACTACGAATGAAGCTATCCATTGCGGATAAAAAAAATTCAAGTCATCTTCACGCGAAGTGAGATCTATATGAACAATATCTAATCGTTTCCAAAATATATCCACATCTACTTGAGGAATTCATATACCCTCTCTAGCTATTGACGCAATTTCATATGCGCATTGTAACCCATATGTTTTCATAAGGACGCTTCCTCCACATGCTACCCCATCTACTCCTATATTTTTAGATCGTACAATAACATGCAACAAACGGGTTAGGGCCTCATTCGAAACATAACTTTTAAGTATCTTGGTCAAAGAACAATTAGTACCGGGTAGACTACAAAACATACTTTGCTCGAACGATTCGAGGATCCCTCCATGTTGCTTCGTTTAGAGGTTGTGAAATTTTTCTCGATTTTTTTTGAAATTGTATTGATTTGTCCCAAGGTATTTTTTAGGCAAAAGTGAGCACCCTCACACCTACATAATACAAGTACATAATTAGAACGTATTTTTAAAGAGATATAATAATAATTGTAGAAAATTGTTGTTTGCCCGTAATGTTTGATCTTGTTCGTTCGATATTGAAGAAAATTGTCACCATATTTCCTTATCTATGCGTCCATAACGTAATCAAAACACTTGGGGCGAGAGGAGAACATCTCTTTCAATATAGCTAGAATCTTTTCGTAACTTTTAACCGTGTTCGCTCCGGCTACATAGCCATAAAACTCGATAAATTGTCTCACAATCACATAATCTTGGAATATCTTACGAATTGTCCGTAAAATGTTCTTACCAATATGCCACGTGCATAGCAAGTGGTGTGTTCCCAAAAATATTCCCTCAATAGATCGCATGAGAGCTAACTCTTGATCGGTAACAATAAAGCTCGGAAATACGCACACACTATCTATCAACAAACCACGAAAAGTACCCAAAGCCCATGTATAATTCGGTATCTTCTCTCCGCTCATAATAAGCATACGCAACGGTAAATGTAATAGAAGTAGACGTAAACACAACAATCTCTAATAATGGCATCTTATACCTAGTCGTCGTGTAGGTACAATCTATGAATATTACATTAGAGAATGTATGCGGAACAAAATTGGTGATCACCTTTAATTTGTCTTTCAAGCGCTCCCACATTATATATACATGCTTACTCAATTTCATCAACAAATATTGCATTTGGGTTTGTCCCCCGTGCTTAACATCTCGACGTCTTTTGCGGAAATTGTAGATTGCATACATGTTTGAAATATTCTCCAGATATTGATACTTCGAACCTAATATATATCTCTGTAGGACGCGAACAGATGTGAGATAAACTACGAACTAGTTCATTTTCATCCCATTTTAGCCTACAATCGTGGGAATGGTTGTCTAAACGAACGTAGGGATCATCATTGTGTGTACCGTTTATCATCTCCAAACATCATTGCATGACTAGTACGTCAATCATATGACCTTTTAATGCAAACGGACAATTACATTTTTTTGTGATAGTCTTCCGCTTTCTTAAAGTATCCACCTTCACTTTTGATACGAAAATACCGTACCTCTCGCAAACGTAATCTAATCTAGGAGTTCTTCCCCATTTCCCGCTATCGTAGAGCTTTATAATCGTGACGAACTTAATCTTCTTAGATGCTGCGTACACGAAAGCATGCAATTCATCTCTCGTAAATAATCTATCAGTTGCGAATATTTTTGTGTAATCAGCATCCATACACGGAGATTGAGCAGGTTCCTCCTACAACGAATGCCAATGTAACTTAATATATAACGAATCACATGCAAATGATATTATATTGGTCGCATGTATTTTACGATGAAGCTATTGGACATGTCGCATTAGTGGTTGCGATGAAGCTACTGGACATGTCGCATGAAAGTATGCGACCACTATGTATAACCCGCCGCACGACTCGTACGATCACGACGATTCAAAACAGAACTCGAGTTAATCTCGTTACTTTCATTCGATAAGCGTCTTCTTCGTCCAGTAAGTCCTTCAAAGAGACGCCCATTTCATCATCTTCCATAAATACTCCGATGTTTGGTTTTCTGTGGTAGATTTTGTGGATTTGGGTGTGGAAGGTTAGTTTTTGAGTTTTAGGGTAATAAATCGTTAGGATTTATGGTAATTTTTGGGAGTTTTCAGATTCTAGGCAATTTTTAGAGATAAATAACATCGTAACTAGTTAGAGTGAAAAGAATAAATCAGGAAATTCAAATTTGAATTTTAAAAAAAGAAGATATTTATAACCTGGTTTTTTATACATATTAAATAAATTTTACAAAAATAAAAAATATATATGACGGTTATTTTGACGATAAGAGCATGTACATCGTACATGCTACATACATTGTTTGTTAACGCGTTCCTAAATTCACTATACAATGAACGTGTTTAAGTGAGTGTTAACTAAAAAAAGTTTAAAGGAAGTTAAATGTTTTGTTTAATACCAAGAGCGACTTAACAATGACACGTAAGCTCCCGTCTTCTTTTCTATTTTTATTTTATTATTTTTATTTTTTTAATTTTATTTTATTATTTTATTTTATTTTATTTACTTATTTTATGTTTCTTCATTTTTTTTCCTTTTTTTTTCTTTTTTTTAGTTTTTTTTTAAAATTTTTTAGTGTTTGTTAATAAATATAAAAATAATAATCTTTTATAAAAATACAATTGAATTTTAGTATAATATTTTTGAAAAATATATCTAAAAATATGATATAAGAAAATCAAATTTAATATTTTAAAAATATTTTTAAAAATAAATAGAAATGAAATCAAATTTGTTCTATAAAAGATATTGTTGAAAATATATGGAAATAAAATCCTGAAAATAAATTTGTATTTCCTTATTTTTTTTTCAAATTCTCGGTTTTAAATCAAACAAAAAATATTATCTTATTTTAATTAATTTCACCGTCTAAATATATTTTATAATTTTTTATATATATTTTTATCCTATCAAATCTTTTTATTTTATCATCTTCTTCGTATTTTCAAATTCTAAAAAAAAATATTTTTTTTCAATACAAAAAATAATGAAACAAATTATCTAAAATTGTATATGGTAATAAAATTAAGTTTACTATTTATTTAAAGTATTTTAACAAGCGCTTTAAAAATATAATATAAATAAAATAAAAAATAAAATAACAATTTAAAAAATATTTTAACGAATAAGATTCAAATAAATTTAAGTTTGTTAACTAAAAGTGTGCTAAAAAGGTAACTATCGTTACCTCATATATCCCCTTATGCGCCATAGAAGATTGGTATTTCTCAAGTTGTACGCAAGGAGTTGAGGCACGCACTCTCAATTTGCACCGAAACAGATGTAAGTAGTATTTTTAAAATTTAAACGTTATGTTGCTTACTATTAGATTCGTCATTTTTGTTTGTTTACTTTTTCCTTTCAGGTTATTTTCCTCCCGTATGAGTATCTACGGGCTGAGCATCCGTTCCACAACCTCACGTGGATTAAGCTTACACTAAAGGCATTTAATGTTGTGGTTCCTTATTACCCAGATCGTGTGACTCGCCAAATGAGCCACATTCAACTGATTTCGTGCAAGATCGATCTTTCTCCTACGAAAAAAGTAGGCAAGAAGATTGTTCAGAGGTAGGCTTCAGATGCTTTTTAGTGGTCGAATCTGAAGCATAATCTTTTCACCAATGTAGGTAGATCATATGATGGTGGGGAGGCCAGTACTGACGCGTTGTACGCTGTTTGGGTGAAGAAGAACCTATGGTATATTGTGACTAACCCTACTTCGGTTTGCGATGATGGAGGTCCTCAAGTGTACCCTTAACATAGCGTTGAATCTGAGGGATACGATTGGATCGCTGGGTTTTTACTACGACTACCCACGTTGTCTTACGACGAGTTGTTAAAGACTGCGACTTAATGATATACCTGTGTAGAAAATCCGAAATGCAATCCGGATACATAGTTAACTTCCTATCCTTAACAGTTTTTCTTGGTTGACCAACTTTCTTTTTGACAAGTGGTGGTTTATATGCTACAACCAAAATCACTTTCAATGCGGTCGTGCTCCATAACGTGTTAACATGTGTACTACCTATCGAGTTTGCTGGAGTGCTAGCACTATTGGTTTGAGCAATGGGATATTCTCACGCACTAGGGTTTCGTTTGGTCGATTTATCAACGCCTCTGTTTGGCATGCCTTTAACTCTAACCGCTTCTTTATGGTCTTCAAATATTACTAGTTTTGGGTTTCAAGATTTGCATAACCTTATTGATTATATGGTCTTGTTGATCATGACCAAAACTACGAATAAAGCTATCTATTGCCGATAAAAAAAAATTCAAGTCATCTTCACGCGAAGTGGGATCTCTATGAACAATATCTAATCGTCTCCAAAATATATCCACATCTACTTGAGGAATTCATATACCCTCTCTAGCTATTTACGCAATTTCACATGCGCATCGTAACCCATATGTTTTCCTAAGGACGCATCCTGATGTTTTTTACGGAAATTTTAGATTGCATGCATGTTTGAAATATTCTTCGGATATTGATAATTCGAACCGCTATATATCTCAGTAGGACGCGAACAAAGGTGAGACAAACTACGAACTAGTTCCTCTTCATCCCATTTTAGCCTACAAGCGTGGGAATGGTCGTCTAAGCGAACGTAGGGATCATGATTGTGTGTACCGTTTCTCATCTCCAAACGTCATTGCATGACTAGTACCTCAATCATATGACTATTTAACGCAAACGAACAATTACATTTCTTCGTCGTAGTCTTCCGCTTTCTTAAAGTAACCATCTTCACTTTTGATACGAAAATACCGTACCTCTCGCAAACGTAATCTAGTCTAGGAGTTCTTTCACATTTCCCGCTATCGTAGAGCTTTATAATCGTGACGAACTTAATCTTCTTAGATTTCGCGTACTCGAAAGCATCCAATTAATCTTTCGTAAATAATCTATCAGTTGCGAATATTTTTGTGTAATCAACATCCATACACGGAGATTGAGCAGGTTCCTCCTACAATGAATGACAATTAAACTTAATATATAACGAATCACATGCGAATGATATTATATTGGTCGCATGTATTTTATGATGAAGCTATTGGACATGTCGCATTAGTGATTGTGATGAAGCTACTAGACATGTCGCATGAAGGTATGCGATCACTATGTATAACCCGTCGCACGACTCGTACGATCACGACGATGTTCATCGCAAAAATTCATGCGATCAGATTCAAAACAGAAGTCGAGTCAAGTTCGTTACCTTCATTCGATAAGCGTCCTCTTCGTCGAGTAAGTCCTCTAAAGAGAATCCAATTTCATCATCTTCCATGAATACTCCGATGTTTGGTTTTTTGTGGTAGATTTTGTGGATTTGGGGTGTGGAATTTTAGTTTTTGAGTTTTAGGGTAATAAATCGTTAGGGTTTATGGTAATTTTTGGGAGTTTTCAGATTCTAGGCAATTTTTAGAGATAAATAACATCGTTATAATTAGTTAGAGTGAAAAGTATAAATTAGGAAATTCAAATTTGAATTTAAAAAAAAGATATTTCTAACTTGGTTTTTTTTATATATTAAATAAATTTTACAAAAATAAAAAAATATATACGAGGGGAAGAGCATATACAGTGTACATGCTAAAAGATAGGCTAAATACATTGTTTGTTAATTCACGCGCTCCTAAATTCACTCAAATGAACCTATTAAAGTGATTGTTAACTAAAAAAATTTAAAAAAAGTTAAATGTTTTGTTAAATATTAATTTTTTTTTAATTTTATTTACTTATTTTTTTTTATTTTTTTTTAAGCAAAAGACTTATACTTGATTAATAAAGAAAATTTGGAATACAAAATTTGGCGCCAAGATATTCCCGCCCAAATTAAACCTAAACTAATGTATTACAAAGTTAGAGAGAGAAACAGCCAATAGCCTAAACTCTTTTAACAAGTCTAAACAACTTAAGACCCAAGAAACCCTTAAGATGGCTCAACCCATTGCAACATATCAGCACAACAATGACTTCTACTCTTTAGATAAGAGCAGCCACAACAAGCAATATTGAATGATGATATAGCAGCCTAAGCTAACATCCAACGCAGCAGCTACAACAGCATCCAACATCAAGCAGACAGCCCCGAACTTCATATCAGCACCACAATGACATCTATACTTTAGATAAGAACAGCCACAACAGCATTATTGAATGATGACAGAGCAGCAACTCCATTTGACTCAACTACACAACCCAAGCTAACAGCCAACGCAGCAGCTATCCAATCAAGCAGACGCAGCAGCTACAACAGCAACCAACATCAAGCAGACAGCCCCAAACTTCATATCAGCACCGCAATGACATCTATACTTTAGATAAGAACAGCCACAACAGCATTAATGAATGATGACAGAGCAGCAACTCCATTTGACTCAACTACACAGCCCAAGCTAACAGCCAACGCAGCAGCTATCCAATCAAGCAGACAGCCCCGAACTACCTAATCAGCCACAACAGCATTAATGAATGATGATAGAGCAGCAACTCCATTTGACTCAACTACACAGCCCAAGCTAACAGCCAACGCAGCAGCTATCCAATCAAGCAGACAGCCCCGAACTACCTAATCAGCCACAACAGCATTAATGAATGAAGACAGAGCAGCAACTCCATTTGACTCAACTACACAGCCCAAGCTAACAGCCAACGCAGCAGCTACACACCATCCAATCAAGCAGACAGCCCCGAACTAACACGATTACAATCCCTATAGACATGATTGACATCAAGCAGACAGCCCCGAACGTCATATCAGCACCACAATGACAACTATACTTTAGATAAGAGCAGCCACAACAGCATTATTGAATGATGACAGAGCAGCAACTCCATTTGACTCAACTACACAACCCAAGCTAACAGCCAACGCAGCAGCTATCCAATCAAGCAGACGCAGCAGCTACAACAGCATCCAACATCAAATCCAACATCAAGCAGACAGCCCCAAACTTCATATCAGCACCACAATGACATCTATACTTTAGATAAGAACAGCCACAACAGCATTAATGAATGATGACAGAGCAGCAACTCCATTTGACTCAACTACACAGCCCAAGCTAACAGCCAACGCAGCAGCTATCCAATCAAGCAGACAGCCCCGAACTACCTAATCAGCCACAACAGCATTAATGAATGAAGACAGAGCAGCAACTCCATTTGACTCAACTACACAGCCCAAGCTAACAGCCAACGCAGCAGCTACACACCATCCAATCAAGCAGACAACCCCGAACTAACACGATTACAATCCCTATAGACATGATTGACATCAAGCAGACAGCCCTGAACGTCATATCAGCACCACAATGACAAATATACTTTAGATAAGAGCAGCCACAACAGCATTATTGAATGATGACAGAGCAGCAACTCCATTTGACTCAACTACACAACCCAAGCTAACAGCCAACGCAGCAGCTATCCAATCAAGCAGACGCAACAGCTACAACAGCATCCAACATCAAGCAGACAGCCCCAAACTTCATATCAGCACCACAATGACATCTATACTTTAGATAAGAACAGCCACAACAGCATTAATGAATGATGACAGAGCAGCAACTTCATTTGACTCAACTACACAGCCCAAGCTAACAGCCAACGCAGCAGCTATCCAATCAAGCAGACAGCCCCGAACTACCTAATCAGCACACTTGAAACACCATTAAGACAAAGCAGAAGAGCTATTAACGTAAGGTAATCCTAAACTCTCTAAAACAATAATAGACTTAAGATCAGTTGGAGCAGAAGTAAAGTCATAAGATTGTTTCATTTTGCATTTTAAAGTCCACCTAGCTAACCAGTCGGCAGCATGATTACAATCCCTATAGACATGATTGATAGTCATAGTAGGGCAGATTAGCAGCCTACAACAGTTTAAAAGAGGAACAAGGGACCACGGAGTAGCAGCATGATTAGCATTATTAATGAAACCAACAAGTAAGGAGGAATCAGTTTCTACATCAACATTACAAAGACCTTTAGATTTACAGACCATCAAACCATCCATTAGAGCCCTCGCCTCAGCTAGTAAAGGAGAAAGCTTACCATAAACCTCACCAACAGCATAAATAAGGTTACCTTCATGAATTCCTTATAATAACACCTGCCCCAGCTTCACCATTAAAAATGACAGAGGCATCCGTATTAACCTTCTGCCTACCAAGATTAGGAGCAGTCCATTTGTGAACCATGGATCTACAACCAGACTTAGGCTTGCTGACTAAATTGAAGAGCCCAAAACAAACAGCTACATTAAAATCATTAAGCCAATGCTGAGGCTTAAAACAGCCAGCAGCATTCATGTATAAAATGATCTGATAAACTGCATTAATGATAGTGCTAGAAGAAACACAAACATTCTTAAATTTAGCCTGATTTCTATATTTCCAAATCAGACTAAAGATAATAGAAGGGACAACATGTCTAATGTGATTAACTTTACTATAGAAACTATGCCAAACACGAGTCATGTGAATAGGAGTCATATATCTATAAATTTTGATGTCAAATAAAAGAGCAAAGTGCAACCAGACCTTCCACACAGTTTCACAAGCTATGAACAAATGCTCATTAGACTCATAGTTTTGACAGAACAAACACTTAGAGACAATGACCATATGCCTATTTCTAAGAGTAGAGTCAGTAGAAATGAAATTATTTACAAGTTTCCAGTGAATAAAAGCATGCTTCATAGGAGTGATATCATTCCAAATCTTCTTAAATAAGCTAGTTTCTCTATTATGAACTCTTATGTAGTCCCAAGTATGCTTGAGACTAAAAGCACCAGTAGTAGACAAACTCCACACAATCCTATCTCTACAAGTACTATCAATGTTACAAGAGCTAATTTTATCATAATCATTCCTACTGATTAAATTTTCAACACAGGAGAGGTTCCAATGATTATTTAACCAGTACTTGTTTACCTTTTCAGGATAAAACCAATGGTTATCCACATAGTCATCAAGAATAAGAAGAGGATCTGAATTAAACCACTTGTCCAACCAGAAGTCAACATTCCCATCTCCAAGAGTCCAACAGACAAACTGCTCAGCAACACGTTTGATCCTTTGCAACCTATTCCAAATCATAGAACCTTTCATGTTATTAGAAATCTGAAGAGGATGCATAGACTTACAGTAGATGTTATGAATAAGATTGGCCCAAAGGAGCTTATTATCTCTAAGCTGCATCCAAAGTTTGCATGAAGTAGCCTGCTGAACATCATCCAGGTTTCTAATGTTCAAACCTCCTTCACCAAAAGTTTTGCAAACACTTTTCCACGAACACCAATGAATTCTGTTCTCCATTCTAGTAGAGCCCCAAAGAAAAGCATTGAAAGCTTTCTCAATTTTGCAAATAACATTACGAGGTATCACATTAGCATGCATCCAATACAACACAATGTTCATAAGCACAGAATTGATCAAAGTTACTCTCCCAGCAAACGAACGATGTTTAGTTTCCCATTCAGCAATTCGATTATTAATTTTATTAAGAAGCTTAATATAGATAGTAGACTTATTATGAGTACTGAGAGTAATACCCAAATAATCAGTAGGCAAAACAGCATTATTGAAACCTGAGATATTAGAAATGGAGTTGATCTTGGCTTCAGTAGTTCCATTAGCTGTTATAACTTTAGTCTTACTCTTATTGATAACTTGACCTGAGGTTGCCTGATAGTCCTGTAAGAAAGTGTTAAGTGATGCTAATGTTGCATCCTTACAGTTAGTGAATAAAAGAATATCATCAGCAAAGGCAAGATTGCTGATACACAGACTATTCCTACACTTATACTTCATGTATCTATTTTCATGAAAAAGCATTGAAATACCTCTAAGCAAGACTTCCTCAGCAATTATAAAGAGGCTAGGCGAAAGGGGGTCACCCTACCTAAGCCCCTTAGCAGTCTTAAAGAAGCCATAGGAAGCACCATTGATCAGAATTGAAACATGCACATTAGATATCATGCTATATATAAGGTCAGTAAAACGTTTAGAAAAACCAAAACATCTCAAAACCTTGATGATAAAAGTGTGACTAAGCTTATCAAAAGCTTTGCACATATCTAACTGAACAATAATATTTTTATCCTTAACTTTCCTATTCAGGTCATATAAAAGCTCCTTTGCAGTAAGGATGTTAGAGTGGATTGAATTGCCAGGGACAAACCCTCCCTGAGAATTGGAGATAATTCTAGGTAAAAGATCTACCAGCCTACTGTTAACAATCTTAGCCATAATACGATTCAATAAAGAACACAGGCTAATAGGCCTGTAATCGGACCAGCTAATAGGATTAGTAGATTTGGGGATTAAACAAATACCAGTTACTAGAATGCCTTTAGGAATCCTAAAACCCCTAATAAAATGATGAATAACATATAAAAGATCAAGCTTAATAATGCTCCAACATTTTTTATAAAAAGTAACATTGAAGTCATCCAAACCTGCCACACTAGAAGCTTTAAGGCTATTGATGGCTTTAAGAACCTCATCTTCATCAGGCAACTTTAACAAACTCTTGTTCTCCTCTTGAGTTATAATCTTGGGAATAACATTGAACATACTATGATCCAATCTTTCTAATTCTTCATGTCTGTCTTTGTAGGGGCTGGTAGCAAGGGCCTGAGTAAAAAAAGCAACATCAGAAGCTCCAATGTCATCCCTGTCAAGAATCCAAGTGTTGTTCTCTTTAATACCTTTGATAGCATTGTTTTTCCTTTTCTTAGTAACATAATTGTGAAACAGCTTTGTGTTTTTATCCCATCCTTCAACCAATCCATATTACATCTTTGAAGCCAGTACTCCTCCTCCATATTGTGAGCATTCAATAGCATAGCATTAACTATATTAAGCTCCTCCTTAGTAGAACTAGAATTAATCTGCTGGTGCATAGTTTCAGCCCTTAAAACATCAGCCTCCAGAGCTTTAACCTTGCTAAAAATATTACCAAAGTGCTGCCTATTCCAAATACTAAGATCAGCCTTTAGCCTCTTTAATTTCTGCCAGAAAATAGTCAAAGGATCTCCATTCATAATCTTCATCCAGCTCTCAGCATCAAACGGAAGAAATTCCTCATCCATAAGCCACAAATTTTGAAACCTAAAGCTTCTCTTAACAACCTGAGAAAGACTAGCAATATTGATAAGAATAGCCATATGATCAGACCCAGCCCTGGCCTTATGAATCACATTGGTATTGTTGAAAAGATTAGTCCAAACATTGTTAGTAAAAACCCAATCTAAACGTTTCCACTTAGCCTTATTAGACCAAGTAAACCTGGAGCCAGCAAACCCAGCATCCTGTAGCCTGCAGTCCCTAAGCATTCTATTGAAGTCATCAGCACTATTTTGACAAAAAGTGGCACAGCCTATCTGATCATCAACAGAACAAACAGCATTAAAGTCCCCACAAACAAGCCATGGTTTATTAGTACAGGAAATACTACCTAAAGTGCTCCACAGATTGAGCCTATTCAGACGCTGACACTTAGCATAAACAAAAGTCAAAAGAATGTTTTGATCAAAATGAATGTGAGTAGCTTCAACATGAAGACATTGCTCATGATCCAGCACAACATTAATTGAAATGCTATCATCCCAAAACACCCATATTTTATTAGTGATATTTCTAGCACTATAATTATAACCAAGTTTAGAAGCATAAATACTCAGATTATCTCCACTAATCAAAGGCTCTTGGACAACAATAATTACAGCCTTATTAGTTTTCGAAAGATGTTTAAGTCTTCTAAAAGAAGATTTAGATTTAATACCTCTTATATTCCAATTAAGAAGACTAATCATAGCTAAGAGAGCGTTTAGAGTTACTTGTAATTGAAGGCTGTCTAGAGTTCTTGATCAGCCTCTTTTTCCTAGCCTGCTTCAACTGTTTATCTATAATTGAACTGAAATCATCATCTTCTGAAGTATCTTTCCTTGTCTGACTCCTGGTTAACCTCTTAACCTGCTTAACATTCTTAACCCCTTTATCCATAGCTTCCACAACAGTATGATTTCCATCAGAAACTTGAGAACTCACAGCCATTACTTTAGGAGAAGGCAAGTCATCTTCAGTGGCTAAATTCTCATAATCCAAATTGGTGACATTATTTTCAGGACTTTGAAGAGCAGCAATCATTTCAGCCCCCTTTCCATTATCCTTTGACTCAATATCATCAAAATTCAACCTGCTAGCTTCCTCAATGACATGAACACCAGGATCTGACTGGCAGCCATCATTATTAAAATCCTTCTTACAACAATTATCCTTAGGAGAAGATTGCAGACTACCATAATTTGAGCACTTAGGAGAGATATAACCCCTTATATTGGACTTAGCATTTTGAAAAGAATTAAACCCAAATTCCAACGTATGAATAGCCCTACTAACTTCTGCAGAAGAAACTAAAACATCAGCCTTCTGAACAGCAGCATTTTCAACAAGAGTCTTAGCACTTTGAGAACTGCACCCAAACACAATGTTTTGAACCACCCTTTCATTCCTCACAGCAACATCATGCTCTTGAACAACATCATTCCTAAGTGCAGCAGCGTCCTGGTTTTGAACATCACAATAATCATTACCATTCCTATGAACAACAACTTCTTGATTTTGAACAACATCCTTCCCTACAGAAACATCATGCTCTTGAACATCATCCCTGAATGCAACAGCATCTTGATTTTGAGCTTCAGCATTCTCATCATCCTTTTTATCCTGAACCATTCCGTTGGACTGCATCTCTTTAGTCTTCTTTTTCTTACACTGATCAACACTGTGCCCCATGTGGAAACAAGTCATACAATACTTAGGCATGTTTAAGTAAGAAATACTCACCCAGCAGCCTTTGTTTTGACCAAAACCCACCCAAACAACGTTGAATATCTTTCCAGCGACATCCATCTCAATTCTGGCCAAACAATGACCATAATACGCTCTATTTTTGGGCGGAACTTTGATTTGCAGAGGATTACCAAGAACAGACGCAATATCAGTTACCATCTTTTCATTAAACATATGTTCTGGTAAGTTACCAATCTTGATCCACACTGGCGTTATCGAACTTTCATATCTAACATTAAAATTTTCTGACCATTTCAAGAGCCTCAGCCTAGTAGAACCAACAGTCCATACATTCCTTCTCCACAGTTTACCATAATCTTCGAAGGAATCAAACTCTATCAAAATATGTCTAGAATCTTTGAGAGAGTAGTTGTAATCTTGGACGAATTGAAACTTACTGAAAAAGTCATTCAACTGCGATCTTTTTAGCAAACCGGTGGAGCATTTACAGACGAGAGTATGCTTAGACCTGGATTTTAGATGAAACAGAGCCTTTTCACCATACTGCATCGATACATGATCATTTTTGAAGCAGACAAATTCCTGATCAATAGCTTCATCGGAACTATCGTGACGAGCAGTCACCACATTAACGAACGATCTATTGTGCCACTGATTCACATTTTGATTAGAGTGTATAGTTTCCTTCTTGGACGAAGAACTATAAACCTCGTTTACAGCAGGAAAAGGATCCATCAGAGACGACTCAGATTCATCGGAAGATGAAAGGTTGAATGTGAAGAAGACCTCTCAAGATCTTGAATCTTGGAGAAGTTCTTATTTACTTATTTTATGTTTCTTCATTTTTTTCCAAATTTTTTTTTCCAGTTTTTTAGTGTTTATTAATAAATATAAAAATAATAATCTTTTATAAAAATACCATTAAATTTTAATATAATATTTTTGAAAGATATATCTAAAAATATGATATAAGAAAATCAAATTTAATATTTTAAAAATATATTTAAAAATATATAGAAATAAAATAAAATTTGTTATATAAAAAAATATTGTTGAAAAATATATGGAAATAAAATCTACATGAAAATAAATTTGTATTTCCTTATTTATTTTTCAAATTCTCTGTTTTAAATATTATCTTTTATAATTTTTATATATATTTTTATCCTATCAATTTTTTTACTTTATCATCTTCTTCGTATTTTCAAATTCGAAAAAAAAAAGACTTTTTTTCAATATAAAAAATAATGAAATAAAATATCTAAAATTGTATACAGTAATAAAATTAAGTTTATTATTTTAAATATTAAAAAATAAAATTAAACTATTTAAACTTAAATAACAATTTGAAAGATATTTAACGAATAGGATTGAAATAAACTTAAATTTGGTAACTAAGAGGCTGCTAAATGACATTTCTATTTCCCTACGCAGCTAGCTGGTAATAACTCATAAATTTAACACTATTGGTTAATAAATATAAAAATAATAATTTTTTATAAAAATACCATTAAATTTTAATAGGGCGAAAGTCCTTCGATCTCTTAGGATTGTCCAACTTAGGAATTAAGCAAATCACAGTAACTTTCACTCCTTTAGGCAACGCATACCCCTCAAAGAAGCCTTTAACCGCATTACACAGATCACTGCCCACATATCCCAACAACTCTTATAGAACTCTCCATTGAAGTCATCAGCACCTGCAGCATACTCAGAATCCAAACCTTTAACAACCCCATAAATCTCATCTTCTTCAGGATATCTAAAATAAAAATAATGAAAAAAATATCTAAAATTATATATGGTAATAAAATTAAGTTTATTATTTAAAATATTAAAAAATAAAATAAAACTATTTAAACTTAAATAACAATTTGAAAGATATTAAATTTTAATATAATATTTTTAAAAGATATATGTAAAAATATGATAGAAGAAAATCAAATCTTATATTTAAAAAATATTTTTAAAAATATATAGAAATAAAATCAAATTTGTTATATAAAAGATATTGTTGAAAAATATATCGAAATAAAATCCTGAAAATAAATTTATATTTTTTATTTGTTTTTCAAATTGTGTAAGAATAATATCTTTTATAATTTTATATATATATTTTTATCCTTCCAATTCTTTTATCATCTTCGTATTTTCAAATTCTAAAAAAAGACGATCAGATTTTCAAAATCATAATAACTCCCTCATTTTGTGGCAAGAAGATCAACAGCTAGAAAATCCTTCATCTTTTTCTTCTCTACCAGCTCGAACAATGGCAGACAACGACTTTTCACTGAAGGAGACATCTCCAAATATCGGAGGAGGAAGAATCTCCGGCAGTGAAAAGCTGACATCGTCGTTCGATCTTGTCGAACAGATGAAATTTCTTTACGTTCGAGTGCTCAAAGCTAAAGATCTTCCTCCTCACGCAACCACAAAGAGTTGCGACTCTTTTATCGATGTCAAAATCGGAAACTACATGGGAAAAACAAAGGTGATCGACAAACAATCGAATCCGGAGTGGAACGAAGTTTTCGCTTTCACTAAAGAAAGGCTTCAAGGCACGCGGCTAGAAATCGCAGTAAGGTACAAAGCGGGTGATCTGATAGGGAAACTTGTGTTTGAAGTTAAAGATATTCCAACTAGGGTTCCACCAGATAGTCCATTAGCATCACAATGGTATAGACTAGAAGATAAAGATGATAAAAAAATAACAGGAGAACTGATGTTATCTATTTGGTTTGGTACCCAAGCAGATGAGGTTTTTCCAGAAGCTTGGCATTCGGATGCCGCTGCTGTATCAGGTCAGAACATTATAAAAACGCGGTCTAAAGTTTATCTTTCGCCAAAACTTTGGTATCTTAGAGTCAGTATCATTCAAGCACAAGATTTAATATCTGTCAATAAAAACAAGAATCCTGAAGTTTTCATTAAGGCAGCTCTCGGTAATGTGGTTGCAAGGAGTAGACCTTCTTTCATCAAGAGTGTTAATCCAACTTGGAATGAAGATATCTTGTTTGTCGCTGTCGAACCCTTTGACGAAACATTGTATCTATCAGTTGAGGATAGGGTTGGAAAGAACAAAGAAGAATGTTTAGGGAAATGCGAGATTAAGCTCTCTCAAGTAGAGAGAAGGAATACAACGCAAAATGTTTCTGATTTGTGGTATAATCTTGAATTACAAGTAGATGATAAAAAGAAAGAAGGGAAATTCGTTGGCCGGCTGAATTTAAGAGTATCTTTAGATGGAGGGTATCATGTTCTTGACGAATCGATTCAATATAGTAGTGATTACAGAGCTTCTACGAAGCTACTGGCATCACCGCCTATTGGTAGGTTGGAATTAGGTGTTCTGAGTGCGAGTGGTTTGCTTCCAATGAAATCGCGAGACGGACGTGGAACAACCGATGCCTATTGCGTTGCTAAGTATGGGCCTAAGTGGGTTAAAACGCGGACGATTGTCGATAGCTTTGTCCCGAAATGGAATGAGCAGTACACGTGGGAAGTTTACGATCCTTACACGGTACTTACAATTGCAGTTTTCGACAATTCGCAAATTGGAAATGACAATGGAAATGATCCCAGGATCGGAAAAGTTAGGATTCGGTTATCCACTCTTGAAACCGACCGGATTTACACGCATTCGTATCCGCTTATCGTGCTGCAACCCAACGGGGTGAAGAAAATGGGAGAGATTGAATTAGCTGTGAGATTTACTTGTCCATCGATGGTTGAAATGCTTCAAGCTTATGTGCGGCCGTTGTTACCACGAATGCATTATGTGCATCCCTTATCAGTATTGCAGCTGGAGAGTTTAAGACATCAGGCTACACATATTATGTCTTCGAGATTAGGCCGAGCTGAACCTCCTTTAAGGAAGGAAGTTGTTGAGTACATGCTTGATGTAGGATCGAACATGTGGAGTTTGAGACGAGGGAGAGCTAATTACGAAAGATTGTACGGAGTTCTCAAAGGATTGATGGATGCATGGGATTCGTTCGATCAGATTTGTCGTTGGAAAAAACCTACAACCACGATACTCATGCATTGTTTGTTCCTTCTACTAGTCCTTTATCCGAATCTGGTTTTGATTTTGGTTTTCTTCATTTGTTTCACTATTGGGATGTTGCGATACCGGAAGAGGCCAAGACATCCTCCTCATATGGACATACAGTTGTCAAGAGCTGATGTTGCAACACCTGAGGAGCTTGATGAGGAATTCGATACATTTCCGTCGTCCAGACCGATAGAGACTATGAAACTGAGATACGACAGGTTACGAGGGATTGGGTCAAGGCTAATGATAGTTATGGGTGATTTGGCAACCCAAGGAGAAAGAGTCGAGAATTTGCTGAGCTGGCGTGATCCGCGTGCCACTTTTGTTTTCGCGTTGGTTTGTTTGCTCGCTTGTGTTTTGATCTATTTGCTTACTTTAAATGGATTCGTTATTTTAGGCGGTTTTTATGTCATGAGGCATCCGACGTTGCGAAGTGACGTACCGTCTATACCTCATAATCTGTTCAGAAGGCTTCCAACAAAGGCCGATAGCTTGCTATGAGATATCACTTCTTCTTACGTTTCGTTTTCTTTTGAGTAACGTTTTTGTTTCCAGCTAAAACTTAAAAGATGTTACTGGATGTTGAGGTTTGTAAAGTTTCATTCTCTTGAGTTTGTTTTAACTTTTAAAAAAAATTCTAAAAAAAGACTTTTCTTTAATATAAAAAATAATGAAATAAAATATCTGAAATTATTTATGGTAATAAAATTAAGTTTACTATTTAAAATATCAAAAAATAAAATTAAACTATTTAAAATTAAATAACAATTTAGAAGTTATTTTAACGATTAGGATTGAAATAAATTTAAGTTTGTGAACTAAAAGTGTGATAAATGACTAATAAATTCAAAACCTGCTCTAAAATAGAAAATCAGTTTTGACTGACTTTTTTTTTTTTTTTTTTTTTTTTTTTTTTTTTTTTTTTCTTCCTAATGACCACATTTGAAATCTGGAGCAAAAGGAGTGTGTTTCATAATATAACAACAAACTCTTCCCAAAAGTTCCAATCTATTTCTTAAGCTTTGTTTAGGCTACAACCTGAAACCAAAAGCTTTTTGTTCATAGTACAGGTTTATATTAATCATTGACTTCAAGTAGCCAGCTGGTGCACTAGGACAATATTCTTCTAAGAATTCGACAGCACAGCAAGGTCACTTATTGCAATGACCGTGATGAAGGTTTACGCACCAGGCTGACCAATACTATCTGGTGTAGCTGTCAGTGGCGGAAAAGCTTTGAGAGGGTTCATTATGACCCCGTCAATAAGGCCATACTCTTTTGCTTCTTTAGCGCTCATGAAGAAATCACGGTCTGTGTCTTGGTTGATCTTCTCCAGACTTTGACCAGTGTGGTAGGCTAAATAGCCGTTTAAGTTTGCCTTGTGATGCAGCATTTCGTTTGCCTGAATATCAATGTCAGTTTGCGCTCCTTGAGCACCACCAAGAGGCTGATGGATCATTATTCTTGAGTTAGGAAGACTGTATCTTTTTCCTTTGGTCCAAGCACTAAGCAAGAATGCCCCCATACTAGCTGCTAATCCAACGCAAACAGTAGAGACATCAGGTCGGATATGCCTCATAGTGTCAAATATGGCCATACCGGCTGTAACGGATCCACCGGGAGAATTTACATACATGACTATATCCTTAGTAGGGTCGACCGCATCAAGATATAGAAGCTGAGCAACAATCATGTTCGCCATATCATCCTCAACAGCTCCACCGCAGCGTATTATTCTATGTTGGAAAAGCTGACTAATAACCCTATGGAAGCGCTCTTGCACCATGGGAGGTGGTCCTTGCCCTTGCGCATACACTGGTAAGTATGGTGAGGAAGGGAGTTGCACATCATCCCTTATGGACCAAATTCCATCACGAGCATTTCTCTCTGGTGCCCAAAAGTCAGTTGAGTAGACTGCTTTAAGTGGAGATTTTTTCCGTTTCTTTTGGCTACTGACTAGCTTCTTTGAATTCCTGGAACGAAGTGGCTCGAAAGGGAGAGATAGTTTCAGAGAATCGGGTGAGGAGACAGGATTTGAAGCTGATTAATAGGTTTTTGTGAGAATCTAAGCAAGCAATATGGTTTTTGTTTATTAATTGTAGCTGATTAACCTACTCGGGAATTTGGATTGGTTTAGGTCTTAATAGGTTGAATTGGCATAACTCTACTGAAATTAGGTTTATGTTCTTGGAATATCTAGTGATTTGAAGGACCTGTTTGTGAAAAATAGTAGTAAATGCTATTATGGTGTTTTGAAGTAAAAATTGTGGGCTCGAATGATATAACATTATATGATTCTTATGTGTTTCATAATTTAATTATCTCTTGTGTCATATATAAACAGGAGAAATAAGATGGAGAGTTTACCCCAAGAATCGATCAATGAAATCCAGCTAAGACTTCCTGTAAGATCACCCCTTCGTTTCAAATGTGTTTCAAAATCTTGGCATGCCCGTTTCCAAAACTCCGATTTCATTAATAATCATTTTCTTAAGCAAAAAATTATGACCAGCGATGATTTTGATAACTCGGTCCTTCTTCTTTATGGCCTAAGCTTCCACTCAATTAATTTTTGTGATCCCACTCATCATTTTATGAAAATTGAAGAATGCAATTCGAAAATGACCTCAAAAGAGAATATCTCACTCCCACGGAGTATATATCCTTCTTGGGATACCGCAGGCGAGTGCAGGGGTGTAATTTGTCTGAACAGTATGGAAAGTATAGCTCTTTGGAATCCTGCCACTAGAGAATTTAAGTGTCTCCCTCTAGTTGATAGACTGACACCTTTCATATATAGCCGTGTGAGCTTTGGTTATGACCATCAAACAAGTGATTTCAAAGTGGTTGCATATCTACACGAAATTACAGAATGGGGGGCTGTGTATACAGGTAAAACCATAGCAGTATATTCAGTGAATCATAACAAGTGGAGGGAGATTCCAGATGGGCTACAAAATTATTCACTTGATCTCCGAGGCATACAAAATCATGCATGTTTCCTATGGAAGTGGAATTCTCCGTAAGCACCAATGGATTTTGCCACTGGCGCGAAACTAGAAATGATCAATGTTTTATAGTTTCGTTTGATATGACAAATGAAACTCTTAAGACCACAAGTGTGGATTTTAGAGAAGATTGGTGGTATCTGCTACCTATTGGTGAATGTCTCGGCGCAATTGTTTATGTGGAAGAAGATAATTGCATTGACATATGGAAGTTGAATGATCTTGACGATACAATTTCTGAGAAGAAACAGCGAGTTATAAACAACGCCAAGTGTACACATAAACTTTTAGGATTTCGGAAGAACAGTCCGACATTTATGATGCCTGGACTGTCAGATGAAAATGTTGATCTTGCACTATATGATACAAAGACTGCAAAGCCCCCCCTCAATTTATATTTAAAGGCGGGCTTAAAGACAGCAGTCGAGAGTTGTATTGTTTATGTCGAAACCTTACATCGTATCAATGGGATGAATGAGGAAACAGAAGGGTTTCAACGGACTATAACTAATTCCGATCCCAGTACGTCTGATGCTGCAGCAGTGGTCACCGCAGCATTACTTGAGAGAGAAGATACTCTGCAGCCATGCTCAATGGATAAATACTCGAGGTTTATCAAGAAAAGTAAGAGAGAGTAGTTTTGTTGGTGAGTTTTTAGTGACAGGATCGTAAGGTGGGTCTCAGGTCTTCGATCCTTTGAGTTTTGACTTCCGTTAAAATATCATTAAAACTTAGTTCTTTTTTAACTTTATTTTATATTTAAAGCAATAAAATATTAATTAAGCCTATATTTTTATATCTCTCCATCTTTATTTATTTGACCTATTATTTTAAATTTTGTTTCTATTGTCCATGCATATTTTTTTTATGTATTTTATTTTTTTTCAAATATTTTTAACACAATTTTTTAGTAGGTAAACCAAATTGTATTCCCATCCTAACATTTTTTGTCCACATTTTGGTTTTTGTCATTCGTTTTTCTTTTTAAATTCATGAAGTTTACGTTTTTTTTTAATAAAGGCTTTCAATTGAATAAAAGAAAAACGGAAGCCCTTAATAGGCAATTATACACAAATTTGAAGAGAAGGGCGCGAACCCTTCTTCTTCCCCAAATCAGAACATCAACAATACAACAAAACCCTAAAACAATTTACTCCATTAATCTCAGATAACCTAAGTTCATCTTCTCCAAAAAAACGATAGCTTTCAACTTCAATGGAGCATTCACATCAGTAAA
Organism: Limnanthes douglasii subsp. nivea; assembly: GCA_036936605.1. Classification (NCBI taxonomy): domain Eukaryota; kingdom Viridiplantae; phylum Streptophyta; class Magnoliopsida; order Brassicales; family Limnanthaceae; genus Limnanthes; species Limnanthes douglasii. The sequence goes on along the minus strand of JAUPFV010000004.1, from coordinate 199,174,656 downwards.
CTCCATATCCAGTTGAAGCTTAAGAACTTCCTTAGCAACCCAATCGGCTCCCAAGTTCTGTTCCCTAAAAACATGACGAACCACCATCTCAGCTTTGATAGCTTTTCTGCAACATTTGAGCAACGGATCTAAAAACCAAGGTATATTACCATATTGAATCAGATTAACCAGAATCAAAGAGTCGAGTTCAACATCAACCCTTCTGAGCCCGAGCCTTTCACACAATCTTAAGCCATCAAGGAGAGCTCTACTCTCAGCAATCAGAGGAGAACCTTTCCCATACAGTCTTCCACTTCCGGCGACAATGTCTCCACTGCTGTCACGGATCAGAGCTCCACCTCCTGCTTCTCTATTAAAGGTACAAGAACCATCCACATTCAGCTTAAATCTTCCATGCTTAGGACTCTTCCATTTCAAAAAAAGAGGCCTATTCCTGTCCTTAAACTGATTGACACAACCAATGTCAGCAGCTTCTTTGCTGAAATTACCCCAATGTTTCCTTCTTAAGACTTTAACATAATCTAGGCTTGACAAAATCAGAAGTATGTGATTGATAATAGATTCAGTAGTGGTTTTCTCATTGTTAATCTTTCTTTTGTTACGAGCAGTCCATATAGACCACAGAACAATAGCTGGTAGAACATTAAAGATGTCGCACTTTTTTCCAGCCCAGTACCATCTCATAACTAAGTGTGGAACAGTCATATGAGCTTGAATATGGACCTTGAAAATATTGCTGAAATACTGCCAAACACCCCAAGCAGTATGACATTGCACGAAAACATGATTACTTGACTCACCATTGTCACAAAATACACATTTTGAAGCCAACATGAACCCCCTCCTTTGCATCACATTATCAGTAGAAATCCAATTATGTAGCACCCTCCACAACAAAAACGAACATTTTCTAGGAGTTACTGCATTCCAGGTCTTGTTATATAGACTTGACATGTTGCCTTTATCTCTGATGTGATTAATTGTATCTTTGACATTGAACTTTCCATTCTCAGAAAGAGACCAAATCAACACATCTTCAGTATTAGTCAACTTGATCTCAGCAATTTTATTGATTTCGGTAGTAGTAACCAAAGTCTTGAGTCTATCAATGTCCCAAGAATTTCCCAACCAGAAGTCTTTCACCTGAGTATTAATACTGTCCCACAAGAGTCTTCTATCCCTATCCCCAGTAATCACTATAAAAGGTCTTGTAGAACACCATTTATCATACCAGAATCCAATGTTGCCATGACCAGGTTTCCAAAACATAAACTCTTCAGCCATCTCTCTAGTGCTAAGGATACGGGACCAGACTTTAGATTTTCTGTGTGTGGCAATAGCTAACAAAGGATGAATCTTGTTAATGCAATAAGTAGACATCATATATTTGGCCCATAATGAATGTTGCATCCTGAACTCAAACCACAGTTTCATAGCATATACCTGCTGCATGTCCTTTAGCTTTCTAAGATTAAGACCACCCTCACAATATGGCTTGCATAATCTGTCCCAACGAGCCCAGCTAATAGAATTCTTGTCTTCTTTTGTCCCCCACAGGAATTTGTTGAATAAAGTTTCCAATCTCTGAACAATGCCAACAGGAAGAGAAGTATGCTGGAGGAAAAAGTTTGGAAAAGCCACCAGGACAGCTTGAATCAATTGAAGACGACCAGCAAACGACAAATGAAGTTTGTCCCATTCCATGATCTTTTTCCTAACCTTATCAATAATATTTTCATAGTTTGCAACCCTTGTATTGTTAGCAATTATTGTACCCAAATATTTGAATGGTAAATGAGAGTTCTTGAATTTCCAGATATCCTCAATACTAGCAACATTCTGAGCAGCCATCTTAGTAGAAGTAATGAGCTTAGACTTAGTTACATTAATCTCCTGACCAGACATCAACTGATAATGATCCATAACAGTTTTAAAAGCCTCCATAGCCTGAATACTACCATTTGTAAACAACATGAAATCATCAGCAAAGGCCGAGCATGCTATATTCATGTAACTCCTTGTCTTATATCTATAACAATGGTTATCATTAGAAGTCAATGTAACACTTCGAATCAAATACTCTTCAGCCAATATGAACAGACTCGGGGAGAGGGGATCCCCTTGTCTTAACCCTTGAGTATTTGAAAAATAACCAGCCATCTCACCATTAACAAGAATAGAAGAATGAACATTACTGATGCAGCTATTAACCAGAGCAATAACCTCATTACTAAAGCCGAACATTCTCAGAATCTTAAACAAAAACTCATGCCTAAGCTTGTCAAAAGCCTTGGTCATATCAGTTTTGACAATAACATTACCAACCTTTTTATTGCTATTAATATCCAAGGCCAACTCCTGAACAAGAAGGATAGAGTGCTGAATAGAACGACCCTTCACAAAACCCCCTTGCACATCAGAAATCAACTTAGGCAAAATAGATGAAAGCCTGTTATTAATAATCTTTCCCAAGATCCTAGAGAAAACAGAAGTAAGAATAATAGGTCGAAAATCTTTCCACCTGTTAGGATTCTCTATCTTAGGAATTAAACAGATCATTGTAGACTTAACTTCTTTAGGCAAAGTATATCCATGAAAGAAGGCTCTAACAGCATTACACAAATCAGATCCCACAATATCCCAGCAACATTTATAAAACTCACCATTGTAACCATCAGGCCCAGATGCAGCTTCAGAATTCAAACCCTTGACAACTCGATGAATTTCATTCTCATCAGGAACACTGACCAAACATCTATTATCGTCCTCATTGACAAGAAAGGAATAACATCATTCATGTCTGGTCATTCAAATCATTTAAATCATTTGATAACAAACCTTTGAAGTACTCAACAGCAGAAGAACTGATGCTATCCTTATCAGTAAGCCACCTATCCCCAACCTTTATTCTATCAATTCTGTTTCTCTTCAGCCTTTTCTTCACAAAACCATGATAAGCAGCAGTATTTCTATCAGAGTCTTTCAACCAGGAGGTATGAGCTTTCTGTCTCTAGTAAATTTCTTCTCTATCAAGTAACAGCAAGTGATTCTTTTTAGCCTCAACTAACAAAGCTTTATTAATCTCAGAAGCTTCATTCTGAAGAGTAATCTCCCTATTAATAATAGCCTGCTCAGATTGCTTAATGGCATCAAATATATTTCCAAAGACATTTCTATTCCAAGCCCTTAACACAGACTTCAATCTTTGTTGTTTCAGCCAAAAAATCATAATAGGATTCCTCACCTCTTCACTAATAACACTAGACCAACTCTCTTTGACCTTCTTTAAAAAATCATCATGAGTTATCCACATGTTTAGAAATTTAAAAGAAGTTTTAGTCCTTTCCAATTTCGAAGAGATCTTTATAATAATAGGACAATGATCTGAGCAATTGCGAGCAAGATGAGACACAGAAGTATAATCAAAGCAATCCAACCAAGCATTGTTATAGAGGACACGATCCAACCTCCTCCACTTCTGACCATTAGACCAAGTGAAAGAACAGCCACTGAAACCAGCATCCAGCAGACTACAATCCATAATACAACTATTAAAATCATCCATACCTCGAAGATTAATAGTAGAACACCTCAACTGCTCCTGAATATTTGAGATGACATTGAAATCTCCACAAAGAAGCCATTCATTCTGAACATCGAAACCTCTAATAGTATCCCAAAGCACAACCCTCTGCTCTTTCTTACATTTAGCATAGATGATAGAAACCTCAAACACTTTATTCAAGAAAGGATGACCCACCTTGAGATGAACCAACTGCTCAGTATCCAAAACCATATCCACACTAAAATCTTGATGCCAAAAAGCCCAAATTTTGTTGTTCACATTACAGATATAACCATTAAGCTTTAACTTCCTGGCCAAGAAACTCATCTTATCAGAATTGACCAAAGGCTCTTGAATAGCCACAAAACTAACTTTTTCAGAATATACCATAGACTTTAATCTTTTCACAGTATCTTTATTTGCAAGTCCCCTTGCATTGCAATTCAGCATAGATATAGTCATTAATCAATACAAGATTTGTGACTCCTTTTTAGCTTCATGACCTTTGAAGACACAGGACCCTTTGAAGACCATAAGTTAGGAACCTTCTTCACTTTTCTAGCCTCCTGTCTGTCTTTTCCATCTTTCTTCCTCACAGGAGAGACAGGCAGACTTCCATCATGTTTAGGAGAGTCATGAATCTCTTCACTAAGGACTTCAAATGTATTCTTCCTCTCCAACATCTTCAAGGCTTCAATCATTTCTTCCTCATTAACCTGATCAAAAGATTCACCCTTATCATCCACAGAAACCATTTCATGAACAGAACTACTATCAACCTCCACTTCCTTTTGCACATCTTTCCCAATTTCTTGATTAACCACAACAGACTTTAACCTACGATTCTTGTTTCTATTAACAGCATCATCTTTATCCTCTTTATCCTTAACACAAACTTCATCCCTTTTACCACCAACATCATTAATCTTACCAAGATATTGAGAACAAGACAGTTGATCAGAGACCCCTGAACTATCAAGACCCTCCATATTCTGACTAGCCTTCAGTAATGCATTTCCTTCCATCAAAACTTTCTTGCACTTTTCTTTAGCATGCCCGATATGATCACAGATTGTACAATAAAGGGGAACTTTATCATACACCAAATCAATCCAATAGCAATCATCTTCACCAAAATTCAATTGCACTTTCTGGATTAAAGGCTTAGAGATATAAACTTCCACCCAAACTCTACAGTAGTTCTGTCTTGCTCTATTAATCGAAGGAACCCAAACCTTAAGAGGAGTTCCCAGAACCTTAGCAACTTCACTGATTGTCGAATAATTAAACAAGAACTCAGGGATATTTGGAAGAGAAACCCATATCGGAGTAAATGGACACTCCAGACTAGGATCAAACCCCGGAGTCCACTTCAACAGTCTCATGGTTTTGTTCCGCAAAACCCAGACGTTTCTTGACCATAATCTTTTAAAATCATCAATATCAGTAAATTCCACAAATACATGACGATAATCCCAAACAGAAAGACTGAACTTTCCAACGAAATTGAATTTAGTCAAAAAAAGTCGAAGCTGCTCCATCGAAGGTTTACGAGTAGCGAACTTTGCTATTAAAGTATGCTTCGAAACCTTTAACAGTTGTTCCTTATCACCAGCGTCGAACTTGATAACCGGAATCTCGTCTGAAAGCATAATTGAAACATTTGTATGAACAAACTCTGCTTTTGACGACTTTAACAAATTAGCGTAAGATTTCCTCTGAGTTAACTCTTCTTTCTCCTTCAACGATTCTTCGAAAACAGGGTTCGAAACCATATTGTAATCTTCGGCAACAGAATTCAAGAACTCCATCCCTTTCTTCTTGGTCCTCTGATCCTCCAATTTCGACATTTTCCTCAGCAAAGGAAATTCTTTCGTCGATTCTATCTCAATTGTGTTATTCATATCCATCAAGCAATCCAGAAAATTAATTCAAGACTGAATCAAAGAGGAAGAAGAAAAAATATAATCCTCTGTTCTTTCGCAAGAACAGAGCGTTTCAGAGCATATCTCCCCTTTTAACCATAAAAATCAAACACACAATCTAAATTCTCATGAAGTTTACGTTTGTTTTTTCATCTTGTTGATTTTTTTAACAAATTATTTGTTTTTAACATAAATGAAAAAATTTGTATTTTTTTAAAAATTTTTTTGTTTTTTTATCATAGATTTTTCTTTTGACTATCTCGTATTTATTTTTTTGAAGTTTCTATATTGGAAACTTCATCAATATTAAAGTAATAAATTTAGAAAATAATATGTTTTTATTTAAATAAAAAAAATATTAGGACATTAATTTTTTTTAATATTATAAACTATATTTAATAATTGTGGTTATAGTCTCATAAATTGAGAAATATTTTTATATTGTATTTATGGTTAGATAAATAAGATAATATTTGTATAGATTATACAATACTCCCATATTATATTTATAGTTAAATCATAAGCGTGTACCTCAAGTTATTCTTTTCATATAATGAGGGTTGTTTTGTGAATAACATAGAATGAGTTAATCATAAATTACATTTTATGGTATCAGAGATTTGTTCTTTAAAAAACTATAATATGTAAGCGGATCATCATCATCTTCAAAGACATGTACGATGGAAAGAAAATCAAATCTTTAAAATCGAATGTAATTCCACTTCATCCGATGTATATAACAAGCGTTTAGAACACAATCATAACACTCGATGAAACAAAGATAATAATTAATCTTAGATCAAATTGTTTTGACTTCACGCATAGGTGTACAAAATCCTAGATCGTACACATAGAGCTCGAGTCCCAACAACGATGACGTATGTAACATCTAATAGGTCGAATTTGATGCTTTAATGCTATAATAAATTTACAATATTGTATTTGACGACTTACCATAGGTATTCTTGAGAACAATGATATAATTTGTTCAACATTACTAAAGATAACAAATAATTATATGAGTAACAAGGGCTCACGAGCGAGATTCTGAAAAAATAATACAAAAATTTTAAATGATCGCGATGTTCATTCATAGATGAATATTTCCAAATATTGAAAGACATCCCAGATCAATTAAAAGACATTGATAACATAGTAAGTGAATGTAAGTTAGTGTTATAACTAAATCGTAAATAATAATTAAGTCGTTTCAGGGCTTTAAAATAAGTTTTACTTAGTTTTTACATTCATAAATCAAAACTCTCCGCAACGAGATGTCGCTATAAATATGCTCAATTGGATTAACACTGCCAACAAGCCCATCCAAAATTCTATTCAGGCGGTTCTTGTTAACTCGTAGGTACCACCCCTACCATTATTGACTGCTCAAAACACCACAACCAATCCATGAAGTAAACGACCATACTATCATAAGTTCTATGATCTAAATCGACCATGTGGTCGTGGACGTGGAAATCATTAGAGATGAGGTTGGAACAATGGACGGGAACGTGGTCGACAGTCCGGTCTAAGCCAATATCTTTTGTAATATAACAATAACAATTGACCTTAAGTTTAACTTGGTTTTTTACATTCATAAATCAAAACTCTCCGCAATGGGATGTCGCTATAAATATGCTCCAATTGGGTTAACATTGCCAACAAGCCCATCCAAAATTCTAGCCAGACGGTTCTTGTTAACTCGTAGGTAGCACATGTGCCATTATTGACCGCTTAAAACACCACAACTAATCGATGGGGTAAACGACCATACTATCATAAGTTTTATGATCTAAATCGACCATGTGGTCGTGGACGTGGAAATCATTGGAGAGAAGGTTGGAACAATGGACGGGAACGTGGTCGACAGTATGGTCTAAGCCAATATCTTTCGCAATATTACAATAACAATTGACCTTAAGTTTGACTTGGTTTTTAAATTCATAAATCAAAACTCTCCGCAACGGGATGTCGCTATAAATATGCTCCAATTAGATTAACATTGCCAACAAGCCCATCCAAAATTCTAGCCAGACGGTTCTTGTTAACTCGTAGGTAGCACATGTGCCATTATCTACATATCTCACATAATTATACACTTATATTGTACAAGTCTCGCATAATTATACATGTCTCATATCTTATATTTGTACAACTATATATATATATATATATATGTGTGTGTGTGTGTGTGTGTGTGTGTGTGTGTGTGTGTGTGCGCGCGCGCGCACGTATGTGTGTGTGTGTGTGTGTGTGTGTGCGTGTCTCGCGTATATTATTCTAGGGTTCAGAAGAAACATTAGCTCTAATAGGTGCGAAAACAAACATTTATGAGAGACTACGATGTTAGAAACCCAGATCTTATACCAAATACAAGGACTTGTGTATAAAAAAGGAAGATTAAATCCACTATATATAAGCCATTGCAAAGAAGAACAAAAAAATCTTCAAAAAACACGATTTTAAGAGATGACATTGATACTACGAGCAACCTACAAGATAATTGGTACACCAGGTAAATTCTTCTTAAAAAATAAAGACTCCAACAAAATTTAAGAACATTTCAACGACCTCTAACATAATGACGAGACCAAAATCATTTATCAAGCAAGCCAATCAATTTTATTTCCCAAACACCTATAAAAGGAATTATCTTTCTCAGTTACTAGAACGTAAGAGACATACGTTTACGTACAAGTGCCAAGTGGAGTACAAACGTATGTCTATATTACTGGACATAGAAATGAATTTGTTAGCTAGAGAAAGGCTAATTGTAAGCATATCTCTGTTACTGGGTCTGGAGTCATCCTTTTTTATGATGACATGTCATCGTTTGATATCTTTACATAACAACCAGACATAAATTTTGAAGATCATCACGATACTAAGAGTGAAAATAATACATTTTTTTCCAGAAGTATATAATAATATCGAGAGTGATAGTAAGTATGATTCACATGCGAGCAATGATATTGAGAGTGATACCAGTAATGAAGAGGATTACATCATCAATTATAATATAACTTCTCATGAATACTCTAAAGAAGATTCTAGCATAAGGAAATAATAAAATCTAAGTGAAAAACGTTCAAGCCTCCAACTGAATTAAAGTTTCTTGAGTTAGAATTTTGGGTTAAGTCTAGTTCATTCAAGCAGTCTAAAATAGTGTCTAAAATAGTGTTAGGCAATATTATATCAAATAAATTTATAATATTAAATCCGTAAAAAATGATAAGTTGAGAGGCAACTTCAACTATATCCAAAACAATTGTAGCTGGTACATATACGCTTCATGTAAAGGTTTATGCTCATATATGGGGTATTTAAACATTCAATAATGAATAAAAATATGTACCAACTAACCGCAATAGACATTTTCATACTTAGTGGCTTGCGATAAACTACCTCAACAAGTGGCAAGCTGATCTCGAATGGTCAATTAAAAGCCTAATTGCTGATGTTAACAAATATTTTTTGGTGAATATTAGTAAATATAAGGGTTACATGGAAAAATTGAGGAGGTTAAGTTTGACTTTTAAAGATGTCAACATTCAATACTGCAAGTTACAATAATATTTTGAGATTCTAAGAACCAGTCCAAGGTCGACAATGATTATTAAATGTCAATAATCTATTTTATTAAGAATTTATATATGTTTGGTTGGTCGTACAAAATGAGTTTAGTGATGGTTGTAGATTTGTATTAGTATTTGGTGGATGTTTTCTAAAATATAAATTTGAGGGATAATTGCTAGTGGTAATTGAAATTTATAGCAACGACCAATTGTATCCCTTGGCCTCGGAAGTTATGATGTTTGAGAATAGTGATATTTATGATCGGTTTATGTAAATTCTTGGAGATGACAATGATATCCAAAATCAAGGAAGGTTTACTTGAATGTATGACAAGCGAAAAAAGTCTTGTTCCAACATTGCAAGATTTGTTTCCAAATTCAAACATATGTTTTGTGCAAGACAAATATATGCCAACTTGAAGAAGAATTTCTGCGGTAAGTATGTTCACAATATGTTATTGGTTTATGCTAGAATAACGTTCATTTAAGAATTCCAATATAATATGGAAGAGAGGAAGAAATGCACCAAGCCGTGTATGATTGGCTATAAGAAAGACATCCCTCAAACTGGACAATGGCTCATTACAATATTCAAGCTAAGTGTTTTATGCAAACTAGTAACTTAGCTAAAATATTTAATTTAGTTATCCTAGAGTACATAATGAAATGGATTATCAGTTTATTGGAATATATTAAAGATCAAACTATTAGATGAATAATTATAAAGAAAAAACAAATCGCTAATTGGGATCGACGGATATCACTTACGATCCAAAAGTAGTTGGACAAGTGCTATCAACATGTTGTAGATTTCATAATTGAAGAAACAATAGGCCTAGAATATCAAGTTATAAACTGAAGGAACCAATTTGTGGTGGATTTGGATACAAGGGAATGTACGTGTTGAAAATGAGAATTGTTAAGGATGTCATGTCTCTATGTTTTTGCAACTATATGATATGCGCAACGCAGTTCAATTGATTACGTGTCCACATGATTTATGATTGCAATGCAAATGAAAATTTATGCTCATACCATAAACCTCATTATCGGGGATATACGACGAATTTTGAACGAGTATCAGCCTATGATAGCTCTTACACTTAAAATAGCGTGAGGAATATGTCAGAGTGTAAAAATAAAGGATAAATCACAGGGTGTACAACCACCTTTGTAAATTTTAACAAGTAACACAAATTTATCATGGAGATACAACACAATTTGGTGCAGTAAGTGTAAAGAAGTTGGTTAATGATCAGTTCAGATTATTCAGCCACAACTCGCTGTGTTATCCGGACAAGGGAAATTCGGACATAAACGTGCCACTGAACTTTCCGGACAGGACAAAAGTAAAGAAACACCTAAACACCTTTTGACTAAGCTATGTATTAATCAGCTTAATAGGTTAATGGGTCCTTAAACTTGACCCGGTTTCATAACTTGACCCGTAAGCTCATGGGTCCTAGATTAAGGGGATGAATACCCTAACTACTTTCATTAATGAGGGTAATGAAAATTTAATACAACCATGCAGCTCAAATCTCTCACTATTTTACACGAACACACTTAATACTCAAAATACTTTACAAAACACTTTATAAAATTACCCCAAGCCCAAAATAAACCAAACCAAATTGGCGACCACAGTGGGAGAAGACGGTGCCTGAATTTTGCATTCAAAACCATTAGAAAAGACCAGTTCTGATGGATCCGAACGAGCAAGCAACTCCACCTGTGGTGAAGGTAGTTGAGGAAAACAATGAATACACCACCGAGGAGCGAGAAAAGTTACGAGCAGAAATAGAAGCGTTGAGGGCCATTAAAAAAGCAGAGATGGGTTTAAAGGAGAAGTCAAGGACATCACCCATCCATCATACTAACAATCCTAGGGAGAATGATCCATCAATAAAGACTCATTTAAGTACGAAAAAACCCATGTTAGTTCTAAGAAGACTCAACGGTCTAAGCCGGTAGAAAGTTCAGATTTTGAGTCCTCCAGCAGCTCTTCGAACGAGCCTGAGCTTGAAGAGTCTTTGTTATCAAACATTGATGAAGGGAGGTCTAGGAAGAAACATAAGCTAGTTAAAAAATATTCAAGAAAGAGAGATAGGCATGGGAGACTTAAAAGGCATTTGGGCAAAGGGTCATCTTACAACCACAGCCACAGGCATGTTGATCAGTTGTTGATTGATCCTTTTGCTTTTCAAACCGAACCAGGTATTTTTGCAACACCTAATGAAGACACAGTCTTCAGTCGTAATACAAATTGGAGGCAATCACCTTTATCTGCCAAAATACTGTCCGTAAACCTTCCTAGAAGGTTTGATAGTTCCAAGATGGAGAAGTATGATGAGAGTAAGGATCCATATAATCACCTGGAGTAGTTCAAGAACTTCATGATGAATTTTGATGATGATGACAAACTTCTGTGTAGGGTCTTCTCCCAATCTTTTACCGGGAGTTCTCTTAAATGGTACAACAGTTTGCCCCAGGGTTGTATAAGAAACTTTGATACGTTATGGGTTGCCTTCCGAAGAAAGTTTGTGGGAAGTAAGGAAGTGAAGGGCAATATAGATACTATTATCCATTGTGCCCATGAGCCTAATGAGTCATTGAAAGGCTATATAAGTTGGTTCGTAAATACTAAGAACGGGTTAGCAGATTGCTTCGAACAAGTGGAAATTGCTTCTTTGAGACAAGGGTTGAACCCTGGGAATGTGGCTGATTCGGTGAATAGGAAGAAGGCCATGACTTGGGGTGGCTTGCTAAACCATATGGGGAAGCAGATTAACATGGATGAGACTAAGAAAACTACACTGCACCGTCAGGTGAGGTCCACCCCATCAGCTTAGATTCAAAACTAGTCTGGGTGTAAGGCTAAGGAAATCAGACAAGGGTCCAACATGGCTAAATAGCTTCAGTCCAACCAAAATCCAGCTCAGAGCCAGTAGTCAATGAGTAAAAGAGGTCCTTGGGTTCAACCATAGTGGTTTGCAGAACTAAAAGAGAATGTGGCCACAATTTATGACAAGAGAAATGATGAGGTTCATTTTTGGAAACCTGCAGCACTACAATCTCCTAGAGAAAGTCGTAATACTTATTTTTTCCAGTATCATCATGATATTGGTCATAACACCCAAGACTGCATTGCTTTGAAGCATGAAGTACAAAATCTCGTTGAAAGGGGCGAGTTGGCAGGTTATGTCAAAACAAGAAGTGGAAACATGCCTGACAATGCTCCTCGAACTGGCCCTACAAACAATGCAGGTACATCTGCTCTAGAGGGGGCGATAATGATCCTTGAAAGGTTTGATATTGACTCAGAGTACTTGGAGCCTGATCCAACCTGGAATAAGGTGGGGGTCATAACAGAACAATTCAAGACAGTGTCCGGACTCATTAGTTTCTTTGAGTCACTTACCATATTCGGAGGAGATACTATGACAACGCCCACTCCTTCATCAAGAAAGAGGCATGTTCATAATCTGGCTATTCAGGTGGAAGGGGACGTATCTTCTTATCAATGCCAAACCCATTTTCCGTTTATAGTTTTTTATGAGGATGATTTAAGAAATATTGCTGGGCTTCATGAGGATGTTGTAATGATAGGAGCATCCATTGGGGGTAATGATATCCGACGAATTCTGATAGACACAGGTAGTTCGGCAAACATCCTTTTCTTGAGCTTCTACAAACAAATAAAAAATCTGGCCGCTATTCAACGGTCAAACAAAACCATTATGGGCTTCACAGGAAGCTCTGCGGATGTAATTGGGGAGTTTGAGGAAGAGGTGTTGTTGGGCAAGGGGCCTTTTAAGAAGCTGGTTAGGGTGTTGTTTGTTGTGGTAAATTTCCCCACATGTTATAATGCCATTTTTGGAAGATCTTGGCTTTCTAGAATGCACGGTCTTGCCTCAACAGTCCACCAGTGTTTGAAGTATGCAGTTCAAAGACAAGTGGGTGTTGTCCGGAGTAGTCAAAAGATAGCAAGGGAGTTCTATGCAACTGCACTTGCTCCTAAACTTTGGGAGTGGTTTGAGTTAATGAAAAATAGTAATTACCAGGGCCTTCTGAGGGGTAGGGTGAGATTGATAACCCCAGAGAGGCCCCTAGTGTTTTAATACCGGTTGAAGAGATTGAAAACCCACTGTCTGGCAAAGGGTGGGAGTGTTAAGATTGGATCCAAGATGGCACCAGAATTAAAAGAGATATTGTTGTCTTTTTTAGCAAACAATCAACATGTCTGTGCTTGGTGCAATGCTGATGTGACCAGAGTACCTGCAAGTGTTATCTCACATAAGCTCTCCATCTGGAGTGATGTTGCACAGGTTTTGCAGAATAGGAGAGCTTTCTCTAAGGAGAAAACTGATGTAGTAGTCCAAGAGGTTGATCGACTTACCAAGATGGGGCACATAAACCAATCCTAGTATCCTTTATGGACTGCCAATCCAGTATTAGTCAAGAAAAATAATGGGAACTGGCGTATGTGTATTGATTTTACTGACTTCAACAGATTTTGCCCAAAATATCTTTATCCAGTCCCCCGGATAGATCAATTGGTGGACTCAACGTTTGGAAACAAATTATTATCTTTCATGGATGCTTTCTCTAGGTACAACCAGATACAGATGGATCTGAAGGACCAGGATCATACTACTTTTGTAACAGACATGGGACTCCATTGCTACAAGGTGATGCCTTTTGGGTTGAAGAATGATGGGGCTACTTATTAGAGGTTGGTAAACAAAACATATGCTAATCAGATTGTCAGGAACATGGAGGTGTACATCGATGACATAATGGTCAAAAGCTTGGAGGAGGATTTGCACATAATTGACTTTCAAGAAACTTTTGCCAATTTGAAAAAAGGTGAATTTAAAACTGAATCCAGAAAAATGTGTCTTTGGGGTACAGTCCGGAAAAGTTTTGGGTTATGTGATAAGTGAGAAAGGTATACAGCCCGATCCGAATCAGCTTAACGCCCTGTTGGAAATAGATCCCCCTCGAAATATTAAAGAAGTCCAAAGGATGACTGGAAGATTGGCTGCCTTGAATCATTTTATTTCAAGGTTTTTGGACAAGTGTGCTCCGTTTTTCCAGACCTTGAAGAGTGCTAAAGACTTCTATTAGTCTCCACAATGCAGACAAGCTTTTGATGAAATAAAGAGACATTTGTCTTCACCAAAAACCCTTTTCAAGCATGTACAAGGAGAAACACTTTATGTATATTTTGTTGTGTCAGAATATGCTATAAGTGCAGTATTGGTAAGATAGGTGGACAATTACCCTCGTCATGTGTACTACATCAGCAAAAGCCTGATAGATGCTGAGAAAAGGTATTTGAAGCTTGAAAAGTTGGCACTAGCCTTGGTGATTGCAGCCAGAAAAATGAGGCTGTATTTTCAGTCTCATTCTATTATCGTTCGAACATCGTTTCCGTTAAAGAATGTTCTCCAGAAAGCATACATATCAAGTCGGATGACCAAGTGGTCAGTAGAGTTGGGCGATTATAATATTGATTTTTCCCGACGAACTGCTATCAAAGCTCAGTCAGTTACTGATTTCCTGGTAGAGTTCCATTTAGACAGGAGTTCTAAACAAGTTTCTGAAGGAAAAACTAAGAAAGAATGGATGATCCAGACTGATGGTGGATCAAGCACAATGGGTTGTGGAGCTAGAGTTTTCCTAATCTCTCCGTATGGTGATACAATGTATTAGGCTATATGCTTTGGTTTCAGGGCCTCTAACAATGAGTTCGAATACGAAGTGGCTATAGTTGGTCTCAAGTTGGCTTTCCTGTGTGGGGCTAAAATGGTTAGATTGATGAGTGACTCCTAACTTCTCATCCATCATGTTCAAGGTCAGTCTAAGGCTAAGAAGGAACAACTGATCAAGTACTTAGTCATCCTTAAAGAGGTGGCCGCCAACTTCAAAAGTGTGTGTTATGAGCATATTCCTAGGTCAGAGAATACGATGGCAGATTCCTTGGCAACCATAGCGTATTTTGAGTCCTACCCTTGGATTTATATGCAAGAATTCCCATCCATACAATCAAATCAAAACAAGGAAGGGGAGGAAAGCTTGGGTATCTAAGTGGTTCAATCTAAAGATTGGAGATTTCCCCTGCTTCAATACATTGGTGATGGAGTTTTACCTCCGGATAAAGTTGTAGCAAAGAGAATAAAACACAGAGCTCGTGGTTTTTATATCATAAAGGAGGTTCTCTATAAAAAAAATAGTTCAGTAGACTCTCCTGTGTTGCTTAGGGGTTGAAGAATATCAAGTTGTTTTATCTGAACTGCACGATGGAGATGAATCAGCCCATTGTGGCTACAGGGCCCTAACCCGAAGGGTATTATTAGGAGGGTACTATTGGCCATCCATAATGGCAGATGCTAAAGAAATGGTAAAGAAATGTGATCTATGTCAAAGGTATGGCAATGCAATTCATGTGCCAGCAATACCCATGGAGTCTATTTCTAAGCCAATACCTTTTGCTCGTTGGGGATTGGATTTAGTTGGGCCTCTGTCGATGGCGTCCGAAGGGTGCAGGACTATTATAGTTGCTATTGATTACTTCTCGAAGTGGATAGAGGCAGCTCATTTGGCATGAACCACTTTAAAGGCTGTCATAAGATTCATCTTATCTAATATATGTTGCAGATTTGGATCCCTCAAAAGATTACCACATACAATGGGCCACAGTTTGATAACAAGGATATGGAGAATTTTTGTGCCTCTAGAGGCATTCAGCATTGCTTCTCATCTCCTTTCCATCCACAAGAAAATGGCCAGGTTGAAGTTGCCAACAAGACCATCTTATCCGGATTAAAAAAGAATCTGGAGGGGGCTGCAGGAAAGTGGCCAAGCTATCTGCAAGAATTATTGTGGGCATATCGGACTACTCCTCGAGCTTCTACACAAGAATCTCATTTTGCTTTGGTATACGGGATGGATGCCATTACCCCCATTGAAGCTACCCTACCATCATACCGGGTTCACAACTATTTCGAACAGGCTAATGATTTAGCAATTAGGAATCAGTTGGACTTAATACAAGAAACAAGGGTTAAAGCTCACTTGAGAACAACCCACTACAAAGGCTTGATGAGGAGCAGGTTTGCTTCCAAGGTCAAGAGAAGATATTTTCAACTAGGTGACAAAGTTTTGAGAAAATGTTTCTTACACACCAAGGATAGCAGTTCGGTAAGCTGGCTCAGACCTGAGAATGCCCTTATGAGGTCTCCGAAAAGCTTAAACCTGGGACATATAGGCATCAGGACAAAGAAGGGAGGTTTTTGAAGCATCCATAAAATATTGAACATCTCAGGTTATATTTAGAGTAAAAGTTGTATAAATATTTACTTGTTAGATATCAATGTAAATATTAGAGGGCATACTATTTCCTACCCTGGTGGCGCGGGGAGGTTTTAATGAGGTGTCCAGTTTTTTCATCCAATAAAATGTGATGCCTTCTTAAAATATCTCGCATGGTTTTGCTACAATTCAATTCAAGTATAAATCACTGATTAAACACTTTGGATCTTTGGTAGATCAGATAAACTTGGTTGAGTGATGACCATTAAACAGATTCCATCAGAGATATTAAACACTCACTATAATACTTCTGAAATAATTGGGGCTATTTAAACATTAGCCATTAAAATTAAAGGGAAAAAAGGTGTTAAACAAAGAAAAATTTGATAAATAAACCTCTTTGGACTTTAACCAAATATGAAGATTAAAATATGCCTTGGTCATCCAATGACTTTAAGTATTTCAAAAGACTTATTCGGACTCAAACCGGATAACATTACAAAATATGCCTTGGCCATCCAATGATTTTAATGTTTTACAAAAGTAAGAAAACAAAAATATGTTTAAACCTTAGGGCTTGTTCCCCTCGGATTTTCTTTCATCATCTCCTTTCTTGGGACTTTTGAGTTCGACACTCGAAATATCACTAGTTCATTTTTCTTCATCAGTGATGGAATCTATTCCACTGGTATAATTGTACTTTATCACCAGCAACCATAGTGTGAAATGAGATGTCTTTATACTCTACAAATTTCCATAAGGGACCAAGGGTCCTCTTCAGAAATGTTTCATGGAAGAGCAGCACCATATCAGACTTAACCTCAACATATCTTGCCTCTAAGGAGTCTATCATCTCGTTGGTATATTTATCAATACCTGCCTGGATAGCTTGCTCCTGCTGCTTTACCAAGTCCTCTTTCTCCTTGGCCATTTGTGACACAGTACCTTCTAATGAGGTCTTCTCATTGGACAGGGTCTGGATTACACCATCTTTGGTCTTTAAGTATTCCTTTGATGTTGTGAGGTCCTTTTCCAAACTGGAGTACTTAACTTGGAGTTCGGTTCTAACAGTCTCTGAAGTGGTCAGCTTGGTTGTTAGATCCTCTTTGTTTTTTTTTTAATTCCTCTATCACCTTATTCAGCTCCTTTATACTTTGATTGGCATTGAGGAGGTTGGATGATAAAGACTCTTTTTTCAGACGTGAGGGAATTGATGAGAGTGGTCTGGCTTTTCACTTGTTTCTCCAGGTCAACCACTGGCTGGATGTGGCCAAGTAGGGAATGAGTCACAACATCTTCTTCTCCGGAGATGAAGATGGAATTACCATTGAAAATCACCAGGTTGGCAGAACTGGAGGGGTGGTAGGGATCAGCGAAGTCATATTTCTCAGAATCATTGAAGTATAGATCAATGTCCTGAAGGGCACTAAGGTCCACCTCTTCAGTCCCTCCCCCAGCAATCTCTCCGGACTGCGGACCTGTTAGGATCTTCTATTGTGAAAGAGGATCAACCGCAGCTGCTGGAGGTGGAAGCTCCGAAGGGAAAATAATTATTTCCTCCCCTAAGGTGACCTTCTTCTTTTTGGCAGCCTTTTTGTCACTGCTAGCCCTTCTCTTCCGGTACTTTTTGGGAGCCTTTGGTGGGTTTGGTGACTCTCCCGCCTCCCGTACAGTTTCAACCTCTACCACCTTGAGCACGGTAGCATCTATTCCCCCTTGGTTCCCGGAACCAGTCCCCTCTGTGGCTGCTTGAGTTGCCTCTGCCGCAGTTTTCTTCTTCTTCTTCCCTTTCATCTTGCTGGGGAGCTTTTTCTCTAGAAGGAAAGACCAGTTTACTATCATTGGCCTATGTTCGTTTTAAGATAACACCACGAGGAGGAGGTGTAGTCAGCTCTTCCCATGTGAGGTCCCTTCGACCTGTGGTGTTCCACATCTGAAGTAACATCTCCCATCTGATCTGATGCGTCAGTTTCAAAAGGAGCCTCCTCGACACTGTCCTCTATTACTTCTTTCATCACTGTGGAAGGTCTTTCCATTGCCTTGGGTGGATGGGGATCAGTTTCTGATCCTAAGTACTGTCCAAATGGATGAGCGTCTATCGTTTCTAAAGGCATGGTGTCCGGTTGAGTTTGGGGTCTGAAGGACTTAGCCCTTATGACTACTTTAGATGCCTCCGATACGGAGGGCTTGCTTTAGATGTCTCCGATCCGGAGGCCTTTGGCAATGAAGTAGTTGTATGGGATTTGGTTAGACGAGTCCCCCGGCAAGTGGTTGATTTCTCCGGGGACTTCTCGACGTCAGAACCCATGGCTAAAAAAAGAGAAGGTTTTCTGACGCTTGTAAACCATTTTTTCCTTAGCAACAGAAGGTTGGGATTCTTGGACAGAAGAGCCTGAGGGAAGAGGAAAGAGGCTTAGTTTGAATAACTGTCTAGGCTTGGGATTTCTGGAGGAGGATGATCCTTAGTCAGCTTCTTGGGTTAGTTCACAAGATTTCTCACTTGGGGAAACTGAGAGACCGGTAGCAATGCGATTTTCCCTTTCAAACCTGTTTCGTCTTTTCTAGTTTTGATAAGTTTAACTAGCCTCCTTTAACAAGTGTGTTTCTGGCTGTGAATATAAAACTATTCAAGAACAAGTTTGAAGATAAGAGCAAAAATCTCTCTATAAGGTTTTTTGAGTGATGAAGACAATGGATTAGTGAAAAATGATTTATATAACAGTAGAAAAATGTAATTGTTAGATAGGAGAAGTTGAAGAGGATTTGGTGATGATTAAAGACGGCGCAAACGTGGGTAGGATTAAATGCCTATGTAACTTTTTAGACTTAGTAGGTGTGTTGTTCTAGGGAGAATAACGGCTGGTGGGTCAAACCAGATGATGACACATGTCCCACGATCCAAGAAGAAAACTCTTAGAATTCTGAAAAGAGAAATCAGTTCGGACATACTTCGAACAGGGTTAGTAATATGGATAAACCACCCAATACGGAGTGCACAGACAGATCGGACAAAGTCACTACTGGCTAAGTAAATGTTTTAGTCCTGCCAAAGATATTTGATAAGGCTTGAAAAATGGGCTACTGGTGAGTTCGGATTATCCAGCCACAGCTCATTGTGTTATCCGAACAAGGGGAATTCGGACATAAACGTGCCACTGAACTATCCAGACAGGATAAAAGTAAAGAAACACCTAAACACCTTTTGACTAAGCTATGTGCTAATCAGCTTAATAGGTTAATGAGTCCTTAAACTTGACCCGGTTTTATAACTTGACCCGTAAGCCCATAGGTCCTTGATTAAGGGTATAAGTACCCCCAACTACTTTCATTAATAAGGGTAATGAACATTTAATACAACCAGACATCTCAAATCTCTCACTACTTTACACTAAAACACTTAATACTCAAAATACTTTACAAAATACTTTACAAAATACTTTACAAAACACTTTACAAAATTACCCCCAGCCTAAAAAACACCAAACCAGTTAAAATCGGAGGAAATGTACCATTACAACTAAATTAGGCCAATGGACAAGTAAGACTCCAAGCGAACCTCCAAAAAATACTCAAACAGAAGGAGGTATGTCTACTCTCAATAATCAATATTCACCAGGACAAAGCGATACTATACCTCAGCATTCAACTTTTAACGCAATACTTGTAAGTGTTTGCTATTTAGTATTCTTTTAAGTTTTTTTATAAATTTGTTTAAACTAGCCTAAGTATAGTCCATTTTATGATATGTTAAAAGAGGCAAACTATGAAGTCAAGCAACGGAAGTGTGATCCTTTTATTAAACTATTAATATTATATAATTTTTAATACTAAATGTATGTAGGATAACATTTTCCAGTGTTTTGATAGAGGAAACAACTCACATGATAGACATGTGAAAAAAAATTGATATCTCGTTTATAAGATTCTTATTTTCACCATTAATGTTTTTGTAGATATTTTTTTCAAGTTATGCATAAAAAAGTTAACTTTATTTTATATTATATATATTAGGCTATAACATATATATTTCCCTTTCAAAACAATATCTCTTCATCTGATAGCTTTTGGATAAAAACTAGAAATATGCATCAATTCAATGATACAAATCAAGATCCGACAAAAAGTAAGAAGCAAAAGCTTCTAGAAAATTGATTAAGGAATATTTTCTCCGGATACGTTGCCATAAAACTCGACAAATTATCTAACAATCACATTATCTTGGAATATCTTACGAACTGTCCATAAAATATCCTTACCAATATGCCACGTGCATAACAAGTGGTGTGTGCCCGGAAATATTCCCTCAATAGATCGTATGAGAGCTAACTCTCGGTCGGAAATAATAATGCTTAGAAATACGCACACACTATCCATCATCAAACCACGAAGAGTACCCAAAGCCCATGTATAATTCGATATCTTATCCCCGCCCATAAAAACATACGCAACGGTAAATGTAATAGAAGTAGACATAAACCCAACAATCTCTAATAACGGCACCTTATACCTAGTCGTCTTGTAGGTACAATCCATGAATAACACCTTAGGGAATGTATACAGGAAATAACTTGGTGATCACCTTTAAATCGTCTTTCAAACGCTCCCACGTCAAATATACATGCTTCTTCAATTTTGCCAACAAATATTTCATTTGGGTTTGTCCCCCGTGCTCACCATCCCGATGTTTTTGACGAAAATTGTAGATTGCATGCATTTTTGAAATATTATTTGAATATTGATACTTCAAAACCCTATATATCTCCATAGGACGCGAACCAAGGTGAGAAAAACTACGAACTAGTTCATCTTCATCCTGTTTTAGCCTACAAGCGCGAGAATGTCCGTCTAGCGAACATAGGGTTTGTGATTGTGTGTACCGTTTATCATCTCGAAACGTCATTGCATGGCTAGTACGTCAATTAGATGACCTTTTAACACAAACAAACAATTACATTTCTTTGTCGTAGTCTTCCGCTTTCTTAAAGTATTTGCCTTCGCTTTTGATACAAAAACACCGTACCTCGCGCAAACGTAATCTAATCTAGGATTTCTTCCCCATTTCCTGCTATCCTAGAGATTTATAATCGTGACAAACTTAATCTTCTTAGATTTCGCGTACACGAAAGCATCAAATTCATTTTTCAGAAATAACCTATCCGTTGCGAATGTTTTTGTGTAATCAGCATCCATACACTGAGATTGGACAGGTTCCTCCTACAACGGATAACAATTTAACGTAATATATAACGAATCGCATGCGAATGATATTCTACTGGTCGCATGCATTTTACGATAAAACAATTGAACATGTCGCATTAGTGGTTGCAATGAAGCTACTGGCATGGTGCATGAATGTATGCCACCACTATGTATAACTCGTCGCATGACTCGTGCAACCACGACGATGTTCATCTCGAAAATTCATGCGACCAAATTCAAAACAGAAACTCGAGTTAAGCTCATTACCTCCATTCAATAAGCGTCATCATCGTCCAGTAAGTCCTCCAAAGAGACGCCCATCTCATCATCTTTCATGAATACTCTGACGTTTGGTTCTTTCTGATAGATTTTGTGGATTTGGGGTGTGAAATTGTTAGTTTTAGGGTTTTAGGGTAATAAATCGTTGGTAATTTTTGGGAATTTTCAAATTCTAGGTAGTTTTTGGAGGTAAATGACATGGTTGTAATTAGTTAGGGTGAAAATGATAATTTGAAAAATTCAAGTTTGAATTAAAAAAAAGGATAAGATGAGGGATCTATGTCAATGTGTCTTATTTCTTATATGGCCTTTATATATATTAAATAAATTTTAGAAAAAACAAATATATGACGATGTATTCCTAAATATGTGAGACAACAGATATTATGTGTTGATTCCAGATTACACCCAACAAAAATATTAAATGAACCATTGGATTTTTCTCATCATGGAATTTATAATGGGAAAAGCAACACAATATAACCTACTGTTGCCGACTAGTAAACACACAACAGACAAAAAAATATAATATACAATTACTCTAGGAAGTATTACGATTCTTGCATGCCTTTATTTTATGGTTTCGCATGATTCTTTTGCTTATTTTAACTTTTTTATAGTTGAACTACTTCATAAAAAAATATATCATACCATGAAAAGAAAAATATAAGATAATTACATGCATTGATATCCCACGATTAAAAAGTAGAACAGTCGACTCGAACATCTTGGTTTACAAATACGTAAAATATTTTATCGATAATGTATTTCTCACCAATACGATGAGGACATGTGTATGTACAAGAGAGTAGAGATGTTTTATATTTTCTTTAATGATGGAAAAATAAATAATTAGTGGAAGTAAGAAATACAAGTATTTTATTGAATGGATTTTTGTAAGTAAGAACTTCAGTCTTTTGTATATTTAAGTATGTTTGTAAGTAAGAACTCAAGTTTCCTGTAAATAAAAACAGCATGAGGTGTTATTCTAAGTAAACACAAAATAAAGTATGTTTATTATAAACTAGTATAAATTATGAGTATTGGCACATATATCGCATATTTGTACAACTCTAGCGTAAATATTTTGTACAGGTACGTATAACTATATAACATATCTCACATATTTTTGCTGCTCAGAGCTCGCAGAATGATATTTATACGGTTATAGTGTACAAGTCTTGCATGATTGTACATGTCTTGCATATTTGTAAAACGATATTGTTCACTTATCATATATGCGTGGAGGTCTCGCATATTTGTACAAATATATTCTACAAGTCTCGCATGATTATACAGGTTTAGCATAATTCAACACATCTTTCATAATTATAAACCTATCGCATAATTGTACATGTCTCATATATTTTTATAACTCTCACACACACATATTTTTACATGTATCCCGTATTTATACAACTATCGAAGAATTGTACAGGTCTCGTATATTTTGTACAGGTCTCATATATTTGTATAGGTCTCATATATTTGTACACGTATCACATATTGTATTGTATATATTTCACATAATTATACATGAATAATTACATTGTAGTATCTCGCATACTTATACACGTCTCACATATTATTCACATATATTGTTCACGTCTCGCAATGTGCGCATGTCTTGCATATTTTTACAACTATATTCTACAAGTCTCGTATAATTATCCACGTCTCGCATAAATTTCTACACGTCTCACATATTTATACATACATAACGTAATTGTACAAATCTCATATATTTGTACATGTCTCGCATAATTGTACAGATCTTGTATATTTGTATTTTACATGTCCCGCATATTTGTATAGGTCTCACATAAAGCAAATTATAAATATAAATTATTTCACATTAAGGAAAACATTAACAAACACTTTATCAGATAAAATTTACAGCATTCCAAATTCTTGATATATATGCCAAATTAAAATACTTCTTCGCAAGACCACCGATTATGCCCGAACTCTGAAAAACGACTATACTTTACTGATTGGGTTGTTATTTCTCCTCTAAGAGAAATATGTTTATTCTTAGGCCTTTCAACTCATCATTTCAAGTTAGGAGGTAGAATGTCAAAAGATTCATTAGAGCTTGATACTTCATCAAAATTAGTTACAACAGATATGCTAAATGAGTAAGTTGACCTGTAATAGCTAACAATATAAAATGGCGCAACATATCCCACTAATCTTCATGAATCATATATATTGCAGTAAAAACTTGAAATATGAAAACCAATATTGTTTCCAAACACCACATGAAGATTTGAAGTCCAGTAAATCAACAACTATAAAAGGTTCAGAAAAACTTCATATATCGTTGACGAAGACTTACGAACTAGCCAAAGCTTGAATAATGTCATTCCTAAGAAATTTTTGTTCTTACTATGGAGGCTTCTACACAACTGGGTTTCAGTAGATTCTATCTTAGAAAGTAAACAAATTTCCTTAGCTTCCAACTGTCAATTTTACAATAATATTGAAACAGTTCAATACACTTTTGTTCAATGTGAAAGTTCATGGATAATATGGTCACATTTCAGTAGTATGTTCAACATACACCTTGGCAAATATATGCGCCTTACACACGTTGTTAGACAATAGTTTTGGTCTATCCCAACTAACAAACATATAAAGAATACTCTACTAACCATCATATGTTGGTTCATTTGGAAATCAAAGAATGTAAAGAAGCACAACCAACAAGAGATGCCCCCAAGCGTTATTATTAACCTTATTAATAACGTTATTCTTAGATTAGATATGGACAGCTTACTAAAGCATAACTTATGGGCTAATGAATCATCTCTAGCCTATTATTTCGGTTGTTTCAATAATCTTAAGCAATCTAACAAGCCAATTGTTACTCACTGGACACTACCATTTGCATCAAAACTAATGTTAAACATAGATGCCTCCTATTTAATATACAGGGAATCATCTGAAAGTGCTATCATCACGGACTTTAAGGGTGAAATTAAAGCAGCAGCATGAAGAATCTATGGCATTCAAAGTCCTCTTTCTGTAAAAAATTATGCACTCATAGATGGACTACTCTTATGTTTCAAACTTAAAATCTAGAATCTGGATATTAAACAGACTCCAAACTCTTACTAACAATGATTTTAACTGACAAAGCTCATTGGTTTTTAATGCATATACTTTAATTGTTACATGAAACTAATCACATCTACTATGACTATCACATACATTTACAGAGAGAAAAATACGGTAGCAGATTGACTCGCAGGATGGACAAACAAGTCCAAATACAGAGTAGACATAGACATCAATAATATCCAAAAATCAGCTAAAAGTTATCTCTTTACTAGACAGTCTAGAGACAAGCTTTCTTAGGGAAGTATAACGATTTTACCCAAATTTTCTTTTCAAAATTGAGTAAAATCAATTATGGAAGTAATACATACCTGTTTTGCATTTTGCAGTTTTGCTCTATTTTGGTACTGAAGTACTAATCAACCAGGAATCTAAGATCGAGAGAAGTTTTCAATATCGCCTAAGGTGACCTTTGAAGACGCAGACAAAGGAATTACATACACCATTAACTGTTTCAGCTCAAAATAAACTCTCCTCTACAAGTTATTAACCTCCTTTAAGATTTCTTTTCACTCGAAATCTCTCAATTTTCGCCTTCATACACTTATCAAGGTCCTTCAAATGAACATTAGGTTATTCAATTATTTTGGAAACTCATTTGACACAATACTTTACTTTTAGCCCCTGAGCCTTATTAATAAAAATTCAAAATTGGGCCTACACAATTGAATTTATTAAAAACTAAAACTCATGAGTTAATAAATTGGATTTTTTTTTTATTTTGGATAAATATTGATATTTTATATTCTATATATGAGTCAGACTAGAAATATGACAAATTTTTATAGATATTACACGGCTAGATCCTACACCCGATTGATATATCTCTCACCAGATTTTGGACAAATTTTCCCCTACAAGAAAACCTAGGTATAAAAGCATTTTTTAAATCTCTCGCAATTTTTCCCTCTTTTCCTCCAAGCACCAATTTTTCATCGAAAATCAAAGCATATTTTTTGAAGAATATGAACCCACAACAAGATTAAGGTAAGCCATACAAGCCTCCCACTATAATTTTTCATGTTTTCGTAGTGTATAAGTGGTAGAAAAGTAGATTTTTTTGCTCTTATTTTAAATATAGGATTTTGGCATGATTTTAGCCTTTATTTTCATAGATTAGTGTTTTATAGTTGTTTGTTATAGGCGGATCCGTCATTTTGGCTTTGATTTTGTTGAATGCGTCGTGCAACCAGGAAAAGTTACCGGTGCATGCGTTCAGATTATCCAGCCACAGCTCACTGTGTTATACGGACAAGGGAAATTCGGACATAAACGTGCCACAGAACTTTCCGGAGAGGACAAAAGTAAAGAAACACCTAAACATCTTTTGACTAAGCTATGTATTAATCAGCATAATAGGTTAATGGGTCCTTAAACTTGACCCGGTTTCATAACTTGACCCATAAGCCCATAGGTCCTAGATTAAGGGGATGAATACCCCAACTACTTTCATTAATGAGGGTAATGAACATTTAATACAACCAGGAAGCTCAAATATCTCACTATTTTACACGAACACACTTAATACTCAAAAGACTTTACAAAAGACTTTATAAAGTTACCCCCAGCCCAAAATAAACCAAACCAAATTGGCGACCATAGTGGGAGAAGACGGTGCCTGAATTTTGTATTCAAAACCATTAGAAAAGACCAGTTCGGATGGATCTGAATGAGCAAGCAACTCCACCACCTGTGGTGGAGGTAGTTGAGGAAAACAATGAATACACCACCGAGGAGCGAGAGAAGTTAAGAGCAGAAATAGAGACGTTGAGGGCAATTAAAAAAGCAGAGATGGGTTTAAAGGAGAAGTCAAGGACATCACCCATCCATCATACTAACAATCCTAGGGAGAATGATCCATCAGTAAAGACTCATTTAAGTACAAAAAAACCCATGTTAGTTCTAAGAAGACTCACCGATCTAAGCCGGTAGAAAGTTCAGATTCAGAGTCCTCCAGCAGCTCTTCGAACGAGCCTGAGCTCAAAGAGTCTTTGTCATCAAACATTAATGAAGGGAGGTCTAGGAAGAAACAGAAGCTAGTTAAAAAATATTCAAGAAAGAGAGATAGGCATGGGAGACTTAAAAGGCATTTGGGCAAATGGTCATCTCACAGCCACAACCACAGGCATGTTGATCAGTTGTTGATCGATCCTTTTGCTTTGCAAACCAAACCAGGTATTTTTGCAACACCTAATGAAGACACAGTCTTCAGTCGTAATACAAATTGGAGGCAATCACCTTTATCTGCCAAAATACTGTCCGGAAACCTTCCCAAAAGGTTTGATAGTTCCAAGATGGAGAAGTATGATGAGAGTAAGGATCGAGACAATCATCTGGAGTAGTTCAAGAACTTCATGATGAATTTTGATGATGATGACAAACTTCTGTGTAGGACCTTCTCCCAATCTTTTACGGGGAGTTCTCTTAAATGGTACAACAGTTTGCCCCAGGGTTGTATAAGAAACTTTGATACGTTATGGGTTGCCTTCTGAAGGCAGTTTGTGGGAAGTGAGGAAGTGAAGGGAAATATAGATACTATTATCCATTGTGCCCAAGAGCCTAATGAGTCATTGAAAGAATATATAATTCGGTTCGTAAATACTAAGAACGGGTTAGCAGATTGCTTCGAACATGTGGAAATTGCTTCTTTGAGACAAGGGTTGAACCCTGGGAATGTGGCTGATTCGGTGAATAAGAAGAAGGCCATGACTTGGGGTGGCTTGCTAAACCAGGTGGGGAAGCAGATTAACGTGGATGAGACCAAGAAAACTAGGGTGCACCGTCAGGTGAGTTCCACCCCATCAGCTTAGATTCAAAACTAGTCCGGGTATAAGGCTAAGGAAATCGGACAAGGGTCCAATAAGGCTAAACAGCTTCAGTCCAACCAAAATCTAGCTCAGAGCCAGCAGTCAATGAGTAAAAGAGGTCCTTGGGTTCAACCATAGTGGTTTGCAGAACTAAAAGAGAATGTGGCCACAATTTATGACAAGAGCAATGATGAGGTTCATTTTCGGAAACCTGCAGCACTACAATCTCCTAGAGAAAGTCGTAATACTTATTTTTTCCAGTATCATCATGATATTGGTCATAACACCCAAGACTGCATTGCTTTGAAACATGAAGTACAAAATCTCATTGAAAGGGGCAAGTTGGGAGGTTATGTCAAAACAAGAAGTGGAAACATGCCTGACAATGCTCCTCGAACTGGCCCTACAAACAATGCAGGTACATCTGCTCTGGAGGGGGCGATAATGATCCTTGAAAGGTTTGATGTTGACTCAGAGTATTTGGAGCCCGATCCAACCCGGAATAAGGTGGGGGTCATAACAGAACAATTCAATACAGTGTCCCGACTCATTAGTTTCTTCGAGTCACTTACCATATTCGGAGGAGATACCATGACAACTCCCACTCCTTCATCAAGAAAGAGGCATGTTTATAATCCGGCTATTCAGATGGAAGGGGACATGTCTTCTTATCAATGCCAAACCTATTTTCTGTTTATATTTTTTGATGAGGATGATTTAAGAAATATTGCTGGGCTTCATGAAGATGTTGTGGTGATAGGAGCATCCATTGGGGGAAATGATATCCGACGAATTCTGATAGACACAGGCAGTTCGGCAAACATCCTTTTCTTGAGCTCCTACAAACAAATAAAAAATCTGGTCGTTATTCAACGGTCAAACAAAACCATTATGGGCTTCACAGGAAGCTCTACGGATGTGATTAGGGAGTTTGAGGAAGAGGTGTTGTTGGGCAAGAGGCCTTTTAAGAAGTTGGTTAGGGTGTTGTTTGTTGTGGTAGATTTACCCACATGCTATAATGCCATTTTTGGAAGATCTTGGCTTTCTAGAATGCACGATGTTGCCTCAACAATCCACCAGTGTTTGAAGTATGCAGTTTAAAGACAAGTGGGTGTTGTCCGGAGTAGTCAAAAGATAGCAAGGGAGTGCTATGCAACTGCACTTGCTCCTAAAACTTTGAGAGCGGTTCGAGTTAATGAAGACTAGTAATTACTAGGGCCTTTTGAGGGGTAGGGTGAGATTGATGACCCCAGAGAGGCCCCTAGTGTTTTAATACCGGTTGAAGAGATTGAAAACCCACTGTCTGGCAAAGGGTAGGAGTGTTAAGATTGGCTCCAAGATGGCACCAGAATTAAAAGAGATATTGTTGTCTTTTTTAGCAAACAATCAACATGTCTGTGCTTGGTGCAATGCTGGTGTGACCAGAGTACCTGCAAGTGTTATCTCACATAAGCTCTCCATCCGGAGTGATGTTGCACAGGTTGTGCAGAATAGGAGAGCTTTCTCTAAGGAGAAAGCTGATGTAATAGTCCAAGAGGTTGATCGACTTACCAAGATGGGGCACATAAAGCAATCCTAGTATCCTTTATGGACTGCCAATCCAGTATTAGTAAAAAAAAGAATGGGAACTGGCGTATGTGTATTGATTTTACTGACCTCAACAGATCTTGCCCAAAATATCTTTATCCAGTCCCCTGGATAGATCAATTGATGGACTCAATATTTGGAAACAAATTATTATCTTTCATGGATGTTTTCTCTAGGTACAACTAGATACAGGTGGATCCGAAGGACCAGGATCGTACTACTTTTGTAACAGACATGGGTCTCCATTGTTACAAGGTGATGCCTTTTGGGTTGAAGAATGATGGGGCTACTTATTAGAGGTTGGTAAACAAAACATTTGCTAATCAGATTGGCAGGAACTTGGAGGTGTACATCGATGACATGATGGTCAAAAGCTTAGAGGAGGATTTGCACATAACTGACTTTCAAGAAACTTTTTCCAATTTGAAAAAGGTGAATTTAAAACTGAATCCAGAAAAATGTGTCTTTGGGGTGCAGTCCGGAAATGTTTTGGGTTATGTGATAAGTGAGAAAGGTATACAGCCCGATCTGAATCAGCTTAACGCCCTGTTAGAAATAGATCCCCCTCGAAATATTAAAGAAGTCCAAAGGATGACTGGAAGATTGGCTGCCTTGAATCGTTTTATTTCAAGGTTTACGGACATGTGTGCTCTATTTTTCCAAACCTTGAAGAGTGTTAAATACTTCAATTAGTCTCCACAATGCAGCCAAGCTTTTGATGAAATAAAGAGACATTTGTCTTCACCAAAAACCATTTTCAAGCCTGTACAAGGAGAAACACTTTATGTATATTTTGTTGTGTCAGAATATGCTATAAGTGTAGTATTGGTAAGATAGGTGGACAATTACCCTCGTCCTGTGTACTACATCAGCAGAAGCCTGATAGATGCTGAGAAAATGTATTTGAAGCTTGAAAAGTTGGTACTAGCCTTGGTGATTGCAGCCAGAAAAATGAGGTTATATTTTCAGTCTCATTCCATTATCGTTCGAACATCGTTTCCGTTAAAGAATGTTCTCCAGAAAGCAGACATATCAAGCCGGATGACCAAGTGGTCAGTAGAGTTGGGCGATTATAATATTGATTTTTCCCGACGAACTGCTATCAAAGTTCAGTCAGTTGCTGATTTCCTGGTAGAGTTCCATTCATACAGGGGTTTTAAACAAGTTTCAGAAAGAAAAACTAAGAAAGAATGGGTGGTCCAGACTGATGGTGGATCAAGCACAATGGGTTGTGGAGCTAGAGTTTTCCTAACCTCTCCGTATGGTGATACAATGTATCAGGCTATATGCTTTGGTTTCACGGCCTCTAATAATGAGTTCGAATACGAAGTGGCTATAGTTGGTCTCAAGTTGGCTTCCCTGTGTGGGGCTAAAAGGGTTAGATTGATGAGTGACTCCCAACTTCTCATCCATCATGTTCAAGGTCAGTCTGAGGCCAAGAAGGAACAACTGATCAAGTACTTAGTCATTCTTAAAGTGGTGGCAGCCAACTTCAAAAGTGTGTGTTATGAGCATAATCCTAGGTCAGAGAATACGATGGCAGATTCCTTGGCAACCATAGCGTATTTTGAGTCCTACCCTTGGATTTATATGCAAGAATTCCCATCAATACAATAAAATCAAAACAAAGAAGGGGAGGAAATCTTGGGTATCCAAGTGGTTCAACCTAAAGATTGAAGATTTCCCTTGCTTCAATACATTGCTGATGGAGTTTTACATCCGGATAAAGCTGTAGCAAAGAGAATAAAACACAGGGCTCGTGGTTTTTTTTATCATAAGGGAGGTTCTCTATAAAAATAGTTGAGTAGACCTCTCCTGTGTTGCCTAGGGGTTGAAGAATATCAAGTTGTTTTATCTGAACTACACGATGGAGAGGGATCAGCCCATTGTGGCTACAGGGCCCTAACCCGGAGGGTATTATTGGGTGGGTACTATTGGCCATCCATAATGGCAGATGCTAAAGAAATGGTAAAGAAATGTGATCTATGTCAAAGGTATGGCAATGAAATTCATGTGCCAGTAATACCCATGGAGTCTATTTCTAAGCCAATACCTTTTGCTCGCTGGGGATTGAATTTAGTTGGGCCTGTGCCGATGGCGTCCAGAGGGTGCAGGACTATTATAGTTGCTATTGATTACTTCTCGAAGTGGATAGAGGCAGCTCATTTGGCACGAACCACTTTAAAGGTTGTCATAAAATTCATCTTATCTAATATATGTTGCAGATTTGGGATCCCTCAAAAGATTACCACAGACAATAGGCCACAGTTTGATAACAACGACATGGAGAATTTTTATGCCTCTAGAGGCATTCAGCACTGCTTCTCATCTCCTTTCCATCCACAAGAAAATGGCCAGGTTGAAGTTGCCAACAAGACCATCTTGTCCGGATTAAAAAAGAATCCTTTGAGTTTTGACTTCCGTTAAAATATCATTAAAACTTAGTTCTTTTTTAACTTTATTTTATATTTAAAGCAATAAAATATTAATTAAACCTATATTTTTATATCTCTCCATCTTTATTTATTTGACCTATTATTTTAATTTTGTTTCTATTGTCCATGCATATTTTTTTTATGTATTTTATTTTTTTTTCAAATATTTTTAACACAATTTTTTAGTAGGTAAACCAAATTGTATTCCCATCCTAACATTTTTTGTCCACATTTTGGTTTTTGTCATTCGTTTTTCTTTTTAAATTAATGAAGTTTACGTTTGTTTTTTCATCTTGTTGATTTTTTTAACAAATTATTTGTTTTTAACATAAATGAAAAAAAATTGTATTTTTTTTAAAATTTGTTTTGTTTTTTTATCATAGATTTTTCTTTTGACTATCTCGGATTTATTTTTTTGAAGTTTCTATATTGGAAACTTCATCAATATTGAAGTAATAAATATAGAAAATAATATGTTTTTATTTATATATAAAAAAAATATTATGACATTAATTTTGTTTAATATTATAATCTATATTTAATAAATTTTGGTTATGGTCTCATAATTTGGGAAATATTTTTATATTTTATTTATGGTTAGATAAATAAGATAATACTTGTATAGATTGTACAATACTCTCATATTATATTTATAGTTAAATCATAAGAACGAAGGTTGTTTTGTGAATAACATAGAATGAGTTAATCATAAATTACATTTTATGGTATCAGATATTTGCTCTTTAAAAAACTATAATAGGTAAGCGGATCATCATCATCTTCAAAGACATGTACGACGGAAAGAAAATCAAATCTTTGAATTCGAATGTAATTCCACTTCATCCGGTGTATATAACAAGCGTTTAGAACACAATCATAACACTCGATGAAACAAAGATAATAATTAATCTTAGATCAAATTGTTTTGACTTCACGCCAAGGTGTACAAAATCCTAGATCATATCGATAGAGCTCGAGTCCCAACAACGATGACGAATGTAACATCAATAGGTAGAATTTGATGCTTTAATGCTATAATAAAATTTACAATATTGTATTTGACGACTTACCATAGGTATTCTTGAGAACAATGATATAATTTGTTCAACATTACTAAAGATAACAAATAATTATATGAGTAACAAGGGCTCACGAGCGAGATTCTGAAAAAAAAAATACAAAAATTTGAAATGATCGTGATGTTCATTCATTGATGAATATTTCCAAATATTGAAATACATCGCAGATCAATTAAAAGACATTGATAACATAGTAAGTGAATGTAAGTTAGTGTTATAACTCAAATCGTAAATAATAATTAAGTCGTTTCAGGGCTTTAAAATAAGTTTGAATTAGTTTTTACATTCATAAATCAAAACTCTCCGCAACGGGATGTCGCTATAAATATGCTCAATTGGATTAACACTGCCAACAAGCCCATCCAAAATTCTATTCAGGCGGTTCTTGTTAACTTGTAGGTAGCACCCTTACCATTATTGACTGCTCAAAACACCACAACCAATCCATGGAGTAAACGACCATACTATCATAAGTTCTATGATCTAAATCGACCATGTGGTCATGGACGTGGAAATCATTGGAGAGGAGATTGGAACAATGGACGGGAACGTGGTCGACAGTCCGGTCTAAGCCAATATCTTTTGCAATATAACAATAACAATTGACCTTAAGTTTAACTTGGTTTTTTACATTCATAAATCAAAACTCTCCGCAATGGGATGTCGCTATAAATATGCTCCAATTGGGTTAACATTGCCAACAAGCCCATCCAAAATTCTAGCCAAACGGTTCTTGTTAACTCGTAGGTAGCACATGTGCCATTATTGACCGCTTAAAACACCACAACTAATCGATGGGGTAAACGACCATACTATCATAAGTTCTATGATCTAAATCGACCATGTGGTCGTGGACGTGGAAATCATTGGAGACGAGGTTGGAACAATGGACGGGAACGTGGTCGACAGTATGGTCTAAGACAATATCTTTCGCAATATTACAATAACAATTGACCTTAAGTTTGACTTGGTTTTTAAATTCATAAATCAAAACTCTCCGTAACAGGATGTCGCTATAAATATGCTCCAATTGGATTAACATTGCCAACAAGCCCATCCAAAATTCTAGCCATACGGTTCTTGTTAACTCGTAGGTAGCACATGTGCCATTATTGACCGCTCAAAACACCATAACTAATCGATGGGGTAAACGATCATACTATCACAAGATCTATGATCTAAATCGACTATGTGGTCGTGGACGTGGAAATCATTAGAGAGGAGGTTGGGAAACGTGGTCGACAGTCCGGTCTAAGCCAATATATTTCGCAATATTATAATAACAATTGTCATCAAGCTCAACCAGACCATGCGATTTTGAACGCGCTCAGTCAAACAAAAATTGGTATAACATTTCTCAATTTTTACGATCCGCAATAGTACATGGAATCAGGAGCATCAACCCACATAACATTTGATCCATATAAAATTGTGTATCATATTTCATTCATGTTGAGTATTGTTTTTATCGTAAATTGTAATTATATGCCAATAAAAAGATCTGGTCACGACTTCCACCACTTGCCAACTAAATTCTATATCTTAAAAAAACAAAATTACTCACCAAGCGTTGTAAATTATTTATTATATGTCCGAAAATTCACTCGTGATAATCATTTTTATGAATTTAATTTCTTTGGTGTTTATTTTTGTAAAAAATCTCAATAGTGACAATCTTTTTATAGATTGTCATAAAACTAGTTTATCGTTTGTTTGTCCTCTGTACCAATTGTCAAATAGTGAACGGATTGTCATTCATGAATCTTAATATATTAATTCTACACCATTTGACAATATACATATTAGTTTATAGATGTCTTTTTTCTATAACAAATCCAAATAAAAATATTATATAGTTTTAATTGATAATTTCACACACAGTATGTATGGATTTACCCTCTCAAATTCAAATATGAAACATTTGAAAAACTTTATGAAATTCCATAAACTCATACATACTAAATTTGGTAAACTCATAAAAAAGATTCAATGTGGTACTAGAGGTGAGTTCAAAAATAATCATCCCATGGTCTAACCTCCCATTACTCTTGTCCTTACACCTCCTCACAATATGGTAAGGCAGAAAGTAACATGCCTTAACGATATCATATGTGCTATCCTGGTTCAACTTAATTTTTTCTCATATTTTGTGTGAAGGCTCTCCACACATACACCTACCACCATAATATATTACCCTTCAAATGTGTTAATAACCGCACACCAACATTTGCTATTGACAACCTTCAACCTATATATGAACATCTTCGGATAGTTGGTTGTGCATGTTATCCAAACTTATCCGATATTCAATAACAC
Organism: Limnanthes douglasii subsp. nivea; assembly: GCA_036936605.1. Taxonomy (NCBI): domain Eukaryota; kingdom Viridiplantae; phylum Streptophyta; class Magnoliopsida; order Brassicales; family Limnanthaceae; genus Limnanthes; species Limnanthes douglasii. The sequence continues at coordinate 199,139,452 of JAUPFV010000004.1, read as the reverse complement.
AAACTCACCCTGAGATTCATGCGATGCATTTTCCTCAGTTATCCTCAAAACTTTCACAAGTATTGATGCTTTTATATATAATCAAAATTGTACATCTGTCTTGATACGTCATTTTTTATGAACACACTTTCCTATTCAATACCCAAACCCACCAACCACTATCATGATCTTGAAGTACTTTACAACCCTATTATTGGTTATATATATTGTGTTTAAAAGATAAATAATGGTTGAGAGTTGATGATTAAGTTGAATCTTAAGAGAAGAATTATTTTAGAAATTCCACTTAGAGAAACATTATGAGTCAATATATCCATATGTAAGCTTGTACTCTATTTTAAGAAGCTTTATAACAAAGTGTGTGAGAAATTATGTTATTTATGCTCTTGAGTTTCCTTATATTTTTTCATCAAATAAAATCAGTGTTCAGTTGTATGTGGATGTAGGATTGCTCCATGGTCCAAACCAAATAAAATATATTATGTTGTACGTTTGATTTTATTTCTTGTGTTCTTCTTTTTTTACTTTCATTGTTTGTGTCTAAAGTGTAAAAACTGTTATTGTCCTGATGTTCTTGTAGTTTTTCATCACCATAATTAATTCGACAGAAAGTCTTAACCCCAGGTAATATTATGATTTCACCTAATAGTTTTAGCTCAACAGTTTAACCTTTGAACAATGAGTGAAGTTTAGATTATAAATTTGGATCAACATTACGGTGAATGGTTGATGACTTGAAACAATAATAGATGTTGGATGGTAGGAAAGGTAAGGGTTGGAAACTACTGAGATTTGTATAAGTATGGTTTCATTAATTTTGATGTGTGTCTCGTCTTGTGTAAGATGGTATTTGAATGTTAAGGTCTTACTATTTATTATATCATCCACTAATAAGCACAAAATAATTCTATGTATGTAAGTAATACATGCTCTCACATCGCAGTTTTCTAAAAACATTTCGTTCATAAAACGTTGTGAATCTACTCTCTCAGACTCTCGACTGGTTCTTGCTTATAATACCTGATATAGTCATTGTCATCTTTAATGACCTTATTTTTTATAAATTGGTCCAAGAACAAGATAGTTACTAATGGATCTTGGAGATAGTTGGTTGAAACCAGCTGATAGAGTTTTGACAAGAATTCGCGAAGAAAACGCGATATAAAAGTTTATCATCCATTCCAGACCTAAGCATCCCGTTTCAGAATTACTGATTATTATTCTAGGGGTTGCCAAAATTATCGTACTTGTCCATTTTATATTAATTTAACCATGTGTGCGACTCCTGTAAAATAAACAAGAATCAATAATATCTAGAATGATGTTTGTTGGATCTACCAACTCATGCATAACCATACTATTCTCTTGATTTACTTCTCACCAAATATTTTGTCTTAAGAATGGGGAAACTAATTTTTTTAAGGATAATGCACTTTAATTGGTCGATAATGGTAAAAAAATATGGAACAATTGCATAATCTTCTTTAGGAGTAGCACTTAAAATGTTCAGCTTATGAATTGACGTTATTTCATCTATATGCGCACAACGTATCACTTGTAATTAATGCTATAGATCTAGAAGAATAGATAAACCATAAGAACCCAACATAATTGAGCACAAACTGTTTAGGTTTTACTATTTTGTAAATTTACTTTAAAAATAAAATAAAAGTTTTCATTAGTCAAATGATGAGTATAATTTATTTTTAGCAAAAATCCATCATTAAAAATTAAACATTAGTTAAAATGAATAAATATATTTAAAATACTCAAAGCATATAAAAGTTTTGGATCAATACCAAAATTATTTCGGGTAATGAACAAATAATATGATATTTCCATTATATTGTCTATTTAATGAATTACAAAATAGACCTTAACCATAGACAGTAAACAAAATAAAACTCTACTTAAACTATTCAAATTACAAATATCTAATGGTTATCTGCAATCAAATTTCTAACATTTTCAGAACAAAATTATTAATCACTTTTGACCGTAAAATAAAAACAATGAGTTACCACTTAATTCTCAAACAATTATCAATTACCATTTAACTCTTAAAAATTAGAGGTTAACTAATATGTACCTGGACCATAATATTAAAAGCAAAATAACCTTCCACTATAAATAGGTTGTTTCAATCAAACATAAACTTTTTTCTTTCAGAAACCCTTTCATCTTCCCCCTCTATCTAGTCTCTGTCAACCTCTACGCTTAGCAATTGAACTCAAATTTAATCTCGATTTCAACCGCTCATATCTCTCTAAACTCGTAAATCAACCAGAAATCTTCTATCTCTCTCTATATCTCAATCTCTACTTGTAAGTTTATCCTTAGTTCTATAAGTTTATTCTTCGTTCTAAGTATTGCAAAATGAGGATCCTCAAAAGGCAAGAATTATAAGTTTATTCTTCCCTCTATAACTTGCATTATTTGGAGTTAGTTTTGAATTGTTGCGAACGATATATATATATATATATATATATAGGTTGTTTGTTAGGTTTCAAACATAAATATACATTTTTCCAATGATTTTGTATAAACCAGGGTTTGAGACTATAAGAAACTCTCATTTTTGCAGTTGATGTGTCACATGCAACGATTTTGTTGGAATGTATGGTCTTTTTGTCCTATTATTTGTTGTTTTAAGTATCCAATTTGTGTTATTGGATAGTTCATTTAGTTCGAAATCATAAAGCACCACGTCTCAGATCTTTCATGTGTGCCAAAACCCTAATCTCGCATATTTATCTACATCTCGCATAAATTTTGTACACGTCTTGCATAATAGTACAGGTCTCATATATTTATACACATCTCAAATATATATATATATATATATGTCTCACACATTAGTACAGGTCTCACATATTTATACACGTCTTGCATAAAATTTATACAAGTCTCGCATAAAGTTATACACGTTTCATATTTTTTATGAGTGTAAATACCATAGTCTCACATCAATCACTAACACATCTCGCATCTTCTAGTTCAAATGGCTCTTAAAGCTTGCCATTGCAGATCAGGTCTATTCAACATTATAACTCTGAAGGATATTAGAGATGAACACATGAAACATTTGAAAAACTTTATGAAATTCCATAAACTCATACATACTAAATTTGGTAAACTCATAAAAAAGATTCAATGTGGTATTAGAGGTGAGTTCAAAAATATTCATCCCATGGTCTAACCTCCCATTACTCTTGTCCTCAGACCTCTTCACACAATGGTAAGGCGGAAAGTATGATAACATGCCTTAACGATATCATATGTGCTATCCTGGTTCAACTTAATTTGTTTCCCATATTTTGTACGAAGGCTCTCCACACATACATTTATGAGAGACTACGATGTTAGAAACCCAGATCTTGTACCAAATACAAGGACTTGTGTATAAAAAAAGAAGATTAAATCCATTGCATATAAGCCATTGCAAAGAAGAAGAAGAAAAAGCTTCAAAGCAACCTACAAGATAATTGGTACACCAGGTGAATTCTTCTTAAAAAATAAAGACTCCAACAAAATCTAAGAACACTTCAACGACCTCTAACATAATACGAGACCAAAATCATCTATTAAGCAAGCCAATCAATTTTCTTTCACAAACACCTATAAAAGGAATTATCTTTCTCAATTACTAGAACATAAGAGACGTACGTTTACGTACAAGTGCCAAGTGGAGTACAAACGTATGTCTGTATTACTGGACATAGAAATGAATTTGTTAGCTAGAGAAAGGCCAATTGTAAGCATCTCTCCGTTAATGGGTCTGGAATAATCCTTTTTTTATGATGACATGTCATCGTTTGATATCTTTACATAACAACCAAACATAAATTTTGAAGATCATCACGATACTGAGAGTGAAAACAATACATTTTTTCCAGAGGTATATAATAATATCGAGAGCGATAGTGAGTATGATTCACATGCGAGCAATGATATTGAGAGTGATACCAGTAATGAAGAGGATTACATCATCAATTATAATATAACTTCTCATGAATACTCTAAAGAAGACTCTAGCATAAGGAAATAATAAAATCTAAGTGAAAAACGTTCAAGCCTCCAACTGAATTAAAGTTTCTTGAGTTAGAATTTTAGGTTAAGTCTAGTTCATTCAAACAGTCTAAAATAGTGTTAGCCAATATTATATCAAATAAATTCATAATATCAAATCCGTAAAGAATGATAAGTTGAGATGCAACTTCAACTATATCCAAACAAATTGTAGCTGGTACATATACGTTTCATGTAAAGGTTTATGCTCATATATGGGGTATTTAAACATTCAATAATGAATAAAAATATGTACCAACTAACCACAATAGACATTTTCATACTTAGTGGCTTGCGATAAACTACCTCAACAAGTGGCAACCTGATCTCAAATGGTCAATTAAAAGCCTAATTGCTGATGTTAACAAATATTTTTTTGGTGACTATTAGTAAATATAAGGGTTACATAGAAAAATTGAGGAGGTTAAGTTTGACTTTTAAAGATGTCAACATTCAATACTGCAAGTTACAATAATATTTTGAGATTTTAAGGACCAATCGAAGGTCGACAATGATTATTAAATATCAATAATCTATTTTATTAGGAATTTATATATGTTTGGTTAGTCTTACAAAATGAGTTTAGTGATGGTTGTAGATTTGTATTAGTATTTGGTGGATGTTTTCTAAAATATAAATTTGAGGGATAATTGCTAGTGGTAATTGAAATTTATAGCAACGACCAAATGTATCCCTTGGCCTCGGAAGTTGTGAAGTTTGAGAATAGTGATATTTATGATCGATTTATGTAAATTCTTGGAGATGACAATGATATCCGAAATTAAGGAAGGTTTACTTGAATGTATAACAAGCAAAAAAAGTCTTGTTCCAACATTGCAAGATTTGTTTCCAAATTCAAACACTTGTTTTGTGCAAGACAAATTTATGCTAACTTGAAGAAGAATTTCCGCGGTAAGTATGTTCACAATATGTTATTGGTTTATGCTAGAATAACGTTCATTTAAGAATTCTAATATAATATGGAATAGAGGAAGAAATGCACCAAGCCGTGTATGATTGGCTATAAGAAAGACATCCTTCAAAATGAACAATGGCTCATTACAATATTCAAACTAAATGTTTTATGAAAACTAGTAACTTAGCTAAAATATTTAATTTAGTTATCCTAGAGTACATAGTGAAATAGATTATCTGTTTATTGGAATATATTAGAGACCAAACTATTAGATGAATAATTACAAAGAAAAAACAAATCGCTAATTGGGATCGACGGATATCACTTACGATCCAAAAGTAGTTGGACAAGTGCTATCAACATGTTTTAGAGTTTATAATTGAAGAAACAAGAGGCCTAGAATATCAAGTTATAAACTCAAAGAACCAATTTGTGGTGGATTTGGATACAAGGGTATGTACGTGTAGAAAATGAGAACTGTTAAGGATGTCATGTCTCCATGTTTTTTCAACTATATGATATGCGCAACGCAGTTCAATTGATTACATATCCACATGATTTATGATTGCAATGCAAATGAAAATTTATGCTCATACCATAAACCCCATTATCGAGTATATACGATGAATTTTGAACGAGTATCAGCCTATGATAACTCCAACAGTTAAAATAGCATGAGGAATATGTCAGAGTCTAAAAATAAAGGATAAATCAGAGGGTGTACAACCACCTTTGTAAATTTTAACAAGTAATACAAATTTCTCAGGGAGATACAACACACTTTGGTGCAGTAAGTGTAAAGAAGTTGGTTAATGATGAGTTCAGATTATCCAGCCACAGCTCACTGTGTTATCAGGACAAGGGAAATTCGGACATAAACGTGCCACTGAACTTTCCGGATAGGACAAAAGTAAGGAAACACCTAAACACCTTTTGACTAAGCTATGTATTAATCAGCTTAATAGGTTAATGGGTCCTTAAACTTGACCCGGTTTCATAACTTGACCCGTAAGCCCATGAGTCCTTGATTAAGGGGATGAATACCCCAACTACTTTCATTAATGAGGGTAATGAACATTTAATACAACCAGGCAGCTCAAATCTCTCACTATTTTACACCAAAACACTTAATACTCAAAATACTTTACAAAACACTTTATAAAATTACCCCCACCTCAAAATAAACCAAACCAAACTGGCGACCACAGTGGGAGAAGACGGTGCCTGAATTTTGCATTCAAACCCATTAGAAAAGACTAGTTCAGATGGATCCGAACGAGCAAGCAACTCCACCACCTGTGGTGGAGGTAGTTGAGGAAACAATGAATACACCACCGAGGAGCGAGACAAGTTAAGAGCAATAATAGAGGCGTTGAGGGCCATCAAAAAAGCAGAGATGGGTTTGAAGGAGAAGTCAAAGGCATCAACCATCTATCATACTAAAAATCCTAGGGAGAATGATCCATCAGTAAAGACTCATTTAAGTACAAAAAAATCTACGTCAGTTCTAAGAAGACTCACCGGTCTAAGCTGGTAGAAAGTTCAGATTATGAGTCATCCAGCAGCTCTTCGAACGAGCCTGAGCTTGAAGAGTCTTTGTCATCAAACAGTGATGAAGGGAGGTCTAGGAAGAAACAGAAGCTATTTAAAAATATTCAAGAAAGAGAGATAGGCATGGGAGACTTAAAAGGCATTTGGGCAAAGGGTCATCTCACAGCCACAGCCACATGCATGTTGATCACTTGTTGATCGATCCTTTTGCTTTTCAAACCGAACCATGTATTCTTGCAACACCTAATGAAGACACAGTCTTCAGTCGTAATAGAAATTGGAGGTAATCACCTTTATCTGCCAAAATACTGTCCGGAAACCTTCCCAAATGGATTGATAGTTCCAAGATGGAGAAGTATGGTAAAAGTAAGGATCCGGACAATCATATGGAGTAGTTCAAGAGCTTCATAATGAATTTTTATGATGATGACAAACTTCCGTGTAGGACCTTCTCCCAATCTTTTACGGGGAGTTTTCTTAAATGGTACAACAGTTTGCCCCAGGGTAATCACCTTTATCTGCCAAAATACTGTCCGGAAACCTTCCCAAATGGATTGATAGTTCCAAGATGGAGAAGTATGGTAAAAGTAAGGATCCGGACAATCATATGGAGTAGTTCAAGAGCTTCATAATAAATTTTTATGATGATGACAAACTTCCGTGTAGGACCTTCTCCCAATCTTTTACGAGGAGTTCTCTTAAATGGTACAACAGTTTGCCCCAGGTGTGGGAAGTAAGGAAGTGAAGGGAAATATAGATACTATTATTCATTGTGCCCAAGAGCCTAATGAGTCATTGAAAGACTATATAAGTCGGTTCGTAAATACTAAGAACGGGTTAGCAGATTGCTTCGAACAGGTGAAATTGCTTCCTTGAGACAAGGGTTGAACCCTGGGAATGTGGCTGATTCGGTGAATAGGAAGAAGGCCATGACTTGGGGTGGCTTGCTAAACCAGGTGGGGAAGCAGATTAACGTGGATGAGACCAAGAAAACTAGGGTGCACCGTCAGGTGAGGTCCACCCCATCAGCTTAGATTCAAAACTAGTCCGGGTATAAGGCTAAGAAAATCGGACAAGGGCCCAACAGGGCTAAACAGCTTCAGTCCAACCAATGCGGTTACATCTGCTCTGGAGGGGGCGATAATAATCCTTGAAAGGTTTGATGTTGAATCAGAGTACTTGGAGCCCGATCTAACCCGGAATAAAGTGGGGGTCATAACAGAACAATTCAAGACAGTGTCCGGACTCATTAGTTTCTTTGAGTCACTTACCATATTCGGAGGAGATACTATGACAACGCCCACTCCTTCATCAAGAAAGAGGCATGTTCATAATCTGGCTATTCAGGTGGAAGGAGACATGTCTTCTTATCAATGCCAAACCCATTTTCCGTTTATAATTTTTGATGAGGATGATTTAAGAAATATTGCTGGGCTTCATGAGGATGTTGTGGTGATAGGAGCATCCATTGGGGGCAATGATATCTGACGAATTCTGATAGACACAGGAAGTTCGGCAAACATCCTTTTCTTGAGCTCCTACAAACAAATAAAAAATCTGGCCGTTATTCAACGGTCAAACAAAACCATTATGGGCTTCATAGGAAGCTCTGCGGATGTGATTGGGGAGTCTGAGGAAGAGGTGTTGTTGGGCAAGGTCCTTTTAAGAAGCTGGTTAGGGTGTTGTTTGTTGTGGTAGATTGCCCACATGCTACAATATCATTTTTGGAAGATCTTGGCTTTCTAGAATGCACGATGTGGCCTCAACAGTCCACCAGTGTTTGAAGTATGCAGTTCAAGGACAAGTGGGTGTTGTCCAGAGTAGTCAAAAGATAGCAAGGGAGTGCTATGCAACTGCTCTTGCTCCTAAAACTTTGGGAGTGGTTCAAGTTAATGAAGACTAGTAATTACCAGGGCCTTCTGAGGGGGAGGGTGAGATTGATGTCCCTAGAGAGGCCCCTAGTGTTTTAATACCGATTGAAGAGATTGAAACCCATTGTCTTGCAAAGGGTAGGAGTGTTAATATTGGCTTCAAGATAGCACGAGAATTAAAAGAGATATTGGTGTCTTTTTTAGCAAACAATCAACATGTTTGTGCTTGGTGCAATGCTGATGTGACCAGAGTACCTGTAAGTGTTATCTCACATAAGCTCTCCATCCGGAGTGATGTTGCACAGGTTTTGCAGAATCGGAGAGCTTTCTCTAAGGAGAAAGTTGATGCAATAGTCCAAGAGGTTGATCGACTTACCAAGATGGGGCATATAAAGCAATCCTAGTATCCTTTATGGACTGTCAATCCAGTATTAGTGAAGAAAAAGAATGGGAACTGGCGTATGTGTATTGATTTTACTGACCTCAACAGAGCTTGCCCAAAATATCTTTATTCAGTCCCCCGGATAGATCAATTGGTGGACTCAATGTTTGGAAATAAATTATTGTCTTCCATGGATGCTTTCTCTAGGTACAACCAGATACAGGTGGATCCGAAGGACCAGGATCATACTAATTTGGTAACAGACAAGGGTCTCCATTGCTACAAGGTGATGCCTTTTGGGTTGAAGAATGATGGGGCTACTTATTAGAGGGTTGGTAAACAAAACATTTGCTAATCAGATTGGCAGGAACATGGAGGTGTATATCGATGACATGATGGTCAAAAGCCTGGAGGAGGATTTGCACATAATTGACTTTCAAGAAAATTTTGCCAATTTGAAAAAGGTGAATTTAAAACTGAATCCAGAAAAATGTGTCTTTGGGTGCAGTCCGGAAAAATTTTGGGTTATGTGATAAGTGAGAAAGGTATACAGCCCGATCCGAATCACCTTAACGCCCTGTTGGAAATAGATCCCCCTCGAAATATTAAAGAAGTCCAAAGGATGATTGGAAGATTGGTTGCCTTGAATCGTCTTATTTCAAGGTTTTTGGACAAGTGTGCTCTGTTTTTCCAGACCTTGAAGAGTGCTAAAGACTTCAATTAGTCTCCACAATGCAGCCAAGCTTTTGATAAAATAAAGAGACATTTGTATTCACCAAAAACCCTTTTTAAAGCCTGTACAAGGAGAAACACTTTATGTCTATTTTGTTGTGTTAGAATATGCTATACATGCAGTATTGGTAAGATAGGTGGACAATTACCCTCGTCCTGTGTACTACATCAGCAAAAGCTTGATAGATGTTGAGAAGAGGTATTTGAAGCTTGAAAAGTTGGCACTAGCCTTGGTGATTGCAGCCAGAAAAATGAGGTCGTATTTTCAGTCTCATTCTATTATCGTTCGAACATTGTTTTCGTTAAAGAATGTTCTCTAGAAAGCAAACATATTAAGCCGGATGACCAAGTGGTCAGTAGAGTTGGGCGATTATAATATTGATTTTTCCCGACGAACTGCTATCAAAGCTCAGTCAGTTGCTGATTTCCTAGTTGAGTTCCATTCAGATAGGAGTTCTAAACAAGTTTCAGAAGGAAAAACTAAGAAAGAATGGGTGGTCCAAACTGATGGTGGATCAAACACAATGGGTTGTGGAGTTAGAGTTTTCCTAACCTCTTCGTATGGTGATACAATGTATCAGGCTATATACTTTGGTTTCAGGGCCTCTAACAATGAGTTCGAATACGAAGTGGCTATAGCTGGTCTCAAGTTGGCTTTCATGTGTGGGCCTAAAAGGGTTAGATTGATGAGTGACTCCCAACTTCTGATCCATCATGTTCAAGGTCAGTCTGATGCCAAGAAGGAACAACTGATCAAGTACTTACTCATCCTTAAAGAGGTGGCAGCCAACTTCAAAAGTGCGTGTTATGAGCATATTCCTAGGTCAGAGAATACGATGGCAGATTCATTGGCAACCATAGCGTATTTTGAGTCCTACCCTTGGATTTATATGCAAGAATTCCCATCCATACAATTATATCAAAAAAAAGAAGTGGAGGAAAGCTTGAGTATCTAAGTGGTTCAACCTAAAGATTGGAGATTTCCCCTGCTTTAATACATTGCTGATGGAGTTTTACCTCCGGATATAAAGCTGTAACAAAGAGAATAAAACACAGTTATCGTGGTTTTTTTTATCGTAAGGGAGGTTCTCTATAAAAAATAGTTCAGCAGACCACTCCTGTGTTTCCTAGGGGTTGAAGAATATCAAGTTGTTTTATCCAAACTACATGATGGAGAGGGATCAACCCATTATGGCTACAGGGCCCTAACCCGGAGGGTATTATTGGGTGGGCACTATTGGTCATCCATAATGGCAGATACTAAAGAAATGGTAAATAAATGTGATCAATGTCAAAGGTATGGCAATGAAATTCATGTACCAGTAATACCCATGGAGTCTATTTATAAGCCAATACCTTTTGCTCGTCGGGGATTGGATTTAGGTTGGCCTCTGCCGATGGCGTCCGGAGGGTGCGGGACTATTATAGTTGCTATTGATTACTTCTCGAAGTGGATAGAGGCAGCTCATTTGGCACGAACCACTTTAAAGTCTGTCATAAAATTCATCTTATCTAATATATGTTGCAGATTTGGGATCTCTCAAAAGATTACCACAGACAATAGGCCACAGTTTGATAAGAAGGACATGGAGAATTTTTGTGCCTCTAAAGGCATTCAGCATTGCTTCTCATCTCATTTCCATCCACAAGAAAATGGTCAGGTTGAAGTTGCCAACAAGACCATCTTGTCCGGATTAAAAAAGAATCTAGAAGGGGCTGCAGGAAAGTGACCAAGCTATCTGCAAGAAGTATTGTGGGCATACCAGACTACTCCTCGAGCTGCTACACAAGAATCTCATTTTTCTTTGGTATACGGGATGGATGGCATTACCCTCATTGAAGCTACCCTACCATCATACCGGTTCACAACTATTTCGAACAGGCTAATGAGTTAGCAATTAGGAATCAGTTGGACTTAATACAAGAAAGAAATGTTAAAGCTCAGTTGAGAACAACCCACTACTAAGGCTTGATGAGGAGCAGGTTTGCTTCCAAGGTCAAGAGAAGATATTTTCAACTGGGTGACAAAGTTTGAGGATAAATTTCTTACACACCAAGGATAACAGTTCAATAAGCTGGCTCCGACCTGGGAATGCCCTTATGAGGTCTCTGAAAAGCTTAAACCTGGGACATATAGGCTTCAGGACAAAGAAGGGAGGTTTTTGAAGCATCCATGGAATATTGAACATCTCATGTTATATTTAGAGTAAAAGTTATGTAAATATTTACTTGTTAGATATCAATGTAAATATTAGGGGGCATACTCTTTCCTACCCTGGTGGCGCGGGGAGGTTTTAATGAGGTGTCCGGTTTTTTCATCCAATAAAATGTGATGCCTTCTTAAAATATCTCGCATGGTTTTGCTACAATTCAATTCAAGTATAAATCATTGATTAAACACTTTGGATCTTTGGTAGATCAGATAAAGTTGGTTGAGTGATGACCATTAAACACATGCCATCGGAGATATTAAACACTCACTATAATACTTCTGAAATAATTGGGGTTATTTAAACATTAGCCATTAAAATTAAAGGGAAAAAGGTGTTAAACAAATAAAAATTTGATAAATAAACCTCTTCGGACTTTAACCGAATAGGAAGATTAAAATATGCCTTGGTCATCCAAGGACTTTAAGTATTTCAAAACACTTATCCGGACTCAAACCGTATAACATTACAAAATATGCCTTAGCCATCCAATGACTTTAATATTTTACAAAAGTAAGAAAATAAAAATATGTTTAAACCTTAGGGCTTATTCCCTTCGGGTTTTCCTTCATCACATCCTTTCTTGGGACTTTTGAGTTTGACACTCGAACTCTCACCAGTTCCTTCTTCTTCATCAGTGGTGGAATATATTCCATTGGTATAATTGTACTTGTCACCAGCAACCATAGTGTGAAATGAGATGTCGTCATACTCTACAAATTTCCATAAGGGACCAAGGGTCTTCTTAAGAAATGTTTCATGGAAGAGAAGCACCATATCAGACTTAACCTCAGCATATCTTGCATCTATGAGTGTATCATCTCTTTGGTATATTTATCAATACCCGCCTGGATAGCTTGCTTCTGCTGCTTTACCAAGTCCTATTTCTCCTTGGCCATTTGTGACACAATACCTTCTAATGAGGTCTTCTTATTGGACAGGGTCTGGATTACACCATCTCTGGTCTTTAAGTTTTCCTTTGATGTTGTGAGGTCCTTTTCCAAATCGGAGTACTTAACTTGGAGTTCGGTTCTAGCAGTCTCCGAAGTGGTCAGCTTGGTTGTTAGATCCTCCTTTCTTTCTTTTTTTTAATTCCTTTATCACCTTATTCAGCTCCTCTATACTCTAATTAGCATTGAGGAGGTTGGATGATAAAGATTTTTTTTCAAACGTGGAGAAATTGATGAGAGTGGTCTGGCTTTTCACTTGTCTCTCCAGGTCAAGCACTGGCTGGATGTGGCCAAGTAGGGAATGAGTCACAACATCTTGTTCTCCGGAGATGGAGATGGACTTACCATTGAAAATCACCAGGTTGGCAGAACTGGAGGGGTGGTAGGGATCAGCGAAGTTATCTTTCTCAGAATCATTGAAGTATAGATCAATGTCCTAAAGGGCACTAAGGTCCACCTCTTCAGTCCCTCCCCAGTAATCTCTCCGGACCTGTTAGGATCTTCTCTTGAGAAATAAGATCAACCGCACCTGGTGGAGGTGGAAGCTCTGAAGGGAAGGTGACCATCTTCTTTTTTGCAGCATTTTCGTCACTGCTAGCCCTTCTCTTCCGGTACTTTTTGGGAGCCTTTGGTGGGTTTGGTGACTCTCCCGCCTCCCGTACAGTTTCAACCTCTACCACCTTGAGCACGGTAGCATCTATTCCCCCTTGGTTCCGCGAACCAGTCCCCTCTGTGGCTACTTGAGTTGCCTCTGCCGCAGGTTTCTTCTTCTTCCCTTTCAACTTGCTGGGAGCTTTTTCTCTAGAAGGTAAGACCAGTTTACCATCATTGGCCTATGTTCATTTTAAGATAACACAATGAGGAGGAGGTGTAGTCAGCTCTTCCCATGTGAGGTCCCTCCGACCTGTGGTGTTCCACAGATGGGACCTCACAAGATTTCCTGAAGTGAAGAAATTGTGGAAGGCATTCCCCCAACGCTCTGCAGCCCATGCATTAAGCTTGGCACAGGTCGTTTACCCTTCCTCTAGATGACCGGAGAACTCCTTCGGCAGCACTGAAAAAGGAGTGACAGATTAATCTGGAGAGGAATACTTATGATTTAAAAAAGAAAAACATGAAAAACAAAGATAAAGATTTACCAGTACTCTTCCATCTTCTAGTTAACATACTAGGATTAATGTTGGCCTTGATCTTTCTACCATTCTCCCATGACCCACTGATAAATAGAAACTGTATCCTTCAGTTCTTCTCCAACTCCAGTAAGTCGTCTACCACCTTGAAATCGTTCCCCATATTATGATGGTAGAATGAAATGTGGTGATTCTTGCATAGACTTGCCATAGCGGCAAATTGCTCCATTGGGAGAGAGATTTTGGACAACCTTGATGCCATTATGCAAGAAAGGAGAGAATAACAGGAGTTTGAGCTTAGCTGGCTTGGGCAGAGTTTCACCAGGTGGAAATACCTAATAATTTCCGGATCCAATGGGAACCGAAGCCCCCAGTTCAGCACCTCAGTAAAGATGACCACCTCATTGAGTTTACAGTCCATCGGAGTCTCCGGAGTGACAGGTATCCTTACCTTCACTGACTCTGGGATCCCTCATTTTGTCTGGATCCGGCCCAACTCAGCAGTGTGGGTGTAGACATAGTTTATATTCTGCAAGGCCAACAAATATTTAACAGTGACATTTTTTAAGCAAGGGCCTGCCTTGCCCTCTAAGCATTTCGGAAGATCTGGATGGGTCAAACAGACCTTAACTTTTGCCATTTCCTTTCTTGTCAGAAGCAGCATCTCCCATCTGATCTGATGCGTCAGTTTCAAAAGGAGCCTCCTCGACACTGTCCTCTATTACTTTTTCCATCACTGTGGAAGGTCTTTCCATTGCCTTGGGTGGATAGGGATCAGATTCTGATCCTAAATATTGTCTGAATGGATGAGCGTCTATCGTTTCTAAAGGCCTGGTGTCCGGTTGAGGTTGGGGTCCGAAGGACTTAGCCCTTAGGGCTACTTTAGATGCTTCCGATACGGAGGGCTTGCTTAAGATGCCTCCGATACGGAGGGCTTTGGCAATGAAGTAGTTGTATGGGATTTGGTTAGACGAGTCCCCCGGCGAGGGGTTGATTTCTCTGGGGACTTCTCGATGTCAGAATCCATGGCTAAAAAAGGAGAAGGTTTTCTGACGCTTGAAACCGCTTTTTCCTTGGAAACAGAAGGTTGGGATTCTTGGACAGAAGAGCCTGGGGGAAGAGGAAAGAGGCTTGGTTTGAATAACTATCTAGGCTTGGGATTTCTGGAGGAGGATGATCCTTGGTCAGCTTCTTGGGTTAGTTCACCAGGTTTCTCACTTGGGGAAGCTGAGAGACCGGCAGCAATGCGATTCTCCATTTCAAACATTTTTCGCATTTTCTAGTTTTGATAAGTTTAACTAGCCGCCTTTAACAAGTACGTTTCTGGCTGTGAATATAAAACTATTCAAGAACAAGTTTGAAGATAAGAGCAAACATCTCTCTAGAAGGTTTTTTAGTGATGAAGACAATGGAATAGTGAAAAATGATTTATATAACAGTAGAAAAAAGTAACTGTTACCTAGGAGAAGTTGAAGAGGATTTGGTGATGATTAAAGACGGCGCAAACGTGGGTAGGATTAAATGCCTAGGTAACTTTTTAGACTTAGTAGGTGCGCTGTTCTAGGGAGAATAACGGTTGGTGGGTCGAACCATATGATGACACGTGTCCCACGATACAAGAAGAAAACTCTTAGAATTCTGAAAAGAGAAATCAGTTCGGACATACTTCAAACGGGGTTAGTAATAAGGATAAACCTCCCAATACAGAGTGCACAGACAGATCGGACAAAGTCACTATTGGCTAAGTAAATTTTTTAGTCCTGCCAAAGATATTTGATAAGGCCTAAAAATAGGCTACTAGTGAGTTCAGATTATCCAGCCACAACTCATATGTTATCCGAACAAGGGGAATTCGGACATAAACGTGTCACTGAACTATCCGGATAGGACAAAAGTAAAGAAACACCTAAAAAACTTTTGACTAAGCTATGTGGTAATCAGCTTAATAGGTTAATGGGTCCTTAAACTTGACCCGGTTTTATAACTTGACCCGTAAGCCCATAGGTCCTTGATTAAGGGTATAAATACCCCAACTACTTTCATTAATGAGGGTAATGAACATTTAATACAACCAGACAGCTCAAATCTCTCACTATTTTACACTAAAACACTTAATACTCAAAATATTTTACAAAATACTTTACAAAACACTTTACAAAATTACTCACAACCCAAAATAAACCAAACCAGTTAAAATCGGAGGATATGTACCATTACAACTAAATTAGGCCAATGGACAAGTAAGACTCCAAGCGAACCTCCAAAAAATACTCAAACAGAATGAGGTATGTCTACACTCAATAATCAATATTCACCAGGACAAAGCAATACTACACCTCAGCATTCAACTTTTAACGCAATACTTGTAAGTGTTTGTTATTTAGTATTCTCTTAAGTTTTCTATAAATTTGTTTAAACTAGCATAAGTATAGTCCATTTTATGATATGTTAAAAGAGGCAGACTATGAAATCAAACTGTTGACGGAAGTGTGATCCAGCTATTAAACTATTAATATTTTATAATTTTTAATACTAAACGTATGCAGGATAACATTTTCCAGTGTTTTGATAGAGGAAACATCTCACATGATAGACATGTGAAAAAGAAAAATGATATCTCGTTTATAAGATTCTTATTTTCACCATTAATTTTTTCTTAGATATTTTCTTCAAGTTGTGCATAAAAAAGTTAACTTTATTTTATATTTTATATATTAGGCTATAACATATATATTTCCCTTTCAAAACAATATCTCTTCCTCTGATAGCTTTTGGATAAAAACTAGAAATATGCATCAATTCAAGGATACAAATCAAGATCCGACAAAAAGTAAGAAGCAAAAGCTTCTAGAAAATTGGTTAAGGAATATGAAAAAAGAAAAAGTACGTGTCAAATTCTATGTTGCACCATGATTTTTAGCTGCTACATCGCTTGGTGTTGGAACAACGGCCGGTGGTTATGAAATAACAGTTTATGGTTCATGTTTTGGAAACTCATCACCGTCATTATAATGAGAGGATCTCAATCATCGGTTGCAGTTGCAGGTAGTGGTAACATTGTGGTTATTATTAGTTACCACAAATGAATTATGTTACATTTTATTTTATTTTTGGTTATGAACTGATGGTTAGCCTTAATGAATTATGTTGTATTTTAGTTTTTTTTATTATGAAATGATGTGCGAGATTGCGAGGTGCCAGAAAGTTCAACCGAGGTGTCATATCCTTTTGCTGAGCACATTATACGGTGCTTTTCCAACTCGCTGTGAGAACCCTACTAATCCTTACTCTGAAATTTTGACAGCTCACAATCTCGTGCGCTGTTTGCACCTCTTGCACTTGTAGTTTCTTCTGCGGTGCATCTACCTGTTGGGGGAAGATATCTTCATCATCATTCGTTGATACCGACAAACTCCAAGCTTTCACCCGGAAATCCCGGGCCGAGTTGTAAGGTCCAGCGAGCTTGTACATGTCGTTGTCAATCATTTTCTAGGAAAAATACTCAATACAAATTACAACTCGCACTTCAAACCGCCTAATCGTCACATTAACCTTTCCACTCCGGAGAGTAGGTTCCTTGGCCACAAGAGCAGTATCGGTCTACGTCTCCTTCTTAGCCTGAAGTGTAGCGTCAGCGACTCAAATCATTGTCTCTACTCTTCCAATTGATCTTGCAATATGACCAAACTGGTTGGGTTACCCAACCCTTCTCGCTCGATCTCACTTTTCGGGGTGAGAGACGTACCAATTTCCCCTTGAGTTGGCATGTCGAAGTAGCTTACTTGGGAGAATGTGAGCTAATTTGGATAGCTGGTTTGGAAAATGGCTTTGAGGTATCGACTCGTAAAAATTTTCCGCTGTGATCTCCCTTGATGAGTATAGATTTGATTAGTCTGCTTCGGCAGACTAATGCTTCAGAGCACTGAGGGATCCGGTTACTTGCAAGACTAACTCAACAAAATAATTAGTTAGAAAAAAATGAGAGAATAAGGGAGAGAGAAAATGACGAATACACGTGAATAGAAATCAATATGGGGTGACGAATTCTATTTATAATGATTTTTTTACTTTGGTTATTCCATTTGTCCAAAATATATAGATTCCAATCTTGGAACCTATTACTCATAATAATAATAAATATTAATTGGACCAGTTCACAATCCGGCCCATAAATTAACCGAATTACCCTTTATCATTTAATGCACTTATTAATTTCCGAAATCGGTCATTGCGTTGGTAAAAATCACCATTAATCTCCATATTTTGTGTTTGTATCGAACTAGTCTCTTTCGTTCGCTTTTGTCTCTCAATAGTCTTCTACGTTTTAAAACTTTGCATGTTTAGTCATCGCGAGTGCAATTATCTATGAGCTGGCATGTTGCTGCTCAAATAATAGATTTTCGTCTCATATTTCGTCCCTAATTTTTCATCTATAATACATCCTAATATTTTTTCAATAATATTCAAATTTAAAAAAAAAGTATTATTGACAAATATTTAAAAAAATCAAAGACGGAAAATCTAACCACCACGTAACTATTTTTAAACAATCGCACGTAAACCGATTAAATACGTAACCGCTTTTAAACAAACGCACGTAAAGAGATTTAAACAATCGCAAGTAAGGAGATTAAACATGCAAAACTTTTAAACATAGAAAACAAAAATAAAGGAAAAGACACTAGTTTGAGAAAAGGCAACTAGTGACATAGAGGACTATACGTTGATTTTTAGCAGTCATCGCCCCATCATTATCTTTTATCCTCTTTTTTTCATAGATCATTATGTTTAATCTTTTAGGAAACCAGTTAAATATCCTGGATCTGACCTTATCACAAAAATAGGCTAAAAAATTCCATTAGTCACTGGAGTTAGTCACTTGTTTCAAAATTATCATTCAAGTTATATTTGTTTCAGAATTGTCACTCAAATTATATTTTTTTACATTTATGGTCACTAGCGGTGACTAAAAATGAAAATAAAAGACCAACATTAGTAACCACCGGGGAAACAAAATAACTATTTTGATACAAAAATTAAATAAATGGCATTTTTGAAACAAATGACCAACTTCAATGACTAACCATGATTTTTAGTCCACAAATATATTATATTAAGGTGGTTATCTCTTTATTGTACATATAGGGGACCGTTATTAGCTATCGATTGGAATGCACATAGGTACTTTAGAAATGGCTACTGAAACGTTTCAAGAGAAGGCTTGTCCCACAGCCCACACTATATATAGTGGAACATGCAACTACATCCAGGGTAAACAAAATCTTGAAAGATCTTTGACTTATCTAGAAATGATCAATTATGGATAAGAATTTTATGTCTAAAATCTGGGTTCGGACAATGAAAGTTTATCCGATTAATATCCAGATTATATTCGGCTTTAGATATTCGGACAAACCTATCAGTTTAGGATAAAGAATATTCGTCCCATTTTGAATCCTGGTCGGACCCGGGATTGGACATTGAAACAATTCAATAAGATTCAGATACTGAAAATTATGAATCCTGATCGGTTAATGTGGTCGGATATTTAAAAAAAAAAAATGTCTTAAAAACAGGTTAATACCGGGTCAGATCTGGTTTACCAAGTTGTCCTTAAATTGTATTGATTAGAACCGGGTTCATATTCGAATTAGCATAGGCCTCCGTGTCTAGGTCTCACAGATTATTAGTTGCCATTAAACTTTCTCCTGACGAATTTGACACCCCTATCTGTATTCAGACGACGTCGGATATCTTAATACTTTGGCATGCGTATTGGTGTAGAACCAGCTGAAAGTGCAGTGCTAAGTGGAGAAAAAGCTGGTGAGCTTCCATCGAGTTTTTGGCAATTCAATTGGATAATAGAAATGTACTTATGAATGATATGTATGTGAGACAGGTCCACATGAAATCCACGGAACTGTAGCTGGATTTGTTCTTCCTGGTCTAGATGTTGACATAGTGGATGGAGTTATAACAGTAAGTCCAACTACTACAGCAGGCCAGGAAGCAATTGAGATGGCTAAGCTACTTGCGTCAAGAGAAGGCTTGTTGGACGAGATGCAATATGATACGATCATTTTGTTTAATTGTGTTTTTTAGTTACTTTATTTTGTGCAGGTTGCGATTTCTTCTGGCGTTGCAACAATTGCTGCTAGAAAACTTGCAAAGACGCCTGAAAGTTCAGGCAAGGTCTTTTTGGTAAGTTTACGAAAGGGAGAACGTTACTTGTCCACCGTGATATTTGATTCAGTCAGGCCTCAAGTAGAAAATATGAGCTGTGGCCTGTGTGATTAACTATACGATTCAATCCTAAGTTTGCAGTGATTTTGGCGATCATAATTGACACGAAACGTGGCTCATCACATCATATCATTTCTAGTATAAGTTTGCGTTCTTGGTTTCGATTTGAATCCCAAAAGTTTCCATAAGATGGAGTGAAGCTTATAAACAGAAGTTCATTCATACATGTTACTATATGGAAAATTATTCAGAGAGACCGTTTGTTTCAATTGTTTGAAAAATCAATTGAAATAGTTATGAGTTGATAACGCAACTGATAACTATGATTATTGACATTAGCATCTATGTCTATACCGATATCTGGTTATAAACAATAACCAGTATTCTATATATAACGTGTATCCAAAACGCGTTGGATTCACTCAAAGGTCATGTTTTCTGCCTCATGTCTTATCGAATCAAACATTACAGTCGAAAGATACCTCTCTCCGCCGCTGGGAAATATGACCTGCGTACCAAATATTTTTAACCACTCATATTCGAGATATCTGTAATTCAATGTACAAGTGTCAACTGCTAAGTAGTAAGTAATTGCATTACCACAATGAGTTTGCCTGCATTTTCTGGTCTTTTCCCTAATTTGATTGCAGCGGCAGCTGCAGCACCAGATGATAGGCCAACCTGAAAAACATATCAACTTTTAAAGACGAGACCAGAAGTATAGATGCGAAATAATTAGGTATTAACTATCATACTAGCAAGCCTTCTTGTAATGCAAGGCGCTTAGCAGTTTCAATGGCTTCCTCGCTCGTCACCTGATATGTAAGACAAGACATGATCAAGAGATCTTATGAACAACAAAACTCATTTCTTGGAGAGGAAGTAAAAGCAATTTTACTTACGGTAACAACTTCCTCCAGCAGATCAAAGCCCAAAAGAGGAGGGATGAAACCACCTCCAATTCCTTGGATGAGATGCTTGCCTTCCACATACCAACCATATAAGTTTGCCAAGTCAGAAAACTCAAAAACTTGTAATTCAAACAATGAATTTTTGTCTCACCAGGCAATCCACCATTCAAGACTGCACTCTCCGCTGGCTCAACTCCATAAACCTACATGTGACAAAAAAACATGTTACATGAAGCTCTGTAGCCATGTTACATAAAAAATGTTTAATACCATTCTGATCGGACAATATAAAATATACCGACAAGTGCAAACAACCTTAATGTTCGGGTTTTTCTCCTTTAGATACCTCCCAGTACCCGTAACTGTACCACCTGTCCCTACAGCTGCCACAAATATATCTACTTTCCCTTCCGTGTCCCTCCATATTTCCGGGCCTGTGGTCTCATAATGTATCTACCAAAACAAATGGATTGGTGAGTCACTTACACATAGTACAAGATTACTTGCAAATCAAGTTATACCTTAGGATTGGCATGATTTTCTATTTGCCTGAGGATATGACCATTAGGGGTTTCTTTTAATATCTCCTCGGCTCTCTCTATAATCCCGATAAATCCCTTGGCTGGATCAGTGAGATGCAATTCAGCTCCAAGCGCGAGTAGCACGATCCGTCTTTCCAAACTCACTGATGCTGGCATCGTTAGAATAACTTTGTAGCCTCTTGATGCCGCTATGCATGCAATTCCAATCCCGGTATTACCACTCGTAGACTCCACTATGGTGGACTTCACTCAAAAGTACAAAACAAGTAAATTAATACATAAAACAATAACTTGGACTGATATGATTAAAGATTGATAAAAGAAAAAATTGCAACACACCTTTCCTGGAGTAATCAAGCCTCTATCTTCTGCATCTTTAATCATGCCATACGCAGTCCTGCTTACAAAAGTTGTCACAAAATTTATCAACAAAAAACAGAACAAAAGAAAGGAGAAATATACCTCTCTTTAATACTAGAACAAGGTTCCATCATCTCTAGCTTTGCGGCTATTCGAGCCACACAGCCATCCACCACATGGTTCAGGTATACGATAGGAGTATTTCCTACTAACTGATAAAATAAAGACTATGTTTTCGTTAGAACATTAACAGATCAGGTAAAAACTGCTACTATTTTATATAACTTTTGAGCATGTTACTTTTACCAAACAATACTCACTTGAGTAACATCTTTCTTGATGAAGCATTTTTCCTCGTCCATATCGAATGATTATAAGACCTGCAAATTGATCAGAAAGTAAAAAGGGTGAGGAAATCTCTCCCATAATAACCTCTATACGATTTCATGAACATCAAAGACTGATTTTTTTTCATTTAGCATTAACAAAACAAGCTTTTTAGAAAGAAAAAAAAAGTAGCAACAAAACCTATTATAAAATATTCAGACTTTTGAAAGGTATCATACTAAAAATTCAAGAACATCCAGTGCTCATCTCAAGAAACATTACAAACTCAAAACTGTTTGAAGAAATACCCCAATGAAAAATACAAGAAGAACAAAGAAACAAAGAGGTAAAGACAAATAAAGACCTATTACAAGAAACACGTAGACTTGTGGCTCTACCTAAAGATAGAGTTAACGATAAAAAAAGAACATATGATTCAACCACATTCTTAGAAATATTTGTCTGACGATGATACTACTTCTTTTGGCTACTACTACAAGTTGCATAACCCTTAGCAAGTCCAAAACATAATCAAGTGCTATATAGTACATATCAATTGGGGGATCCTAAGAGCCACTATTGTTCACATGACGACAATTCAGATTTTATTGGGTCGAATGAAACTATGCTTTCAAGTTTTAAATTTTGATTTCATAAACTCTAGTGGAAACTAAAACTAGTGCGATTAGAAACTAATTACTATTTCGCTTTCTTTTGTAATCAGAGTCCACTAACGTAAGCCCACCAAAGTCTAAGCTTTTTAAGAAATTGTATCACACTCTCCTTTGTAGATCGTACCGCTTCCCCTGGTATTTTTTTAAGTTAATAGTTATTTTTCTCTTAAAGCTAATTGAAAATTCAGATTTCAACTGTAGAAAAATAGAGGCTTGATCCATTTAATCTATATATTAAGGATAAATACCTAAAACAATTAAGGAAAATATCTTAAATATTTTTATATGTAACCAAGTTAATGTTTCTTTATTTATTTTATTTTAATTTTTAAAGGTCGGTATCTTTTAAATCGTAACTCGGAAAAATAGTCCGAAATACCATTGGTTTTGTTTTTTTTAAGACAAACAAAACTATTACCATTCATGATATGTTTTGAATTTTTTTTAAAAAAATTATATTTTACACACGTTTCTTAGTTATATAGTTTCGCATCTAGTGACTCGTTTCGCATCTATCAAAATAAATAAGGTTTCGCATCTATCAAAACAAAGAGGTTTCTCATCTAGCAAAATAAAGAAGGTTTCGCATCTATCAAAATAAAGAAGGTTTCGCATCTATCAAAATAAAGAAGGTTTCGCATCTATCATAACGAAAAAGGTTTCGCATCTTCTTCGCGAAACCCTAAAAAATTTAAAACTTTAAAAGTCTGTATCTTTTAAACCGTAACTCGAAAAAAAATCCAAAAATACCGTTGGTTTTGTTTTTTTAAGACGAACAAACTAGTACCACTCATGATATGTTATGAATTAAAAAAATAGAACAAATAACGTTTCGCATCTATCAAGAACGTGTTTTTTTGCATCTATCATTCCAGAAAGATTACACGTTTCGCAACTATCAGTAGGTACAGGTCCAAACATTTCGCATCTATCACAAAATATGTTTTGCATCTACCAGTGAAAAAACATACAGGTTTCGAAACTCCTTCACTGAAAAACCTACGCGTCTGAAAATCCCAAAAACACAAAATAAAACACTAAAATCAACAAAACATTAATACAATGCTACAAATAAACTACATTACCATAATTTGAACTCAAAACTAACAAAAATTCGACTCAAAACACTCGTAAACAGATCTTAAAAAATAGAGATTTCAAGCTCAAAGTTTCAAACACACAAAACATTGAGTATCTTCGCATAATCAAGTAAAAACACAAATCAAAATCATATGAAAACAAAAGAAAAACAAAAAATCGAGTAAAAAATGAAAGAATCGCCTAATACAGAGTTGTTTTATAACTTGTATTCACGAATAAAGAGAAAAAAATTGGGGAAAAAGGTGAAGAATAGACTAAGATAAACTCTTAGATTTCCCATATGTAAACAACAAATATGGATTAATCACCTTCCAAAAAAAGCAAAAGTGTTGATAACACATCGCCAATAGTGGATAAATCACCTTACAAAAAAGAATGTATTGAAGAGGTGGTAATTATTTCTTCAGTGGAGGATAAACCAATTCAGGTTGATGATGATCCAATACAGGTCAAAGATACAAAAATCCATATTGAGGAAGCACCAACCCATGGTAAGAATGTTTTAGTCTACATTGAGAAAGAAAAAATTTAAAAACAAGATGCACAAATTTATATAATTGATGCACAAGATGAAGTAATTTACATATATTTTAGTTTTTTATTTCATTCGCAATTTGCGATTATATATTTCATTCATTTGTGATTCACGATTTTATGTTCCCTATATTTGCGACTGGCGATTATGTACTACATTTGTTTGCGAGTCAAAAATGTATATTATCTTTGTTCATGATTCACATTTGTATCTTGCATTTAACTTCATTCTTTCAAATTTATTTACTTTACAGACTTAAGATGATGTGATCTCAGGTGCACTACAAGTTCAAGAAGATTATGAGGAAATGCATGTTGAAGATTAGGATAAGGTGCAAGATCAATAAGATGTGGTCCATACAATTTGGATGTATCTTCTATTATACATGATGCAACACATAAGATGATGTGGTCAAGGGTAAGGTTCACGTTCAAAACCAACATCAGAAGAATGAATTTATTAATTTATCATAGGTTAAAAATCATGAGATACTAGAGGATACACATCATGACAAACTAAATGTTCAAAACAACAAGGAGAAACAAAAGGTGAACAATACAAAGGTTTTGTAAAACAAAATATTTTTTTGAAAATAAGTTAATTATGTGCTCTTGGGAACATACATGTTTTTTTAAATGATTTTTGTTTTAAAAATGTTAGCCGTGCTCTTAAAAAAATTGTAAAATCCTTCTATTTAATTTATATCCTCTTTATTCTCAATTCATTCTCTTATTCGTTAGCAAATCTTATTCCTTCTATTATTCAATTAACGTTTTTCTATATATTGTTTTGTAGAAGTTGAGAGGAGATATAGATTGGGAAAATTTTGACGAGAGAACATAGGAGTAGTACTTGAGTGTGAGAAAATAGATTGGGAGGTTAATAACCCAAAAATGCTAATTAACTTCAAATAATATCACAAATTAACTAAGAATCAAAGGAGTATAAAATAGAATGATCATATGGTATGGTCAATTTTAAAAACAACGATCAAAATTTTTATTAGTGAATTGATGGGCGTAGCTATTGAAGACCGGTTTGACTACAAAGTAAACAATATCATTTTTATTTGCTTTTGATATTATTACCTCATTTGCGATCCACATTTATTATCATTCACTTTAGGTATTGTCACTTCGTTTGCAATTCATATTTCTCCTATAAATTATGATTTGGAAACATGATCCACATATCATTAATGGTTATATACACTTAATACTTTCACAAAAAAGCTATGTTATACCCTCATATAACTTTGACAATAAATTAGCAATATCTGGTAAATGAATAACTATTTCAGGACATATAGTGGTAAAAATCTATATAATTTTCTAATATATATTGACCATTAAAACACAAACAAAAATCTAAAACATAATGTTAATACAAACATCGATACAACATGTGATATATTTTAGAACTATGGTTGATTATGTTTGGTGTACGCTTAAAGGAGATTATAATTATGCCATCCTTCCAATTTATATAGCACCAAGAAATGGAATAAACCACTAGTTATTGTTGATAATAAATCTCAAAATATAAGAAACGATAGACTATAACCCTTAGTGCAAAAATCAAAATACACAGGAGATAAAATAAAAATGACATCATAAATATTTTTAAGTAATCTAATATTCATAATTACATCATAGTTACCTTCGCACTTGCATAATGTTTATTCTCATTTTCGTGATTCGTGTTTCATATCACATAATGATTCGTGATTCACAACTTAGTATCATTATACATTGTGATTCGTATTTGGTATTACTTTGTACTTTGCGTCTAGTATTACCTAGTGATTCATGTTTCATATTGACAAAATGATTATTGAGGAAAGATTCAGCATTTACATCGTGATTTTTTATTCGTAATTAATTGTACTTATGCATCATGATTCACATTCAGTATTACTCAGCGATTCGCGTTTGATATTAATTCGTGATTCGGTTTCTAACATTTTTGACCCAACTATTTTCATTTTAAATATCTCTACAAATAAAATCTTACTCACCAAATCTTACAATAAAGTTAAAGATCCCAAAAAAATCACATAATAATAACTACGAATACTAATTATGGCGTACTAATATGTAAGTATGTTAGAGATTTTATCAAAAATGGAATAATTGACGTAACTTACAACAAATACATTACAACAATAGAAGATCATATACATTTGATATATATCTATAATGATACAAATACTAAAATTGATCATAACTGATATAGTTCAAACATGAATGTTATTATGTAATATTATATGATCTAATTAGAATTTTAAAAACAACGCTATTCGTAAATTAAATTTATTTACAAAGTATTTATATATATATCATAATTCGCGTTTAACATCGCATCATGATTCACGATTTTTTATTAAAATTTTAATAACATATTTATTATTATATAAGTATTCATAATTCAACACTTAGTAGTTGTATGGATCATAGTACGCGATTTTGGTTACTTTGTATTTATGTTTTGCGACTTGCGATTATGATTATATAAGGATTCACAATTCAACACTTAGTAATTGTATGGATCATGATTTGTGATTTCGGTTACTTAGTATTTGCGATTATGATTATATAAGGATTAACAAATCAACACTTAGTAATTATACGGATTGTGG
This sequence comes from Limnanthes douglasii subsp. nivea, assembly GCA_036936605.1. NCBI lineage: Eukaryota > Viridiplantae > Streptophyta > Magnoliopsida > Brassicales > Limnanthaceae > Limnanthes > Limnanthes douglasii. The sequence continues at coordinate 199,112,311 of JAUPFV010000004.1, read as the reverse complement.
TTCACGATTATGGTTACTTATTGATATGGCATGAAATATTGTTTAAGTGGAGCGCGACCAAAACTAAGTAAAGATCTACAACTTTAGCCTTATATAATTAATTTAATCCTGAATGACCTTGACTAGGCCTAATGGTCAAAAGAAACTTAGGATTTCCTTGAGACATAGGAAATATTTCCATGAGACATGGCCAATCTTTCCTTGAAACCTAGCCAAGCTTGCCCCGAGCTCTGGGCAAGCTTGTCTCACGAATAAATCTAAGTAAACTAGCCAAACAAAAGACCAAGTTACCTAACCATTATATGACGGACAACTAGAATAAACCTGGATGGAAGGTCAAATATGAGTCCCAAAATCTCGGCTTTGGTGGCCACCTTAGCCACTTGGCCAATGCCAAAGTGTCCAGCTCAGTCAGACTTGGCCGACCAACCTTAAGTAACGTGATGGTCACATAAGGCCAGATTTCGCCAAACTTTGCCAAGCTTGCCTCAAGATATGACCAAAATTATCCCAATGGCCAAATTTGGCCAAGCTTGCCTCAAGATATGACCAAAATTATCCTAATGGCCAAAATTGGACCAATATGAAGGAATCTCCTCCCAAAGCCTACTCGACTTAGCAAAGCCTCATCTGGTTTCTCGTTGCAATCTAGAAGGAGCGACTCCTAAAACTACGTAATAAGTTTACAACAAGCATGTGTTTGATTCCTCTGTGATCATTGACCAACACATATAGCCTATGTCATTTCCCTCTCTCTCGAGTGCTTTTAAAGTGTATGAAAATCGTGTTTGAAAATATCTAGAAGTCGTGTATAATATTGTACGATAAAACAACCCCCAAAGACGTACCTTAATCTGATAAAGCATCCCGAGAGCCAGAAAAGGCTGCACCAATGAGGAGACAATAACCAAAGATCCCTCTGAGTCAAGACCACTATATAAAGAAGATAATACCTCATTTTAGTGTAAAGTGAAAGTATGAGAGAAAACAATAGCATCAACAACAAGAGGATTGGCTTTGTAATCCATATTATCAATAAAACACAAGTGTTCTTTATACATTAATTCAAGTTCTTGTAATATTTAGTACATATATTTATCTACTCAAACATCATGGTTCATTAGGTCTGGGTGATTTTTCCTCCACCATTGTGGGTTCGTTTTTGGGAACGAATGAGCCAAAACGATAATAACCTTCCACCCTTGTAATTTATGAATCTACATCCGAGAAAAATGTTCACTACCATACCAAGGGTATCAGTGTAATAGTTTACCTCATCTCTAGAGGTAAGCATCGATTAAGAACCTGTTCACTCTGTCAAAGTGGAAAATCTTCCTTAATGTGGAATACTACATTACCACGTCTACCGCTCTCACAAACGATTCTTACTAGTGAAAGAGCTGATAAACTTTCTCAGCAAGAAAGCGAGCTCGTGGTAGCCCAAGAAGTGACCGGACGATTGTGTCCATCACTCGCTCATTCAAGAGAGACTTATCAGGGTTTTACCTAGAATTACATGGCTCGAGAGGAAGAATGAAGTCACCCTACGAAGGTGCATCATCCATCACTTAGCATGGCCCCCCCATTTTCAAACCCAAAACCAACCACCAGACAAGGAACCTAAGAATGATTGATATCTAACGACAAGTAGATTGAGAACCTTGATCAAAGGGCCAAGTTTATAGTGTGGTTATCACGAGACGAAGATGGAAAAAATTATACCAGTATACCTTCCTATAGTCTCCCTTCACAATCTCGTCGTCGGACAACATGGTAGCTTCACTCTGATAAAACATCATCGACTTACCAACAACATGTGAAATACGTGGTTGGAGATAAAGTGGGGGATATAAGGGAATACCCCATGAAATTTTATAAAAAAACAAACATAAGACTCGCAGAACTTGCAGGGTGGTTAGCCCTCGACGGAACGTGTTGCTAACAACAAGTCGAAACTATCAAATGATGCCAAAGCACAACCTATGGAAGAAACTGGTCGCTTAAGGCCAGCTTGGCCAGACTTGGCCAACTAGGGTCGCTTAAGGCCAGCTTTTCCAGACTTGGCATAATGACCTGATGGTCGTTTAAGGCTAGACTTAGCCAAGTTTGCCTCGCGACATGGCCAAAATTGGCTCGATATTCTCCTGATGGCAAAAATTGAACAAGTATCGAGAAATTCTCCTCCCGAAGTCTATTCGACTTAGCCATACCTCATCTGGTTCCTCGTTATAATTCGAAAGAAGTGACTCGCAAACCCGTGCAATAATCTCACAATGAGCATGTGTTTGATACCTCCGCGATCTTTGATCAACAAAAGAAAGTTTACTAATAAAATGTTTACAATTACATCAATTGATATTGATCAATTTTATCTAAGAGGTTATTAGTAATGTGATAAGGAGTAAATAGTTTTTGGTAGTTAGTAGAGAGATAAAAGAGTTGCTTAAGTAAATGTTTAGAGAGAGAGTCTGATTTTTGTAGTAAAGGTTTCATGCCATATATATGTCTTTAAAAAACCTTTTATATGATGGAGTATTGTAATGGGCCTAATGGTTCGAGCCAAGTCCATGGGCTAATCTTCAGTTACCAAATATCATGTTCTAAAGCCCATCAAGCCCATTAACTAATAAATAAATAAAATAAAATAACAAAAACCTTAAGTATACAAAATATATGAAAAAATAAATATTAGTTTTTTTCTCATTTGTCGTTTTAAATATGTATACCCTTATAAGATTTCCCCCTTAGCCATTTCCGAGACATTTTGAGAGGGCTAACACAGAAAAACTTCGTATACGGGTTAATTACCCCCGCTAGGTATGGCCTTTTGAAGTTTGCTTCAAACTGTTCATAAAAATAATCTAAATTTATCTAATGGACTCATTTGGGCATAATGGTGGTACTTTTTTATGACTGTAAACTAGACATATTATTGGACATGTGTTATCAGTTCATTAAAACCACAACATTGCTCTGCCATAGATAAGGCATATCAACAGTTGGACATGATTCCACTCCCCTAGTAATTATAGTCATTGGAGGTGTTAGCACTTCTTTAAAACCAAATCTGGTGGCCTTTTATAGTTTATTATATACGTTTTCCCCTCATTATCTTACTATAGCAATTTGTAGAGAGAGAAAGTTCACTTGTATAGAGAAATTGAGTTTTCTGACCACCCCAAAGTTAATCACTGGCACTAATTTTTTAATTTTCACCATTATTAAAATCGTAGATTCAATTTTCGATGATACTCTTTTGTTGTATCCTCACTTCCAGAACTACTTTAACCAACTGGTGTTTCTATTTAAAAAAACCAAGTAGAGAAAGAAAGCTAGATTAGTTTCATGGTTGCCCGCATTTGAAGGTATAGTCAATGTCTCGCAAATGATCGATTATGGGGGTGTTTATCCATACAACAGACAAAGCATCCCATCAGAACCCTCCTTCACCACTCAATAGTTTACCTCAAAAAAAATTTCATGAATACCACCACAATTCCAAGAAGCCACTAGTCGTAGACGTCCTTCTACCTTCAAATTTATGGGCTCCGATATAGGAAAACTCATCACCAAGCTTGACCGTTCCAACTAAATTTCACACAAACCCACCTTCCGGGGACCATAAAATCATCTAATAGACTTAGTCTTCTCTTGACTCTCCATCACAACAGCTAAATAGAGAGATAAAGGTAATATATCTCATTAGACATAACCTTTGGGATCCATTCGAGGGAATTGGAGGATGTAGATGAATAAGTGAGGGATCTCCTCAGAAGACATCTGATCAATCCGGGAAGAATCTCAACATTTCGAAGTGGGCTAGAAAGCAAACTTTGAAGGTTAAATATGATAGAGGTGGCAAGGTTAAAGCCACTGAAGCAGAGGCTGAAATATTTCCTCCATCACTGGTCAGACGTGTAAAGCCTAACTTTCAAAAGATTAGCTTTAAATATCTTCTAGCCCGTGATAAAAATCTTATAATTATTTTCAAGATAGTGAGCTAAATGTCATTCGTGAGAAGTGGGGGTTCTCGAACGAGGTGGAGGTTCAGTTACTCATTCAAGGAAAAACATCGATGAATTATGGTCCAAGGGAATTAGTTGTCTATCCAGACGTGTTGAATTGGGGTCTCCGGTTTTCCTTAGACTCGGAAATTTACAATTACTATTATTTGGTGGGACGATACCCAAGCCAGGCTAGTCCAAATACTTGGTTTACCCTAATGTCATGTATAATGGTATCTAGGTTATCAAAAATTCAAATATCAATGGAGTAATTCGCTCCTATTGTTAGGATGTCTTGAAATTCGTGGATCTATTTATACTTCTATAAAATGGGTGATGAATACTAGATTGTGGATGACATCTGCTCTATGACGACGTGCCCTTTAAGTTGATAAAGTAACACGACAAGCTGACATACACGATGTTGTGATTCCTAAAATTCTATTTTAAGTTGGAGAGGGAGATTAAAGCAAAAAAAAAAGATAATTGCCTCACTTGAAGAAGAAAGTAAAAATCACTAAGAGTCCTTCGAAGGGGAGAAAACGCGTACTAATGGGTTAGTAAAAGAGTTCAACTTGGTCAAATATGAGCTCACGAAAGCTAAAATATACTTATAAAGGGTTAGAGTTATCTAGTTTCAGGAAATTAAGAAACTAGAAGATCAACAAACTAGAAACAATGTTGTCATGGAACTCTTGTCAAATGAGCTAAAATGGAAAAACGCCCTTGCTAAGAAGTAAGAAGGGGAGCTAACCATTGTCAAAACCCAAGCTGTCAAACATAAAGAAGATGAAATGGATAAATATGTAGATGATATCTTAAAGTCCTTATTTAAGCGGGATGCTTCAATTAAGTTTGACATGGTGTTAGATTTTCACAAGGCATTCTCCAAGCTGAACCATAGATCTTTGTGGGAGTTGGTCAAAGAGTAATTATGGTCCAATGATATTCTCATAGCTGATCAGTTAGGCATATCTATGGACTGATCTAGCAATATTTCGGAAGAGAGCGATGAGAGAGCTCCAAATATGGGATTTCAGAGGAAGAGAACACCAATGAGGGTGAGCCCGAAGGCAAGTAAATTCATATTTTGCTGTGTCTAAATCCTTAGCATATGTAAGGTATTTTGTTGTATTTTGTTCGGATTCCAGTAAACCCTTAGTTTATCCAAGGAATTTCGTAGTATTATATATTCGGATTTTTTTATAAACCCTTGGCACAGCTAAGGCATTTTGTACTCGGTGTGTTATTAATGAATCAATGATATTTTGTGTCTTTTCACTCAAAAGTAATCCATTCCGAGTTATATTCATCAATTACTTTAATCATTCGAAGGTAATCCATTTGAATGTATATCAATCAATTACTTTAACCATTCGAAGGTAATCCACTTGAAGGTATATCAAGCAATTACTTTAACCATTTAAAGGTAATCTATTCAAAAGTATACCAATCAATTACTTTAACAATTGTAATGTATTCCTTTCAAATGTATATCAATCAATTACTTTAAATATTCGAAGGCATATTTGACCATAAAAATATGTTGAGTTAATGGTAAGTGTGTATGTTTTTTAGGGAGTAAGTAATATCTAATTAGAAGTGTTATAAGTGTTTCGAGAAAGAGAAAGTTGTTTAAGCTTCAGAAAGTTAAAGTGATCAAGTAATAAAACTATTCAAAAAGTATTTTGTCCTCTTATTCCCAAGGCAAGTACACTTATTTATAGGCGAGGTAATTATATGTAAAAGAATTAGTTAGTCATGTGGATACTTCATCCCACTCTACTACTTTGTACAAACATATTCATTACAAATTACACATTTAGTCCTTTATATTTACATTTTACCCAAAATCTCTCTAATACTTATGAAATACTAAACTAAATGATTATTAAGTAATTATTTGCATTCCTCAATTATTTATATCATTATCAATAGCCCTCCTAGTCCTTGCGAAGAATCTTGAGGAAACACTAAAATTTGTTGTGTATGAACCACTTTCTATCGTCTTGTTGTAAAAAATGCTCTAAGACCTCGTCAAAATCACTCTAAGATATTGTCCACCTAGTGATAGTTATGCCTTTTTTTACTTTGAATCAATAGCCCTTCGAAATTTATAAGGAGCGTAACAATGGATTTCTTAGAATGATTTAGAAGGCAACATCAACATCTAGATACATGCACCGCTTCATTTTAACGCATTACACCTGTCAACCTACCTCGAATTATATCTAGAAGGCACCTGTTAACTGTCGAATCAAATTCTACCCAATAGACGTTTGCCAAACTCTCAAACTTCTCCCTCAAAAAGGTCATACACATCTTCTCCATTATTCTTATAAATATGCATTCACTACTCATATCACCTACTACTATTAAGTTCTAGAGATAGAAAAATAAAGTTCGTCGATCTAGTTGCTCTTCAACTGTCACCACCGTGCTTAGTCCTTGAAAATCGTATCCGATCTACTTCTGATCTACTCTTATCTGGTTTATGTTTACCTAGCAAACTATTGGGATTGGCTTACCATTGCAAAGAGAGCTTTTAAAAGAGAAATTGTCGATATCATTGGCAATAAACCTCATAAAATCACTCAAACCTTTACGTACGGCCCCTGGACTCATACCAAAAAATCATCCCCTTCTGTAGTCCTTAGAAGCTTTTCAAGTAATCCTTCTGATCTAACTCCCAAAGCTTTTTTCGTAAAAACTACCTCAAACTTAATCGCCTCGAATAAGCAATCAATCGCCCCGATCAAGTAAAGGAATACCTCATCGTAAAATTAGGTTCATTGCTATGGGCGACTCCGAAGATATCAATAGTTAACAAATCAATCTCCCTTAAACCCTAAAGAAAAAGCCACTACAAGACCTCATTCCTCGAAGGGAACGTTTGGGACAAGCAAGAAATCACAGTGGATTCACTAAAAAAAATCTTCAAACACATCCAGCAATTCACTTGATATACCTACTACTACAAAAGATCTCTCTCAACGCCAAAAGCAACGCGCCACCACAACTGAACCTCCCCAACTCTGAGATAAAATATCCAAAGAGGCTGCTTAATCAGAATCCAGCAGTCTTTGGTGCGTATGAATTGACAGTCTACCTAAAGATTCTGAACTAGGGCCTTTGGTCCCCACCGGACCCATTAGTAGTAGACTATTTTGACATCGTCGACCTCTGCTCTAGCCAAGAAAACCCAACATTTGGTTTACGTTGCTATCTAGTATCATAGCGTCAAGGCTTGCCAAAATCTCTATACCCATAAAGCATTTCACAAACAAAACCGATCACTCAAAAACCCATGTTCTTCAATTCTATTATTTGACCCTCGAAAACTCATTGAAGATAATCGATGATCTCCTTGAGGCAGTTAAAACATGGAAGCATAATTGTTTTTATGGCTGCTGGAAAAATGACAACGAGATTTTGCTAGAGAATCCTCAAGACTGTCTCTCAAATGAAAGAGCACAAGTAAGTTGCATGATTTTCTTATTCATTTTTTTCTCAATCATTACTAACTTAAGTTTTATTATACAAAAATTTCTAAGTGATATCAGATTCATCACGCTGTTATCGAGGAGACCTTCGCTCAGCTAAGTAAATGGGCAGCACAAGAGTGGTCAAATGAATTCCACAAGGCTTTTGACCCTCTGAACTTTGTTCAGAGTCGTATATGGAAGATCTCCCCATAATTTGTTGTGTCCTCATATAAATTAATGGAACTTTCATGAGTGAGGAGACGCTGTGAAAAGATTGGCTGCTCCAGGTGCACGTATTATACTTCCTGCTCGGAATAGGGCCCCAAGCCATAAACCAAGCAATGATTCAAGAAACAATCTCAAGGTCCTTCGTCCTAAAGGAAAAATAAGGTGAGACCAAAAAAGAAATCGAAGAGGAAGGCTACATAATTTTTTACCCCTAATATTGAGCAGTCCCAAGCCGAAGTGTCCAAATAGAGAAAAACGTAGTTGCTTCAAAGAAAAATAAAAGTTGCTCCTCGAAAACACCTACTAAAACTGCTCCATAGGATGTCATTGATGTCTCATCCTCAAATCCAACAACGGATGCCGAATGGGGAGAAAAGGAAAATGAAGATCAATATTTTTTATATACGGAGCCCCATCTTTAGGAGATTGAACATTATGTTGCTAATTTGGGAAATAATTTCCTCGGAGAATTTAGGAAATAATATTCAATATACTGAATTAGTATTGGTTAACACTCGACCTACATTGCATCAAACACACGGTCCAGCTTGTCCTCGGGGTACTCATTCTGGCGCTTCTGTCGTGGAAAGATGTTTTCCTCCATACCCCTCCAATGAACCATCCAAATGCGTTATGAACTTACTTTTTTATTTTTACAGACCTTCAAAGTACTGCCAAAAAGATAAGTGAAGAAGTTTTATCCGCTCGAAATTGATTGGTGCATTTTGCAAAGGATGTGATGTGGTGGAAAACAAAAGCTACCAATAACGAAAAGTGGACTGATATTTCTAACAAAAATTTGATTGAACAATTTCAAGCCTTTCAAGAGAACATGTCGGAATTTTCTAGTAGGGCTATCCGAATAAAATATCACTTGACCTCTCAGCACGGAATAGAATTGGAGCAACTGAATTTAAAGCATAAAACTTAATTAGATGAGGAGCATGTCATTCAGATAGCACTCAACAAACTGTACAAAGAAAATGAAGAAGGAAAAAAGAAGACCCTTCAAGACTGAGAATCAATCAAAGCTAAATCTGAGAATGAGAAAACTGCTACTATAAAGGATGTTGTGAATGATAGTGCAAGTGATTATCTCAAAGCTTTAAAGACTCATAAAGAGGAAATTAAAATTTCCCTAATGCTAGACTTCCACCATAGGTTCTGAAAGCAAACATTTCAGACTATTGGTACTTAGTGCCATAAAATAGACGCCCAAATGAAGCCTTCGTTACTGCTACAAGTGATTCAGAGGAGTCTGAATCCGAAGAAAATAGAGACAACAAATATGCTTCATCGGATAGTGAAGTTTCATAAAGCAATGGTAGCTCCTCGAAAGACAACTCAAATGAATCAACATATGGCAATAAAAAGAAGTACAAATCAACTGTCTCTTTGTGTTTAGAATTTTTGTATTGGTGCAAATGACTATCATATGTGATTTTCAGAATTTCTATATGTGCTTATCGTGTGGTACTTTTTGTACTTGTAATTGCTTATCACATAACACTAGTTTTTTTAAATGTTAAATGTTGATTCCATTTTTCAACTTATCTTTATTAATTATCTCGCCACTCACATTGGCACTTTGAAATATCATTTGATAGATGTTATCACTTCGGATTATACCGCCACTCACATTGGCACATTGAAATATACTCTAATAGATGTTAGCACTTCGAATTATATTATCACTCACATTGGCACTTTGAAATATACTTTAATATACGTTAGCACTTCAAATTATATTACCACTCACATTAGCACTTTGAAATATTCTTTAACAGATGTAAGCACTTCAAATCATATCACGACTCATATTAGCACTTTGAATTATATTTTAACAGACGTTAGCACTTTGAATTATACATTTTTATAAATTATCTCAAGGGTGATCAATCAATTACAAAATAAAATTTCATTTTTTCAATAACCTTGTAAGTTCATAGGTGAAATAAATTATCATATATATGAACAAATTTATTTTTCCCAACATAAAATGTTATACTCATAATTTATTTATTTTTTTCCCAACAAAAAACGATTATATTTATAACTCATGTTATATGGGAACCTCATTAAAATATTCATGAACCATTAGGAGAGGAAATAGTATGCCACTGGAAAATATACAAATGAAAAAATAACCATGTCATAAGTGTGTAAAGAATTACTCACAATACAATCATAAATTCTCAATATTCCACGGGTGTTGTAAAAAACTTCCCTGTTTATCTTGGAGACGATATGTCCCTCGCTTAACTTTCTCAACCACTAAATATGGTCCATCTTACCCAATCTTTTGTATTTTGTATGTAAAAATACCTTCCTTAAAACCATATCCCCTACTTTGAAGTCCCTTAGTTTCACAACCGAATTGTAATAGCTTCCGATTAAAGTTTGGTAATAGATTAAATTCAAATGTGTTCTAACCCATTTTTCCTCAAGAAAATCAGGCTCCGTTCGTTTAACCTCCTCATTATCGTCCTCAGAATAATTTATGTATCTTGTAAGAAGGAAGTGTCGATTCCATTGGACTTACTGTGTCCATCCCGTATACCGAAGAAAAAGAAGTTTCTTGAGTTCAGTTTGAGGGGTACTTATATTATTCTTCTCCTCATCGGAATGGCTCAAATGCTCGACGAGAATTTTTTCTAAAGCTTGAGCCTTGATATTTATTTGTGGAGTAAAATAAATTCCATAGTCCCCTAATTCTATGAACCACTAAGTCATCCTTACAACAACACCTGGTCTTTGTAATACATTTTTTAATGGAAATGACATTTTGACAATAATAGAATAAGCTTGAAATTAAGGGTGCATCTTTCTAGCAGATACAACCAAAGTCAAAGCTAACTTTTTTAGCTTCAAATATCCTTTTTCTGATGCAAGTAAGCTTTTACTCACATAAAACACCGATCGTGAATGTCCAACTACCTCCCTCACCAACACAGCACTGACAGCATAATCTGAAACGGCAACATACAAAAACAATTGCTCTTCTACTTGGGGCTTAGACAAAACCTCTAGGGATAATAAATGTTCTTTAATTTATTTTTTTAGAATTCCACCTCACACTTTGGTGTCCATGAAAACTCCTGTGACTGTCTCAATACTTGGAAGAATGGTGCACACTTATCTGAGGATCTGGATATGAACCTGTTTAGAGCTACAAGCATTGCTGTCAAAATTTGCACCTCTTTAATCGACCGATGAGTCAAAGATTTTAACTGATCAAGGTCAGCTTCTATTCTATTTTCACTTATTATATATCCCAAGAATTTCCCCGACCTGACTCTTAAGGTACAGTTTTTGGAATTTAACTTTAGGCAAATGGATTTTAAATTTACAAAAGTTTCTCCAAGTCACGAAGGTGTTCGTCATCTGCCAAGATTTTGACTAACATATCATCAATATAAACCTCCATATTCCTCCCAATTTTAGCGGCAATATAATTATTCACTAATCTTTGATACCTGGCTCCAGTATTTTTAAGGCCAAAAGGCATAACCAGATAATAGTACAATCCTCTATTAGTAATAAAAGTAGTACTTTTTCATCCTTAGGATTCTTTTGAATTTGATTGTATCATGAAAATGCATTTTATGAAAGAAAGAATCTTATTTACTGATTTTGGATCAACAAGCTGATCGATTTTTGGTACAGAAAATGGATCATTTGGGCATGCTCTGTTCAGATCATTAAAATCAACACACATCCTCTATTTTCATTCTTTTTTTTACAAGCATAGGATTCGCAATCCATAATGGATAATATACTTCTCGAATATGTCATACCTTGGATAGATGATCCACTTCTACCACAATTACCTCAGACATTTCTATTAAAACATTCCTCCGCTTTCGAATGATGGGTCTAATTTTTAGGTTAATGGGCAAGCTATGGCATATCACCTCGGAGGTAACCCCGACAACATCTTCGTTTTTCCAAGAAAAAACCTTTAATTTATTGGACAAGTAACTTAATAATTAACAACATAATATAGGCGACAACAACATCAATATACGCTAAATATTCTCATTAGAAAATTCATAAAACTCCGCATTTTCATCAGCTACTAATGAACCCGGTTTCTCCCTTTTGGATCATCCATCCTGCCAGCATCTGAGGAAGATCCTTATAATTGATATTCTGTCATTTGATCAACTGCGACATCCTTTTTGTATGTATAGTTGTCGCGTAACACTCTATAGCTACTTGATGATTGTCTCGAACTACACCGACGTGAACCCCAATCACATACTTCAAACACTAATGGATTGTGGGAGCTACCATCACTATCCTCTGATACGGATTTGGGTCTAATTATTCTGCAGACACATCGAACCCATCAAAAGTCTCTTATACCACTTTAGATTTGTACCTTTGAAAGTTTATAAAAAAAAACTATGTACACCAACTTGTCATCATCCTCGAAATTTATCATATAGTTCTTAAATTGTTCAATATGATCATCGGATCTTGTGTACCATCAAATTTATCTACCCTTTGAAATATCAAAATGCCTTGGAAGAGGCATTGACCTTATTTCAGACAACAAAGGAGAATTTCCCTAGTCTACTCCTTGAATGTATTAATTAGCCCAGTTCCACTTACCATAATTGCATATAAACTTTGGTCTACAGGATTGACGTGTGAATTAGCTTATTACCTTTGAAAAACAAATTCTCCATTACAAATCTATATTTATAATCTTTCTTAGATTTGTGCTCTCTTCAGGATTTCTGAGGTCGACTATCGTCCCTCCTCGAAGAACGCCTATATGGACCTCATTTCTTATAATTTTGAGAAAATTATTTAGAGTCTGGTTTACTTGTATCAGTCGAACTGTATCGATGCTTGTCTTTCTTCTCCTTCCAAGAGAAGTGATATCATTTTTCTTACTGAAACTGTAACTCTCGATGATCACTTCGTACTCAATGAATGTTATGAGACTCGTCATATGGGTCTTCTAAAAAAAATTTCTCATTTACTCGTCGCACTTCGGATCGTACCCTGGTGGACTGAAGCAATCGTTCCTTTTGATCAAGCTAATCGCTCAAATCAACTATCTTTTCTAGTAACTGGTTCATCCGATCTTCCATATTAGACTGGTCGCACTTACCATTTCTTTGCATTTCTCTTTGATTTTATTCTCTAATCAAACCTTACTCGAGCACCTTTTTCGTCATTATTGTTGGATCAGCTCGAATTTCAAAAAGGGATTGAATTTCTATTATTCGATCGTGTATTTTTAAGGTTTTAGATATGAAATCTAGGTACCAAACGTGCTCCCACGGTGGTCTCCAATGGTAAGTATGTATATTTATGAGGCAGTAAGTAATATTTAAGGAGAAGTGTTATGAGTGTTTCCAGAAAGAGAAAGTTATTCAAGCTTTAGAGAGAGAAATTAATCAAGTAATAAAAGTATATAAAAAGTATGCAATCATCATATTCCCAAGACAAGTGTACCTATTTATAGATGAGGTAGTTACATGTAACATAATTAGTTAGTCATGTGGATACTTCACCCCAATCAACTACTTAGTACAAACATATTAATTACAAATCATTTAGTCCTTTGTATTTACATTTTACACAAAATCTCTCTCAACTAGATGATTATTAAGTAATTATTTTCATTCCTCAATTATTTATATCATTATCATTAAGTATATAAAAAATCAAATAAGAATGGTTAAAGGAAAGATGATAGACTGCAAGTAATTTGGACACATAATTAAAACCTCTCCAAGCCACCAGGCTATGAAAGAATATGTCCTTAAATATCTACATAAGTGAAAAATAAAATAAACCTTTTATACAATTATTTAAGGTAAAACCTTAAGTGTTCGATGTTCCATGAGTGCATCAGAAATTTGCCTTCTTGAATTGGTTAGTCGATAAGTTCCAGGCTTGAATCTTTCAATTATCGTATATGTCCCTTCCCAATTGGGTGCTAGATTTCCTAACCTTTTATCTTTGGTATGTAAGAAAACCTTTTTTAGCACTATGTCCTCGACTTTGAATTTTATGTGCATATTTTCTTTTCATCAAGGTTTGATAATGGACAACCCTCAAGTAAGCTCTGATTCTATTTTCCTCAATCAAATCTAATTACACTCTTATAGTTGTATCATTATATTCTTCCGAATAAATTTTAATAATAAAATATAGGATAGGAGATTCAATCGATGTTATTGAAGTTATCTCATAAACCAAGGAAATTGAGATTCTTGAGTGGCATCGGGGGTAGTGTGATAAGCCAATAATACTCTTGTAAATAATTGGTCACTTACCTGTTGTCCCGTCTGAAATTCTTCTTCAAACCCATTAGAATGGTCTCATTGACAACCTCTACTTGTCCATTGACTTGAGGGTGAAAATGTTAAGAAAAACAATGTTGAATTCCTTTTGAACTACATAAAATTTTCATGCCTCTATTCTCAAAATGAGGGTCATTATCCATTGTAATGCTTCTAGGTATCCCAATTCTACAACATATGTTGGATATGATAAATTTTATCAGTGATTTGGAAGTAGTACCAGAGAAAGGCGCTGAGAACCCAAGGTTAGTGGAAAAATGTTGCACAACTTCGTCGTGACCAGGCTAGAGCTGATCGCGGTGAATTCGAGTTTGTGGCGATCAACTTTATGTTAGTCACAACTAACTTCCAAATAACAGTTATCTTTTGAAAGTAATTGTTCCAATGGGTGATTCGCCACGACCAAAGCAAGGGTGGTCGAGACAAAGTCTGACCGGTTGTGTTCTTATGAAATTCTGAGTTTCCAGTTGCTTGTAATAACTTTCTAAAAACGATCTAAACAATATAGTGATCATAATAATTCTTTTTGGAAAGCTTAGTTCCACGTATCTCAAGATTCACCATTATTTATGGTGACTCTCCGATGAACTTTGTCTTACCATAATTGTGAAAGTTTTTGTTTCCAAATTCTAAAATCTTCAACAGAAAAAAATGAAACATGTGTATCTTCAAAGAGTAGTTCGGATAAAAATCCGAGAGCATCATTAGTTTTGTCTTTTAAGAGGACCAAAACTAGATTAGTGAATGATATTTTGGAAAAAAAATATTTTTTTAAGAACTCGCTTTACCTTTTTGCACTATATTTCATCTTATGCTGGCTTCGGAATTCGCAACAAAAAAATCAAATTTAACACTAGTTTCGCATTTCATTTTATTCTAAATTCGCATTTCACATTTTCATTAAACCATGATTCACGATACATATATAAAAAAAAAAGCAAATTTAATAAATTTTATCCTGATTTCACAATTCGCATTGCACTATATTTCATCTTATGCTGGCTTCGGAATTCGCAACAAAAAAATCAAATTTAACACTAGTTTCGCATTTCATTTTATTCTAAATTCGCATTTCACATTTTCATTAAACCATGATTCACGATACATATATAAAAAAACAAATTTAATAAATTTAATAAATTTTATCCTGATTTCACAATTGTATATATTAAAATATTAAACGGATGGCTTAGGGGAAAAAAATAACACAATGGGAGGTTCATTTCACTATTTAGCCAAAAGATGTATCCCAATTTTCATGCTGAAGCAAACTGGAAAAAGCGTAGATTGTACACAAGAAACAATCCAAAAAAATTAAAGCCTAGAATTCTATATATGCTCTTAGATCTTAATAGAAAGACTGTAAAGTTTAGAGCTCGAATAGAAATTCATGACCTAATAAACAGAAACAAATTTCAACAGAGCTAAGTAAAGCGTGAACTCATAAGCCATCTAAAATCGCACTAATACAGAAAACATTCATTATTTCACTCAACTACATGTTCAAGAGAGGCGATTTCCCCGGTTTATTCTTCTAGACGACGAGCGGATCATATTCTTCTGTACGAGCGCTCAAATTTGACTCAGTTATCAAAAGAGACGTGGAAATAGGGGCGTAACTGGGCACCCACTCTATTTCCACTCTATTCTGTATATAACATTTTTCGAGTCCCTAGCCTAGTGAAAATATGAGTAGGAATCCAGAAGACTCGGGTTCCAAATCTATTACTGATACTTTAGCTTTATTATTGATACATCGATCAATAAAAAAACAAATGCGAGCTTGTAAATCTTAAGGAACATAGACGCTTTCCAAGCCAAGCTAATTATTATGACCGACTTAGGTTTATAATTTATAATTAATAAATTATGAACTTAGAAGATGCTTACTCTAGGTTAAGAGTACAATGATGCAAAGAAAACTAAATGACGAGTCCCTCAATTATATAATTCAAAATCATTAGCAAATGTTGTAAACTTCCTCAACATATGTGCTTGAATATTAATCTCATCAACTCATAAATAATATATAGAAATACATCATTTATAGCACAATATCTGGAACAACACAAATCAGGGCTGCTTTCGTAAAGTACAAATAAAAAAAGACACAAATGTTTAAAAGATGCCTCTGTTTATTTCGTCACTGTCTCAAATAAGTGAAACAAAGCTTTTAGCTTAGCTTTCAAAAAGATCAGCCCTCGACCGCTGATGCTCCAGAAATGATCTCACTCAACTCCGTAGTGATAGCAGCTTGACGAGTCCTGTGTTGTACAAATGTCTCACCATGTTAGCAAGGCAGTTGATCAACGGATTTCCAATCATGATGCAAGTAAATTATGAAACACAAACAGAGTAATCAGTTTTATGAAGTTCAGCTCATTGAGTAAACAAGCAAGCCTGAAATAAATGGATACAAAATTAGCTTCTAAGCTAATGTCGCCGGATTGTTTGGTAAGTTGATTTTAGAGTAAAAAAACAACATTATAAAACAAAAAACGAGAACTAAAAAAGATCAAAACCATGCTTAATTTAATAAAAACATGTAAAAAATGCCAGCGACCAAATATATATATATATATATATATAAAGTTAAAAACTAAGACAAAAAACTAGGTTTTAAAACTTTTTGCTTATTAGGCTTTTGATAAAATCTAAAACCAAACAACACTAGCTTATTTTAAGGTTAAAAGGCTGGAGCAATCAAACATTCTTATTGATTTTTAACTAATAAACCAATAAACAGATGAAACCAAACAACCCATAAGTTATTTGTATAAGCAAGAGAGAGAGACCTGTTGTAACTAAGAGTGAGTTTTTCAAGCATCTCTCCAGCATTTCGGCTAGAGTTATCCATGGCAGACATCCTAGCACCTTGCTCACTGCAAGCATTTTCCAGCACCGCATTGAACAACACCTGGATACACACAAAACCAAATTTAGCTTTCCATCACAGAGATAGGCTACAATCTTAATACTTAGGTGCCAAATTTAATGGAACTCACACAAGAAAACTGGAACTCGGTCAGGTTTTGAAGTATTTCACCCTTTGTTTCACCTCCTTCAATCTCATACAAGTCTAGGTCTCCAATCTTACCTCCAGCCTCGGATTCTTTTTCAACAGTCTGTATTGAGTTACAATGCAGAATTCACAATAAGCAGCAGTCTCGGATACATGCAGATTACAATACTGAAGAGTTTTATTCACCTCGGGGGATAATACAGTTGACACAGTTGGGGATGATGAGACGAGCGACTGAAATTTGTTGTAAACAATCCTCAAAGCATCAAACTCGACATTCTTTAAGATATCATCAGCCAAAGCAGAAACCTGAAATAGTCATTACAGATATAAAAAAATATTTATCAGAAACAATATTATCTTGCATCTAACAAAAACAAATTAAGCTCCAGTTTATATCAACTACTTTTCCTTCTTTAAGCTAAATTTTAGAGATTCGGGAAGAAAGTTCACAGCTAGGTAAGTAGCCTACGACACAGAAGCCAGCCACACCATTTAAACTCAAACATATATTACACATACAAGCTATCGCAGTGAATAACGTTCAAAAAATAGCTTAGATGATCACAATGCATTTATTGTATCAATCATATAGCAAACTTTAACTTCAAGCACATCCACGCAATAAGACGAGCAAAATCAGATGATCTCTTCCAACCAACCTGGGTGTAATTCAGGGGATTCTTCTGCAACTCGGTAACGGAAAGAAGAATGTCGTTTTTGGAGTCACGAACCATCTGACTCTTTCCTTTTTCTCCCAATATAACAAATGCTGATTCCTTGTCAGGACCTATTGTAACAGAGGTATAATTAATTCAAGAGACCCATCCTATACATTCAAATGATGAGATTACATTATCAATTGCCTGCAAAACATACCAGAATTCATCTTGTGCAATGCCCTGCCCACTTTGACACTAGTCGAGTTGATGGCACCACAAAGCCCTTTATCTCCAGTTATGGTGAGTACAACATTCTTCTTTACATCAACACCTGGTTTCCCGATTAATCGAAGAGAATGAAATCATTATAGTAATGAATAGGTATAGAAAAAAGAAGCAATAAAATTACCAGGAATACTAACTGAACGCAGTAAATACAAATATCAATGTGATGCAATAAAAACAAATTCGCTATGGAAGTTCAATTCCAAACACAAAAGCATGACAAGATAGTTAGTAAAAGATGTAGAAGAATGTGAATCAAAGGATGACATTAGCGCAAAGTGGCCAATGCAAGCAAACAACACAATATAAAAATTTACATACTAGGGGTATCTCCGAGAAGAGCGGTAAATGGTTGCCACATCCCACGGGAATTTTCAGCTCTTGTTTGAACTGATCTCAGCTTTGAAGCGGCAACCATCTTCATTGCCTTGGTAATTTTTTGAATATTCTTTACACTCTTCATCCGGTTTCTCACTGCACAAAGACATAAACTTAATGAGAAGACAAGTTACCAACTTTTTCAGATTAACAAAAAGAAACAGTACAGATGAAAAAGAAACAACTTTCATATATAAAACTGATTCTTACCCACTTGGGTCGAAATACTTCGGACTCCCTGAGGGGCATCTTCCCTGCAAAGACAGCAAACTTTCTTTTAGACATTGACTAAAATTTAAACTATAATGTTTTCTACGCATGCCAAGCAAGGTGCACAAAATTGAAATTTAAAAGAGAACTGTTACTCCACATTATCACAAGGAAACCTAAAGTTGCCTTATACAGGACTATTTATTTAAAATCGGGCAGCAAAATCATCTACGCAACCAACCAAAACAAACATACCAACCAATGATATTTGGTCTAGATTTAACTAATGTCTCATCATTCCCCAGTTCTTCCAGGATCACTATCTTTATTTGTTGAGAGGTAAACCCTAATAGATTCGAAGTTGGTTATGGATCGTGATAGAATAAATTAGCTACATTTACCCTTATTTCTTTTTATCCTGTGATTCAGTCTCCTGAAACTGAAGTCAGGAAAAAAAAAGAGATAACAAACCCACGAAGGGAGTGTTTAGTGTAAGATTAATTTTCAAACCCTACTTGAGAACTATAAATCCAGTAGCGAATCTGAAGACAAATTTTCAAACCCAGATTGCCTACCGAACCCTAATCGAGAATCAATTCGCAAGTCAAACAAAAAGAAACATAACAATGACCAATTTGACTTGAAAACAGAGATCCACTAATTAAAATCGCGACCAAAAGAAGAATAGTAGTAAAGGGGAAGAGAGGAGTCGTACCCAAGACTGAGAGGAGAACGGAGGGAGGGCATCGGAGAGAGGAGGCGCCTTCCTTCGCGTCTGACTGCAGCCATCGCCATTTGTTTCTCAACTCTTGAAATTTACTAAGCGAAATGAGAAAAGTGTGTTGAAAAGATGAATTGAGCGATTATATAGCCCAACACTATCTTTTTTTTCCGAGTATAGTCAATGTATATTAGTGACCTAAGATATAGGGTCTTACATATTGGTCCGTAAAATTCGTCTCTCTCTTAAAAATTGTAAATAATATTTTTTATTTTTTATTTTGATTTTCGTATTCTCATAAAACAGATAAAACACAAAACATGGGGACATTTGTTTCTAGCTTCCTAAAAAGTAAACTATAAAACATATATTATATTCTCATAATTAATTATGGCCATTTCTGAATTTTTTACGAAATCTTAACACCAAAAACTTAAAAAAGATAAGTAAAAAAAGTATACAACATATTAATATTAATAGTGGAATAATAAATATTTATTTATTTATTTAGTCAAAAAATAATTAAATGTTATATTTATAATTGTATTCATGGGTTTTGTGTTTCATAATACTTTTTAATACAATAAAAAAATTGTTAGATTTGTTTATGGGTTTTGTGTTTCATAATACTCTTAAATACAATAAAAAAATTGTTGGATTTGTTTTACATGATTAATCAACACAATTCGGTTATCAGATTTATAGTCGATTTACGATTTGACTAACAATCCTTTTATCAATATTTTTTCATCTTTATAATTTTGATGAGGAATGAATATAAAGAGCCTTTAAGGTTGACTAAGTCAATAGAGCCCTACCAAATTGGTGTATTGATTCTTACTTGGTATCCATCACTGATTGCCTTAACTTACCTCATTAAAACCTCTGCCGACCAAAACTTTCATTAAAGGAAAAAAATTATATTTTTTTAAGAAAAAATAATACATGCAAGCTTAGTTGATAAATAATAAGACGAATTGTGTCCATATGATGTTGTAGTTTTAGCCTTGACTATTATTAGGTTTGATTATGAGCTCGGGGAAGCTTCGGACGAAGGCTTGAGCATGAGCTCAAAAAAGCTTTGGATAGAAGTTAGAGCTTGAGATTAAGAGGCTTCATATGAAATCTTGACATTTTCTTAGGAGAATTTCATATGGAAACTTAAGCTTGAGCTCAAGAGAGCTTCAGATAAAAGTTTGAGCTCGTGAAAGCTTTGGATGAAGGCTTGAGTTTGAGGTTATGAGAGCTTTGTATGTAAGCTTGAGTTTAGGCCCAAGAGGCTTTAGATGAAAGTTTGAGCTTGGGCCTAAAAGAGCTTCGGATGTAAGCTAAAGCTTGAGCTGATGAGACGTTTTAGATGTTGAAGCCATCTGGGATTTTGCAGACTCTTAAGGTATCATTAATTTATCTTTCCCATATATTTTCTTTGTATGTCACATGTTAGTTTTTGGTCGGACCTATTAAGTTGTCTCATTATTATAAGATTTCAGCTTCTCACGCATGCATTAAAGGTTGCACTTTTTGAATTTATGATGTCATACAATAATTAAATAAAAATATATAGAAAGTCACAAAAAGAAAAAAAAACTTATGTTATAAGTACCTTAAGGGTTCTCTCATCTCTTCACTTCTTCATTTTAGAAAGAGAACCGCTTATTTTATAATGAGACAAATAAAACACTTTATTAAGATATTAGGTCATCGTGAAACCATTTTCAAAGACTTAAAACACCACCTAAAACCCGCCGGATATTCAAAGGTTTTAAGGAATCTTTCCTGAATCCTTAAGTGGATCGTCTAAAGTTTGTTTGAAATTCCAGAAATTTCTCTGCATCAGCTTTTTCGGAGCAACTTATGATCAAACAAATCGTTTGTTGTATTGTCTTATCCTTCTTTAGTCATTTTCTCAGTCCAACTACCCCTTATCAGCCAATATAATCTCTTTATTCTTACCTTCCTTTAAATCACTTATAGGTCAAAGCAAAAACTTAGATCGACTAAAGAAATTTAAAAGGATAAATATTCATGTTAAGGTTGAGGGAAAAAGTAACAAGCACCCTTCGCTTATTAAGGGTAAGATTGTATTTGTATCCATTATTTCTTATAAGGAAATAGAACTTTGGGGATCAAAATGTAAATAAATAAAACCTTGTATGATAAGTTGTTTAGTTATGAGAGAGATTTAGAGCTTTATGAATATGTGAGGGACTAATGTGCAATTATACCATATATATATATATTGCTCATGGCTGAAATGAGAAAGGATTCTAACATTTGAGATTATCCACTTCCACTTTTTGATTTTCTCTCTTTAAAAACAACTTTACCCAACATCTCTTTACTTCTCTCTACTTACTCAATTCTACTTAACAAACTATAAATAATACTCACCAAATTGGCGAATCCGTTGCGGACGATCACGAAACCAATAGTTCGAACAACTGTTGAAACATTAAAACATGATTTGCAAGGAGGAAATGATAAGCAAGGGGAATCTATTCTGGTTCGACAAACTCAATCAGACATTGAAATGCGAATGAATCAACTAGTAGACAAAATTACAGCTCTGAATGAGAAGTATGACCAGAGAGAACATGGAATTCAATCAGCAAGGCTGAAATCAGAGGTAAGACAGTTGGATGACAAAAATAACGCTGACAATCAGTCTGATCGATCTTGTACAACTCGCCAAGTCCAAAGCGAGCATAAAAACGCGTTTTGAATCTTATAAGGAGCGTCACACTTCATGAAAGGATAAAAAAGATAAATAGAGGTATATCACATCTAGTAACGAAAAAATAGAAAGTTCATGGTTGGATTTAAGAGGTATCGAAGATCTTTGAAAGAAGAAAAAGATCGACCTTGAAAATCAAAAAATAAATACAAAGCTATGAGAGAAAGTATACCACGATGCTTGAGGGAAACTAATTTGTGTGAATGGAACACATCGAATCAATACAATATGGTTGATGATGAGAATTTATATGATATAATGTGACTAGACAAATTATCCTTTGACAACTGAGATAAGATTTATCTCTATTCTGAAGCGGTTTTATATTTCAAAGGTTAAAAAATTCGATGGGATGCAAGACCCTGACGACCACATCGAGCAATTTAAAAATTACATGGTAAATTTCGAGGGCGATAACAGGTTGGTGTGTCTAGCTTTCTCTCAGAACAACTTTAAAGTGGTACAACAGAATTCCAATGGGGTCTATTTCAAATTTTAGAGATTTTTATACTGCATTCTGAAGACAGTTTGTAGGGAGTAAAGAAATGCGAGCGAATGAAGATACGATAATTCAATGCAAACAAGCAGTAAAATAAAAATTGAAAGACTATACTAAGCGATTTGTCTTAACCAAGGCTGGTTTAGATAATTGCGAGGAGCTGGTATCAATAGTAGTCTTTCGACACGGATTATTACTAGGAGATCTAGCAAATGAGACGACAAAGCGAATAGCCTTGACTTTTGGAGCACTGATGGATGAGGTGGAGAACCAAATTAAGGTTAAAATTTGACTAGAGTTCGAGGAGTAGTTGGAACTATCCAAAAGAACTCAGGACAGGTGCCAAACAATCAAGGGAAATATTTGAATTCAGCCCAACCAGCACGTCCAAGGAATAAAAAAAATTACCTCCTCGAACTAGGGGATATTCAAATCAAGCATCAGGGTACCAGTTTCATAGACCGAGGCCCAGTCAGTGGATAAAACCTGAGTATTATGCTGACCTAACTAAAAAAATTTCTATGATCTATGAAAGAGCCAAGGGGTATGTAAATTTCAAGAAGCATGCCACAATAAATAGGCAAAGGGAGGAGCAAAATAACAGGTTTTGTAAGTATCATAATGGCATCGGACATGATACTACAGGCTATATTACGTTAAAAATGAGGTACAAATATTGATTGAGAATGGAAAGTTGTTGGCCTATGTAAAAGGACAGAGTAACGGGAAAAAAGCTCATGTTGCATCGACTTTACATGAAACAATACACCAATAGAAAACTTAATGATTATAGATATACAGATTGATGATTTTGACACTGCATCAGAATATTTAGATGCAGATCCAGATATGTTGATTTTAATGGAAGTTGAGGAGCTTGGTGAAGCAAGACCATGTTCGAAGTCTGTGTGAGTATTTTAAGTATTTAGCAATTTTTGGAGGCGATGTTATGGCTGGCAACACGGAAAACTCTAGAAAAAGGCATGTAGTGAGCTTAACTACTCAGATAGAAGGAAATATATCTACTCATCTATATGGTAAGAGAGACATACCCTTTATTATTTTTTATAAAGATAATTTAAGAGGCACCGCAGGACCACATGAAGATGTAGTGGTTATTGGAGCAGAGGTAGTTGGTGTCAAAATCAGACGCGTTTTGATAGACACAAGGAACTCTGTGAATGTTCTTTTCAAGACAACTTATGATAGAATACGCAAACCTTCTCGGATTTCCCAATAAGAGCGTAATATTATTGGTTTTATTGGAGTGACGACACAAGTAATTGGGGAATTCGAGGGAGAGGTGAGTTTGTGAAATGGACCTTTCAGAAAGAAGGTTCAGGTTATATTCATGGTGGTGGATTGTCCAACACGCTATAATGCCATTTTTGGAAGATCTTGGCTATCGATGATGTATATAGTTGTGTCAATAGTCCACCAATACTTTAGGTATGTCATCAGAGATCGAGTATGGGTCGTTCGAAGTGATCAAAAGGTTGCTAAAGAGTTTTATGCCATAACTCTTCGAATTTGAGGGTCAGGTAGTGGTGATAAAATGGACGAATAGCAACCAAGGGGTTGACCTCGGATCTCGAGGAGGGGATTGACGATACGAGGGAAACTCCTGGTTCTTTGGTAGTAAGTGAAAATATAAAGAAATATTCTTTTCCTGATGGAAAAGTACTTCGAATACGAACCTTACTAACCCCAATTTTCCGTTGGTAATTATTGTAGTTTTTGTCTCATAACTTGGATGTTTTCGCTTGGAAAACAGAAGATGTGATACGAGTTCCAGTTGAGGTGATTTGACATAGCCTAGCAATTAATTTGAAGGTCAAACCTGTTATACAAAAAAAGCGTGCATAATCTTTGAGAAAACAGAAACAATTAATTCCGAGGTGGATCTCTTATCAAAGGTCGGACATATAAGAGAGTCATAATATTCTTTATGGACACCAAACCCCGTGGTGGTTAAGAATAAGAATGGGAAATGGAGAATGTGCGTCGATTTTATAGATCTGGATCGAGCTTGTCTAAAATACCCATTTCCCATTCCTCGAATAGACCAATTGATTGATTCCACTTCGGGAAATAAAATTTTGACCTTTATGGATGCATTTGCGGGGTATAATCAAAGGATCAAGAGAGTATTACCTTTATCACGAATCGAAGCTTGCATTGTTATAAGGTTATACCATTTGGGTTAAAGAATGTTGGAGCCACATATCAGAGATAAATAAATAAAGTCTTCGCTTCTCGGTTTGAAAGAAATATGAAGGTGTATATTGATGACATGGTGGTTAAGATCTTAACAGATGATGCACACTAGGAAGATTTAAAGGATAATTTTTTTAATTTAAGGGTACCTTTGAAGTTCGATCATGAAAGTTTTTGGGTTATGTAATTAGTAAAAAAAAGAATAAAAGTTGACCCAGAACAACTAAAAGTTGTGGTATCAATGAAATCTCCTCGAACTATCAAAGAATGGCAAATTTTAACAGGGAGGTTAGCTACTCTTAAGAGATTAATCTACATTTTCTCATATTTTTTTTATTTCTTTCAAGCGTTACGAAGATCGAAAGAGTTTAAATACACCTCGGAATGTGAAGCAGCATTTTCAAGCATTAAAGATTTATTGTTATTGATGAGTCCGGATATATTCACCACTCACTGTAGAAACCGGACAGGGGCAATTCGGACAAAAGCCACCCACCGAACCATCCGAACTAGACAGATATATTAAAAGTTAATCACCTTTTGACTAAGCTAATTGCTAATCTGCTTAATAAACTAATGGGTTTTTGAACTCGACCCGTTTCATAAGCTTGACCCGAAAGCCTATGTGGCCCATAATTAAGGGTATAAATACCCAACCACTTTCATTAATAAGGGTAATAAACATTTAATACAACCAAGCAGCTCAAATCTCTCACTACAAAACACCCAAACATTAAATACCTTTGAAACACCACAAAACACCTGACAAAATTACCCTCAGTCAAAAATAATCCACACCAGTTATCATTAGAAATATTATCCAAACCTCGAAGTGAAGAAAAACTCTCTTTGTATATTGCAGTATCGGATTTTGCTGGTAGGATATTATTGGAATTCGATTATGAACGATGTCAAGAATCTAGTTTGAAGTTGTGATATTTGCCACTGGTTTGAAAACTCTATTCATAAACTAGCAGTTTCACTCATGTCTATTACTGAAGCCATCCCATTTGATTGATGAGCAATAAAGTGGGTGGGACCATTGCCGATGGCTTTTGGAGGACGACAAATGATTATTGTGGCAGTGGACTATTTTACAAAATGGGAAAAGGCTGAACCATTATATGCGACAAGGGCCAATAATGTAATTAAATTCATAGTAAACAGTATTTGTTGCCGTTTTGGGGTGCCTTGAAAAATTAGCACTGATAACTGTCCTCAATTTAATAACAAAGAAATAGCTTCTTTTTGTGCTTCGAATGGGATAAAACAATGTTTTCCACACATTTTCATCCCCAAGAAAATGGTCAAGTAGAGGTGACAAACAAATCTATTTTGGAAGGTTTAAAAAAGA
Source organism: Limnanthes douglasii subsp. nivea (assembly GCA_036936605.1). Lineage (NCBI taxonomy): Eukaryota > Viridiplantae > Streptophyta > Magnoliopsida > Brassicales > Limnanthaceae > Limnanthes > Limnanthes douglasii. The sequence goes on along the minus strand of JAUPFV010000004.1, from coordinate 199,086,186 downwards.
ATTTGACAGAGAATGTAGGAAAATTGCCTAATTATTTGCATGAGGTGTTAAGGGCTTATTAAACAACTCATATAAAAGCTACTAAAGAATTTTTTTTTACCTTAGCATATGGGATGGATGCTGCTAGTCCTGCGAATCTACATTGCCTTCTTTTAGAGTAGCTCAATATTTCGAATACATTAATGACGAAGCAAGAAGAGAAAATTTGGATTTGACTAAAGAAAAAAGAGTTAGAGCTCACCTAAATATAATTCATCATCAGACTCTTATGAGGAGTAGATATAATTCAAAGGTAAAAATGAAGGATTTCAAGGTGGTTGATACATATCTAAGGAAGTTATTCCTTTATACTAAGGAAAAAATCCTCGGTAAGATGGCCCCGAATTAGGAGGGTCCTTATATAGTTGTGGAAATAATATATCCAGGTTCCTATAGCTTTTGTGATAATCAGGGAAGGATGCTACAATATCTTTGGAATATACATCATCTAAAATTATATTGGGAGTGATTGTATTTTGAAAATTTTCTTTTTTTAATAATTTGCACACTATTTCTTAACATGTTGGCCCAGTGAGGTTTTAACGAGGTGCTATGTAAATATTCGAAGCTATCAATATAAATGTATTTATTGGTCAATGGTTGTTTACAAATGCTTGTTTAAATTATTTTGGTAACTAGTAAAAGACTGATCATCTTTGAAGTTAACCAAGAGTAATTATTCCGAAGTGTTAGATACATTTTTTGAAGAGACAACCATATTCGAAGTGCTACGTTCTCTAAATGCACTATACTATTTGAAGTGCTACGTTCTCTAAACACAGTGTAATATCCGAAGTGCTAAATTCTCTAAACGCATTATAATATTCGAGGTGCTACGCACACCATTATTCGAAGTGTTACATTTTATAAGTACATTGTTTATATTTAAGGTGTTAACATTATTTAAACACACCAATGAAGTTCAAGTACTTTTACTTCGAAAATTATATGTTTAGTTATGATATGAGTTATATTTCGAGGTGAACATGACTTGTAAGTTCTAAAAAACATAATAAGGATATAGGAGAAACAAAGTCTTTCTGCATTCAATTTTATTCGATGATAACAAAATAAGTTTTTAAATACCAAGTAAAAATGCATCTATAAAAACAAATCATTCGACAATAATGGAATGACAAGCACAACAAAGTGGGAGGGGGATAGTAAAGTTATTTGTCCTCAGAGTTTTCTTCAGAATGTTATCCTTGATCAGAAGTACTTTATTATGATTGCGCTTCTTTGGATGAGGAGTATCCTCTATCAAATTTTTCTTCTCATTCTCAACTTTGTTGAGTGAAAGTTGAAGATCAGTGAATTTTTTATTCTCTGTAGCTAATTCTTCAGAGTGCTATGATTTGAGTTGTTCTGCCTCATTTTGGTGAGAAATATTGAGCTTTTCCATTTCTTTTCGGTGCACAAATCTGAGGTGATTTTTAATATGGATGAGTCATTGGATGAATTCAGATCTGGCCATTTGAAAGCTATGAAATTTCTTTTCTACAAGACCACCAAATATTTCCCTCATTATTTTTTCAACAACAACAAATTTCTTATGGCGAACCATATCTTTTGCCATATTCTCCAATTGACTTTGAGCACATTCAATTTCTTGGGTTAGTTTTTGTACTGCAGCACAAGATTGGCAAAGGGTTGGATAGCAAGCGTAACTTCTTCGGATGGCTCTTCGGCAGGAAAGACCATTGGCCTAAGAGCATGTTTGAGATCAAAGGAGGATGAATGCAAAGAGACCTCTAGTGAAGTTACTTCGGGATAATAAAAAAACTCACCTTTTACGAAGATTTTGCAGTTCGTTTTGAAGTTCTTGAACGAAGGGATCTTCATCTCCGACGAGCTCTTGAGATTGAGGAAGCTATCAGGATCAAAGTTATCACCATCTCGGTCATTTTCTGTAGCAACCTCTCCTTGTTGAGTGCCTTTCTCTTCAATACCTTCTTAAAATTTTTTGTTGATTCTTCACATCAACAATTTCATCAGCATCGGAAGGCACTTCTTAAATTGTTTATATAACTTTCTTTTTTGTTTTCTTTTGAGAAGTTATTTTAGTTGTGCTCTTTTTTTTTACAGAAACTATCTTGTTTCTTTTTTTAGAATGCTCAAATTCTATTCCTTCCTTGATAGTGGGGAGGTTGGTTTCTTTTATTTTTGTCTTCAAAATTTTTGGTATCGAAACTTCTGAAGGGCTAGCACCAGATATACTAGCTGTCTTTTTATTTTTTTTTTACCTTTTTCTTCTGGGGAAGATGGTTATTCGATATGTTCCAAACATGCAAAAAGACTTTGCAATCATGAGCCCTTAGCACTTTAACAACATACAGAGGATTTGGTGGCTCCATTAGATTCTTAGGGAAATAAGCTCCCACGTCGATTCTCTATAGGTGGCTATTGAGAAAGTTAATAGGTTGAAATGTTGTGTGATATATATTACCTCATTCTTTATCAGCCCAGGCTGCAAGCTTAATAAAAATGTCTTTGGCATCTTTTCGACAAAGCTTGTAACGCCTTGAAATTTCTAGATGTAGCACAAGACTTGATGATAAATACGTAGAAAATTAATTGGAGATATAATTTAAATAATAAAGTAAAATTATTATTGTTACTCCTCCAGATGAGGTTCAACTTTGATGGGTTGGTTTCAGAAATCTCTTTACTATTTTCCCAAGCTCCTTAGACGAAGACAAATCTTTGTTTCCAAAATTTATATGCCTCAAACAAATCATCGATGATCTTAAAGTCATCATCCAATTTTAGATAATAAAATGGAAGTACCGGTCCCTTCGACAATTTGGTCAGGGAGATGAAGTCTTCGATGCGGAGGGGAATTTTGGCCAATCAAGAAGCCATAATCATAGAAAGCAAAGTGGACTACTGATTGGGTGTCACTTGAGTTGATCATAGATCTAGAATTTTAAAGTATTCAACTATCATGGGGTCCAGTAGAAATCGAAGACCCTTATTGATAATTTCTAAGTAGATCACCTATTCACTCTTTTTGCAGTCCAAAGGGGGTTGTCCTTCTTTCGGTAGACAAAGTTCTCCCATTCTCCATTGTTTTTTAGCTCATCTGATTGACTCTCTTAATAATATGTGTAAGCAATATTCTTCAATGCTAAGATATATAATGCATCGAGAGGCTTTAGGTTTTCACTGACTGATGCGGCTAGTTCATTGAGAAGTTTCACATGAGAGTTCTTCTTTCGAATCCTAGGTGCTTTTGCCTTTGAGACACTTGTCACTATTTCATTTTCTGTTTCTTTCGAAACATCTAATTTTGTATCAGCTTTGATATTTGATTGCGTGGCTTCAAATTCTATTTCTTCCTCGGATACCTCATCCATGAGTCGAGGTAGGTTACTTGAGTGATTTTCTTGAGACTCTGTTTCCGTCTCAATAATATCCCTTAGGGGATGAGAACAGGTTGATGGATTCGAGGCGAGATCAGTATCGTCAACCATGGTTATGAAAGTTTTTCTTTTTAGGGTTTGAGGAAGTTGAACTTTTGTATAAGCTAAAAAGTTTTCCTTGTGTAATGGACGAGGGGGCTCGAAATTAACTGGGAGGGAGTTTCTTCTGATCTTCCTGATGAGGATTTAGCTTTGGTTACCTTGCGATTGGTTCTAAGATTTGAGATTGTAGGAGGAATTTGAGACGATGATCTATTTAGAGGAGGTGAAATTCAAGGTGTCTTAGGTGTTTGAGTTTTAGATAACTGTCTCTCTTCTGCAAGAGAAGAATTTGAAAATGAAAGATGAGTGTTGTTAAGATCGAAGTCACCGTAGTATATTGTCTTTATAGATAAACCACGAGGAGCGTTGCTTATCAGTTAAGGTCCTTTGTATTCATTTACCCTTTCTCTTATACATAGGTAGTCGTATGATCCGAAGACCTTGTCTTTGCATCTTCTAGTTTTTGGATGCTTTCTTATTAACTAGTTGAAGATTGAACGGAGAATTTGAGTTTTCCGATGAGGATAGCCAAGAGAATGAAGAATCAGATTAAGGTAGCCGAATATTTCTTGATATTTGCAATTTCTCTCTCAAGAAATAAAATCTATGAATTAAACAATGGTTCACATAAGTATTTATAGGCTGAGAAAAAGGTTATTGAGAAGTGGAAGAGGTGGAGAAAGCAATTGAATAAAATTTTAAACGGTTGCGTAAAGGAGGATTTAACACCTGTCATATGATAGGCCTAGTAGCAGACCTAGTTCCTAGGGCATCATCACTTGCCTGGTGCAGACCTAGCACTTAGGACGTAATCACCTATTCAATTTCAGCTTCAAACAATTATAACCGGTGGAAGGAAATAGCTCCATATGAAATAATTCAAGGCATTGAGTCATAAATATGAAAACTGTAAAACCGAAGCAGCTCGAATCATAGATGAAGGGATGTCTCTCTACTTATAAAGATTCATGAAGATAATTAGTTCTCATTCATAAACTTTGATAAGAACTAAGGGGGCTACCGATATGGAAATAGAACTTTGGGGATCAAAATGTAAATAAATAAAACCTTGTATAATACGTTGTTTAGTTATAAGAGAGATTTATAGCTTTATGAATAGGTGATGGACTAATGTGTAATTTTACCATTTATGTAAGTGATTCTGTTATGTTTAAGTCCTCACGCCCATATATACTAGTCATGGCTGAACTAAGAAAGGATTCTGACATTTTAGATTATCCACTTCCGCTTCTTGATTTTCTCTCTGTAGAAACTATTTTTCCCGATCTCTCTCTACTTCTCTGTACTTACTCAATTCTACTTAACAAAGTATAATAATACTCACTAATTTCTAATATCTTTAAATTGGTACCCATAACATCATGTTAGCTGGTACCAAATGGTTATAAACTTTTAACCATAAGTTGTTGATTATAAGTATGATAAACCAAAATTTTCTATTTACGATTTACAAAGCATGTGTGAGTTAAGATACGGGATTGTCATCAGCCATAAAACTTTATGACGTATTAAGTAAGTGTTGATTGAGTGATCTAGGTTTTAAATTCTGTTTTAACTACTCTTAATTTATATTGTTATCTATATGTGTTTGTACTTATATTTTTATAAAGTAATTATCCATATCAAACCATTTTTACTTTGAAAACTAATATATATGTTTATTTTCTTTTATAAACAAAAAAGTAAGAAAAAATTGATATTTCATAAGGGATTCTACGGAAAATTAATGGGTGAGCTCCAACAACCACTAGTTAATGTTAATCAGAAATAAAGGTTAAAAGTCAAGTCATTCTTTGACATTCCAATGTTTTTAGTCGGAGTTTGGATTATCAAAGGTATGGAGAAAATATCAAGTGTACAAATTTCAAGTTTGTCAATAAATAAGAAATATTGAAGAGTAGCTTTCTCTCGTACAAGTCGATAGAGAGAAATATTACAGTGAAAGTTATGGTTATAAATACTATATTGATGAAAATGAAAAGGAAATAAAAATGTAACGATTAATCATTCAAAAATATTATCAAGAAAGTATCGACCAAAAATAGGATTATATGGGTTGTCCCTAAAGCATCACAAATGTTTGAAATAGAACCGGAGGCAACTTGGTAAGATCCCATCTCTGGAATACAACCGGCCGGAGAGACTTGTCTTGGGAGGAGTTAACCACTCCACCCCCTCCGGAAGTAATTCTCAAGAAGGCAGATGCAAAGGATGGAAAGCTAGCCTTGCCGGGCAGAGCTAAAGCCCCAAGCAAAATGAAGGGCAAAAAAGGCAAGGCTAAGCAAGACGTGGTTGAGGTCAACCCAGGTGGTGTTGAGGAAGCTGTCCCAACAAACCCGGAGGGGCAAGACCAAGGAAGGATTGATGTTGCTTTGCTACAAGTGGTAGAAAACGAGAGTACCAAAGAGGTGGTTTGATCTCCAAAGCCCCCAAAGGCTCCTAAGAAAGACATAAAACGGGGAGCAGAAGGTGGAGATAGGGAGGCCAAGAAGAAGAAAACCTCTAAGGGAGATGAAGTTGCTCTCCGGCCTTCGGAGTCTCTTCCTCCGGTTGACCCAACAGACCCAACTCAAGTAGAGGAAATCCCAAGTGACTTTCACACTGGAGAGGGCGCCGGAGGGGACATCAACATCGATGGAGTAGACATCAGTGGGCTTTAATGGATTGGTCTTTACTTTGAAGACCTTGAGAAGGATGACTTCACTGGCCCTTACCTCCCCCAAGCTCCTCGAACATCGTCACTTTCAACGGTAAATCTTTTTCTGTTTCACGTGAGAGAGACATGGTCACCCACTCCTTGTTAAGCAACATTCAGCCAGTGCTCAACTTGGAGAAGCAAGTGCGAAACCAGTCAACCATCATCAACACACTTAATTCTAACAAGGAGAGTTTGTCCAACGACCTCCTTACAGTCAAGCAGACTCTCGAGGCATTAAAAAGAGAAAATGAGGAGTTGAACAAAGGGAAGGAGGACTTGGCCACCAAGCTGGCCACTTCGGAGGGGGTTGTGACAGAACTTCAATCCAACAATTCTGACTTGGAGAAGAAACTTTCTACCTCAAAAGAGGAGGTGAAGGCCAAAGACAACATCATTCAGACCTTGACTAATGACAGGACTTCGCTCGAGGATGCTGTGTCTAAGGCTAAGCAAGAAAAAAGCTGACTTGTTAAAGGATCAAGAGAAGACAATCCAGGCTAGGATTGATGTCTACACCAATGAGGTGATAGACTCCCAGGAGGAAAGGTATGCCGAAGTCAAGTCAAATATGGTATTTCTCTTCCATGAGAAATTTCCGAAAAGGACACTAGGAGATCTATGGCGGTTTATGGAGTATGAGGACATCCCATTCCACACGGTGGCAGATGGTGACAAGAAGAACTATTCCAGTGGTTGGGATGACACAATTGATGAAGATGAACGGACCGGGGAGAGTCCAGATGAGGAAAACAATGATCCTAAGAAGAAGCCAAGTGAGGTTGGGCCATCTGGAGAAAGCTGAGTCTTAAAGTATCAATTATCTTTCAATTTTTATGTTCGAACTAAAGTCCTTGGATGGCCAAGGCATTTTTGTAATCGTGTCCGGTCCTTGTACGGACAAATCTTTTTCTTTGAAACTTTAAAGTCCTTGGGTGGCCAAGGCATTTCACTTATTTTAATATGCAACTTTATTTTACATAACTTTTGCATTGTCTTATAATTTCCCAACTGTGATGGCTAAAATTCAAACAGCCCTTAATTATTTCACAAGTATTTTAAAGTGAGAGTGTTTAAATTCTCCGATGACAAATGTTTAAGTAGTCATCACACTACCAATTCAATCCGGTCTGCTAAAAAATTTCAAAGAGACTATTAATGGAAACACTCTGAATTTTTCAAGAAGGCATCAAATTTTATTAAAAAGCATGGACACCTCATTAAAACCTCCCCGCGCCACCAGGGTAGGAAAGAGTATACCCCAAAATATTTACATGAACTTTAAACAAGTAAATATTCACATAGTTTTCATTCAAAATACAACCGGAGGTGTTCAATGTTCCATGGGTGATTCAAAATCCTTCCATCTTTATCTTGGAGCCTGTATGTCCTAGGCTTAAGCTTTTCACTGACCACATATGGTCCTTCCCAAGTTGGAGCTAGCTTGCCGACTGCTTCTCCTTGGTATGCAGGAAGACTTTTCTCAGTACTTTATCCCCTGGTTGAAAATCCCTCATTTTGATTTTAGAAGCAAACTTGCTTCTCATCAAACCCTGATAGTATGTGGCTCTGAGGTGACCCTTAAATCTTCTATCCTCCATTAAAATAAGCTGGCTTCTGATTGCCACTTCGTTAGCTTGTTCGGAAAAATTATGGACTCGAAATGAAGGGAGAGTGGACTCTATGGGAGCAATGGCATCCATTCCATATACCAAGGCAAAGGGAGACTCTTGGGTTGCAGCCCCAGGAGTGGTTCGGTAGGCCCATAATACTTCTTGTAGATAACTTGGCCATTTGCCAGCAGCTCCCTCTAGATTCTTTTTAAGACCGGACATGATGGTCCTGTTAGCCACTTCAACTTGACCACTTTCCTGTGGGTGGAAAGGAGAAGAGAAGCAGTGTTGAATGTCTCTAGAGGCACATAAATTCTCCATCTCCTTGTTATCGAATTGTGGCCCATTGTCGGTAGTTATCTTTTGTAGAACCCCAAATATGCAACAAATGTTAGACAAGATGAATTTTATAATAGCTTTCAAAGTACTTCCTGCCAATGGGGTTGCTTCGATCCACTTCGAGAAGTAATCAATAGCAACAATTATAGTTCTGCACCCTCCAGATGTCAAGGGTAGAGATCCCACTAAATCCAGCCCCCAACGAGCAAAAGGTATTGGCTCGGAAATTGACTCTAAAGGGACTCATGGAACATGAATGTCATTGTTGTATCTTTGGCATGGATCACACTTCTTCACCAATTCCTTGGTATCTTGCATTATGGAGGGCCAGTAGTACCCAACTAACAAAACTCTTCTAGTTAGAGCCCTGAATCCACAGTGTGTTGATCCCTCGCCATCGTGCAATTCGGAAAGAACTATTTGGGACTCTTCGATCCCCACACATCGTAAGAGAGGTTTACTAAAGGATTTTTTTATAAAGAACGTCTCTTAAGATGACAAAACCATGAGCCTTGTATTTTACCTTCCTTGCTACTGCTTTTTCCGGAGGCAAGATGCCATCTGAGAGATATTGGAGGAGAAGAAATCTCCAATCTTGGGGTTGTTTTACTTGTATATTCAAACTTTCTTCTTCCTTATCCGGATTGATTTGAATGGATGGGCACTCTAGCACATGAATCCAAAGGTAGGACTCAGTATAAGCTATGGTTTCCAAAGAGTTTGCTAGTGTATTTTCTGTTCGGGGTATATGTTCATAGGTAATGCTTTTGAAATTAAGTGCCACTTCTTTGAGAACAAATAAGTATTTAACAAGCTGCTCCTTTTTGGCTTCGGATTGACCTTGTGCATGATGGATAAGAAGCTGACAATCGCTCATTAAGCTGAGAATCGCTCCACAAATAAGAGCTAATTTCAAGCCAGCTATAGCAGCTTCATATTCGGACTCATTATTGGAAGCCCTGAAAGCAAAACATATAGCCTGGTACATCTTGTCGTCGTACGGAGAGGTTAAACATATCCCAGCACCACAACCCGTGGTACTTGATCCACCATCGGTCCGGACAACCCATACTTTTTTTATCTTTTTCACCGGTTGCTTGCTTAGTATCTCTATCTGAATGAAATTCAACTAAGAAGTCAGCTACAGTTTGAGATTTGACTGCTGTTCGAGGGGAAAAGTCAATATCATAGTCTCCCAGATCCACTGACCACTTGGTCATTCTGCTTGAAATGTCTGCCTTTTGAAGAACGTTTTTCAAGGGAAAAGACGTCCGAACAATGATCGAATGAGACTGAAAGTAGGGCCTCATTTTCCTAACAGCAATTACTAAGGCCAGTGCTAGTTTTTCAAGTTTTAAATATCTTTTTTCTGCATCAATCAAGCTTTTGCTGATATAGTATACCGGTCGAGGATAATTATCCACCTCCCTTACTAGCACTGCACTTAGGGCACAATCAAAAACTGCCAGGTATATGTAGAGGGTCTCTCCATCAACAGGTTTAAATAATGTTTTAGGGGAGGATAAATGCTTCTTAATTTCATCAAATGCTTGGTCACACTAGGGAGACTAATTAAACTCTTTCGCATCTTTCAAAGTTTGAAAAAACGGGGCACCCTATCCGAAGACCTTGAGATAAAACGGTTTAGAGCAGCTAACCTCCCTGTCAATTTTTGTACTTCTTTGATATTCTGAGGGGGCTCAATTTGTAACAAAGAATTAAGGTGGTCTGGATCAGGCTAGATCCCTTTCTCACTTATCACATACCCCAAGAATTTTCCGGACTGCACTCCGAAAACACACTTCTCTGGATTCAATTTTAAATTTACTTTCATCAAATTGGAAAACTTTTCTTGGAGATCTGCCAAGTGTAGCTCTTCGTCCATACTTTTTACCATCATGTCATCAATATAGACTTCCATATGTCTTCCAATCTGATCAGCAAAAGTCTTGTTCACTAACCTATGATAAGTAGCGCCAACATTCTTTAATCTAAATGGCATCACCTTGTAATAATGGAGGCCCCTATCAGTAACAAATGTAGTATGTTCTTGATCCTTCGGATCTACTTGAATTTGATTGTATCCGGAGAAGGCATCCATAAATGACAATAGCTTGTTTCCAGATGTGGAGTCTACCAACTGATCAATTCGGGGAACTGGATATAGATCTTTTGGGCGAGCTCTATTGAGATCTGTAAAATTGATACACATACGCCATTTTCCATTTTTCTTCTTTACCAACACCAGATTGGCTGTCCATAAAGAGTATTGAGATTCCTTTATGTGCCCCATTTTAGTACGTCGTTTGACCTCTTGAACTATGACATCGACTTTCTCTTTAGAAAAAAGCTCACCTCTTTTGTACAACAGGTGTTATATCCTTTCAGACGGATAGCTGGTGTGATATAATGTCTGCTGGTACTCTGGTTACATCAGCATTGCACCAAGCAAAAACATGCTGATGGTCTTTCAAAAAAGCTATAATTTTACCATTTAATTCCGATGTCATCTTGGACCCGATCTTGACACTTTTTCCTTCAACCAGAGAGTGAGTTTCAACTTCTTCAATAGGTATTAAAACGCCAGGGGTCTATCTAGGGTCATCAATTTCACCCTCTCCTCCAGAGGGCCCCTTAAATTGCTAATCCTCACTGATCCGAACTACCCCCAAAGTTCGAGGGGACAGTGCTGTTGCATAACACTCCCTTGCCACCTTCTGACTGCTCCGGAAAACTCCCACTTGTCCTTGTATAGCATATTTCAAACATTGGTGGACTGTTGACGCCACAACATGCATCCTAGAGAGCCAAGATCTCCCCAAAATGGCATTATAACAAGTGGGACAATCCACCACAATAAAAAGTATACTGACCATCTTCTTAAAAGGGCCTTTGCCTAACAAAACCTCCTCCTCAAACTCCCGGATCACATCTGCTGAGCTTCCAGTAAAACCCACAATTGACCTGTTCGAATTCTGAATTACTACTGGGTTCTTCATTTGTTTGTATGAAGTCAAAAATAGGATATTGGCTGAACTACCGGTGTCCACCAAAATTTGTCTAATATCATTGCCTCTAATGGATGCTCCCATCACAATAGCATCTTCATGGGGACCAACAATGTCCCTCAAGTCATCCTCATCAAAAATAATGAAGGGAAATGGAATTTGTGATTGATATGAAGTCATGCCTCCTTCCAGTTGGGTAGCTAAAGTATGAATGTGCCTCTTTCTTGAAAAAGCAGTAGGTGCAGTCATGGTGTCTCCCCCGAATATTGTAAGTGACTCAAAAAAACTGATAAGTCTGGACACCGTCTTGCAGTGCTCTGTAATAACACCCACTTTATTCCGGGTTGGATCAGGGTCCAAATATTCTGACTCTACATCAAACCTTTCAACTATCACCATAGCCCCATCCGGAGCCGATGTCCCTGCATTGTTTGGACCAGTCTAATGAGCGTTATCAGGCCTATTTCCACTTCTTCTTTTAACATAAGCTCCCAACTTTCCTCTTTCAATCAAATTATGCACTTTTTGCTTCAACGCAATGCAATCTTCAGTATTATGGCCAATATCATGGTGATACTGACATAAATAATTATTACGTCTTTCTCTAGGAGATTATAACGCAGCCGACCTTTTGAAATGTACTTCGTCTTTTGTTTTGTCATAAATGGTGGCTACGTTTTCTTTCAACTCAGCAAACCACTCCGGTTGAACCCAAGGCCCTCGCTTATTTCTAGATTGCTGGCTCTGGGCTGGTGCAGCTGGATGAGATTGAGCCTTGGCTCTGTTATGACCCTGTCCGGCTTCCTTGGCTTTGTTCCCGGACTGATTCTGGTTTTGATTTGGTGCAGCTGGAGCAGACCTCACCTGCCGGTGCACCCTGGTTTTCTTTGTTTCATCCACATTAATTTGTTTGCCGACCTGATTCAGTAAGCCTCCCCATGTCATGGCCTTTTTCCTGGTCACCGAATCAGCCAAATTTCCAGGGTTCAAGTCCTGCCTCAGAGAAGCTATTGCTACTTGTTCGAAGCAATCAGCCAATCCATTTTTGGTGTTCACAAAGCGACTTATGTACTCCTTCAAAGATTCATTTGGTTCTTGGGCACAATGGATAATAGTGTCTCCATTGCCCTTCACTTCTTTACTTCCAACGAACTGCCTCCAAAAGACCACCCAAAAAGTGTCGAAATTTCTAATATAGCCCTGCGGCAGACTATTGTACCGCTTCAGAGCACTCCCCGTAAAAGAATGGGAGAATGCTCGACAGAGTAGCTTATCATCATCATCAAAGTTCATCATAAATTTTTTGAATTTCTCCATATGGTTATCTAGATCTTTACTACCATCATACTTCTCTTCTTTGTGCTGTCAAACCTCTTAGGAAGGTTTCCGGACTGTATTTTGGAAGACAATGGAGATTGTCTCCAATTCCGGTCACGATTAAAAACAGTATCTTTGTTGGGAGTTGCAAAGATACCCGGTTCATCATGGAAGGCAAAAGGATCCATTAACAAGCGGTCTACGTGTCTCCGGCCATGACTGTGACTATGAGACGACCCTTTACCCAGATAACTTTTCAATCTTCCATGCCTGTCCCTTTTTCTTGAATATTTTTTGACCAACTTTTTTTTCTTTTTAGAACGGCCTTCATCGCTGCTGAATGACAAGGATTCTTCAACTCCATCCTCATTCGAGGAGATACTAGAAGACTCTGAGTCTGAATCCGAGCTCTCCACCGGTTTAGACCGGTGAGACTTCTTTGAGCTAGCATGAGTCTTTTTAGCACTCACATGGGTCTTTGATGGCTCATGCTATCTTGAATTGTCAGTGTGATGAGCTGCTGACACTTTAGACTTCTCTTTCAAGCCCATCTCTGCCCTTTTGGCAACCCTCAAAGCTTCTATTTCAACTTTTAACCTGTCTCGCTCCTCAATCGTACATTCATCGTTTTCTCCCACCACTTCTGCCAAAGCTGGTGGCACTTCCTGCTCGTCCGGATTCATCCGAACTGGTTTTTCTTGATGGTTTCAAATGCTAGATTCAGGCACCTTCTTCTCCCACTGTAGTCGCCAATTGGGTGTGGATTATTTCAGTCTGAGGGTAATATAGTCAGTTGTTTTGTGATGTTTCAAAGTTATTTAATGTTTAAGTAGTTTATAGTGAGAGATTTGAGCTGTCTGGTTGTATTAAATGTTCATTACCCTCATTAATGAAAGTGGTTAGGTATTTATATCTTTAATTATGGGCCAAATGGGCTTTCGGGTCATATTTATGAAGCCGGATCGAGTTCAAAAACCAATTAGTTATTAAGCAGGTAAGCAATGAGCTTAGTCATAAAGTGATTAGTTTTTAATACATTAGTCTTGTTCGGATGGTTCATTGGGTGGTTTTTGTCCGAATTGCCCCTGTCTGGTTTCTACGGTGAGTGCTGAGAAAATCCGGACTCATCATAATAGACTTTTTATTTTTTGGAATAATAAAAGAATTGTTTGATCTAAAAAGTTTTTGTTTGTGGTTAAATTATTATAAATGTTTTTTGAAGATCTTCTATGTAACATCTATATTTTTTTAATAACAAATCTAGTTTGCAAAAGCTTATTGCTCACTCTATAAATTCAAGACATAATTTAAACATCTAATTAATAACAAATTCATTGTAACCAAAATTTAGATTCATTCTTCAGAAAAAAAATTATTTTAAGCTCAAAATTGATTTTACGAAAAATATATATCAACATAAAGAAAATAAAACAAACTACATTGAAGGAATTTAAATATTCGTTTATAGCTTATTCAAACTAGTTTTTTTTTTAAACATTGAACATTTATCGAAATTGGATAATGTGAATATCACTTAATTTTGATCATCTGGTTGAAATTAACTATTGAGGATTACACTAAATTTCAATATATTTTTTTCGAAATTAGAAGTTGTTTAGTATCAACATCATCTAATTTAGGCTATATTGATCGAATTTAGAGTCATTTATATGAAAATTAACAACGTATAATTTTGACCAAGTGGGTCCAAATCAATTGATATTTTAGTGCATATGGTTCCACCCTTTGTACCAAAATTAGATGTAAATTGATTATTTGGGTTATTGATATAAAGTTTTAATATAGCTGCTGAACGATTATTTTGGTTATCAAGTTTTAAAAATGGTCAGAACAAAAATAAAAGAATATATGTGATAATGGAAGATCACATGTACGCATTCACGATTTATGCACATTATACTAAACCGGATCTTCAAATATATGCAACTGACGTCGTTCGAGAAATTAGATATGTATTTATTTTTAAATTATGAAAAAAATGAAGATGTTAGGAATTTTTTTTGGTGAGATTCCAAGTAAATAAAGGAAAATCTAAAGAGAGATAACTTGAAACCATGAGCATAAAAAAATGATTGTCATTTAAAACGCAGTTTATCCAATTAGAGTTGTACAATATTTTTTGGAGATTTTATACAGAAAACATAACCACAAACTCGAGAGTTTCTTTAAAGGATGCCTAAGAGTGAGAGATTTGAAAGTAGAAGAAGAATATATCGTTAAGCAATTGTCCTTGGTTGGTGCTCGCCCACATAAAATTTTAGTTGGTTTGAGAAATGCGATACCCGGTAAGGTATCCAATATACATAATAGTTACGATGTAAGTCACATATATCGTATATTAGAGATCTGTGGTAAATTTTAGGTATATTATTTGTTGGGAAAAGTAAAGACAAACAACTATGTTGAATGGCATATGACGACATCATATAGCACTGAAGTTATCACACATCTATTTTTCTCACATTTGATGTTTTAAGTACATTCCCATATAATCTAATCATGGATGGTATCTACAAGAATATTCGGCATATAATGTAATTGTTTGAAACTATTGGGGTTACATCGACGGGTTTAATAGTTTGTATCACATTCGCCTTTATGGGTGCGGAAAAAATGACCAATTACACTTATTGGATCAACTTCAGTTTCTCATAAAAGAAAAAAATGCGCATTACCGAGTGTTATAATGACAGATATGAAATTGGCATTAATGGGCTCAATTGACAAGATATTTCCGAACTTGAGACATGTGTTAAGCAAGTGACACAAAAACATGAATATGCTAGAAAATACGATGAATCCCTTAAATAAAAATTCTTCAACGAGTTTCAAAATGGTTGGAATAAAATTGTGTATTTGGTTTTGGATTGTGGGTTTCTATCAAACTTAACGAATGTGAATGAGACGTTTATAGGTATCATAAAGTCTTTTAGAGTACATTGAAATATCTTGGTTCAAAACGTATGGTGAAAAGTTTTATATGCACATATTAACCTTGTCAGGAACTATAGAATTACGAAAACTAATCGATAAGCTCATACATCCTTATATACTGATATTAAAATAATTGATATAACATGATCGTACTAACATGTTTCTTACATTAGTACTAAAGGCGTGCATTCATTAATTAAATGATTTATTGGGACTAGTCAATTAATTTTAAACTATTCAGGGTGAAACTGGATAATTTACTTGGTACTCAACCCATAAAGATAAAAACATAATTCGACGTGTGTAAAATAATATAAAAAATTTAATATGAGGTTTGGATATTCAAATAGGTGAAGGATACTGTTATCGAGATATCTCTTACTTTTATGGTACAATAATATAATTTGGCTAGAAAGATAAGTGTTGACAAATAAATATGTGGATGTGCTGCTAGAACGACCCATGGTTTATTATGCGCACACAAGATAACATAAATGGTTAGAGACGATCTTAATATGAAAATTTAGATGATCAATAATATATGGCAAACTTTAAAATTTGATATCAAAGGCCAATGAGACAAAAATGATTTTGTGAGGAAAACAATCTTGAGGATAAATAGTTTAATCGTGATCATTATGGGATATGAGGCTTCCATAATTAGGTTTCTTGAAGTACTTCAACTGAATTTAACTAAATTTACCCCCCCAAAATAACCAATGAAGACAAAAATATGTGCAAAGGCTAGTTTGACCAAATAGAGAAATCTTATTTTGAGCAAGTGATCGAACAAATCGATAGCATAATCACATTTTTAGCCCCCGCAACACTTATAAGAACAATCAAAACATTAGCAGTAAAACCATACTATTGATCTCTTTTAAAAATGATAAACCGTGTACCAAAATGTTGAAAAATAACAAACAATCAGACTTTTCAACCTAAAATGTTATTGTATTTTGACTATTTCCCACATACATGATTCTGTATATTATTGAGCTAACAAATGTCCGGAAGGATGGTCATTGTGCTTTTATCACTATATTTCACTTAAGTTTGGGAATTCAAGATGCATGGCCACATATGAGAGAAAACCTAATGAAGGAAATCCGTAATGACTTGTCTTTGTATGCCGACTTTACATTACACGTGAAAGGTTAAATATTTGACTATTTAGGATATATTCCTTCTCTCGCGTTGCTTGTTTTGAAAGCGGGATGTTGGTTCCTAAAATTTATTTTGTCGTTGCTATCTTATTTTAATGCACCATTTTTATACTTTTTATATGGGTACTCGTCTTATTTGCATCTTAAAGGTGTTCTAAAGTAGTCTTTCACCGGAAGAAAAACAAATGGCATAGTCCACGTGAATGCAAATATTTTTTTTGCGTAAGTAATATTTTTTATGTAACTCATTTATACATTTAACATAAAAAGTTTGTTTTATAACAATATATTGTTTTGTTTGATAAGTTCTCAACCAACCGAACAAACAACTACCAATGGTTATATTATAATTACCTTCAATAACTTTCTTAGAGAGTCACTTCTAGATTAATGTAATATACGAACGTATTGCGGCATATACCCAAACATAACCTTTTATACAACCATATTACGCGGTTACAGATCTTACCAAAGACTGGCCAATCTCTATGTTGTTGTTATAACTTATTTTGTTGTAATTCAAATTGTTTGTATTTTTAATTATGTTTCTTAATTATTACTATTTTTAGTGACATTGCTTCGCAAAAATTTCAAAATATAAAACAACTATAATTCTCAAATATATAACAAAGTTGATAGAAATATGTTTTTTTAAAATTTGCAATTGATTTCGACCCACCAAATCAAAATCTCTTACATTTGGTAAATTACGTTAGCAGTTGATTTCGACCCACTATGTTGAAACCAGTTTCCTTTAGGAAAATGTTAAATTGGTTGAAATTAGATGTATTATAATTTTCCACTCCCGAAAAGACAAAATATTTCCTTCATATTTCGACCCACTAGGTTCAAATACGAAATCTTTTAAAAATATATATAATTTCGATTGGGTGGGTCGAAATTAGTTGCAAAACTAAAAAGATATTATTTATAACGTATATTAACTTACCTTATTATTAATTATTATTTTTCAAATACTAACATATGTGTTTTTTTAGTTTTTTTTTAGTTTTTTTTAGTTTTTGCGTGTGTTTGAATATCAAATTACGAAAATATAATTATTAATACATAACGTATAACACATCAAATATCAACATCCAAATATACGTACAACATAGATCCAAAACGGAAATATAAGTAAAATAATTTTAAATTAATCATAATCAAAATTATCTACATACACATTACATCGAAAGATTATGTCTCACAATACAAGTCGACATTCTTTGAGCATCATATCTGGAAATTGCTTCTTGTACTTAGAGACCATCCTCTTATACTCCACATACAAGCTAACTACGTGCATCATATGTACATATTCAAACACTAGCTCTTTTGCAACCGTAAACGAAGTCAAAATACCGCAATGTTTTAAAAAATTAACTAATTTAGTCTACATCTGTAGTATGCATGTTGAAACCTTCAAAAACTAGTCAACACATATCATGCATTGGTAAAATGTTAAATTTTCATGCCATCCAAACTGCATGATCTCAACGTCCAAACATGTTGGCCCTTCTCCATATCTTGTAAAATATTTTTACAAGATGACGTGGTATACCTTTACGTATAACCCTATTGCCTAAGTATGTGATCCAATTGATACATATAATAGTGTAATAAAAACCATGTAATATACTCAAATGATTTCATAACCCATAAATTTTCATACGATTGGAAACAAATCTGAACTAACAAAAATAAATAGTTTAATGATATATATATATATATCAATTAGATGAAAAACTACATAAAATAAGTATAATATTAAATAAGTGTATTGTATCACTACAAGTCGTTTTGTCTGAAAATGGGTAACATGCTATTTATGGCTAGTTCCGAGCAACATTGTAGTCCATGTACAAATATACAACATAGGTACTTAAGACCCACATTAACATTTTGGCCAGAAAATTTAGAATTTTTGTATATACAAGACTTAACCAACGTATTAAATTTGTTCATCTTCTTTGTACGATGTATAAAAAATGGAACTTAACACATTATTTAAGTATAAGGAATTATGCATTCCCATGCATGTTAATATAATGCATTTAAATCATTGAAAGAATATAGTCAGTTAGTCTTTATCTTCATTATATTCTTCTTGCAAAAAAAATAACACAGTCGAATAAGAAAAATATATAAGCTCGTGTACAAAACATACCTCATTCAGAGTTAATCGTCGAAGGAAACAAAAAGTGGTGAAACTCTTCTTCAGCCATGACTTCTTTAACCTGCTTCTTTTGTTAAAGTTAACCCTGCTTTGGGTACTATAATCGAGATATTAAACAACTTTGACACCATTGCAGCTCATACATCTTAGTATTTATTGTCACATAGGTCGATAAGTCATTCACACACCAGTGAATCTTTCATGATGACCATATTGTCCAATGTGATCGTCATCTCTCTGAAAAATAAATGAAAGTTGTTGATCTTTGGATGCCATCTTTCCACGAATTTGTCTTCTAGTGGAATAATCAGGTGTCAATGGCACAACACATCCAACATTAGCCCGAATATAGTGTGTTGAGAGCCTTATTGATATTTGGTTGAAAGTTCAAGTCCCAACTCACTAGTTTTACGTGCACGTGTCAAACCAAATATGTGTACCTCATTGTCTCTCATACAAAATAATATATATTTTTAAAACTAAATACAATATACTTAATGTTCACCAATGAACTCGTTATAACATTTATAGATACTTGTACGTCCGTGATAGACGTAGTATGTCGTGTCATTCAAGTATCTATTACATGAATTTCTCTTAATTTAGGTTTGGTTGAGCTTCAGCTTCCGACGCCTCCTCCTTCGACGTTGAAGACTTTGGCTCTAATACTGGTTCACGCATTGGCTCTGTCTTTGTAGGTGGAGGTGGTGATGCTCAATAACCCCGACCACCCCGTCATCGTTTTCATTGGTATACTCTCTAACTTTACATAGGTTTGTATTGTTCGATCTGTTCAAATTGTTCAGACTAAAACGCTCGCAAATATAAAGTTTTTCAAAACAATTTCTTCAAAAAAATAGACTCATCTTGTTATATCAAAAATTAAAATATAATAACCAAAAAAATATTCAAATAAAAAACACCCTGGTTTTTGGTCAAAATCAAGACTACAAATGGAAATGATTTTGGTTATTTAGGTCTAACAATTTTTAATTATAGAAACATAGTTAACTAACTCTAAACACATAATTGGTAAAAGTCCAAATCCAAATCATAAATTTATAAACATACAACATAGTTCGGAACAAAATTAACTAGTAAATGAATCTAAAACAAATTAAAACTACTAATTGTTTTTAGATAGATTTCTTTTTTTGAATTTGAACATATATTTAAAACTTAATTCAAAATATTAAACAACAACATAATTCTATTTTTTAAAAATACAAATATATACACACGTAAACGATGATATAACAAACCATTTTGAACTTCGAATTTGAAAGAAAGGAGGCTTAAAATCGTGTTTGGTGTCCCGAATATATAACAATATTAAACAAACTTAGTCTCATCCTGTCTCATTTTAGTGTCCCCGAGAGGTGTTGAACGATATTCGTAAGTTTAATTATATTGAATTAGATGTTAAACCTCATTGTACAAATTCAATTATATATTAATATATAAATAGACGTGGGTATGGTGAAGGATCGGATATTAATTTGACATGTCATCTAAAAGCTTCAGCGTGCTCTCTATTATCGACCCAAACAATATTAATTAGTTCAAAGATCAACGTGAAAAAATCAACTTTTTTTAGTTTGGACTCCGAATTAATCACTTCATTATTTTCGCCGGACTGATAAATAATATCAAATCATAAACTCAATATTAACAAAATGTTGTTATCTTCGTCAGCAAATGCTTGAATACTTAACCTCTTCGGCCCAAAAATAATAACATCATCATTTATTGTATCACATCTGGAAAAAACTAAAAACAAACTGCGTTAGTATAGTGCAAGTTAAAAGACACATGTTAGAAAGATGCCTTTGTTTATTTCGTCAGTCTTAAAAAAGTGAAAACAAAGCTTTAGCTTCATTTTCAAACAGATCAGCCCTCAACAGCTGATGCTCCGGATATGATCTCACTCAACTCTGTAGTGATAGCAGCTTGACGAGTCCTGTGTTACACAAATGTTTCATCATGTTAGCAAGGTAGTTGATAAACGGATTTTCAATCTTGATTTAAGTAGTTATTAAACACAAACAGAGTAACCAACATTTTTGAAGTTCAGCTTATAAGTAAAAAAGCTAGCTTGAAATAAATGGATACAGAATTGGTTTCTAAGAAAATGTCGCACAATTGTTTGGTATCTTTAAGCTAATTTTTAGAGTAAAAACCAACGTTACAAAACGAAAAAAATCGAAAACTAAAAAAGATCAATACCATGTTTTATTTTATAAAAACATGTATAAAATAAAACGCCAGCGAACGAATATATATATAAATAGAAAAATAAAAAATTAAGACAAAACTAGGTTTTCAGAACTTTTTTATTAGGCTTTTGATAAAATCTAAAGCCAAAAAACACTAGCTTATTTTAAGGTTAAAAGGCTGGACCAATCAAACATTCTTACGGATTTCTAAATAACAAGCCAATAAACAGACCACACCAAACGACCCATAAGTTATTTGTATACGAAAGAGAGAGAGACCTGTTGTAACTAAGAGTGAGTTTTTCAAGCATCTCGCCAGCATTTCTGCTAGAGTTATCCATGGCAGACATCCTAGCCCCATTCTCACTGCAAGCATTCTCCAACACCGCATTGAACAACACCTGGATACACACAAAACCAAATCTAGCTTTCATCATAGAGATAGGCTACAATCTTCATACTTAGGTGCAAAATTAATGGAACTCACACAAGAAAACTGGAACTCGGTCAGGTTTTGAAGTATTTCACCCTTTGTATCACCTCCTTCAATCTCATACAAGTCTAGATCTCCAATCTTTCCTCCCGCCTCGGACTCTTTTTCAACCGTCTGTATTGAGTTACATTGCAAAATTCAAAATAAGGCAGTCTGTATTGAGTTACATTGCCGAATTCAAAATAAGGCAGTCTGTATTGAGTTACAATGCAGAATTCACAATAAGGCAGTCTGTATTGAGTTACAATGCAGAATTCACAATAAGGCAGTATGTATTGAGTTACAATGCAGAATTCACAATAAGGCAGTCTGTATTGAGACACAACGCAGAATTCACAATAAGGCGGCAGTCTCGGATGCATATAGATTACAATGCTGAAGAGTTTTACTGACCGCGGGCGATAATATAGTTGACACAGTTGGGGATGATGACACGAGTGACGAAAATTTGTTGAAAACAATCCTCAAAGCATCAAACTCGACATTCTTTAAGATGTCGTCAGCTAGAGCGGAAACCTGATACAGTCAGTATAATTTTAAGAAATATCATATCAGAAACATTATTATCTTGCATCTAACAATACAAATTAAGATGCAACAACTTTTACCAACTTTCCCTTTATTTTGGCAAAATTGTAATGAATGGAGAATCAAAATTAACAGTTGGATAATGAGCCTCACGCAAGAGTCTAAGACAGAGAAGTCAGCCACAATATGAAACTCAATCATATATTACAAATAAAAGCTATCACAGAGATTAAAGTTGCAAAATTTGTCTAGATGAGCCTAATGCATTTATTCTTTCAATCATATTGTGAACTGCAACTTCAAGCACATCCGCACAATAACACGAGAAATGCCAGATAACCTATTCTAACCAACCTGGGTGTAGTTTAAAGGATTTCTCTGCAACTCGGTAACCACAAGAAGAATGTCATCTTTGGAGTCACGGACCAACTGACTCTTTCCTTTGTCTCCCAATATAATAAGTTTTGATTCCTTGTCAGGACCTATAATAACAGAAGTATAACTGATATAAGAGACGCATCCTATTCGTTCAGATGATGAAATTATATCGTATGCTGCCTGCAAGACATACCCGAATTCATCTTATGCAACACCCTTCCTACTTTGACACTTGTTGAGTTAATTGCACCACAAAGTCCTTTATCTCCAGTTATGGTTACTACAACATTCTTCTTTGCATCAACACCTGGTTCCCCGATTAATCGAAGAGAATTAAATCATTATATACATTTAAATGAATTGCTATAGAAAAAATAAGCAATAAAATTACAAGGAATACTAACTGCACGCAGTAAACGTGATGCATATAAAAAGACCATAGAAGTTCAATATTACATATGCAAAATCATGACTAAAATAGTTAGTAAAAGATGTTGAAGATAGACCGCGAATAAAAAGATGAGATTAGCACACAGGGGCCAATGCAAGCAAGCAAAATAAATTATAAGAATCAGCATACTAGGGGTATCTCCAAGAAGAGCGGTAAATGGTTGCCACATCCCACGGGAATTTTCAGTTCTAGTTTGAACTGATCTGAGCTTCGAAGCTGCAACCATCTTCATTGCCTTAGTAATTTTTTGAATATTTGTTACACTCTTCATCCTGTTTCTCACTACACAAAGAGATCAAGTCAGTGAGAAGACAACTTGCCAATTTTATTGGATTAACAAAAGAAAGGAGTACAGACGAAGAAGGAAATTTTTTGATGCATAAAACTAATTCTTACCCACTTGAGTTGAAATACTACGGACTCCGAGAGGGACATCTTCCCTGCGAAGACAGCAAACCTTTTTTACAGATGCAACTAGACATTGAGTATAAAAATTTTAAGCGAAGAAATGACAATTGCCGTTATTTTTTAGACATTTTTGTCAAGCACTATTCTCAAAATTTCCATTTTAAAGAAATATGTTACTCCACACTATCACACAAGACAAATTTTCTTTTATTCTTCCCTAAAGCTGTGCTGTATGGGTCTACTATATCATAGAGCAGTATAAAACCATCTACACAAACAAAACTTATAAACCGATGATCTCTTGTCTAAATTTACTAACGTTTTATCATCCCCAAATCTTTTAGGATCATAATCTTTGATTGTTGAGAGGTGAACACTAACGGATTAGAGTTGATTAAGCTCTCCTGAAACCGAAGTCAGGAAAAAACAAGATACATTATAAGCTATTATGAATTAGGTCCGATTTTATTCATAATGGTTGATTCATAGATAACTGAAAAGCAAGAAGGATTAAATCCAATAACCAAATATAAGATTACAGACCCACTAAGAGAGTGTTTAGTATAAGGCTAGAAGCTACTATCGAAAATCATAACCAACCCTACCTGAAAATTATATATCCAGCAGCAAATCTGTAGACAAATTTTCAAAAACCACGTTGCCTAACAAACCCTAACCGAGATCAATTTACAGGTCATACCAAAATCTTAACGATGGAACGATTCGACTATATCGACTGATTAAAAGAGCGACCAAAAGAAGGGAATGTGAGGCATCTTACCGGAGATTGAGAAGAGATCGGACGGAGGAGATCGGAGTGATGAGGCGCCTCCCATCACGTCTAAGAGCAGCCGTCGCCATTTGTTTGTCGATTCTTAAAATTTGATAAGGGAAAAAAATGTTTTCAAACAACAAATGATCACATATATATGGGGTTAAAAACCACCCCATGCAAATCCCTCATCTGTATCAACCATTGCAAAATAAATAATTTATGTTTATTTTTGTATTATATTTATCGCATGTTTCGACCATCTCAATAATATTGTATTTTAATTTTCGCGTTTATCCATGAAAACTAAAATGTAATTTTGTAGGGATATAAAAAGTTATTCAGTAATATTAAAAAACATAAACCACCATTTTGGATGAGATGCTGACTAAAATGCTACATTATTAAAATAAGAAAATTATATTAATACATAAACAAGAATTGTTTCACAATAACTTGTATCCAAAGGATTTATAGTGATTTTTATCTATATAATTAAAATATTTATAAAATTAATAAAAAAATTGAAATAATAATAATATAGTTAATAAAGGCTAACAAAGTAGTTATTTAAGAAATTAAATAATATAAAAAGACGTTACACATTTAATAAGATAAATTATTGCTTTCAGTATTTTCAATTTGATACACTAAAAATTATTTTAAATATGAAATTAAGTTTGAAAAGAAGAATTTAACAAATGAAAATGAAGTTATATTTGTAAGTAATTTTTTTTTCTAGTTCTCGTAGTTTACGGCATGTATTATTTTTCAATTTATTGAAAATACTATTACGATCAAAGTTTGGGTGTTGCTAAAGTAATGATTCGACTTAAAACAAAAGTTTTAGCCAATTTCTATTAATCTGTACATTAAAACAGTAAAAAAATACTTGTGGTCTTCTTCTTCAGTTTGCAGTTTGGTTTTTTGATTTTGATAGAAGTAAAATTTTATGTATACAAAATTAATTTTTTCGTTTTTTCTCATTCCTAGTTAGTAATACAAATCATAATCTTCTTTATTTTCATGTTTTTTCAGTTAATTTGTTTTACAGTAGATAATTACTGTCACACAACTATCATCATATATAACTAGTTTTCAGTCTTTGGTTTACTCGTGTCTCGCTAAAGCGAGACATAAGATGCACATTACTCTTAGATCTAATTATCAATTAGTCCTGAATTATAATTACTGCAAAAAATAATCATAATATACTTTCTAAGTGGTCTTGTATCAAGCTTTAGCTTCACATAATTTCGTATAGTCCTGCATCAACTAAACGAGTCTAACATCTAATTTGTAACTAGTCCCGCATAAAGCATCTCATTTTAAATAGTCAAATGGTCATGTATCAATTCATATCACTGCATTAATTTTGTATAGTGCCACATCTACTAAAAAGAGAGTCGTGCAGCTACTTTGTAAGTCTAATCTCGTAATTCTTACAGGAAACATAACGTCAAAAGCTTGTTTTTCAAATCAGGCCTCTTTACAATTATAAATCAGATGAAAAATACATTATGAAACATGTATATCTAGAAGCTGTGAAGAAAATAATGTTTTAGCCCTTTTTAAAAGAACATAAAATTTGAAAAGTGAAAGAAATTCTTACGAACAAATTCTTACTAAAAATTGGGACTTTGTCGTATAAATAATAAAAACATATGATGTTGAGAAAAAATCGTTTAAATTAGAGACAAAGTTGTTATCACTAACAAAAAAAGATGTCAATATTATATTTGGTTTGAAGCATTGAAAAGAACACATGCAAGTAAACAATAAGAAAAGTAAAAAAAATCGAGTAAAATCAATTAAAATAAAATGATAAAGGTATGACATTCCTTATTTTGTTATATACTTTTACACTATGATAATGTCTCACACGTATCTTTTATATAGTGTCCAACATATATCATGCATTACCCATGTCTCGCGTCTATCAAACATACTTGTCTAACATCTATCATGCATTACACCGTCCTACATCTATCATGCATTACATTGTCCGGCATCAACCATACATATTATTTTCTTAATCGTATCAAGCATTACTTGTCCGACATCCATCATATATTACATTATCCCACATCCATCATGCATTACACTATCTCGCGTCAATCATACATTAAATTATCCTGCATCTATCATGGTTTCGCATCTACCATGTACTTATAATAACTTAAAATTTCACATGTTTATAGGATGCAATAACCAATATAATAAGAACATAATGAGATCAAAAAGTAAAAGATGTTGTAATATTGTTCATAATGTTAGTTTACTCCATATTTTTCTTGTAAACACCCAACAATGTATTAGCTTCCACAATGGTTTTTTAGCATGGTTTCGCATACTATCTATATCCAATATGATATAGTCTCACATTGTTTTTTGGGATGGTTTTGTATAATATCTCTATCCCGTATGGTTTTTTCTGCATGGTGTAGTCTCCAAGTTTCACATAATATCTTTATCCCACATCTGTCATTTAATTAATATATTATTCTATATCTATCATTTACTTAAATATTTTTTTTTAGCTTTTTGAAGGAGAATTCAACCGAACAAATAAAAAAGAAGAAAAATTTAGTGGGGAGGTCCAACAAGAATAAAAATTTGATGAGGAGGAAAATTGTGAAAACGAATATGTTGATTTAAAGAAAAATGAAAATAATGTTCTTGTGGAGGAATAAAAAAATATGATGTTGTAGTGGAGGAAAAATAGGAGGATGTTAATCTTAACGACGATAATGGAAGTACAAATTAGGATATGCAATAAGACTATGATGGAAATTATTCTACTAATGTAAATAAAATAGTAAATCAATTCATTGTTCAATAACGTACAAGTAAAAAATCTACACGGACTAATAAGACTGCAAACCGAAAGAGAAAATCAACAAAGAATATTGCACAACCAATACAATTTTTATAATATTTATCAGAAGTTGGTCATGTATAAAACAAAAGTTGGTACGAATAGATCGTTTTGCTAGTTCACAGAAACAAAATTCAATATCTTAGATTCTTAAGAATCTAAAAAGACATGACAATTTAGTAAAAAATAAGTTTTAAAACAACTAGCTAACATAAACTACCATTTGGTAGTAGAAAATATAAGATTAAAGAGATTATTGTACCAACAAAAGGTAAGAATATTCCATATATCATCTTTTAATGGTCTATCATTTATTATGGTTGCATATCTATCATCATTCAATTGGTTTCACATTATTTACATGGTTGTGAATCTATCATCTTTTAATGGTCTTTCATCTATCATGGTTGCGCATCTATCATAATACATGATTTAGTATCGTTTACATGATTGTGCATCTATCATCGTCTAAATAGTTTTGCATCATTTACATGGTTGTGCATCTATTATCATTTAAACGGGTTCACATCGTTTATATGGTTGCGCATTAATCATCGTTAAAATGATTTTGCATTATTTTTATGGTTGCGCATCTATTAACATTTAAATGGTTTCACATAATTTATATAGTTTCACATCTATCATCATTTAAAATGGTTTTGTATCATTTACATGGTTTCTCACCTATCATCATTTACATGGTGTCACATCATTACATGGACTCGCATGTATCGAATTATCCCTCATGTATCAAATATTTATGACATCTCATCATCGCAGGGTTTTGCATCTATCATCTGTAAACTGACCTCACATGCATTGCATATCCCGAATCTTTCATTTTTGGTATTTCACTTGTCTAGTTTTTAGTATTTACGTTTATTTATTTTGCAGATGATTAACATGAAAACCCCTACAACAACAACAACTGAGCTTGTGTCTAACCAAAGCATATAATTAATAAAAATGGGTAGAATAGAGATTTATGAAATTTACCATAAAAATTTGAACTTAAAATTGCAGAGCTATAATAAAAATTAACTGAAAAAGACAAAGTCATTTCAGAATTGAAAGAAAATATAAACAGAGTTGAAGAAACATATAAACAGAGTTGATAAAGAATTAGAATTACATAAGACATTTTAGCTGCCTATGTTGATAGTAGAAAGAGAGGTAAAACTTGATGAAACACCTAAAAATATCTAAAACATATATGAGGAAAAAACATGAAAATATGGAAGAATCACTTTATAAAAAGCATGTATTTGAGGCTCTCCTACTGATATGAAACTTCATACTACTACAGAGGCGAGACAATAAATTGTTACAAGCCATGATAATCCTATTATTATTGTTAATCCATGAGGTGGCTACAAGCTACGATGATTAACAAATCGATGTACAAGACCTTGCTTCTAATATATCTATGGTCTCTCATGTATAATGATCTATTGTTTTGTATGAATCATATTTATCTCGCTATTCTATGACGATCAATGTAGATTTTTTATAGTCCCCGCATGATTTTGTTTCGTATGATATAGTCTCTCATGTTTCAGATTTTCTTAAACTTATAATTGTCTCACAATTTTTTGTCAGATTTTGAATAACATATATGTCTCATATCTATCATGAATTTCAATTTCCCACGTCTATATTTGGATTATACTCAATTTCAAATCCTTGCACCAATTGACTAAACAATCCAGAAAACAAAATGGACATTTTAAAATCCAGTACATGATGTTTTGATAGTATGGTCGGTTCCAGAACTACCAACATGTAGTATATCTGTTAGTAATATGATGAAAATATTAGGTCAAGATGACATCGATTATAAAGTAAAAGTTTATTTAAAATTTATTTGTATGTATGACTTCCTATTATACAATTAACCTAATATTAGTTCCATTTTTCACATTACATAGGTTATTGACGGTTATATGTATTGGTGCCTTAAAGAAAATCATTTAAAATACCAATATTGCTTCTAAAATGAGGAATCATATAGTTTTACGATACATATATGGGTTAATAAACAAAAACTGTTTCTAAAAAGTATTATTTAAATATAACAAATGATATATACCAATCAAATGTTACAATTTTTATTTCAACAATACTTCTAAAAAGAAGAATCATACAGTTTCACCTGCATTCTAGATTGCATAAGTCTCATGTAGTTCTTGAAATTTGAAACCGATAATACATTAGTCAGAGCATTCGAATAATTTTCATCACTTGCAACTTTTGTCATCTTCATTTCTCTCTCTCTAAACCACGTTGCAGATGAAGTGAAATTTAATATCTACGTGGTTAGTTCTCTCATAAAACTTTAAATTCTCCATTGAAGAGGAATAATAATATCACAAAATAAAAATAATTTTTGCTCTATACGACGATCTCTCTCAATAATATTTTTAGCATATAGATTCTTTCATTCCTTCTGTAGCATTCATATATTCAATTTATGTAAATTACAAAGAAACGACCTCTAATATGAAGTTGATTTTTGTTTCAAGGAAACCAACATAATCAAAGTCAAAATAACCTCTCAGAATTATACTAGTCATATCGTTCTAATTATAACACAACACAACTTCGGTTGAACCCTTCAAGTATCTCATGTGTCACTTAAGAGCATTCCAACGAGGTTTCTTAGAATTTAAAATCTGCTCAAAATTATATAAGAGTAGAGAAGACCAGGTCATGCATATTATTGTATACTTAATTCTTCCAATGACTTTGTCATAAAGTATTTCTTACATGGATTTCTTATTTGTTGTTTCAGCTGGTGCTTGAGTGACACTAAGCTTAGACTGAGCACCAATGGAAGTTCCAACCTCTTTGGCTTTACACATTCAGTACTTCCTAATGACCTTATGTATGTATTCTATTTGAGATACTAATAAATACCCTTCTGGCCCACTCATCTTTATCTCAATTCCAAGTATCATTTTAGTCTCTTACAAATCCTTCATATCAAACTCTCCTTTCAACTAAGTTTTCACTGTTTCAATTATTTTCATGTCATTTCTAAGTATTAGAATATCATCCATATATAATATCAACGTGATTTGTATCTCCATGCGTGTTTCTCTTTTACAATTGACACAATTGTCATATAAACTTCGAACATACTTAATGGATCTCATAAATGAATTAGATATTCAATTCCACTATATTAGAGATTGTTTCACCCCTTATAAAGGTCTCTTTAACAAACGCATATCTCTTTTCTTTCTTCAAACCCTTCCGCTTGACAAATGTATATTTTAAATTCAAATTCTCAATGTAGAAAGGCAGTAGTATAATTCATTTGATCTAACTCAAGATTAAATCTAGCAAATATTGATAATATAACCCTTATTAAGGTTTGTTTCACAATCGGTGAGATAATTTTATTGAAATAAACCCCTCATTTTATCTAGAATCTCTTACCCAACAACCTAGCTTTGTATTTGGATAGCTCAATTCCAGTAATATTTTTCTTCATTTTGAATATATTTTTACTCCCAACAAGTTCTGACCCTTCAGCTGCTTCAAAAGAATCTATGTGCCATCTTTTAGAGATGTATCAGTTTTTCCCTCACGACCTTCATCCACTTATCTTTAGCACTACTATTCATATCATTGTGATAAATTTTGGGTTTAAGAACATTTACCTATAATTAAATTGATAAAGTATAACCAATAAAATCAACATAACCACATATTTGTGGAGGTTTGTTTGGTCTATAGACAACTTGAGTTGAACAATTCTAATTCCTTTGAAAATATATGATTCATCATTCCCGATGATGACCTTTCAAACATTAAACAATCTCAAGATTTCAAACCAATGTTTGTTAGAGGTTAATGAAACACTCTAATCCAACACCCACTTATCATTGTAACTAAAAGTAGATGCGATTAAACCATCAACATACTCATAATTATTCGGAACTATTACAATATCTCGGTCTTTGGCCTTCGAGTAACTATTTCAATTTCTTCTTTCTAGGAAGTTCCTATTGATATGATCCTCTTTCTTGCACAACCAACATATCATTTTAGAACACATCATAAATACCTTAGATTTGGATATAAATTTTCATCTCTCTTTGTATGAATCTTTCTTTCATGGCATGCCCCTCACACTCAGTCTGAGACCTTCAAAGTCAACCTTTAGAACTATCTTCCTTTAAATATCGTTCGAGTTTATGGTACTCTTTACTTTGGTCATCATATGAAACTCTTTTCTATATAGCATTATATCAAGAAAATACTTGTACAACTTTAGCATAAAGCTCACGAAGATTACGACTAGATCCTCATCTTCTACTTCAACCTCAACTAAATTCAAATCAATAATGATTATACTGAAATCATCCAGGTATCTTTAAATTTCTTTGTTATCATACATTGACAATATGTACAACTATTTCTTGAGATACAATTCATTAGCCAATGACTATTTTATGTAAATAGATTCCAGCTGATTCCATATCCTTAATATCATAAGCTCTTCGGGTACCTCTCAAATCACTTCATCTCCAAAACTCAACATTAGAGAACTATAAGCTTTAGACAATACTTTGACATGAACCTTTTATGTAGTTTTCTAATCACTTGCAACAACCAAATTTATGTACTAGGAAAACCAGAACCTTAAGTATTTAGAGGTTGATATCATTATCTCTGTTAATAATATTTAAGTTGAACTTCATAAAACTAATCTTAGTGGATTATTTTGGTTTTATTGGTGAGAACATTCTCTTTAGCCTCAAGATCTAAAATAATCTCTGTCCTTTCAAGTTTGTAACGACACTACAAACAATATTGCTCTATATTTTCCACGTTCACCGCACCACTTGTTCGAAAACTCATATTTCAAGATTTTTTAATTTTAGAATAATCAACAATATTAAGTTTTAAAAATAGCTGAACTAAGGACATGTTTAGCCGAAGCCCACATGTTATTCAACCAAAACCTATTAGTTAGTAGTGTTGAACCATAGGCTTAAACCGTTGTCTAGTCCCTCGACTATCACGTTTTCTGTCATTTAGTCCCTCGACTAAAAAATCATTGGTGAGGGTCCCTTGACTATCCTATTTTCTTTCATTTAGTCCTTCGACTTTAAAATCACCGGTGAGGGTCCCTGGACTTTGAAAAATCTATAACTTTAATCCCTGAATCTAAGAAAAAAACCCAAAATCAGGGACTAAATTTATAGATTTTTGCAAAGTCCAGGGACCCTCACCGGTGATTTTAAAGTCGAAGGACTAAATGAAACAAAATAGGATAGTCGATGGACCCTCACCGGTGATTTTTTAGTTGAGGGACTAAATGAAAGAAAACGTGATAGTCGAGGGACTATTTCCTGATTTAAGTCTTAAACCATAAATTTGGCTCATTCTTAAAACTTCAGCTATGAACACAATACAACAAAGCAAACAACAATAACAAAAATGTTAATCCAAACACACAAGATAAATTTAACGTGGTTAGAGGAAGACTCTCTAAAATATTAAATAATTAACCACTCCTCTTTTGTTAAAAATAATTCTCAGCATACAAAAAGAATTTTGAATGTCAGAGTATCTCAAGGTGTTTATCTTATACCTCTCAATATCCAAAAGCTTTTAGTTTTTTTCTCTCTCTAGATATTATTAGCTTAGAATTTTGGTTCCAATAACTTTATATCATTATTTCATTATTTATAAAGAACCAAAGATGTGGATAATATTATTCATGCTCTAAAAAACGTTCGACAACCTTTTATCTCAATTGACCAAGAAAATAAGTATAAAAGATAAGCGACAACA
The DNA here is from genome assembly GCA_036936605.1 of Limnanthes douglasii subsp. nivea. NCBI lineage: Eukaryota > Viridiplantae > Streptophyta > Magnoliopsida > Brassicales > Limnanthaceae > Limnanthes > Limnanthes douglasii. Next base: position 199,053,461 of record JAUPFV010000004.1, on the reverse strand, counting down.
TTGATATCTGTATGACAGGCTGTGGAGCCTCCTAATACTATCATGCCACAAGATATGCATAGATGAACGAGTATTTGATTAATGGCTGAAATTACACATTCATTCAGATCCTTTAGTGATTCATTTCTTTTAGAAACAAATAAGTATTTTCAGAAGTCCATTGATAAACATGTTCTGCACCTTCTACTACAATAGAGACATTCTTCTTGTTTACGACAGAGCTCACGCTTAGGTTTTAGCAGATGCCTTTGCACCTAAGATTCGACCCAACTTTTCTATTATGAAGTCCCAAAGAGTCATGCTATATACAACTTTGACTTTTCATTATTGGATACTTCTTCGATAATACAACCTAGGGATGAAAATAGGGAGAATCGGGGACATATACCTATATATCAGATACCTGAAATAAAATAAAAAAACTCATACATGATACCCGTATCGAATCTAATAATAACTTGAATTTTTATACCAAACCCAAACCCAAACCCACATGTTCAGATAACCTGTATGAGTACATGTGAACTACTCGTGGATGAAAACTTGAAATAATTATCTGAACTAAACTAAAATTTAAATGAACTAAATACAAAATTCAAAATAAATAAAAGATACTTAAAATAATATTAACATGTTAAAACAATATGAGGAAATATTATTTTGCTAAATCTCGGGAATAAGATTTTAGTTATGTTGTTTCAGTTTATGTTGATATGTGACTCTTTCCAGTTATGCAAGTCCTTGGGTTGAGATGTCACCCTAAAGGGTTCATTTCCTTGTGACCTCGTTGTTTTGATTCTTTGCGTTGGATTTTTATCCTCCGGAATACTAAAGATGGGGGTAGTTATTGTCTTCACTTTCTTCTTCATAAGATCTTTTATTTTTGTCTTCATTTGCTTGTTTAAGGCACATATTTGGGATGATGTAAAAATTAGCCGATTGGAGCGCTATTACAGGCACTACCTCTTAGTTGCTTGCAAACTTTTTGGAAGTAACATCATGATTTTAGTTGGCCATGATCTTCATCAAGGAAAAACTATGAACAATAAATCAGCATTGAAACCTTATATCCCAGTTATCTTGAGCTCAAATGTGGAGTTTGGGAAAGATAACTTTAGCAGTTTTGCCGAATGAGGGAAATAACTTACTATACCATGCGATGAAAGTACTTCCGGTCAACATCAGTTGAAGAAAACAAAAAACTTATTATGTTAAAATTACGATTATAAGTCAAGGTTGGGTATGCTAGCTCGTGTCCTTACTATCTCCTTTCTAGGTACATCTCAAATCGCTTAGAGATCGGCTCACTAGCACAGCGAATAAAGAAGAAGAGGAACATCAACTCCCTCTAGGATTCAAGTAGGTCCGTGGCAACCTTATATTTGTTCAAAATATATATAAAGTAGGTAGAATGAACTAAGTTGGGATTACGGTACACACCGATATAAATTTAACCATCTCGAAGTCAAATCCTGATAGTTTCAAATCAATAATGCAAGACATCAGAATGCACCACGTATTGGAACTAGCTTTTCTAGGGCACATGTTGAGTAGCTCAATTTTTTTGATAATCTTCGGATGAAAAGGGAACGTTAGGCCTCCATCAAACCATTTATGAAAGACTATCAACTTATTTTCTTTCGTGGAAAAGGGAGTTTTCTTGAGTTTATAAATCCGGATCTTATAATTTGAAGGCATGGACTATTTAATACACATGTTAGAAACATCCATCGGGTCTTCATATATATAAAAGATTTTATGCAAGGCCTTAAGTTTGGGTTTCTCGATGTCGGAAATAAGGTAAGAAACCAACAGTGTACCACTTTTCGATACAACACATGTGCCTTATTTATTTTTTTGCTTAGGGAAAGGGGGTGAGGGTTGCGGAAACATCCACTTATAAGGTATATTTTATTTTTCAATTAAAAGTATTTTTTAGTCGGGGGAAAAAATGCCCTTCCAGAGCATAAAAAATTGTATGAAGTGATCGCCCCTTCGAAATGTCACCAATCTCATTAGAGGTTGTAATGGTCTAGGCATGAACGGTTGTAGCGATTCATGGACTTATAAAAGATGTCCCGGAGGGAGAACCTTTTGGTGTTACGAAAATACAAGTTGGGCCACCTCTGACCCTCACAATATAAGAAGGCATGTCAACTACTCGGATAATTTGAGAATCGTAATATTCCTCATCTTTTAGTTTACTAGAGCAGGAATGGGTCATACCATTCTCATCTTCACTCTCAATCTCAAGAGGGGCGTTACGTTTTCCCCACTCCCTTTGAATGATGTGAAAATATTTGTCACCCATTAAGTTAGTAAGGGAAATAGACTACGAGAGAGGACTTGGTAATGGGGCAAAGGTCGATTAGACATTCACAACCAGATTTATCTGCCAAATTAATGATAAGAAAGTAAGTTGAAAGCTCTGAGTGCCTTGCGACGTAAGATCTTATATTGTCGGAAAGGGATTTATGATGGTTTTATCTTGTCAGAAACGGTTTTACAATGACCAATTTAGTATTTGGGGAAGAGCTTCTCTCACTAGATTCGTTCTCTCTCTAAAATTGGAAATGAAGAATATGGTTTGGGCTACTCTTTATAGATGATTCCTACAGTAGGCATGACCTTGGTAGTTTGACGAATGCAAAGTTTACCTTGAGGCTGTGCTGGCATAAGGTTTGACACATGGATTTTAGAAAGCCATTGTGTCAAAAGGGACGCTCTATTGTGTAATTCAAAAATATTAAATTCTTTAAAGAGTCTTATCATATTATAAGGTCAGTCCGACTAAGCCCGAATAATGGTGGGAGGTTAGTTCTTTGAATGGTAAAATGAGACCCATCATCATCAATGTTAATTGGGTTGTTCCCGATCTATGTAGAATTCCTCTGAACCGTTAGTACTTGCAAGCAGGGGGACCGACACATCATATTCTTAATTGAAAAAATCTATAGCAACGAGAGGTATTGATAAATTGAATTTTGATTGCAGAGAGAAAATAAAAATGAAAAATAAGATTTAGCACATGAAAGTATCATCACATTTATCCACATCCTCATCTCTTATTTATAGACGTTCAGACTTAGTGTAACAGATTGGTTACATATATGGGTTAATTGCATTTTAATCCCCCATCTTTACAAAGATTCCAACACTTATCTTACAACTATACAATTGTTCGTATAAGACTTTAATTCATTACATTTAAACCCTAAATATTCTATATCCTTATTAGTAGCCCCCTAGTTCTTAGGAGAAACATTAAATAAGAACTAGTAATAATCGAAGGTCATGAGCTTTGAATAAAATTTGTTCCCTGTCAAAGTTCAAAATGTTCAAATTAAATCATCATCTCTCGTTGTTGAAATAGTTTCTTACAACATATGTAGTTCGAAGAAATGCATATCTAGATTCTACTTCGGACGTGTATCACTCATTTATCAATTCAAAACTGCTAGACTTCGTATTTGTCATCCCTAAATAAACCATGTTTAGTTTATTTTCGAATTTGATCCAACCATTTCACATACAACCTTTTTCTTCTCGCTTCGAATATTCATAGTCCAAGCCTTTTGCCAGATTTTTTATAACGATTAGAAACAACTTCTTTTCTTAGCACACGTTCAAAAACCTAATAGTCCTGATAATTTGATAGGTGTTACATTATCTCTCCTACAAGTAACCGCTTGATATTCTATCCAATCATTCTCACCACCTATACCACTTCTCTCACTCTTCTCTCTCTTTATTTTATTCTATAAATACTTATTTCTCTCATTGCGTGTGTTAACAAACACCTTTTAGTGAGAGGAAACTAATTCAATCGAGTGATCCTTTAGCTACCTTCATCTGAACACCCAATCTCTTGGATACTTTCACCGGAATATTCATATATTCTAGTCAATCTGCATCCCTAGTATATGAAAAAACACCCAAAAACCAAAAACCAATATCCCCATAAACCAAGAAATCAGTTTTCAGTGCTTACGATTATTTTTGTATCATCGAAAGGGATGAAGAGTACAAAGCTGCATGATTGATAAGAAATTCCACTCGATTCTCTATTCAAACCACGTATTACGATAATTTCAACCCAAACCAAATTTCCCTTGTATTTACAAGTTTATCCACCATTGAATATGAACAACCTTTATCAACAAATTCCTCTCGGTGCGAAGATCTACTCGAAGCTGACAAATTTAGGAAGCAAAGATTTATCGTAATTTCTGGAGCTTGGGAAAATAGGAAGGAAATATCCGAAGAGAATCCTTCAAAACTTAACCTCGTCTGGAGGAGCAACAATAAGATTTTTATCTTTTCATCTTTTCTTTTACTCTACATAACTTGTTTTTTCATATATACTGTTTCATGCACTAAGAAATTTCAAAGAGATTCAAAGGGCGCAAGAAAGATGTAAAAGACATCTTTGTGAAATTGGCCAGCTGGGCAGAAAATAAATATGACAATGGGTTCCATTCAACATTTCTGCATATAAAGTTTTTCAACAACCACTTGTGGGGAATCACCTTGGGTGCTAATCTCCTCGAATATCTGATGGAGCCACCAAATTTAAATTTGGTTGTGAAGAGACTGGTAGCACCTGATGGTAAGGTGATTCTTCATGTGAGGAACAAATCTGACATCCATCTTCTTGCAAAAAAGAAAGGGAAAAGAAAAAACAACTCGTACATCTAATGCTAGCCCTGCATAAAATCCGAGGCCTCAGAAGAAATAAAAAATGAAGACAACTGACACCAGCCTTCCTATAATTGAAGAATGAGTTGAGACTGAACCTTCCTTAAAGAGAAAGAAAATTGCTGCCCCAAAGAAGAAAAGGAGCACTTCAAAAATTTCACCTGCTAAGATAGCAAAAAAACAATCTGAAGAAACTGCCTCTGAAGTTCCTCCTACCGAAACTGAAAACATTGCAACAGAAGATAATCGAGGAGGAACTATCATAGATGATAATCAATGAGGAATTACAACATATGGAAACCAAGAAAGAATGAAAATTTAAGATCACCAAAGAGAGAACAAATTCCTTCATGAGGATGCCTATAGCGAATAAGAGCTTCAAGATCTCTACAAAGATATGGATTCGAAGGTTAAAAAAATCCAAGAACAACTTCAAAAATTGGCCATCGGGTTACTGCTCCTCTCTTACATAAAACAAATAATTCTGATACTCCTTTGGCTTCCTCGTCGGCTCTCACACCCTTTAATAACCAACAGGTTATCCTTGTTTAAGAGCCATCCGATGTGGTTTTACTTGCACTCCAACCTTTCTTCAACCTTGATGCAACAACAAAAATACTATGTACACAAGTAAATTCTTCTCGAAGCCATCTGGAGCCATCCAGAGTTGAACTCCAACATTAATTTCAAGTATTCCAAGTTAACAGAACGGAATATATTCATAGATCCATCCAACTCAAACATCATCTACACTCCGTCCATGGTCAACAAATGAAAGAATTGAAAACATCTCATTAAATTGTAATAAATGATCTTATAGTCAAACATGATAAGGAATTATCCGAGGAGCAACAAAAGTATTCTTCTCTTCAAGAATATTTAAACAAGAGTAAATAAGAAAAGAAGAAGCTAACAACTGATATAAATGATCTCAAGACTTCTCTTGAGAAAGAAAAATAAATTACTGCGGAGGTTGCCAAAACTGAGTGTGGAAAAGACACATTAGCTGCCATAAAGAATATCGATGAGCACCAATCAATTAATTTGTTTCGTGAAATCCATTCAAAGTTCCCTAAGATAAATCTATCCAGCTTTTGGGAATTAATTCCCATAGATAATCGACCCAGTGAAGCCTCCGACCCTGTTCCCACTGCCTCCTCCGAAGAGACAGAGTCAAAAGATAATGATACCGATGAAGGAGATTCTCTTGAAGAGATTTCTGAAAAAAAACTGTTGTTTCCCTTTTTTGTCCAAGTTACTTGATGTTGTATGATGACTTATTTTTGGTGAATACTTAGTTGTTCAACATTCAGAACATTTTTCTGTAAGTTTGAATTATCTTTTATGAATTAGTACTTTTCCTTTCTCTATATTCTTTTACCCTATCATAAAAAACTTATAAGTTTAATAACAACGTCATTCTTACCTTGAATAACAATAATGCCTTAAAAAGTGCGTTTAAAAAATCTAGCACCTCGAATAACAATTGCTGTGTTTAAAGAATGTTAACACCTCATATGTATATATGTATATATATAGTGCGTTGAAATATTGTAACACTTCGAATAACAATTGGTGCATTTAGAGAATGTAGCACCTTCAATAACAATTGGTGTGTTTGGAGAATGTAGAACCTCGAATATGGTTGTTTCTTCGAAAAATATTGATAATAAACGTATAACACTTCATAATAATTAATCTTGGTCAACAACTTCAAAGATGATCAGTCTTTGACTAGTTACCAAAATTATTTGAATACTTGTGTTTAAAAAAATGATTGGTCAAAAAATATTTTCATTAATACCTCAAATATTTGCATCACACCTCATTAGAACCTCCTTGGGCTAACAGGGTAGGAAAGAGTGTGCCAATTATTCAAAAAATTCAAAACAAGAAAATCATTCCCAGTATAGCTTCAGATGTTCTATATTCCAAAGATGTTGAAGCATACTCCCCTGCTCATCACATTAGCGATACGTGCCCGAATTTATCCTCTCCATCACTATATAAGGGCCTTCCCAGTTTAGGGTCATCTTTCTAAGTCGTTTATCTTTTTTATGGAGGAATACCTTCCTTAAGACTTTGTAACCCACTTTAAAATCCTTTCTTCTCACATTCAAGTTATATCGACTCCTCGTTAAAGTTTGATAATGAATCATATTCAAATGAGCTTTAACTCTTTTTTCCTTTGATCAAATCTAGATCTATTCTTTCTGCTTCTTCATTCACCTCTTTGGAATATTGGAATACTCTATAAGAAGGTAGAGTATACTTTGCAGGACTAACACCATCCATCCCATATACCAAGGTAAAAGGTTTTTCTTGAGTAGTTTCTCTAAGAGTTGTACGATAAGCCCACAACACCTCTTGCAAATAATTAGGCCATTTCTCTGCAACACCTGTCAAATTCTTCTTCAAACCTTCCAAAATAGATCTATTGGTCACTTTTACTTGACCATTTTCTTAAGGGTGAAAAGCTGTGAAAAAACATTGTGTTATTCTCTTCAAAGCGCAAAAAGAAGTTATTTATCTATTGTTGAATTAAGGACCATTATCCGTAGTGATTTTTCAAGGCACTCCAAAGCGGCAACAAATATTGTTCATAATGAATTTAATAACATCCTTTACCTTTGTTCTAGAAAATGGTTCAGCTTCTGCCTACTTCGAAAAGTAATCCACAACCACAATGATTATTTGACGTCTTTCAGACGCCAAAGGTAATGGTTCTACCAAATTTATTCCTCATATGTTAAAAGGGATAACTTCAGATATATAACTTAGCGGTACTGCTGGTTTGGGAATAGAATGGGAAAAACGTTGACAAGTATCACAACCTTGAACTAGAACTTTAACATCATTCATAATTTAAGGCTAATAATACAATGCCAACAAAACCGGACGCGTTAAAGACTTGAAACCATAATGTGTTGAACCCTCACCATCATGTAACTCAGATAAGATCTCTTGAGAATCTTGCTTTCCCAAACAACGTAGGAATAGTTTACATAAATATTTCTTGTATAACACTCCATCCAATACAACATAACCATGCCCTTTATATCTTAAGTTTTTAGCAAGCTGTAGATCTTGAGGTAACATACCCCTTAGTAAAAAATTAAAAATATCGGACATCCAATCACCTCAAATTGTATCTAGAGTGACAAATACTTCCTAAATATATTTATATTGCTCCGATTATGTCAAAATAGATGGACTCTCCTGTAACAATATCCAAGGATATTCTTCTGTATAAGAACTTGTTGCCAAATAGTCAGCAACTGTATTATCTCCTCGATTAATATGCTATACAATCACTTTTTTAAACAAGAGAGCCAAATTTGAAAGCTCGCGACGATACAAAATTAAATGATCCTTCTTAGCCTCAGAAACACCTGCCATATAATTTTCTACTAATTGTGAATTTGTTTCCAAATGAACTATAGTTGTCCCACGAATATTTGCAAGCCTTAAACCAGCCAATGCAACTTCATACTCAGTCTCATTATTCGATGCATGAAAACCAAATTTAATATCTTGATAGATTGCCTTCCTAGAATGAGCAACCAAATGCACTCCTGCACTAGATCCAAAAATACTAGAACAACCATTATTTCAAACCACCCATATCTAAATTTCTGACATGACCTCTTTATATGTCTCTTCATCTGATCTATTTGAATGAAAATCAACAAGAAAATCAGCTAAAGCTTGAGTCTTAATACCCGTTCGAGGAGAAAACGTTATATTGAAATCTCCCAAATCTACTGACCACTTGGTCATTCTTCCAAAAATGTCTTGGCGTTGTAACACATTTTTTAGTGGAAAAGAAGTTCAAACCACAATAGTATGAGCTTGAAAATAAGGACACATTTTCGTAGCAGCCACCACTAAAGGCAACACCAGTTTTTCAAGTCTCAAATACATTTTCTCTGATGCCAACAAACTTTTACTAACATAGTAAACTGGCTTCGAAATTTCATTATTTTTACTTATTAAAATAACACTCACAGCAAAGTCAGAAACTACTATGTATAAAAACAACTGCTCTCTAGTTCGAGGCTTGGACAATATATCTGGTGATAATAAAAGTTCCTTAATCCTTGAAAATGCTACTTCACAATCCGATGTCCATTCAAACTCATTTGGTCTTCGTAACACTTGGAAAAAAGGAAAACACTTGTCAGAAAACCTCAAAATAAATCGACTAAGGGCAGCTAACCTTCTTGTTAAGATTTGCACCTCTTTAATAGTTCGAGGTGATGTCATTGAGACTAAAGCCTTCAACTGCTCTGGATCAACCGCTATCTCTTTTTCACTAATAATATACCCTAGGAATTTACCTGATCGAACTCGAAAGGTACATTTCTCGGGATTTTGCTTTAATCGAATAACCCTTAAATTTGAAAAACAATTCATCTAAATCCTCCAAGTGCCTGACATCAGCGGGACTTTTAACCAACATATCATCAATATATACCTCCATATTTCTCCCAATCTGAGAAGCAACAACTTTATTCACCAACCTTTGATATGTTGCTCCAGCATTCTGCAACCCAAATGGCATAACCCTATAGAAATTTAAGCCTCAATCAATGATAAACGTAGTGCTTTATTGGTATTTTGGATCCATATGAATCTGGTTATGCCCTGCAAAAGAATCTATAAATGAAAAAAAATTATTTCTTGAAGTAGAAAAACCAACTGATCTATTTAAGGAACATGAAATGGATCCTTAGGGCAGGCTCGATTCAAATCTGTAAAGTTAACACATTCTCCATTTTCCATTATTCTTTTTAACCAACACTGGGTTCGCTGTCCATAAATGATATTGTGCCTCCCTAATATATCTGACCCTAGACAAACGATTCACGTCTACAACAATAGCCTCTGGTTTTCTAACAAAAAGGCACATCTTTTTTGAACAACTGGTTTGATCCTCTGTATAAAAAAGTTATGACATATCACATCAGATGGAACCCCCACTACATCCTCTGTTTTCCAAGCAAAAACATCCAAATTAGAAAACATGAATTGTAACAATTGATGACGCAAAGTTTATGACAGTAAATTCCATACTGGAAGAATCTTTACATTAGGAAAATAATACTCTTCTATGCCTTCACTTACTGTTAGAGAACCCGGGGTTTCCCTCAGATGATTTATTCCTCTTTTTTTTCTTCTTCTTCTTCTTCTGAGGTTAACCCTCTTGATTGCTATTCAACCATTGGATCTTCACTGTTAGGACATCAGATACGAATAGCCGTTGTATAACATTCTCTGGCTATCTTTTGATCACTTTGAACCACCCCAAGACGACTCCGATAACATACTCTACACACTGATGAACGATGGATACAACTGCATACATCCTTGAAAGCCAAGATCTCCAAAAAATAGCATTATAACTGGTCAAACAATTCATCACCATGAATAAAAATTGAACCTTAAAAGGCCCTTTTCCCAAACACACTTCACCCTCAAATTCTCCAATCACCTAAGTTGTTAGACCTCTAAACCCAATTATTATACGGTCTGATTGACAAATTCGAAGTGGATTACGCATCCTATCATATGTCGACTTGAACAGAGCATTCGCGAGGCATATTTTGATGTTCTAAGGGATTTGGTTAGGTGTATGCAAGTTAGATTCAGACAAATGAGGCCTTGGTCTTTGAAATTGATACCGTGTAGCTTGAGTTGAGTACCCTCCAGTTCGAGGAGGAAAATTATTGTTATTCTTTGGACGAGATAGTTGGCTTAAATTCGAAGAGTGTCCTTGATTATTTGACAATTGTCCTGAATTCTTTTGACTAGGTCCAACCATTCTTCAAACTTTAGTTGATTCATGTACTTTAATTTGATCATCGACTTGAGCCATCAGTGTTCCAAAAGTCAAGGCTCTTCTCTTTGCCGTTTCATTTGTTAAATCACCTGGTAACAAACCTTGTTGAAATGCAGCCATAGATATCAACTCTTCATAATTTTATAATCATGCTTTTGTTAATACAAAGCATTTAATATAATCCTTTAACTTCTCTCCCATATCTTTCTTACAATGTATTATAGTGTTATTTTCTCGTATTTCTTTACTTCTCACAAATTATCGTCGAAAAACTGTATAGAAATCTATAAAATTAGAATTTGATCCCCTCAGAGTCCTATTATAGCATTTTAAAGTTGTATCCTTGAATTACTCGATGTGATCATCGGGATCTTGCACCCCATCAAATTTCTTGACCTTAGAAATATCGAACCGCTTCAGAAGAGTAATAAACTTATCTCAGTTGTTAAAGGAAAATTTCTCCAGTCAACTCCTTGTACGTACTGGTCATTTTTTCATATTCTCATGACAAGGTACAAATCCCGATAATCTAAAACTATATTCTTCACACGATTTTTGAGATCGTCTTTTTTTCTTCTTTCGAAGATCCCTGATACCTTTTTTGATCAGATGCCGAACTGTCAAATTCATCATCACTAGATGTAACATACATATACTTGTGTTTTTTCTATTTTTGTGAAGTACGATGCTCTTTACTAGATTCAAAATGTGTTTTCCTCCGCTAACTTCGAATCTGGCGAGCTATATACGATCGATCATATTGACTGTCCAAATCGTTCTTTTCCTCTACTTGTCGCACCTCAGATTTCAACCTACCTGATTGAATATTTTCCTTTCTTTGAACATATTTCTCATTCAGAAATCTGATTTTATCCAGCAACTGATTCATCCGAGCTTCAATGCCCGAATGAGTCTGCTGAATTTAAATTTGATAATCATCTCTACTTTCTCCTCTTTGCAAATCAAATCTTAGTGTCTTGATTACCTTTCAAACAAAAAGATCATTTTAATTTCATGGTTACATTATCGATAAAAACAACAATTACAGATACAAAATTCAATTATCCATGTTTTTTATTATGAAATCAAGGTATCGATCGAATGTATATCCCACTATGGTCGCCAATGTATTGTGTGTGAATCTAGTTCTTGAAAGTGAATATAAAAGATAGAGATTTTTATTTTAAAGAAAGAAAGTAAAAGTGAAAAGTAAGATTCAGCTCATCAAAGTATCATCCCTTTTATTCACAGCTTCAGCCATTAGGCATTCAGACTTAGTGTAACAGAATTAGTTACACATATGGGTTAATTGCATTTTAGTCCCCCATCTTTACAAACAGTCCAACACCTATTTTACAACTATACAATTATTCATATAAGGCTTTAGTTTATTACATTTAAGCCCTCAACATTCTATATTTTTATCAGTTACCTGGTCCAATTAGTTTTTATTGTTATTAGAAGAAGACCCAAAAAATGTCATTTATGTATTTTGGACCAACGAAACCACCAAATACCAAAATGGTCATCATAAATAACACATGTCATCCCATATTGTGGGAAGATTTATCTTTGTTTGGTTATTTTATGATTATAAACTTTATTTTAAGCATCCAGGTTTGTATTAAATATTGGAGGGCTTCAAGAATAACTATTTGTGGTAGGACATGGTTTTGCTTGCTAGGATAGGGTTTTATTCTTTGCTTTTGTTGATTTTTTGTAAGACAATAGATTATGTCCTACATGATAGTAATGATTACAGTAATGAGACAAATCACTATAATAAATTGGTTGCCAGAAACCTTCATCATCCAATGAGTCAGACGAATCACCAAAACATATCCATACTATTGAACTTAGCTCTTTGGAAATATTCAGTTAATCCAAACTTTATAGACGTTAAATCTAGCTCTATTTTTATGTGGCATCCAGACCTTTAAATGCTTAACTAAAAATTTAACATATGAAAGTATAACTTCTTCATTATATAAACATTATGGAAAGTTCAGAAGGGTGATCCAAATTGGACAAATACAAAACTTAATGTTTGTATCCAATTTTAGGTTCCATTTGAGGATCCATATTGAGAACTGGTTGATTGACCAGATAAGTCTTCTCCATAACTTAGTATAATCTTCTATGTTGTCAAATTATAGTACCATATGTCTTGAGTCTCAAAAGGAAAGATTGTAATCACCTTTAAGTCCAACGGTGGATAGGAATTGTTCGATATATTTCATATGAGGTATTCTATGAGAAAACTTACCTATTAACATATGTTTTGATATCACTTGAAGTTTTTCTTTTTCTTTGTAGGAGAAGATTATAGATGGTAGGTTATCTTTCAAATGTAATATTGAAATTGAAATTATGAATGATACATTGTTGTTATTTATAAATTTCGCATATGTTTGATGTTCTAAGGGCTTTGGTTATGTGTATGCGAGTTAGATTCAGACAAATGCGGCCTTGGTCTTTGAAATTGATACTGTGTAGCTTGAGTTGATTACCCTCCAGTTCGAGGAGGAAAATTGTTGTTATTCCTTAGACGAGATGGTCGGCTCAAATTCGAAGAGTATCCTTGATTATTTGACAATTGTCCTGAATTCTTTTGACTAGGTCCAACCATTCCTCGAATTCTAGTTGATTCCTCTACTTTAATTTGATCATCGACTTGACCCATCAGTGTTCCAAAATTCAAGGCTCTTCTCTTTGCCGTTTCATTTGTTAAATCACCTGGTAACAAACCTTGTTGAAATGCAGCCATAACTACCAACTCTTCATAATTTTATAATCATGCTTTTGTTAATATAAAGAATTTAGTATAATCCTTTAACTTCTCTCCCACATATTTCTTACACTGTATTATAGTGTCTCCATTTTCTCGCATTTCTTTACTTCTCACAAATTATTGTCGAAAAACTATATAGAAATCTATAAAATTAGAAATTGATCCCCTCAGAGTCCTATTATAGCATTTCAAAGGTGTGTCCTTGAATTGTTCGATGTGATCATCGGGATCTTGCATCCCATCAAATTTCTTGACCTTATAAATATCAACCGCTCCAGAAGAGTAATAGACTTATCTTAGTTGTTAAAGGAGAATTTCTCCAGTCAACTCCTTGTACGTACTGGTCATTTTTTCATATTCCCATGACAATGTACACATTCCAATAATCTAAAACTATGTACTGATTTGATGTATTTCTTTCACACCACTTGGTTTCCCTCAAACAACGAATCACATTGTCTATTTTTTATCAATAGTCTTTACGTGATTTTTGAGGTCGTCCTTTATCTTCTTTCGAAGATCCCTGATACCTTTTTTGATCAGATGCCGAACTGTCAAATTCATCATCACTAGATGTAACATATATATACTTGTGTTTTTTCTATTTTTGTGAAGTACGATGCTCTTTACTAGATTCAAAATGTGTTTTCCACCGCTTACTTCGAATCTGGCGAGCTATATACGATCGATTATATTGACTGTCCAAATCGTTCTTTTCCTCTACTTGTCGCACCTCAAATTTCAACCTACCTGATTGGATATTTTCCTTTCTTTGAACATATTTCTCATTCAGAATTGTCATTTTATCCAGCAACTTATTCATTCGAGCTTCAATGTCCGAATGAGTCTGCTGAATTGGAATTTGATCATCATCTCTACTTTCTCCTCTTTGCAAATCAAATCTTAGTGTCTTGATTAACTTTCAAACAAAAGGATCATTTTAATTTCATGGTTACATTATCGATAAAAAAAACAATTACAGATACAAAATTTAATTGTCCATGCTTTTTATTATGAAATCAAGGTATCGATCGAATGTATCTCCCACTATGTTCGCCAATGTATTGTGTGTGAATCTAGTTCTTGAAAGTGAATATAAAAGATAGAGAGTTTTATTTTAAAGAAAGAAAATAAAAGTGAAAAGTAAGATTCAGCTCATCAAAGTATCGTCCCTTTTATTCACAGCCTCAGCCATTAGGCATTCAGACTTAGTGTAACATAATTAGTTACACATATGGATTAATTGCATTTTAGTCCCCCATCTTTACAAACAATCCAACACCTATTTTACAACTATACAATTATTCATATAAGGCTTTAGTTTATTACATTTAAGGCCTCAACATTCGATACTTTTATCAGTTACCTGGTCCAATTAGTTTTTATTGTTATTAGAAGAAGGCCCAAAAAATGTCATTTATGTATTTTGGACCAACAAAACCACAAAATACCAAAATGGTCATCATAAATAACACATGTCATCCCATATTGTGGGAAGATTTATCTTTGTTTGGTTATTTTATGATTATAAACTTTATTTTAAGCATCCAGGTTTGTATTAAATATTGGAGGGCTTCAAGAATAACTATTTGTGGTAGGACATGGTTTTGCTTGCTAGGATAGGGTTTTATTCTTTGCTTTTGTTGATTTTTTGTAAGACAATAGATTATGTCCTAGATGATAGTAATGATTACAGTAATGAGACAAATCACTATAATAAATTGGTTGCCAGAAACCTTCATCATCCAATGAGTCAGACGAATCACCAAAACATATCCATACTTTTGAACTTAGCTCTTTGGAAATATTCAGTTAATCCAAACTTTATAGACGCTAAATCTAGCTCTATTTTTATGTGGCATCCAGGCCTTTAAATGCTTAACTAAAAATTTAACATATGAAAGTATAACTTCTTCATTATATAAACATTATGGAAAGTTCAGAAGGGTGATCCAAATCGGACAACTACGAAACTCAATGTTTGTATCCAATTTTAGGTTCCATTTGAGGATCCATATTGAGAACTGGTTGATTGACCAGATAAGTCTTCTCCATAACTTAGTATAATCTTCTATGTTGTCAAATTATAGTACCATATGTCTTGAGTCTCAAAATGAAAGATTGTAATCACCTTTAAGTCCAACGGTGGATAGAAATTACTGAATATATTTCATATGAGGTATTCTATGAGAAAACTTACCTATTAGAATATGTTTTGATATCACTTGAAGTTTTTCTTTCTTTTTTTGTATGAGAAGATTATAGATGGTAGGTTATCTTTCAAATGTAATATTGAAATTAAAATTATGAATGATACATTGTTTTTATTTATAAATTCGGCATATGTTTGATGTTCTAAGGGCTTTAGTTATGTGTATGCAAGTTAGATTCAGACAAATGAGGAAAATGCCTGGAACCGACATTAAAAATTATAGTAATATTTATAGGTTGGGAGCGGAGATGTGAGGTGAATGGTGGATGTTTAAGGAGGTGCCTCCTTTGGTCATTCCGACCAAAATACGGTGGTGGAGGAAAGGCCTGGAACCGACATGAGACATAGAGTTATGGGGTAGTTGAAAGAATATTCTCCCTAACTTTTGGGTTACTCCATATCTCTAGATAATTTTTATTTTAAATATACTATAGTTTTCATATTTTTATTTTATATATATATATATATTCTCTTATATATAATATGGTTTTATATATTATTATTATTTTTATATATATTTTATTATTTCGGACGGTACCAAATCAAACAAATTAAAATAAGAATCTTATCCGGTATAATGTCTAAAATCGAACCGGCTAGATCAAACTATAGAAGACCTACATTGCCATCCAAAACCATACATATATTAGGGTAAATATACACTTAATCGTAAATAAATATTTTTCGATCTCATACTTTTTCATTCAGAAATCTATTTTTTATTTTATTATTAAAAGTATTATACATTTTTTTTAACTTTACTAAAACGTAATATATATAAATATAAATACAAATATAAAATAATTATATATATATATATATATATATATATATATATATATATATATATATATATAAATAAATGCAATGGAAGTAGTTGTCAAATAAAAATTTCTCATTTTATAAAACTAAATATATATAATTGTTTTTTGTTTCTGTTGTTATTTATTTTTATTATTGGTTCATTATTATTGTTTATTTTGATGGGTTGAATAATATTTTTATGTTTAGAAAAACACGTGGCTAATTTTTTTAATTCTTTGTATAATATTTTATTTAATATTTTTTTAATAAAATGATCGAAGTGAATTATTGAAAGAGATACAAATTAATTCAAATAAATTAATTATAAGAAATTTAATTTAGGATCAATTATTAAATAATACATAGTTAGTATAAATTACTATGATGATCTAGTTTAAAAAATTAGAAATAAAATTAGTAAATGAGATAGCAAGATTTTGTCTTTTGGAGGTAGGTTGGTACCGATTCAATCCGTCCTAATCCTAATGGCTCTACTTATTTTTTTTTTTGTGAAAGAGTCTTATACCTAAGACAATTATTTCTAGGATAGAAAATATAATTTATAGATTTGTATGAGGTATCAATGACGCTAAACAAACAATCCATTGGACAAAAATGATAAATATGTGTAAGTCATATGATGAAGGTGGACTAAACTTGAGAAGATTGAAAGATTTTCAAATAACTTGTTCTTTTAAATTTTGGTTTAACTTTAGAAATCAAACATCTTTATGGTCTAAGTTTATGTTCTCTATATACTGTAAAGGTTTCCATCCCATTCAAGTCAATACTCACAAATCTATATCTAAAGTTTGGAAAAAGCTCCTTAATACTAGAGAACTAGGTGAAAGTTTTATTTATTGGTAGCTTGGAAAGGGGGAAATAGAATTTTGGTTGGATAAATGGTATTCTTCTTATCCTCTTATTAGGTTGACTAGTTCGGAGAATAATCGGTAGTATCAATGAGACAAAATAAGTAATTATTGGGTTAGAGATAACTGGAATTTCGACAAGCTTAAAGAATTTGTTTTAACTTCTCACATAGAGTTAAAAAAATCTATTCAATCAAAGGCTCTAATGATAATATAATTTGGAAACTTTATTCTAATAGTGAATTTAACATCAAGGATACATGGAACACTCTTAGGATTAAAGACACTAAATCCTATATCTACAAAAAAAAAATATAGAACAAGGTACTCCTAAGTAGTGCTCCTTATTATGGAGGTTACTTTCTTAGGATAGATGCTTAAATCTAGGTTTTAAATGTTATTTCAATGATAACAAAGAGTATATTGACCTCATATTTGTCAATCGTACAATTTATTCAGTTGTTTGGAAATATTTTGTGGGGCCTTTTCACATTCAAATCTCAAGGCATATGTCTATATATCATCTAATAAGGCTTTTTTTGATTTACTAATAAGATAATTCATATGAAAACAATCATGCCTCCAATTATATGCTCGGTTCCATGAAATTCTAGTAGTAATTCAAAATTTAATGGTGTCTCAAGATTACAATCTTATCAATCATTGGCTGTATCAAACATAATTTCAGTTTGGATAATGCTTCACTACTTAAAAGGTCTTACTAGTCAAATAATATTAATTCAGCTATGGAACTAGGTTGTATAAACCATTTAAACAAAAGTAGGATTAGCCTTTCAACGTTGCCTATAAATGGTAGATTTAAGTTAAATTCTGATTGGTCTTGTAACATCTTTGGGAAATCTTGAAGGGAAGGTCTCTTAAGTAACTATCAAGGAGAAATGTTAACTTTTTATAGAAGGATCTATGGTATTCAAAATTCTATTATTGCTAAGAGTTGGGCTTTATTGGATGGCCCGATTCTCAGTAATAATTTAAATATTAAGGATATAGATATTGAGATTGATTATGAAAGTCCACATGAAATGCTTAAAGAGAATAAAGCTCCTCGGTTTCTTAAACCTCTAGTAAATTATTGTAGGGAATTCATTTTCTCTAGCATGATTATTAGACATATTTTTAGAGATAAAAAACAGACAACGGACTGGTTATCTAAATGGTCTCTTAAAACTAGGAAAATATTAGATATAAATCATAGTAAATCTTCGTTTTAATTAACAACTATGGTATTTCTTGAGAGCTTACGCTTCATAAAATAATTAAATATCAGTATTACTCATTTATCAAGGTTTTGAGTTATCAGTATTACCCAACTCTTTGGAAGCAGAGTATTATCTAACTCTTTGGAAACAGGTTCTACCTAACTTTGTGTTCCATAATTTTTTTTTATAGTTGATTAGATATATTGGATAATAAACAATGATGGAACAAGACCATAACTGGCAATCCTACAAAATCGGTATATATGGGGGCTTCTCAAATTAAATAAGAAGAATGGACGTAGTAATCTAAATGGTACCTTCATATGAATTAAACGGTCAATGCATAATACTACATTGCATTTTATCTTAGTGTATAACAATAATAAAGGCATACAAACGTTTCAATCAAATGGCTTCACCAAATAGTACGTTCAACTCAAAAGAAAAACTCTAATCGAATCAACTGAGGCTTTACGGAGTAGTCCAGTCTTGATTTTTTTTCATGTGATATGTTAATGCCTATTGTTCATTCTTTAGAGCCTCAGTGTCCTCTTCGAGATTAGAGATCCAATCCTTTTACCCAACTATCGACAAACCAACAACAATATCCCAGTTATGGAACGAAATGAATGAACCCATGCTTGTTATTTCTATATGTTTTCCTAAACCCCTAAGGCAGGTCTAGGGTATTTACCTACTATCCATGAGATTCTTGGACTCGTCAA
Source organism: Limnanthes douglasii subsp. nivea (assembly GCA_036936605.1). NCBI lineage: Eukaryota > Viridiplantae > Streptophyta > Magnoliopsida > Brassicales > Limnanthaceae > Limnanthes > Limnanthes douglasii. Next base: position 199,034,297 of record JAUPFV010000004.1, on the reverse strand, counting down.
TATTGCGAGAGACGTGTTGATTTGGTAACAAGATATACGTACTCATAGGATATGGAATTTTGCTTGCCTTTGTTTGGCATTACTGGGGAAGCATCAAGAGATCCAGTGGCTGACAATCTCATATATGACATGTCTCGCACTTGACAATTTAAAGGATTTGGCTTGCAATAATTTTGGTAAGGAAAGGTAAATGAAGAGTTTATGGGTTTTTAAGGAAAATAGATTGTATGGAGGCAGCTCTCACCTGGTTATCTCTCTAACACTAAAGATCGATTAAGTGATCGATTTTACCTAAAGTTTAGGAGATTTCGTCTGCTAGTCTTAGGTCAAACTTTGGGCTTGTTGCCATTGAACTATAACCTAAATTGATAAGAGATAAAGAGGAATAAGTGTTAGTTGGTAGTTGTTAATATTAGTTAGTATAACATTTTTAGAAAAAATATCAAACATCAAAATATCTATAATTTGTTAAAAGTTGATAAGGATCTAATTAAGTAAATATTTATTAAATTTTAAACATATACAATTATTATTGTATTTTAGTTATTTAATTAAGAGTGCACATAAATACTCGGTTAAATATTTAATTACTACATAATACCAAAAACATAGTAAACTACTAATTGATACCTACCTTAATCATGGGTGAAAAACCGCAAGTAACTTTTTTTTAAAATTAAATTTCTCTTTTTTATTATTTATTTTTATTTTAAAAGGTTTGTATTTTTCAACTAGCTTAGAAAAAATATGAAAAGTACCATCAGTTTTGTTTTTTAAGACAAACAAAAGTAGATCTAGTGATGCTATTTTTTGAATTTGTTTTATCATCTGTAATATGGGAGTCCAGACATAACCAAACATGCAAGACGAGACATAAAAAACACGCTAGACAAAAAATAATTTGATATGCAAGACATGTGAGACTAGACCTAACCAAAAGTGTAAGACCAGACTTAAAAATATACGAGACGAGACATAAATATATATGCGGGCCCATTCATAAATAAACATGCGAGACATGTTTATAAGTGGTTCAGAAAAATGAATTTTTTATTTTTTAGTATTTTAGTATTTTACCCTTTTGACCGAAAATGAATATTTTACCTTTTCAAAAAATTAGAAGAACTTAGTGTTACTAAGTTTCTTATTTTCACCAACATATAATTTTTGTAACAACTTTCCATTATATAAAAACCTCATTTTTTTTCTAAAAAATCTCAATTTTTCGTTGAAAAAACAAACTTCACATATCTATATAAAACCTCAACTTCATACCCTTACATTTTTTAAAATGGAAATGAGGAACCTTATTGATGAAGTCGAAACTCCAAATGAAGTAATATTTATATTCTATTAGACTTAAAGTTACCATTTTATTAGATAGATCTATTCCCGTTTTGCGAACTTTTTACGAGTAGAATACCGCAAGTGCAAAGCCTTGACACAATCGGTGTGATTCCTTCGCGCTGGTGGTGGTTATTTTAGGCTTGGTTTTTTACAATATCTTTTATCATCGGCGGTGTAACCAATCTTTCTATGCCAATGTAAATATACTCAGGATATTATTTCTGAGACAGGTTTACTTGGCAGCAAGCCTGCACAGTTTCCCATGGAGCAAAATCAGCAGCTCGGCAAAAAAGCGAGTCGGCGGTACTAATTGACGGGTCTGCGTACCGCAGGTTGGTGGGAAGACTGATTTATCTGGCATTTACACGTCCAGATATATGTTTTCGGTACATATTTTATCTCAGTTTCTTCAGAAACCACAAGAGGATCACTGGCAGGCTGCATTGCGAGTTGTTCGTTATCTAAAAGGAAGTCCGGGTCAGGGAATTCATCAGCCAAGAAGTTGTAATCTCACTCTTATAGGATGGTGTGACTCTGATTGAGCTGGCTGTCCTAAGACTCGGCGTAGTGTGAGTGGTTGGATGGTGTTCTTGGGTGATTCTCCTGTTTCATGGAAGACTAGAAAACAAGGTGTTGTTGCATTGTCTTTCGCTGAAGCAGAGTACCGGTTTATAGCAGGATTGACCTGTGAGTTGAAGTGGTTGCACGTCTTGCTCAAAGATTTTTGGGTCTCACACTCAGGGGCTATGCAATTTTTCTGTGATAGTCAGTCGGCTTTACATCTTGCCCACAATCCTGTGTTCCATGAGCGTTCAAAGCATATTGAAGTAGATTGTTACTTTCTACGAGATGCGATACTTGATGGGGTTATTTGCACATCTCATGTGGCCACTAAGTTCCAACTTGCAGATATGTTTACCAAAGCACTACGCAAACAGCAGTTTGAGTTTTTGCTTGGTAAGTTGGGCATTCGTAATCTTCATACTCCAACTTGAGGGAGAGTGTTAGAGTGTCAACGTTAGAATCAATAATATATAGGCAGTGTTAAAATGTATATGGGCTATTTAATATTAGTCTGTATATGGGCTAGGGTTTCTAGGGTTTACTTTCTTCCACACTATATATATACACTATTATTGTAATTATAGGATGGGAATTTTGTATTAACACAGTTCTTGATCCTACCCGCTCAACTCAAGTTGTGTACTGTTTCTGTTTCATACACATTCATAATTCTCTTATCATATTTTGATGTTATGGATCCTGATAGAGTACCCGAGGCTTCCGTTGTCGATTATAGTGATTTGTTTACCACGAAAGACATCTATATGTAATAAAAACTTATTGGTTAGGTTAAGGTTACCACAAATTAGAATGGGTTCGTATTTGTATTAAGCCGCCACGATAATGCAAAAACAAGAAATATCCTAGACTATTGTTTGTATGCGAGAGATCAGGAACATACGTGAATTTGGTAAAACCAAATGATCTTAAGATGAAATCAAGTGGAACAAAGAAATGTGGATGCCCTATCACGCTTAAAATAAACATGGTAAATGATTATTTATGGTCCTTAGTAAATGTGATTTGTACTTGGGAAGATTGTCTAAAGAATAGTTAGAATTTGTAATTAGTTGTACCCAAATAGGATCCCGTCCTTGGGATATTCTTGGTGAAGTTAAAAAATTAAAACCTACAAATTCTTCGTCTTTGCGCACTGTATATTGGGTATATTGGTGAGGGCTTTTAATAATGATGATTATATAGAATATCGAAAGGAATAATGTATTGTTTTCTTATTTCTCACGTGAAAGATCTTACATCTTCATTGGGTTTCGACCCTTTTATATGGGCAAGGCTATTTCAGGACCTATTTTGGCTATAGTGAGACCTCCAAATCTATTTTCTCAGCTTATGTAAAATAACCATTGTACCCTTCATATATAAAAACCATTTTTGACAAAAAAATCAATTTTTTCTTCCTCTTCTCCCTGAAGATTTTTTTTTTCTCTCTCTCTAACATACCAAAAATCCTAAAAAACACTAAAACTCATGGATTTGAGCGACTTGAATGATGATTTTAGCTATACTATCGATGATTTTGCTTCGTCAGAGGAGGAGCCTTTGAAGGACCATCTCGAAACCCAAGCTGAAGTATTTTTGAGATTTTTCTACTTTCAGTGCGATTGTCGAACTCATTACACCATAAAAGTGACGAATTGAAAACCCATAATTAAAATCACGACTAGGGAGTTCGGGATTTGGACAAAATCACGAATAAAGAGAGTTCGTGATTTGGACAAAATAGCGTGTAGTATTTTATTCTAGTTTAAAATAGTCACATAAATATATTGCATATTTATTATGTAATATTGTTTTTTTTATCTTTTTAAAATAATCAAAGAAATATATTGCATATTTATTATTCGATATTTATTTTTTTATTTTTTTATTCTAGTTTAAAATAGTCAAAGAAATATATTATATATTTATTATTCGATATTTATTTTCTATATCTTTTTATTATAGTTTAAGCTAGTCAAAATATATATTGCATTTTTATTATTTTTTTAAATCTTTTCATTCTAGTTTAAGAGAGTCAAATAAATATATTGCATATTTATTATGCGATATTTTAAGTTTTTTATTCTAGTTTAAGAGAGTAAAAAAAGGGCAACGCTAAACCGAGACCCGTTTTGGTTATAATGAGACCCCGTTATAATTAGACCTTCGTCAGCTATAATGAGACCCCAAATTTTACTAAAATACCCTTAATATATAAACCTTTTTTAGCCGAGTATCTCTTCTCTCTTCTATATTCTCTCTTTTTTATTTTTTTTTATTTTTTATCAAATTCAAGTTGCAGCTCACATCTCACGAATCAAAATCAGAAAATTATTTCTCTTCTCTAATTAATCTCTCTTTCTAGAGAACTCATTTCCTAATCAAAATCAACAATAGCACCCCAATCATAAAAGAAGCCGACTGAGAAGAAGGTCGCCGAGAAATGTCTCTTGGCCGCCGTAGCAGCTGAGAAGAAACCAAAGGCCAAAAAGAAGTTACCAAAAGAAGTTGGCGCCAGAGCTGATTAAAAGAAGAAACGATCCAAGAAAAACACCGAGACCTACAAGATCTACATCTTCAAGATCTTGAAGTAGGTTCATCCCGATATCGATATTTCCAACAAATCTATGGGAATCATGAACAGTTTCATCAACGATATCTTCTAGAAATTGGATGGTGAGTCTGCGAAGCTTGCGAGGTACAACAAGAAACCGACTATCACTTCAGGGGAAATCCAGACTGCGGTAAGATTCGTGTTGTCTGGTGAATTGGCTAAACATGTTGTATCTGAAGGAACGAAGGCTGTTACAAAGTTTACAAGTTCTTAGGTTATGGAATTTGGGGATTTAGAGTTTCTGGCTGTAAATTTAATTCAAACTTATAAATCGATGTGTTGTTTTCTTTCTTATGGTTTTGTTATCTGATTGTTTCTGATTTCGCTATTAATCAAAGATCTTGATTTCAAATATTGATTTCTTTGATTTTTTTTTAAATTGCAGCTCGCGTTTTATCTTGTCATCAAGATGATCGGGTTTCGAACAAGATTGTCATTACCATCAGGCTGGAAAATATTTCACAGTTACTAGTTTATTTCTTAATAAAAAATTATACAAATTACTGGGTCGAAAGATTACTTCATTGTAATATAATTCTGTAAAAAAAATGGTTCTTCGAATAGTGTGATTCATTCTTTTTAAGCTAATGAAAAGTCGGAAAGTTCCACAAGGCGATATTAAAATATAATTAAAAAGTAAAGAGAAGTTTTGTTAAAGAAGAAGAAAAAAATAGTTAGATTTTAATGTAATTTATTCTTTTTAGTTTTAGAGAGAAGTTTGGTTGGAGAAGAGGAAGAAAATTGTTTAGATTTTTGGTCGAAAACTTGGTTTTATATGATGGGTAAAATGGTCATTTTACATAAAGTAAAATAAAAAGTTTGATTTAAGGTCTTATTATAGCCAAATGGGGTCTATATATAGCTTCACCCTAAAAAAAATATTTATTTTCTAAGTCTTTTTATTATTGTTTAAGAAAGTCAAACATATATATATATATATCATATTTAAGCTAGTAAAAAAAATAAAAAAAATATTGCATATGTATTATGTAATATTTGATTCCTAAATCTTTTCATTCTAATTTAAAATAGTCAAAGAATATATTAGATTTATTGAACTAACAAAGACAAAAAGAAAAAAAAACTAAATTTTGTCAATAGAACAACCAATAAGTAAAATTAAAAACAATATTTTGAATATATACTTCATTTGTATTTGTAGGAACGAACCATCTGTGAAAATAAAATAAAAAATAAAGCATCTGTTTAATATAGTAATTAATAGACTAGTACAAATCACATATAATTGGATAAATAACGAAATAATAAATTTATAACTACATATTCACATTTAATTAAAAACAATTAATGGTTGATTAAAGGTAAAATCATAACACACAGTAAAAATCGCGCCCAATATATATCTAATTTGGGCTAAATTGCGCATAGTGTATGCCCAATTTGGGTTAAATTGCGCATACTGGATTCATGATTTTTCCAAATCTGGACACCCAGAAGTTGCAAATTTTCTCGACACAGAAATTTTACCCATCGAATCCAAATTCTTCAAAACTCAATGAAATTAACAAAAACATACCAAAACGTAGAAAAACATATAACTAAACATATACCTATAACTATCTAACCAAACAACAAGAAGAATCGTAGGAAAATTAAAGTTTCTAGGCCAAAATTACAACTCTAAATATCACTAAAAATATCTAACTAAATTGCAAAATAATTACACCAATAAGTATAGAATTCATATCTCAACGTGTTTGCTAGTTTGGATTTGAGAAATCTTACGTTTTGGGTCGACGATTTTTAGAGGTTTTAGAGAAGAGAGAAAAGAGATAGTTTTGGATGAAATGGATCTTTTATATCAAGGTTATTTCGGTCAATTTTGGAGTCTCATTATAGCCAAAAGAAGTCTCATTATAACGGGGTCTTATTAGAGCAAAAAAGGGTCTCAAAATAGCGTTGCCCCTTTTATATATTACAAAATCCTATGCATTATCCCAATATCTCCCAGTAATTCCCCACTCATAGTTGTATCCAATCATGGATAAGTTTTCTACTCCCACATTCTTCATGTTATCTTGGTAGCACTTTTAGTGGCCTCATCCACTTAAAGATCTTATGTCAGTTAGTACTCTCGATCGGCAATACCCCGGGCATTCTTCGTGTTATAGCTCAATTTCTACATGGACGACATTAATAGTTGATTTTTGCTAGTCGATGCCACTTATATTCTGTTGTCTAATTGATGGTACCTTGTCCTAGTCGATAGTTATAATTCGGTTGTAGGGTTATATCTTATCAGGACTCTCTCATAGTCATTTTGGATATGAGCTGATGTAGTAGTTCAACTTTTGAAAGGAGTAAAAGATGACTATGATGAGGTACTACTTATTGCGTTTCTCTCTTGTTTGCCATGTGTCATATATTCAATTGATATTTAATATGTAATGATATGCGTGCATTGCTAATATCAATACCTATTTTCCATGCGTTGCAAATCTCACACCTATGTCTGACAGTTTTAGTTGCTACTTGCGTGTTTTATCAAAATGAAGCTTCATATTTCTGGTCATTTGACTAGTAAGCATTTTTACCACTTGCAATCCCGTGAGAACATTATGGCTATGTTTCCTAAAGTGTCTTGTATTCTTTGATTTATCGAATATTATAAATTACACTGAAGATAATTTCTAAAAATGTTTTCCCACTTCGAGTTACTTTTGAAGAGAAAGTTACGTTGTTTTACTTGGTTCTTTGTTCCAGGTCTTACTAGTTTCCAATGACAGTAAAAAGGTAAGGATCGAAGATTTTTGTTTTCCTTTTTTGGTACATCTATTCTATTTTGTTGATGTATGGTATTGGTTAGTGTTATCATGGTGAACCTAAGATACCCTGACCTCTCACCTTGAAACCCGAAATTCTCTTGTTATGATTTTTCAATCTTCAAATGATGACTCATCTATTTGCCCTCCAGAAATGCCTCACAAAGGAGCTCTGAAGAAGAAGAAGTCTGCTGTTGATACCATTCATGGACTTTCACCGATGAATAAGGTGAAAGATAAATAATTCTGTAGTAATTAGTTTGATCGTCTACCCTCAGCCCCAGTATAAACACTAGACCGAAAAGGGGGTCGATAGTCAGCCAAACACTACTCTGGATAAGTTAGCCATGGTGGTAAGTGCGACCCCCTTGGTTATGCATGAAGATCAATCAGTGGCCAAAGGCTGCATAAATGGCAGCTCAAGAAACACTACCATTGGTGGAGAATAAACCCCTCATCTTACTTATACTAATCAAAGTCGTGCTGTTTCCGAGACCCCCTGACTAAAGATTTAAGTGTTGACCACTTGGCTCCTACCTATGCCGATGTTTTAAAAGATGATGGTAAAAAACGATGATTTTAGAGAGGTTACTAACATTATAAATATGGGTACAAACCCTCAATTAGGTCCCTCGTCTATAGAGCAACCATCCATATCTAGATTGGGCGAACACCAATTTTTTATTAGCATGCCAGAAGCCCTCCCTAATCATGTACCACCGGTTTAAGTAATTCCTAATGATGACCTATTATAATAACATATCTATGGAAGACATCCTGCGACATCAATTACAATTGGCAGTAGAGGTAAACTTTTATATCAGTGCTTGAATTATTGATGACTTTGGATTACCATGGTTTTACTAGTTCTTCTTTTCTTATGTTGTTTTATTTTGTAGATTTATCATAATTTGATAGTGCCAGCCTATCGTAAGATGAACCATGCTGACACCAAAGCTATTTAGGACTTTATGCCTAATTACGTTTTGTTTGGGTCTCGTAAATTCCTCAATGTTGAGTTTTTACGATACAAGCGGGCCTACACTGCTTTCAAGTTATGTTTTGAGAAGCTTGTGAACAAGAAGTTAGAAATGGGTGATTAGTTAGCTGTTCTTACTTGTTAGAGGGATGATTTAAATAAATGGGATGCAGAGCTCACATGGCAAAAAACATTATGGCCAAACAATCCACTTAATTGATTGCATAGAAATTTGGCCTGCTGATTAAAGTTAAAACATATACTATTAAAGGTTGTAACCTTCGACCTGAGAGTTTTACTCTAAGGGTGGAGCTTTCCCTCTTGACATCATAAATGAATAAGACAAAAAAGGAATGAGGTGATCGCGCCACTAAGTTATACGCGGATGGAGAGAGGGATACAATGAGAGTTGCTCAACATTTTCTTGAAAAGGTTCTAGAAAATGTTGATGTGGACTTATAGAAGATGAACCCTTATTCGGAGTTGAGAAAGTTGAAAGAGTTAGTACTAGAAGATGAACGAACATTTGTGATAAACAATGACGATGAGGATGAGGTTATCGAAAAGTCAGTCAACATTGGCGAGGGGTGATCTGGTGCTAAGAAGGAGTCGTTTGATAAATATAGGGCATCTTTCAATGTCGACGGTCCTCGGGATAGTATTCCAAAATTTATTGATCTCATGAAGGATAGTGGTGATAATGGTCGCAAAAAAAGGCTGCTTGGAGTAACTGTTTCTTTCTAGTTTTGTTTTAGGTGATATATTTGGAACAATGAGTAAATGTTTTGTGCCTGTATGTATTTTGAATGACTTATCCTTTAATTTTGTTCTCGAATGTTTTATATAATATATTTTTGGTGAAGTATATGCGTTGAAGTATAGCCACATAGGCTTAGCATATTAGTTTATTCATATTTTAGGGTTGATAAGCCGATGATCAGTATAACCTATAACATGGTCTTAAAGACTTGAAAGTTTCACCAGATCACTTAATTGAACATTATTGTTCAGAATGGAATGGTGATACAACTGAAAATGATCAACATTCCAATGGTGCTTTAATCCATTGCTATCCACATATTCTAGTTTGTACGCCTCGTTGTGTCCTTTGGAGATTACTTTGTACAGACCATCCAGTAAGTTTTGAGCTTGCCTGTGTTTTTGTCTTGAGCTCAGTGTAAGAGTTTCTTTAATACTAAGTCACCCTCTCTGAAGCTTTAAGGTTTCAACTTAGAATTAAACCTACTCCTCATTAAATTTTTGTAATGCTCATATCAAACCCTTGCTTGGTACCTTTTTTCCTCGATCAAGTTGACGGATGACTACCAATCTTAGTCATTCAGATCCTCTGAGTAATTTTCTATTTGATGGCTTGGAATTATAATCTGTACAGGTAAAATGACTTCTATTCCATGGACTAAATAGAATGACGTACCTCTTATTGCTGACCGAGGTGTAGTTTGATATGCCCATAGTACATTGACAAGTTTATCTGGCCATTTTCCCATAGAGTTCTCAAGATTATTCTTTATCTCTTCCACAATTGTTTGATTTATGATCTCAACCTTTCCGTTGGCCTGTGTAAAATACAGTATCAAGAAATGTTAGATTATTCCATGCCTCTGAAAGAATATTGTAATGATCGCATTTTGAAACTGAGGTCCATTGTTAGTCATAAGAATATATGGGATTCCAAATCGAGAAAGAATATGATTCTTAATAAAATCAAATATCTCATATACTCTTGTTCTCAATAGAGCCTTAGCCTCGACCCACTTGGTAAAGTAGTCCACAACCACTATTAAAAATTATCACTTACATGTGGCCATAGGGATGGGCCCAACTAAGTTTATCCCCCATTGGTCAAAGGGACATCGTGCAGGCACGATGCTTATTAGTTTGCTTGGTAAATATCGCTTGTTCGCAAACTGTTAGCAATGATGGCACAAGAGCTTGCACATCAGCCACTAATTTGGGCCAGTAAAATCCTACAAGTAGGAATCGTCTCATCAGACTTCTATATCTGTAGTGAGCACTGACCTCTCTCTCATACATATCGGTTAGGATAATTTGTGTCTTCTTTTTTATTGATGTAGTGCAATAGTGGATATGTCGAATTTTCATGCCTAACACAATATCTAGGAGTGTGTATTTAGCTGCACGAACCTGTAGGGACCTCACTTCTACTTTATCGGTAATGAGGGTTTGAGTTTAGAGATACACGATATATATTTCCCTCCAATCTGTATTTGCTGTCATTGCATGTATTTATAATGTATATGTACTTGTTTCCACCATTCGATTATCTTAGGTGACGACCATTGTGTTGTCTACTTGAGTAGTTACTATGGCGAGTGAATATACGATAGAATTATCAAAGCGATGTATCTGCTCATACTAAACATAATAGAACTTCATATCCTATTATTTTAAGGCTTCGAGGTATCCTTGTGTGCTATCCTACTTAGCCTCAAAAAACCCTCTAGCTTGACAAATGAGTAACTGTGATTCGGATTAGAGGAGTAATTTATTGACTCTACAAATATAAGCTAATTTCAGACCCTATAGTACTACTTCATATTCTATCGCATTGTTTGTTTATTTGAAGCCAATCCTGGTTGCTTGCGTATTTCCTCTTTGAAGGGTGATTTTAAAATTATTCATGCACCCCTGACCGCGTTTCAGGTCCCGTCAGCCTCGATAATCCATTGAGGGTTATCCTACTCTGCTTGGATCATACTGTCATTTAGTCATCTACATCCTATAAATTTGTTAATAAGGTCAGCCACTGCTTGGTATTTTATCGTTGTTCAAGGTTCATAAACAATTTTGTATGCCCCTAGCTCAACTGACCACCTTGTAAATTTTCCTGATATATCTTGTATTTGTAATACGATTTATAGTAGAAATGACGTGTGCAAGATGATAGTGTGACTTTGAAAATACAAGCATATTTTCCTTGCTGCCACTACTAGACCAAGAGCTAGCTTTTCCATGTTGAGGTATTTTATCTCACCATCCCTTATGCCTTTACTTAAGTTGTAGATTGGTATTTATGCCCTTATTTATTCTTCTACCAGCACTCTACTCATCGTGTGACTTGAAGCTGATAATTAAAGGTAAAGAGATTCTATAGGGTCCGATGCTGATAATACCTCTGGCGATGTCAATTATTCGTCTAACGCTTGAAACGCCGTATTGAACTCCTCAGTCCACTCAAATATTCTGGCCTCTTTAATTTCTTGAAGAATGGTTGGCTCTTGTCTGACGCTCTAGAAATACATTAGGAAAAGACTACGAGCCCTCCCGCCAGTTATTGAACTTCCTTGATGTTCCGGGGAGTCGTTCCATCGTCAATATTTTGTTTTGGTTGGGAAGGATCTGCCTTGATCCTTTTTTTACTGATAATGAAACCTAGGAATTTTCCGCTCTTCACACCAGAAGATCATTTCAAAGGGTTGAGTTTGAGATGTTACATATGTATGGTTTCAAATTTTTCGCCAAGCACTTCAAGTTGCCATTCATCAGAGTCATGTAATCAATGTAAGACTACATATTTTCACCAAGATGATTTCCAAATATCTTATTGACTAGCCTTTGGTACGTCGATCCCGTATTCTTTAATCAATATGTCATAACTTTGTAACAATAAAGATCACGCTCGATTTGGAAGGTAGTGTGCTCCTCATCCCCTGGGTTCATCCATATTTGGTTTTATCTGGAATTAGTATCTATGAGTGATAATAACTCTTTGATCAACGCGACATCGAGAAATTGATAAATTTTTGGGAGAGAGAGTGCATCTTAGGGGCATACTCGTTTGTGGTCGATAAAGTCCACACACATACTAGAACAGGGTTTGCTATCCACGTTGGGTATTGGGCCCTGTTGGATGTGCCCAAGTTTGATTAGTTTGTCAACTTCTTTACAAATTTCCTCTGAATTATATTGAGAGAAAGTCCATCTCTCTAGTCGTATAGGCTGGACTTTGTTGTCAATGGCCAACGAATGACATATGACCTCTATTCGAACGAACATTTATTTTTCACATGTTATGCCGGTTTTATCCTAGAAGATCTTCTTCCCTTTCATCCTCCCTGGGATCATCTAATTCAAGGTGCGTGAGTTTGGTTTGTCTATGATGATCCCCTACCCCCGCGCTCATTTATTTATATTGGGCCGATTTAGTTCGGTCCAACGTTATGGCATAAAATTTCCTTGCGGTTCTTTGGCTGCCCTCGATCATTCCTACGAGATTATCGACGAGATATTTGACGCATTGTCTAAACGAATATGAAGTGGTTTCAAGTTTATGGAACCAAGGTCGTCCCATTATCGTGTGGTATGAGCTCTGGGCTTCGGTAATCCTTAAAAAAGTTTAAACCACTTTCTTTGTGTTTGTATACCCCACTGTGACTCAAAGCTCTATTTATCTCACACATTTAGTTGATTTTCCCTCGTAACTAACCGGTTGTCTGTCTGGAGCCTTAAACGGAGGTACCTCGACCATTTGTTAGTAGGTTGATATGAAACATGACATTGTATGAGCTACCATTGTCCACTAGTAATCTAGTGACCATTACCTCTAAGATGTTGGCATTAATGGTTAGAACGTTTTTGTAGGGGTCTAGATACCCTTTAAATCATGATCATTGAATGCAAGGTTGGTGACCGGCTCCCGGTCGTTGTAGTACCAAGAATTTCCCAACAAATGGATGTCTAACTTCATTCTATATTTTTTATCCGCTATATCGATCACAGAGATGGTGTCTCCCAAAAGGTGGTACATAGTCATTGATATTTTCCATTTAATTTGTGAGAGGCCTCATGTTAGTCCCCTAGTCTCCCCATCCTCGGTCGATGCATTCTCCATTTGCTTGAAAAATTGAATGAGGTCTCCGTTATCGATCAGTCTTTGGTTCTCTTCTTTTAACTACCATCACTCGTCGGTTGGGTATCCATGGTCATTATGGTACGCACGAAAGTAACGAGGGGACCTTTCCTATGGAGGCTGCATACATACTTCTCGGAGCTTAGTTTTTAGCCCTTATTTTGGTTTTTCTATAGATAATGGCTGTGTTCCCCGTGAGAGGCATAAAATTCCTTCTAGGATTATCATAATATGAAGGCTATGATATATTTACTTATGATATGGACGAATCCAAGTGGGGTGCCTTATCGTAACGCCTCTTGTTACCGCTCGGAGGTTTGAGCTTTTGAGGATTCTACTAGGGGGGTAGTATCGGGTCTCCCTTCTTCGAGTCATCCACTCAGATGAAATGGTCTAATGGAGCCAAGATATCTCCCATCGTATTGGCAGGAAATCAAATGAGATTTATGAAAAAAGGTTCCTCTTGATCAAATCCTATCTTGAAAGCACCTACAACCACCGATCATTCATAGGTCAAGAATGTGTTTGTACTTCAGACAAACCTTTGTACATAGCTTTGCAGTATATTACCCTTTCGTTGGTACATGTCCATGATATCATCGCCCTTACATTTATGCTCAATATTTCCAACTAAACGGTTTTTGAAAGCGATCCATAGCCTTTTGAAATCCCTAATCGACTCTTTTTAGAGGCTATTGAACCAATCAAATGAATTTCCTTTTAATGTCATGGATAAATATCTACATAGTTGAAAATCGTCTAGGTTAAATGCCATCATCTAGGCGGTGCTCATGGTCGCCTGATCCGTCATACAAATCCATCTCGAGTGGATCAAATTTCTGAGGGAGCTTTCCTTCCAGGATTCCTTTAAAGAATTGGGAGTACTACAAAATATAAGCAGCCATAGTTGGTATTACCCGATCATAGTCCATCACTTTGAACCCCTTGCCATCGGGAACAACCTTGCTACTAGACAAGTTATCGGGTTGAAGTCTGACACCCTATTTTTCTTTTGCTTTCACAGTGCGTTCTCTTCCATGGTTACGCCCTTTTTGTTCTATGGGCACCCCCAGCCTTGCTAGCTTCTTGATGAGTGTGCTACTTAAATGCGTCCTCCGATATGACCATTTCTCTTAGACGCCGGTGGGTTTTGATGATCATGTCAAGGCATTATTTGGCTTCCTCATATCTCTCTTGATGTTGTTAGGCGGCTCTAAAGTACTCCTGCTTGATCTCATCTATCTGAGTTTCCAAAAGTTGCACATTAGAGGGGGTGGATGTCATACATAAGTTAAAAGGATTATCCTCCAAAGATGTTTTGTCAGTAGTTCCCTCAACGTTTATCTGAGACTGATCGTCGTTTTCTACCGTTGCCTCGTAGGCTTCCATATGATCCGTTGGGTCAACTCCCATAAGTCATTCATCGTTTGGCGAGTATTTAAGGATTCCCTGAATATCAACGTGGTTGCCTTATACACCTTGCCCATGTGGGGCACTCGTGATTTTCCTTTCAACTCCTGACCTAGTCAACCCATCAAAAGATTTCTATCAACGACGTATTTCACTCATTTCCCGCTCACGAAACCAAAATATGGTAAAATATATTAATGATGATGAATAGATAGAATATTGAAAGGAATAATGTATTGTTTTCTTATTTCTTAGTTGAATATCTTACATTTTCATTAAGTTTCGACCCCTTTGTATATTACAAAATCCTTTGCATTATCCGATTATTTCCTAGAACTTCTCCACTCCTAATTGTGTCCAACATTTTTCATGTTATCTTGGTAGTGTTTTTATTGGCCTCGTTCGCGGAAAGATAGCATGTCAGCTAGTACCCTCGGTTGGCAATAATTCGGGTATTCTTCGTGGTATAGCTTGATCTCTATATGTATGACATTTATATTTGGGTTTTGTTAGCTTATGCCACTCCGATTGTGCTGTCTGATCGAATGTACCTCGTCTTAGTCGATGAGTATAATTTAGTTGTAAGGTTATTCCTTATATACACAATTCTCACTAAAATATATCGTCAAATTTGATCGCTCGCAGTTCCAATACTTGTTAAGCAAACTAAAAAGATTAAATTATTACGAATGCATAAATTGTCTGAAGATGGAATTGGTATCACAAATGAACTTATTTTTGCACACCCATTTTAGTTTTGATTTGTTATGACGTATTTAAATGTGCCAATAACTGATAACACCTACAAGGTAATAAGGTACGGGATACCGTTGTATGAAGTTGTTGGAGCCACTTGTACCGGGAAGACTTCCTACATCAGATTTGCATTTATAAGCTATAAATGGGTATTAGAGAGATGTGATCGTCAATGGTGATTCCAAAAATATCCGGCGGGGATAACAAGTAAAAGATGTTTTTGGGAGCACCATTTTAGAGGGAGAAACATGAGAATACTAGAGATGAAAGCTTCCAATAGGGGAAATAAAGTAATAACTGTTCACTCTTCCCCAAAAAGGGAATGTTCCTTTATATAGTAATAATGGTATGCCTAAGGGCCAAATGGTTGGTCAACTAATGGCTATTTCACCCTATTATTTTACTAATCTTAACCACATTTACTATTTATTACATAAAATATTCTCAATGTTACACATTTGTTGTGTCTATTTTACAAGACTTATATAAAGCCAAGTTAATCCAATGTTCTACTGATCTGGCCCGCGGTTCGGATAAATCTCACCCTTATCAGTAGTTGTCATAGTGATTATGAAAATATTTGAGGGATAACTAATCCATGTAATGCCTCAGATATGTCAGATCCGAACCTACCATACTTTAGTAACTTCCACAGGTCCAATTCAGGTTACTTCCCTATTTGAAGATTCTACCACATGATTTGTTGACTTAATAATTATGCGTTACGTGTGTTATCTTTTCAAACATGTGTCCCTCAGTCACTGAATTTATGACATAGGTCCTCAAAAATAAATTTTGAGTACCTTGCAAAATTAGAAAACCTTTCCACTTATCTACGCGCGTGCTCTTGAAAACATAGAGGAGAAGTGATGCAGACAGTTTAGCGCTGGAATTTATGAAGACTGGCGATCACCCGAAGAATGCGGTGAATTGACAGTTAGGAGCTCCAGTGTCTGATTTTGACCCACAGCACCTTGTTTCGAAGGAAATGACACCACGAATGCAAGTTACCACCTCCGCTCGTGACATATGGTCTTTTTCGGATATTTGGGCGCATCTATCAGCTTATTTCGAGTTTTTAATAATTTAGGATAATTTAGTAATTTTCTTATTTTAGTTTTAGGGTTTCAATTGAAACCTTATATAAACATATCTTCTTTACATTGTTTGGGGAGACTTTTTGATTACTTAAAATTAGGGTTTATCCCTCTATCTAGCTTCTTTTGCGTGGATGGCTCTAATATGCCAACAAAATGCATTACTTAAAGAAGAAATATAAAAAAGCGGCCAACAACCGAGATGAAAAGACAAGAGCAGAATTATTGCCTCAAACGGGCCTTGAATTTGGGGAGGATAACACACTGTCCTTTGAATGGTTGGTGGTAACCAAGTTGGATATTATGCTCGATTCTCCTCGGATATAAAGTGAGGACCATGTCCTTTTAGAGAAAATAGAGAAATATCTCAAGATAGACGCCGGAAGGATGGTCAATCCTCCAAGGAAGATCACATGGACCGTTATGTTGCATCTCCCAAGGTTACCGAGGAGCTCTTCAAGATTTAGTTGGACGACGTGTTTGCACTTTGGTTACATGTCACTTACAACTCATGTTGTCGTACGATAAATCCGCATTGACTTTTTTAATATAAAAAGGAAAAGGTAACTTACCTCTTTGGAACATTTTTTATTTATTTATAAGTCTTTCTTTGTTCCTTGGAGAACAAGGATGAACGAAGCCTTTGAGGAGCACAAAGAGGATGCCAAGGAGATTTTTCCTTGCTAGACGCTTGGGCCAAAACTTTATGGTCCAATGAATTCTATCGCTACTTCCCCCCAACGAACGTGGAAAACGGTTGTCTCTGAAGAGCTGACCTAACAAATACTCTCTCTTTAGATCAACTCATAAAGATTCTTAGAGAGACCGAAAGCTGAAGAGGTTTGAGGCGTTTGATGTACTTATTTTTATTCCGACGAGGTCTAGGGCTCCAAACCGTCGAGTCCCCAAAGACAATAATGAAGATCTGGGAAGAAGAAGAATTTCAAAGTAGTAGTTGAAGTTATTAATGTTAATGATGGTGCGGATGTTGAAGGGAATGACTCTAATAGGCCATAAAAAAGACATTCTTTAAAGAAGAAATGTAAGAAAGCGGCCAACAACTATGATGAAAAGATAGTAGAGGAAACGTTTCCTCAAACGGATCTTGAAGCTGGGAAGGATAACCCAATGTCCTTTGAATGAACTGTGGTTACCGAGTTAGGTATCGCTTGGTTCTCCTCGAATATAAAATGAGGACCATGTCCCTTCACAGAAAATAGAGAAATATCTTAACATGGTCGTATGAAGGCTAGTCAATTCTCCAAGGAAGACTACATAGACCCCCATGTTGCGTCTCCTAAGGCTACCGAAGAGCTTTTCAAGCTTTAGATGGACGATGTGCTTGCTCTTACGATACACGAACTTATAGCTCATGCTATCGTAATTGTGAGGGAAGTGCGTCTACTCGCTACTCAAATAACATTATAGGAGAAAACCAACAGATTGAATGATGAACTCAGAAGATTAGGTTCCCAATCTTAAGAAAACTGTTGTAAATGGGCTCAAAAGTTTTAAAAGTGCAGAATGACGATACAATACTACATTGGAAAACTTCGATAGTAAATGAGAAAATTTCTTGATATTTTCCTCATAAAAAGATATCCTCATATGTGAACTTAAAGAGGTTATTGAGAAAGCCAAAGAAACTTTTATGCAGGTTGTCAAAGACTTGGGGTGAGTGAAAGAACAAGCCGAGGCTAATAAGAAAGATTTTGTATATGCTTATGCAACGGGTTGTACAAGTAAGTTGGAAGCTCGGGATGCCAAAGTAAAATTTTATTTGATCATGGATGTCCATAAGCGCTTTCCTAGGTTGAAGTTAGGCAGTTACTAAGAGCCCATCCACGAAAAGTATCATCCATCGGGTGTTTCTTTTGAGTACAATGAGGAGTCTTCAAGAAGAAGGTCATTTGGGGTGTTTAAGGGCACTGGAAGTTGCTCAGATGAATCATCCAAGGAGGGATCCAAAGAAGCATTTGAAACATGAAGTATTTAACAAATGTTTGTGTAATTTTTGTGATTTTTGTAACTTTTGAACAAGTCCTTACGTGGTTAGGGCAATTTTGTAACTCAGACGTTTTATCACTATTAATTTTCATTTCACTTGCTCATTTTTTTAGGTGAAATTAAAATTTATTCCTTCGTGTTCTCCCTAGTTGGAGCAGATCCATTGTACAACTTGTTTATATATATTGTGGATATAATTTTAGGTGCTCAATATTCCACGGGTGCCAAAGTGGTCTCATCTCTTGATCTTTCAATCTATACATTCCGCGCTTCACCTTTTCAGTTATTATATATGAGCCTTCTCAGTTTTGTCCCAACTTACCAAGATGTTTCTCCTTGGTATGTAAGAAGATTTTCCTCAAAAACTTGTCTCCCACTTTAAACTCTCACCGTCTAACCCTAGATGCAAATCAACTCATCTTCTCTCGTTATTATCTTCTTTGAAATAATTTTTAGCACGATACAAAAGAAGAGTTGCCTCAGATGGCTTCACATCGTCCACTCAAAACTAACACGTAGGGTGATTCTTGTTTTTCCATTCGAGGAGTGGTTCAGTGGGCCCATAACACTTCTTTAAATAGTTTGGCCAATTTCTAACCTTTCTTCAAAGTTTATTTTTAGTCTATAAAAGATAGTTTTATTAGTCACGTCAACTTGTCCATTGACATGCGGGTGAAAAAAGCATTGAGAAGCGTTGTTGTATTCCTCGGGAAGAACAAAAAGCTCTTATGTCTTTGTTAAAAAACTATGTCCCATTATTATCCATTGTCAATTTCCTCGGAACATCAAAACGACAACATATCTTCGACATGAATTTAATCACATCATTCACCTATGTCCCGAAAAGCAGGTCAACTTCTACCCACTTGAAAAAATAATCTACTTTAACTATTATTGACTGCTATCCTCCGAAGGCCACCGCTAATGGCCCAAATAAATTGATACCCCATCGGTTAAAAGGTAGAGCTTCAGATAAGGATTTGAGTGGTACCGCATGCATATGTATGATATTGGTAAACCATTGTCAGATTTCTTACGTTCGAACCATTTTTTTGCATCAACCACCCTGCCACAAATACTCTCATTGTCAAAGCTTGGTACCCACAATGTGTGACCCTTATCTGTTATGCAACTCATAAAATATCATTTGCGATTCATTTTCTCACATCGCAATAGAGGTCTACTTTACCCCGAGGATTGTAAACCCATGCACTTAAAATCGTACCCTCTTGTCCATTGCCTTATCGATTGGCAAAAATCAATTAACCAAGAATTCTTTAATTTTATACCTTCAATCTATATCATATACTTGTTGAAATTTGGAAAGCTTCATCTGAATTCACACTCTTCTTGGAATATTAAATTATCAAAGGGTTTTCTTATGTAAGTGTCCAAAGGTAACCATATATCATAATATATCGTAGTTACTAAGGAATCAACCAAATAATTTTTGACCATATGAACGTTTTCGTATGTAATAATTTCAAATGTCGTTGCTAATACTTTCAACACTTTTAATTATTTTACGAATTGGTCTTTTATGGACTTAGATTATCTCAAAGCATGATTCACTAAGAGCTGCGAGTCACTTACCAATCAAATATTTTTGGCATCGCAGATTTGTGCAAGTCTCAACCTTGCCAAAGCGACGTTGTACCCTTCCTTATTATTTTATGCTTTAAAACGGAAGCGAAAAGCTTGATACATCATTTTTCCTGTCAACACGATCAACTGAATCCATGCCCTGTAACCCGAGGCATTCGAGCCTCCATTAGTTCGAATTATCCACTCAATTTTTACATCTTCATGATCCAATTCCATATCCAACCGTTCAAAATCAATATCAAAATCCTCTAACTCCACAGATCATTTAATCATCCGCCCTGACATATCGAGCTCCCGTAATATATTATTCAGAGAGAAAGGGGTACGAACTACAATTGAATATCCTTAGAAGTAAGGTCTCATCAAAGGACAAGTTTTTCCAACTTTAAATACTTTTTCCCAGCATTTAGTAGACATTTTTTCATACATAGTAAGCAGGCCGAGGAGACTTATAAATTTCTCAAACTAATACTACCCTCATGACATAATATAACACCGCAATATAAATATATAACCTCTCTCTCGGACTTGGCTATGTTAATCTCAGGAGAAGAAAAATATTATTTGATTAGAATAAAAGCTTTAGTACATTTTGGAGTCAAATTGAAGCAATTAGCCTATCTCAAAACTCAAAAGAACGAAGTGCACTTGTGCGAAGTCCTGGATATGAATATGTATAGAGCAGGCAACCTTCCGTTCAAATTTTTAACATATGTGGATCCATAGTATTTAAAGTATTAAACTGCACTTGATTGACTTCAATCTCCTTGTCACTGATCATATAACCTAAAAACTCTCCGGACGCACTCCAAACATAAACGTTTATGGGTTTAACTTTAAATTTAATACCTTTAAGTTGCCAAAGGTTTCTTCGAAGTTTGAAAAATGGTCCTCGTCCCTTGTATTTTTTACCTATGTTCAATATACACCTCGGCATGGTGATCGATCTGACCCTGAGGGTCCGTACCTTGTAAAATACAAACCCCTTCTAGTTATAAACGAAGTGATTTCGTGGTCTCTCAAAACCATCTTGATATGGTTGCATCCTACATAGGTATCCACAAATGATAACAACTTATTTTTCGAAGTCCAGTTTTTGGCTACTTCAGACAGTTTCTATGTTGTGTCCCACCATATATTTTGGACATTAGTGAACATTCAAAGCCCCCGTATGCATCCCTGACAACCATGATCTACCAAAAATTGCATTGTATGATGTTTCCATATCGACCATTATAAACAAAACTGTGACTTATTTCTTAAATGGCCCACGACCCAGCTCTACCATCCCATGAAACTCCCCCAACAACTTCAGCAGTTAATAACATAAAACCCATAATGGTCTGATCTGACCAGAGGATACTTGGAGGGTTTTCTATTTGTTCGTGTGTCATCACGAACAAGATTTTGATAGAGCTTCTGGTGTCAATCAGAACCTGATCGGATTTTATCTCCCGCAATGACAACCACAATTACATGTGGTTATACAACATCTCTTATGTCATCGTTATCAAAACACATCAATGGGGAAATCTATATGTACAAATGAGGCGAAACACCAACTTTTAACTGAGTATCTAGACTTACGATGTGTATTTTTCAGGAAAAACTTATAATTCCTAAAATAGAATCCCCACAAAAATAGTTAGTTACTCAAATAATTTGCAAAGCTCACTAATCTATCACTTTAACTTAGGCTCTTCCACCATCAAAACGACTCTTCTGTCAGGTTTAGGGTCTATATACTCATTCGATACATCAAACGAATCAACTAGATCTAAAATTATCAAAATATTCTCTTGTTTTGGGGCCACTACTACCTCTCTCCCTATCAAATTTTTATTGGGAATTTGTTTTAACAAACACCGTTAACTTCCCATTATCGATCAACACTTACATTAATTTTTGAGAGTTATATGGTCTTTCGTCTCATGTTCGATGTTATCATGATACTTGCAATATCGATACTTAATTTCCCTCAGAATTTGGCTTAGAAAAGGATTTCAAAATTGTAGCCACACTGTTATTCAATCCAGTAAAATGGGTGGGTCATTTACAATTTTTTTGACTCGTGCTCAATCTCAATTGCACTAGATTGTCAATTTTTGGGTAGAATATGGTTGAAAGGAGTTTGGATCGGCTGTGGCTGTGCAATTGCAGCTGGAGACTGTTGTTAAATCACCATCGATGACTGCGAGTTCTGTCCTTGTTGAAACATGGAAGCAAAGTCCGACGCTTGTGATTCTTCCATGAGTATTCGTTTTTTCCACCTACACTAGCAAAACACCAAATATCATAGCCTTTTTCTTAGCAACATTACCCCTTACAATTTCGGGGAGGAGTTTCATCCTATACGTGGTGCAAGCGACCAACTCCTCACAATCTCCCAGCTCGGGTTTGTTTGGAAAAAAAAGCCTGGTATACTTCTTCAGGCTTTCTCCAACATTTTTTTGGAATTTAATGATAGTATTTTTGTTCGGTTGGACCTTTTTACTTCCCATAAAATCCTACCTAAACAATATAAAAAACATGTCAAATGTTTTAATACAACCCACGATAACCGGTTGTACGACTTTGAAGCATCGTCTTTGAAGGTTTGGAAGAATGCCCGACACAATATGGTTATCTGCTGCTGGGTTCCATCAAGCGTTTCTAGCCTGGAGATATCAAAATGCTTTGGCATGCACCCTAATAAAGCAGATAAAATGGAGGATCTCGAGTTTTAGTCTGGTTGATATATACTTTCTCGTTTCCCTTATTGCCTATCGTATATAGACCCTTCTTGGAAGGGTTCACAAATTGGTTACTCACCATATAGCCAAAGCTCTGACTAGTTGAAAAGAATTGAATATGCGCGATCGTTTGATGTTTATTTTTGGCCTCATCATCGATGTCAACGTTTTCGTATTATCTTGTACCTTCATCGAGCTCCTACGCTGATGTTTAAATTTTCATTAGAGCTTTGCTTCATAGAAATCCTCTTGCGATGAGAAATTTTTTACGGGGAAGAAAATTCATCTAAGTCATTATTAGAATCGTCACTGGAATCCGAGGAATCATATCAACGTCTTATATTTATCTCCTTTTTAGAAATGCAACAAACTCAATGTATATCATCTTCACGCTTATCGTTTAAACGAAGACCATACTTAGTTTTATTTTTTCAGAAGACCGCTTTCTCTTAACCTCATACTGGATCTTCTTAGTAGCCATCCCTGCATCTTTTTCAACGTTCAGCTTTGCAATGTCTTCCAACAGTTCCTTCTGTTGTGCAACTATAGAAGATTGTTCAAGTTGCTCTTAAGAAAGTTGATCTTTATGGTGCTGCTCCTCAAATACAGCTCCGGCTATCAAACTTTCAACCATGGCCGAGGGATCCTCCTGCATATCAATGTTCATCTCTCCTAAAAAATTCTTTAAACACACTTAAATTTCTTTGCTTGGTTTTGGAAATATATTATAGGTACCTGAAAACTCCTATTGTAGTCACCAATGGTGATTCCAAAAATATCCAAAGAGGATAACGAGTTAAAGATGTTTTCGGGAGCACAATTCTAGAAAGAGAAACACATGAATACTAGAGAGAGAAGCTTCCATAAGTGAAAAAAAAGTAAGAAATGTTTATCCTTCCCAAAAAGGAATGTTCCTTTTAGATATTAATGGTGGTGGGTCCAAGAGCCACATGGTTGGTCCACTTATGACAATTTGACCCTATGAATTTACTCATCTTAATCACATTTACTATTGTTACATAAAATACCCTCAATGTTATACATTTATTATGCATATTTTAAAAGACTTACGCACAACCAAGTTTACCCAATATTTTACTGACCCAGTCCACGATTCGAATAAATATCACCCTTATCAAATTGTATTTTCAGATTTTTATACTAAGCTATGGTTTAAAAGATACATAACTTAAAAAAATCTTTGGTTCAAGAATTAGAATTAATTAGTAGATAATAATGAAACATTGGTATTTGAAATATTATTTTGAAAATTGGATATTGAATAAGAATTGATTATATAACACAAACTAAACATCAAGTAAACAATAATGAAATTTGATATACTAAATAAGAATAAAGTTTGAGCAAGGATACAATTAGTAATAAATATAACTAAGAATTTATTTACACTTAGTAATAATAAAAAATACAAGAAATAACCGTTTATGGTTGTTGGAAACATGTTGAAGAAGCCGAACACTATGATGAAATGATTCGAGATGTTGTTCTCGTTCGTACACGTACAATAAAAAAAGGCTTGTTGGAAATATATATATACTCTTTCATCTAGATCGTTTGGGTTTTATGTTTTAAGAAAAACGATGCAAATGGCAAACAGTGCTAAACATATGTAACCCACGTGTGCAGATAAAAGTTATTTAAGTTTATGTATCATAATATTTTATTTAAACTAAATAATGTATTTTGAATGATAAAATCAATAATTACAATAAGATATTTTCTATTATTAGTGGTCTATATTTATATATTCCGTCAATTTAAACAGTAGTTTTGTTTTCTAAATTTCAATAAGTATATATACACTAAAACAGATAATATGTGCGATTATAGCGAGTTAAAAGTTCTAAATTGAAATCCATCTGAATTTGTTAAAACGTTTTTAATATAATTATTAATTATTTTAAAATATATATATATATATATATAAATATTTTTAAAAATAAAACAAAAAAAGTATTAAAAAATAAATTATTATCCACTTATTATTCTCCGTTAAACATAAATAAACATATTCAAGACATTATGTATTTGTATATAATTTGTATTGTTATCGCGTGTGATACAACTTATATTAAAATATTAATGTTTATTTTTTAACCTCTAATTAATTAAGGATCTTTTTTTACCTTTATCCAAAATATAAAAAATATTTATAATAAATAATAGTAAATAAAAATATTATAAAATCATTATAAATAGGCTTCTATGCATACATTCTCTTGAAGTATATTATCAATTTACATTATGGAATTGAATCTTTTTATCAAAGGATTAACATTAACATTGTTTGCATGGACATTTATTCATCCTGATGCTGTCCAGGCAATTCCAAAAATACAAAAAATAACGGTTGATGGTTGTTGGAAACATGTAGAAGAAGTCGAACACTGTGATGAAATGATTCGAGATGTTGTTGCTGCTCGTACAAATACAATGAAAAATGTTTGTTGCAAAAATCTATATACTCTTCATCTAGATTGTTTTGGTCTTATGTTCAAGAACAATGACGCAAAAGAACTATGGCAAATAGTGCTAGACATATGTAAGGCACATGAGTAGATAAATTTTATTTAAGCTTTTGTATCATAATACTTTATTTAAACTAAATAAAGTATTTTGACTAATAAAACAGATAATTATAATAATTTCTTTTACTAGTGGTTCATATTTATATTTTTTCGTCAATTTAAATTGTTTTTTAAATTTCAATATATATATATATATATATATACTATTTTTTTTAAAGAAAGGTAATTTATGTGAAATATTCTTTATTATAACAAGTCAATAGTTCTAAATTAAAGTTTATATGAATTTGTTGGTTTAGTTAAAACATTTTAATATAGTTATTAATTATTTTAATATATAAATAAATATATTTTTAAATAAAATAGAAATATATATCTAAAACTAAATTCTTGACAATTTATTATTTTCACTATCATATATCTATAGTAAAAAAATTATTTAATTTTATGTTTACCATCTTATATTTTTTAAACCGAAATTCACGATTTTTTTTAAAAAACTACCATTTGTTTTTGATAAAGATATAAATAATTCGAGCCTTAATAATTAGTTTAGAAAGAATAAAATATCTACAAATAATATAGAAGTGAGGTTTTGTGTGTGGAAGAAACTTAAAGCACTAAAAGTGTAATATATGATAAATATGGTTCTATTTAGTAATGTAATGGAGAGAAAAGTCCTATAGATGGAGTGTGTGTTTGTTACTTGGCACTCCTATAAATATGTGTATCTTGAAAATATTTTGACGAATATACTATTACTTTGACACTTATCATTTTCTCTCTCTATTTTTTTGCTACTTTCTCTCTCTAATGTTTTTTGCTACTTTCTCTCTCTAGCCATTGTATCAATCATCCTAAAAATTATTCTAGACCAAATATGATCTTTTCACTTTCAATTAATCTTGGAGTGATCAGTGGCGACCACAATGGGAGATACACTTGGTATATAGATTTCAAATCTAAAACCTGAAACTTTGAAACATTTAAATTTGAATAATTGTGATTGATGAAAATTTGAACAATGTAGCTACTCAGTCCCTTAATCATGAAACGGATCAAAGGATTATGTTAGTGGTAAATGAACCAAAACCTCAAAGTAGGGCTTAAAGTTTATGTGAATATTTTGAGTCTTTGGAAATTTTTGGAGGTGATTATATGGTCAGAAATACAAATAGCTCAGGAAATAGGCATATCGTGACCCTAACTACACAATTGTTTGGTGGAATTTCAAATCATCTATTGGGAAAAATATTATTATTTTTATTATTTTTGATGAGGATGACTTGAAGGGTGTTGCTGAACCCCATGAAGATGCGCTTGTGATCAAAGCTGAGATAACAGGAAGCAAGATTCGAATGATACTCATTGATAGTGGCACCAATATATTCTTCTTATCAACATATGAAATAAACACAAAAGCCCCCCGATAATCCTTCTTTTAGAAAGAACTATAATTAAATTCACTAGTGTGACATCTAATGTAATCGAGGAGTTCCAGGGGGAACTATTTTTGGGGAAATGGCCATTTAAGAAGAAGGTAAAAGTGTTATACGGGATGGTAGATAGTCTGACGATATACAATGTGATTTTTTGTAGGGCTTGGTTGTAAAAAAATGCACGCCATAGCTTCAACAGTTCATCATTGTTTGAAATATGTGTCTGGAAATCGCATTGGGAATATTTGAAGCAGTCAACATATAGCTCGAGATGTTATGAAACAACCTTGCACACCAATTAGATCATTGATGTTAATTGGATAATAGAATAACGATTAGACGGGTTCGCCTTGGATTCAGAGATGGTAGATGATCCGAACGAGGCCCTTGGATTATTAGTAACAAATGAAAATATAGAGGTATATATGTTTCCCGGAAGGAAAAGTTTGAGGATATGAACGTTATTGCCACCACAGATGCGGAAGCACTTAATAAAGTACTTGTCAAAAAAATTAGGTGTTTTTACTTGGAGTACTGATGATGTGGTGGGAGTTTCATCTAACATAATTAGTTATATCCTAGCTGTAAATCTAAATGTAAGAACTATTATCCAAAACTAAAGAGTTTTTTCTCTTGTAAAGCCAGAGGCAATTGTAGCAGAGTTGGACCGACTTTCAAAAATGGGCCATATAAGAGAAGTTTAGTATCTAGTGTGGACACTGAATCTAGTATTTGTAAAGAAAAAGAATGGTAAGTAGATGGTGCGTGCTGATTTCACAGATTTAAACCAAGCTTGTCTGAAGGACCCAGTTCTTGGTCCAAGAATATATCAACTTGTTGATTCAACTTCGAGAAATAAAATTCTCTTGTCATAGATACTTTTGCTGGGTATAACCGGATTCAAATGAATCTGAAGGATCAGGAAAGCACTACGTTTATCACTAATAAAGGGTTATATTATTATAGAATAATGCCTTTGGTATTAAAAATGAATGGGTTACTTATCAAAGGTTACTGAACAAAGCTTTTGCTACAAGATCGGATGGAATATGAAGGTATACATAAATGATATGTTGGTTAAAAGTTTTAACGATGATGATCATTTTGAGATCTAAAAGAAACAATTTCTAATATAAGAGTCATTCGTTTGAAATTGAATACCAAAAAGTGTACTTTCAGAGTCTTTTCGGGAAAGGTTTTGGGTTACATAGTCAGTGAGAATGGTATCAAAAAGGATTTGGAGCAGTTGAAAGCTTTAATAACTATGGAACCTCATTGGACGATTAAGGAAGTACAAAACTAAACGAGAAGATTAACAAATTTAAACAAATTTATTTCTAGGTCTTCTGATTAGTGCGCTCCATTTTTTCAAGTTTTAAGAAAAGTTAAAGATTCTTCATCGACACTAGAATGCGACGAGGATGTTTCCAAAATCAAAGCAGATTTATCTTCTCCAAAGATTTTGACTAAACCTATTTTAAGTAAAAATTTGTTTCCCTATATTGCAGTATCAGATTTCATAGTGTGCAGTTTTAATAATGAAGCTTGATGATTATCTACGCCTTGAGTACTATGTGAGTAAGAGCCTGCTAGATTTAGAGAAAATGTATTTGAAGTTGAAGAAGTTGGCTATGACCTTCGTTGTAGCTGCTCGAAAAATGTGTCCTTATTTTCAAGCTCACTCGATCATAATTAGAACTTCATTCCTATTAAAAATATTTTACAAAAGCCAGATATTTATGAGAGGATGATGAAGTGATCAGTAGAGTTAGGAGAATATGATATTAATTTAACACCATGAAAGACGATCAAAGCACAAACTTTGGCAGATTTCCTTGTTGAATTTCATTCAGAAATGCCAGATTCCGAGAGAGTTAACACATATAGAAATAATTCTAGGTAATAATGGTTAGTCCGAATGGATGGAAGATAAATTATCTTGGGATCAAGAGCGGGATTCAATTGGTAGCTCCAATGGGGGCAACTATGTACCTTGTTATACGATTTGGGTTTAAAGTATCAAATAATGAAGCAGAATATGAAGCAGTTCTTTTTGGATTTAGAATTGGAAGAATTTGTTGAGCTCAAAGAGTTTATTTGCAAAATGATTCACAGTTACTTGTGAACCATGTCTCAGTATTTTCCAAAGCAAAAAAATACCAACTTATAAAATATTTCAGGCAATTAAAGGGTTTGGCTGTGATGTTTGTAATTTTTACGTTCAAACACATCCGACGAAGTCAGAACTCTATTGTTAATTCTTTAGCAACAATTTCAGATTCCAAAGAATATTCTTGGATTTTGACACAGGAGACTCTAATAATTATGGCAAAATTCATATAGTGTCAACTTTCCGAAGAGGTTTTCTTGATTAAAGAAGAACAAGAACAAGATTGGAGGTTACTTGAAAGAATTTTGGGTTAAGGGAACATTACCAGTTGATAAGAAGATAACTCAAATGTTAAGGTTAAAGGCACAATGATATATAGTTCTTGGATACATTTTACACAAAAAATCATTATGTCGACCATTGTTACGGTGTTTAGGAAGGAATGAATCCCAAATGATTTTGTCTGAGTTAGAGGATGAAGAAGGTTCTGCTCATTGTGGATATGAAAACTTTGATGAGAAGAGTATTACTAGCAGGATATTATTAGCCTGCAATAATGTTCGACGCTAAGAAATTGGTTCAGAGTTGTGATACTTGCCAAAGATTTTCCAACATAATACATATGCCAGCGGTACCGTTGGATTCAATTTCTAAAGCCATACCATTTTATAGATGGGGGATATATTTGGTAGGACCCTTACCAATGGCTACCGGGGGTGCCAGACAATCATTATTGTTGTTGATTATTTTTTCGAAATTGGCAAAAACTAAGACTCAATCTGGAACTAAAGCAAATAATGTAATTAAGTTCATCATTTCTAATATTTTTTTGTAGGTTTCAAATTCCTCGGATGATTACTACTAATAATGGACTAAAGTTTAACCAAAATATATGAAGGCTTTTTGTTCTTCAAGAGACATCAAGTAGTATTTTTCAACCTCTTCCATCCTCATGCAAATGGACAAGTGGGGGGGTTACTAATGGAACTATCTTGGATGGGTTAAAGAAAAATATAGAGGGAGCAACTAGGAAAATGGCTTAATTATCTCCAAAAATTATTATGGGTTTATTGAACAACTCCCGATCAACTACTCATGAGTCACCTTTTGCTTTAGTATATGGGATGAATGCGGTCAGTCCATCAGAATCTATTCTTCCATCCTATAGGTTATTTAACTATTATAAAAAAGTAATATTGAAAGAAGAAAGGCAGATCTTTACTTGATTGAGGAAAAACCAACTAAAGCACATATGAATTTACTTCATTATGAGACATTGATGAGAAGCACATATACATCTAAAGTCTGATGAAGAGAATTTAAAAATAGGAGATAAAGTCCTTATAAAAGTTTTCTTGCATACAAAAGAGAAGAGACTTGGTAAATTGGTTCCAAATT
The DNA here is from genome assembly GCA_036936605.1 of Limnanthes douglasii subsp. nivea. Lineage (NCBI taxonomy): Eukaryota > Viridiplantae > Streptophyta > Magnoliopsida > Brassicales > Limnanthaceae > Limnanthes > Limnanthes douglasii. The sequence continues at coordinate 199,004,016 of JAUPFV010000004.1, read as the reverse complement.
AGGACGGACCACATTTGGTTGTTGAGAAAATAAAGCATGGGACGTATCATTTGTAGGATGGTGAAGGAAGACTACAACAACATCCATGGAATATTAAATATTTGCATCAGTATTGCGAATAATGTTCTGAGTACTTTTTTGCAAATTGACTTGTCTATTAGTATATGAAACAGAAGTATACTATTTGTATACATTAAATAAAATATTTTCTTATCATATATGAATTATGTGGAAAGTTGTAACACAAGTTTAGTAACGATATGCAATTTGTGACAAAAAAAAACTTTATACTTAGCTAATTGTTTTTAATAAACATTATGGAAATCAAATAAGGATTAATCATTTTTATTATGATAAATCTGAAGAGGGATATTTAAATTCCAAAAGTAAAGTAATGTTTCATGATGTTTTCAAAGTGTTTATTAATTTCGAAGTGATTATTATTAGAAATGATACTTTACGAGGTGATTATTAATTCAAAGTGACTATTTTCCGAAGTGATATTTTATGAGGTGACAATTTTTTGAAGTGATATTTTACAAGGTGATTATTATCCAAAGTAACTATTTTTGGAAGTGCTACTTTAGAAATTAACTATTTTATGAGGTGATTATTTTTCAAAGTACCAGTATTTGAAGATAGATTTTCATGAAGTTCTATTTTTTGAAGTAATAAATATCAAACTGATAATGTAAGATGTGAGCAGATATAAGTGGAATGAAAAATAACATGTTGATTAAATATCTGATACAAAATGTGGAATCTGATAACCAATACAGGAAAGTAAAAAAGTAAACAATTCAAAATAGTACACATTACAACGAGGTGAATCAAATATTTTCTTCTCAATTTTCTTCGTCATGTTTTAAAGAGTTGTTTGGTATACTATTCGAATAATTTTTATCTTTGTCTGACAAACTAAAACAAGTTTATTGATGATTTTAAGCTGTCATTTTCAGAATCTCTTGATTCAAATTCTCCGGATCTAACCAATGAGGCGTTGCCACAATCTCTGGGATGTTGGTTTTCAGGAACCATGTTCCAATAATCCTTCAAGTTAAGTGTTGAAAACATATTATGCATATCAAGCATTGAAGATATCTTTGCCTTTTTTTCATGACTCTTGAAAGTATTGAGACATTCATTAGCACATGCGTTAAGTGCAGTAATAATAACAGAGGCTTTATCTTTCTCAATTAAGGTTTTGAATTCCTCCAAGTCTTTAAGGGCCTTTTTTTCCTTCTTCACTCTCTTCATATAAGGTGTTGAGTGCTTTGTAATTTGAATGCTCTTCTTGCAAACAACTTACGCCTTACATGCATTATGTCATTATGAAATTCATCCATATCTTCTTGACATGTTTGGAAATGGTCAATGAGTTTCATTTGAACACTTTCGGTCCATATTTTGTTATCCGCGACCTCTTTTATGAGACCAATAAATTATTTATCCACAACTTTGTATTGCTCCCAAACAAATTTAGATTTCTTAGCTATTTTTTTTTCATTTGTTTCTAAAGTTGCCACAGGTCGGACGATGTTGTGAATGGTGAGTGCCAACTTATTGGATAAATGAAGTAAAAAGGTTGACTCTTCTGACTCAGTAGAATCTAGATTGTTCATAGAATGAAAAGGTGAGCGATTTTCTTGGACATAAATTTTGAATTAATTGCATCTTCCGTAACAGGTTTTTGCTCATCAAGTTGAGTTTCGGTATTATAAAATTAAGGGTCTTGGTTTTCTTCTCTTTGTCCAAATCAATTTTGGTGTAGAGTAGGGGGATGATACGTTACCAACCTTTTAAAGAATAGTTTCTTTAGGGTTCTTGGAATTAAAAGTATTATTTTTCTTCGAAGTCATTGTCTTTTTTATTTTGAAATCCTAAAGAGCAATCGCTTCGGTACCAAGAGAAGTCTCTTCGGCATCAAGAGTAGCCGTCTCAGTGTCAAGAGCAACAATTTCAGTATTATGAGTTATTACTTTATCATCTTTTCTCTCGTTTCTCTTATTTGGCATAGACTTTGTTTTTATTTTTTTCTCCTTTGAAGGTTCTCCCCCAGCCTTCTTCTTTACTTCAAGAAGGATAATATTGGAATCTGGAGCAGCCAGTCTTTTTCACAGCATCTGAGGGGTTATGAGATTCCGTCATCTATTCAGAAGTGATGGCTATTTTTAATGAAATTCTCCACAAGTGGATTTGGAAAAGTTTTAACGGGTCGAAGCACTACTGAAAATCGCTCGACCATACTTTTTTGGCCCATATTCTAAGATTTGAGAATATATCTTCGGACGTGTCAAAGTGTTCTAGGAAATGCTTCGGTATTTCTACAGAAAATAAATTTATATTAGATAAAAATTAATAAGAATATAATTTGGATAATAAATAAACTTACTTGTACTCTTCCACTTCAAGGAAAGCCTTCGAGGATTTTCAGCATAGATTTTCTTTCTATTTTCCCAGCACCCATTTATGAAGAAAAACTTATGCTCCCATGTTTTGTCAGTTTTGATGAGATCATATAGTAATTTTGAAGCTTTTCCTAGTATATTAATGTAGGAGAATGGTAGGAAAGGGTTCTTCGATATACTTATCTTGGCTACAATTTGATCTATGGAAAGTTTAATTTTTATAGCCTTGAGGCCATGATGCAAGAATCATTAGTTGGGCTGGCCTGGCTTGGGCAGAGGTTGATCATTTCGAAGTATTCAACGATGATAGATTCCGGTGGGAATCGAAGGCCTCAATTCAGAATCTTTGAGTATACAACCAAATTAACTTCCCCACATGATAAAGGAGTTTCTCTGATGGAAGGGAAATCGATTGAGATGGAGTCGAGGTTTCCCCATTGTCTCTGAAGTGTGAGCCTATCAGATTGTGCGAAATATTCATATTGCACCTTACTCAGAGCAATAATATACTATGAGAACACATTTTTAAAATTCATGCAAAAATTTCCAGTCCATTCGACTTATATTTCTTCTTAATGAAACATCACCTCAGGAGCTGGGTGGAGTATCTTTAATGATTTTCACTTCAGAATCATCTTCTTGACTATTTACATCTTCGAATGATTCTTCTTGTAATTGATCAGGAGCCTTTGGTGCATTTGTCTTTGTTTTTTTTAATGCACCATTTGTGATTCGTTGGTCATCATAGTTGCTCCATCCGAGAGAGGATTAGTCTTTACCTTTTTGGTTTTGACTTTTTCAGATTTCGTGGGGTTTAACGATGAAGGATTTCTCTTTGAAATATTTTATTCTTCACACCTATAGCACGAAATTGAGATCTTCAAACTGGGTTTTGAGAGAAAGCTGTGGGGTTTAGAAAATAATAGTTATTGGAAGAAGATTCAGGGAAATGGTTTGGGATTATTTTTCAATAAGGGACAAAGGACGTAGGTGAAAGTTCGAGAAATGTTTCGAGATGTGTTAGATATTATTCATGCAGCCTCTCTTTCAGCATCCCTATGAGCATTGGTAAGCCAGCTCCACGCGTTCTTTTAGCAGTCCTTTGGGTTTAGCTCTTTCACCTATGAAATTTTGAGGACTCGAAGATATATTTTAGTCTTCTCTAAAATTTATTCACAAGGACTAGGGGGCTACTAATAAGGATATCAATAATTCAAGTATGAATAATTAGTTTAGAAGGGTTAAAAGATCTACCAATAATGTAGAAGTGAGGTTTTGTGTGAGGAAGAAACTTAAAGGTCTAAAAGTGTAATATATGATAAATATGTTTCTATTTAGTAATGTAATGGGGTGAAAAGTCATATAGATGGAGTGTGTGTCTGTTACTTGAAACTTTTATAAATATGTGTACTTTATATTGAAAAGATTTTGAAGAATATGCTTTAACTTTGACACTTCTTATTTTCTCTCTCCAAAAATCTTTTGTTACTTTCTCTCTCTAGCTATTAAATCAATCAAATAATTATTCTAAAACAAATATAATCTTTTCACTTCCAATTATTCTTGGAGTGATCAATGTTGTCTTTTTGAGATGGAAAAAACTAGGTCCATGAAATATATTTTTTTCTTGTTTTTTTATGAGAGATAGACGTAGAGATGAGAGATGCAGAAATGGAAGACTGAGATTTGTGGGCAAAAGACCAAAAATTACGAGACGAGATACGAGAGTTGTGGGTGAGAGACCAAAAGTTTCAAGATGAGAGATGAGAGTTATTAGACTAAATACGATAGTTGCATGGCTAGTGTAAAACGTAACTTTTTTGGTATTTTTAGATTGTTTTTAGAGCTATGGTTTGAAGGATATGACATTTAAAAAAAAGAAATACAAAAATGATTAAGGGGTATATTGGTATTAATAAAAATTCCAAGTTGTTATCGGTAATAAAGTTCTAAAATAGGTTGTTTTTAGTACTTTTCAAACACTAAGTGATTATTGATAAATTGTTTTTATTATTGGTAAATAGTTTTGATTATTTATTTTTATTTGTAGATTACCCTTAATTTAAATATCTAAAATTTCTTATTTATTAATTATAATTTTTTTTTATTTTAGTTATTTTTAATTTTATAAAAATAAAAATAAAACTTAACAAATTTTTCTTATATCCAAGTTATATTGTGACAATAAAATACACCGTTAAATTTATGTATGCTCAATATTAAACTACTTATTTAAATGCTATAAATATTAGTATTTGTTGAAGTATGGATATCTGGGACTGGAATACTAAAAAGAGAAAAAATATAAACATAGAAAAGTTGTAAAAAAAATAATACAAAAACAAAGATAGAAATATGGTCTTTCATATTTTTTTAAACGTACCATGTAATTTTTATAGTGATTTTTATGAGGTTTGTGACTTATAAAATCCATAAACACATATAACTATTATTAAGATTGTTTCACATAATAAACGAATGATTTAATTATCCCGTCCAAACTTGGGTTACGGTCCAACTAATAACTCTCTTATCAATATTCCCCTAGTCTTTCTGAGTTTAACAAAGGAATGATAAGAGTCTATCAGAAGCTTTTTTTTGGACCCCTAAAGAACTCAAGCCTAAAGTCTTAGCTTGGACTCAAGAGACGATTCAGAGTGGAACTTGAATCTGTAAAATATCGAGCTATTGCAGATTTTTTGCTTCCCGAGTCTAGTTCTTTGCATGCACATGCTATCGTTGGTAAACTTTATAAATATGATTTATTATTAAAGACTTATTCGTTTTTCACTCGTGCATTGGAGGCTATGTATTTTGGAATTCCCGAAGTACAGGCAATCATAAATCAAAAGAACATATCAAATGCAAAAAATAGTGCCCGTTCCATAAATAATTCAGGAATTGTCACTTCTCACTTTATTAGTTTGAAAATAGAGACATATATTACAGATAAAACATTTTACTAAAACTATTCAAGCCACCACAAAATTATTTTTGGTGATATAAACCACTGTATAAACTTAACCATAAATTCAAAGATTATATGGAGTTTTTTTTCTAAGTTTTTAGTTATTTAGTGTAAAGCTTGCCACTTTTGTAGGTGTTTGAGCGATTTCTTACCAAGCAGCTCACCCTTTCGGACATCCAATCCTCAGGTTAATTTCTTCCTAGTTTGGCCAACCTCCAATTCTAAAGGTAATATATCTTTTATATGTTTTAACTTAAATCACTTATGAGTCAAGGTAATAATATAAACATAAAAAAAGCTTATGGGGTTTAATGTTTTTCTGAAGGTTGAAGGCGGTGATAGTGAGGGATTCTTCCAATGGTTTTTATTTTTTCCATATTCTCGTGTCATATATTTCATGGGAAAATGAGGAGGAATATCAGGAGGAGAAGGAGGTGAATGGCGTTTTGAAGTCAAGAATTTTAAACCAGGCCAACTAATATCAAGCTTTTCAGCCAAAACCAAACTCTATAGGGGACACGTCATGGAACCCTACTACTGATACCTATGATAACCCACTTGGTCGTTCCCCATATTCTTTGAGATTATTTGTGGCTTCATCTCTTATATCCAAAACCAATTCTCATGCAGATTACACAGTCCCTAAACCGATGAAGAAGAAACATGAGCTTCAAAAAAAGGATTTTGAGCTTAAATAGAAAAGGAAAGAAGTTGGTGAACAGTGTAAAATAAAAAAGAGTATTGGAGGGTAGGTTGAGGCCAAAGTAGTGTAGGAAATTAGGAGTTCCAGCTTTAGATATCTCACTTATTGTCGTGGATGTGCATTATAATTTTTTTTCCTATAGAGGATCATGTACATGTAATCCAACCTGATGCTTATGGCTTGTTTGACACCAATGGAGTATTCTTGATAATATTACAGTTTGGCTACACGATTTTTTAGGAGACTCATACTTCGATGGGCCAACAAGTTTGTATTATACACCTATATCTTTTATTGGGGCTTCTGATTTCAATTTTACCCCAAAATATTCAAAACATTTACCTTGTTAGACTTGTGTTGGAGACAAGATAGGCTCAATATTTAGAGAATAATGATGTCTTTCATTATTGTTTCGGACCTGTGAATGGTTAAGTTTGGTATGAAAGAGCTCGTATTATTTTGTACTAATTTTACTAAGTAACACCCTCTATTTTACTAACTTTACGTTTCAAACAATCTTAATATAGTGGATGTGTACATGAGTTAAAAAAATAATGGAAGAAGATCTTTATATTTGTTTTAGGGCATCTCAGAATGAAATACTTCTTAGCAGGAAAAACCCTCGCCTCATCGGAAAGTAGTGAAATAAATTGAATAAGGACACAAGCTTGTTGACGCACTTTCTCTTTTTTAACAAATTCATTGCTTTTTGTATATATATTATATTTTTCTTATTTTGATTTCGTTGTTGACCCACTTTTGTTTATTTTGCATAGTATAACAAGCTTTCACTTCAGCAAATTACAAAGAGAAGTAACGGTTTTTGGGAAAGTGGGCTTCAGAGGATTGAGCAAAAGGTTCCAGAGTTATATTATTACGATAAATTTTACGTTTTTCAAGTTTCAGAATATGAATTATATTCTTAATCTTTAAGGTGGTTCTCCTTAAGTTGTCATTACCGATGAAGATATCGGGATGGGTACCATGGGGATGCCTTCTGTTGAATCTTTTCCACCATACCAAAGTTAGGCAAAAACAATGAGTGAAAATAGAAGACTTCGATCTCCAAAGAAGAAATCTAGGCAATGAGTCACTTTAGAGACTAAGAGTACCGAAAAGAAAGATATAAGAGTGGAAGGATTAAAGGGATAAGTAAAGGATCTGAATACTTATGAGGTTGCTGGTTCGTCATGAGTAAGGGTAGAGGCTTTGGTTAACCATGCTAGATCTATCCGAGCTTAAATTTCTATCGGCCTGACGAATCCTCGCGTTGAGTCTGTAGCTAATCGAGCATCTCATAGGAACTTAAAGACCAATGCTACTAAGGTAAAATTGAAGTTTTTCTCATAAATATACCATATTGGGGCAAGGTTGATGGTCGTCATGCTAAGAAAATATATTACATTATAAATTGAATGTATTGGGGTTTCTTAAGCCCATAACAAAATCATTAGTTTATTTTAATCTTGTTCATAATTTAATTTTATTATTATTATTATAGCTTATCAATAATGTACGATTTTTATAAAATAGATATAAGTCATTCTTTATTTTTATTTTTAAATATGTTTATAACTTATTTATGAATCAATGGAGTTTTATAAGACATATTTATGTTTATATTTATCTTTTATTAATATATGAGAGTTTTGATGTAATTTTTAAAATATTTTATTATTTAACATTTTGCAAAACAAAATTTCCTTTAAAAATATTTGATTATATGTATATATATAGATATAAATTAATAAAAATATATTTCAAAATGATCCAATTTATAAGCCAACTTTCATCTTAGGTAAACATGTCTAGCTCATAGTTTTTTTAGTAAATTTAGTTAGTATATTTTAAGGTTAAAAACTTTGTTTAGTTGAATACCCTCTTTTTGTACCAATAATATTCAAAAGAAAAGTTATTCTCCACTTTTTTATTTTTATTATCATATATTCCTAGCAAAGATCAATATATTTTTCTTTTACATGGGGAGATGCCTTTAAGACGTGTACTTTAGTTCATTTATTTACTAGGATATGCTCGGATGTATTTGTAAACAATCTTTTAATTTAATTTATTATTTTTTTACCAAAAAAACTTTTCTATTTACTGTCTACTACCTTTCTATTTTTTACAATACCTCAAATATCTATTTATATAAAATCATCAAAGAACTGAATCTTTATTTTTTGTTTTCTTTTGTGATTTTAATTTTTGAAATTTTGTATCTTTTAAATATTAATTTGGTAAAATGTAATATGAAACTATCATTAGTTTTGTTTATTTAAGACAAAAAAGATTAGATTCATGGATGATTGGTTATTTTTTTGGCAAGCGACGAGAGACGAGGACTATGGGATGAGAGTTGTTGGGTGAGAGACGAGAGATTAGAGACTCGAATACGAGAGTTACGAGACGAGAGATTAGAGACTCGAATACGAGAGTTACGAGACGAGAAAGAGAGTTGTTAGACAAGATTTGTGAGATAAGAGACGAGAGATACGGGATGCGAGATGAGAGTTGCATGACCAATATAAAATATAACTTTTAGATGGTCGATAAGAGACCAAAAGTTAGATCATTAGACCAATGTTATTTATTTTATACATTACAAATAAAAAATATTTAACTGATGCAGACATCGCCTAATGGTGCAAAGATTAGATCATTAGACCGTCCATCTTATATGCAAGAGTTAAATCAAACCATATTAAAAAACATAAAATTTAACGCTTTTAAATAATTAAGTCTTAATAATAATTATTTTTTTATACATCACAAATTTAAAATTTAAAATAGGTATGAAATAATCTTTCAATAAACAAAACACACATACTTGAAATTTGATTTTTCATTTATGGTAGTTATAACACATGACATACCAATTACCCAATTATTTTTTATGTCGTACAAGCATAGTTTCTACTCTATTTGTGTCATTTACATATTTTACCAACTTTGAAGTAAAAAAAATTAATTGTACAAAACATAACCCTCCAACATGAAAGACCAATATGACGAATAAGTTCACAACAAGATTCAATTGTTTATGTATGACCATAATGAACATCTTGAAGATTTTGGTCGCAGTTTTTGATACACAAAAGTCTTTCCCAACAATTTTTGCGGTCTAGTAAGACTCTAAAGGCTAAATCAATAGAAACTCGTGTCAACACTATTAATATTAACATTAGTCCTTTTATTAAAATTGTGGACTTCATTATAATGTTGAATATTTTGTAAATAGTGAATTATATTATATATGTTACAAGATTAAAGCCAAAATAATAGTCTTACAAGATTAAAACTATTTTGAGTAAATCATATCAATACAACTATAGTTTTGTTTTGATTTAAAATTATAACATTATCCATCATAAACGGTAATTTTTCTATGAATCTTATACCATATACAATTCTTAAATTTCAATATTAATTTATTTTAAAATGAAATTATTAATGTTTTAGATAATAAAAAAATTGTGAATTATATAACATATGGTCTTGAAAATGTGAACCTTGCAACTTATATAACATATGATAAATTACTTGCTTAATATTTATGTAAATTAGAAATCTAGTGATGTTGCTCATTGTTTTTCAATAGATAATTTTAGATGCAAATTAAACGATTTGATTTCGATCGTAATTTATATTAAAAGATTTATTGAAAAGTATTAGCTTGTTTTATTTAGTCTCTTATTCTATAAATAAAGAAATAAATATGTTTAATTTATATTCATGTTTAAAAAAATCCAAATATGTATATGTAATACTAAATTAATTTATATTAAAAGATTTATTGAAAAGTATTAGCTCGTTTTATTTATTCTCTTATTCTATAAATAAAGAAATAAATATGGAAATAAATAAATACGTCAATAACCACCCAATATTAAACTGAGGTAGCAATAGCTATTCAAAATTTAATAAAATAAAAATAATTATATAATATTAATTTAGTATTACATATACCTATCTGGATTTTTTTAAACATGAATATACCTTCGACCTTTTTTGTCTTTGAAAGGAAATATATCATATTTTCCAAACCACATCTTTAAAAAGATATCTAAAAATACCATAGGTTTTGTTTTGTTAAATAAACAAAACTAGAACTATGTAAGATACTTTTATTTTTATATTTAAAATTGCAAAATTACGTGTAAATTGATTGCAAAAATAGAAAACAAAAATTGGAGATGCAAAAACACATGCAATTGAATTGCAAAAATATGAATAAATTAGTCGTTAAAATATGAATTGGGTTGTTAAATAAGTATGATTCTGTGAAAAATATAATACAAATTTATTTTGTAAAACTAAGTGTTAATTAACAACGAAAATAGGTGTAATTTAGATGTGAATCAACTGAATTTTTTATAGTTATAAAAATATATGTTTTTATTGCAAATGTTTTATAAAAAACAGAGTTACAAAAATATATGCAAATTGAAAAGGGCGGATTCTCCAGAACGCGAGAAAAGAGCACTGAGAGTCTGGATTATGATGAGCAGTGAAGAATAGAACGAGTTCTACGGTATTGATGAGCTCAAAAGCAGGTTGACGTCAATGATAAAGACCGTTGATGAACTCAAAGGGACATTGAGCTCGTCAGTGGACTGAGCTCTATGACATATACAGCTCGATAATGGAGCGAACTCAAGAGCATATACAGCACTGCTAAATTCAAGATCAGGATGAGCTCGACAACGTAAGAGAAGAATTTATCGATTGGACGAGGAGCGTGATGAAAGGAAAAGACCCGAAGAGGATAAGTGGAGCGCGTCAGCAGTGAGCTCGAGCTCAGCGAATCAGACCAAACCTGGTTTTGTTTATCAGTGAGCTCGAGCTCAACAAATCAGACCAAACCTGGTTTTGTTTAAAGGAGTAGTTCAGCTCGGATTGAAGTACAGATTGCATTTAGTGCCTTTATTTGTAATATAAACAGATGTTTTAACCCACGAGTTAAAACGTGTTAGTTATTCCACAATTATAGGAATACGAGTTGTAATGGTTGTTTATTCCACAGTTATAGGGATAATAGTATTAGTGGGCTAGTGGCGCTAAAAGCGTAACCTAATGTAACTAGCCCATAATCTATGTATTATAAATAGGGAAAACCTATTGATGAATAAAGTGATCTCTTTCTTGACTAAAAACCTATAGACTTACCATGGCAGAACTTGTTAGTTCCTTAACAAATTTGGCATCGTTTGTGAGAACTCTTTAACCAATCACCATGGTAGTCACTAGGTCAGGAATTGAGAGAGATAATCAGGGAACTAGTGAAACAACAAAGCATCGGAGGAGACCGTAAGTCGTCTCGACCCCACGATTCCTCAAGAGGTCAAGCCTCTGATACGCCAAGCAATGGTGGTGACAGAGGGACATCTGATTCAGCCAGCCGTTGCTCCTAGGGAAGAGATATATCCTCATCAAACCGATAATGACACTATTCATGCTCTAACTGCAAAGATTAAGAGTGGGAGAAAGACTCACCAACCATTAGGACTAAAGGCGGTCAAGGCCAACAGGACTGGTCGTTCTTCTAAAAGAGATGACAAACAAGAAGGTGAAGGTGAGAGCGGTGGAAAAAATCGTAACAGAGGACCACGTGATGAGGTCAAACAGACGTCTGCCAAGCGAGCTCGAGAGGATAAGGACCTTCGTTACAATCAGATCCACCCAAAGTTATTGGCCTACATATTGAAGGAATCGACATTTTCAGAGAAAATGTTGGAAGTCCAACTCCCAAGAAAATTCGATCCGTTCAAGATGGAAGCTTATGATGGAACAGGGGATCCGGAGAGGCAGTTGGAACAAGTTCAAAAACATGATGGCTTTCAATCCTGAAGATGCGATGCTTTGCCGAGTATTATCTATGACCCTTAAGTGTAACGCCATGGATTGGTTCGGTAGCCTGCCGAAAGGGTCTATCTACGATTTTGCTGGACTATGGAAAGCATTCAGAGAGAGGTTTGTGGGCAACAAGGAGCTCAAGCGCGAGCGAGATTCGATTATGGATCTTTATCAGCGTCGGGGTGAGTCTCTTAAAAGTTATGTTAGACGATTTGTTCATGCCATGAATGCTTTACCAGATCTAACCGAGAATATGGCGGTAGCTTCTTTAAAACGAGGGCTCGAGAGAAGAGGGGAACTATATGCGAATCTCATCAGGTTCCCAACTGAGAACATGGGAGATCTACTTGCAAGAGCGAATACTTTTATCAGAGTTGAGGATGCCAGAAGAGGAGAGACGTGAGCCAGAAGTCAAAGATGGTGGATCAGAACGAAAAAAGACTGAGGACCAACCAATGAGGGACTACAATCGAAGACCTCAACAGCTTGATCAACCAAACAGATGTTTCACTCCACTGATGGAGGCTATTTTAGTAATTTATGATCGTACAAAGGGGTACACGAGGTACCAAGCTCCACGAACAATGAGGGCACCTGGGTTTAAGCGATCTAATAGGTATTATTATGCGTATCATCATGACCATGGACACTCAACTGATGAATGCTGGAATCAAAAGGAAGAAATTCAGCGCCTGATAGACAACGGTGAGTTGATTCAATATATAAAACGAACTCAACCAGATCGACGTGAGGAAGATCGTCCTCCAAACACCAAAAAACCAGCTGCTGGCGAAGGTTCGAAAGCAAACAAACAACAGTGGTTACTGACCATATCAGGGGGGAGTTTGGCTACTGGACAAGGGTCTACCCAGAATAAACAAGCTAAAAATGAGTTCGATGCTTACGAGATAGATGGAAATTCCTATCGAAACTACAGAGACTCGGTCGTCGATCTCACTTTCAATGATGATGATCTCAGAGGTATAAGCTTACCCCATGAAGATGTCTTAACTATTCACTTGGACATTGGAGGAGTAATGGTAACAAGAGTATTGGTTGATGGAGGAAGCTCGGTAAATATCATCTTCAAATGAAGTTTTGATCGCATGCAGAATGTCCCACCATATCGACCTACTCAGCGGACATTGGTAGGATATGAAGAAAAATATTTACAATGTGTTGGAGAGGTGGAGCTGGTGGTCAAAGTCGGTCATGGAGCTACAAAGAAGGAATTGAAAACTTTATTTTTGATACGCGCCGAGTCCTTATCATGCAATTATTAGATGAACATGGCTGCATAGGATGGAAGCAACACCGTGCATGTACCGACAATGCATTAAGTATCCAGTGGGTAGTTCAACAGGTAATAATTCGAGGCAGCCAGAGGACCGCGTGCACTTGTTATGCAATTGCGTCAAATCCCTCCAAACCTATCCAATAGCAATCAAATGGCGGGGGAGATATTGTACCAACAACGATGAGTCTCACCTCGCCAGAACTAGTGGATGATCCTCGAGAAAATGAGGATTCAACCACAACAGTGGACACGGTCATAGGTGCTAATAAAATGCTTTGAGTGGGGAATGAACTGACTCCATATTCAAAGGTACGATTTGTGGATTTGTTAGCAAAATATTTAGATATATTTGCTTGGGAAGCAGTTGATGTTTCGGGAGTAAGTCCTACAATTATAAGCCATGAATTGGCTATCAATCCTTGTGCCAAACCTGTACGGCAGAAATGTAGGGCATTTTCAGCTGAAAATCAGGCTGCTATATTAGCTGAGGTCAACAAGCTCACTCGATTGGGGCACATCCGAAAAGCAAGGTATCCGGTCTGGATAGCCAATCCATTTTTAGTTAAAAATAAGAGAGGGCAATGGAGAATGTGTGTGGACTTTACTGACTTGAACCAAGCATGTCCTAAAGATGTTTTCCCATTGTTAAGGATAGATCAACTCGTCGATTTAGCTTTAGGTTGCAAATTTCTTTCTTTCATGGATGTGTATTCAGAAGCACACATCTTTTTAAACCGAGCGGGTCCTCTATTGTTATAAGGTCATGCCCTTTGGGTTGAAGAATGCGGGATCAACTTATCAAAGGCTAGTTAACCACATTTTTCAAGATCATTTGGGGAAATATTTGGAAGCATACATTGATGACATGATTATTTAAGCACATGAAGAAGAGCAGCACCTTAATGCCTTACAAATTGTTTTTTATTTATTACGCAAGTATAATCTTAAGCTTAATCCAGAAAAATGTTCTTTTGGTGTGGCTAAGGGAAAATTCCTGAGTTACGTGGTAAGTCAGTACGGTATTGAGGTAGATCCAGTTCAACTAAGCGTAATTTTGCAGATGGGAACACCAAAGAATGTCAAGGAAGTCTAATGTCTTACAGGACGATTAGCAGCTCTGTCAAGGTTCATCTCACGTGCTTCGGACAAAAGTCATCCTTTTTTGAAGTATTACGGGGTGCTAAGAAATTCGCGTGGATAGAAGAGTGCGACAAGGATTTTGATGATCTGAAGCAATATCTTACATCTCCCGAGATTTTGTCTGCCCCTACATTGGAGGAGCTGTTATTTATGTACTTGGCGGTATCACCTTTCTCTGTAAGTTCGGTTCTCGTGCGCGATCAAAAGGGAAAACAATGGCCAGTGTATTACACAAGTAAAACGTTGACAAATGCAGAGACAAGATATTTAAACCTCAAAAAATTGGCCTTGATCTTGATTGTTGCAGCTCGGATAATGAGGCCATATTTTCAAGGGCATGTTATCACGGTGCGAACAACATATCCTTTATGAATAGTGTTACAAAAGCAGATGTTTCCGAAAGGTTAACTAAATGGAGCATCGGGCTCGGGGAATACGACATTCGTTTTGAACCACGCGTAGCTATAAAAGAACAAGAAGTTGCAGACTTCTTCGCAGAGTTCAACTCATCAAGGGAAGATCATGATAAGATAAATGACGAACAAACAGTTGAGCTCGATTAGTGGATTGTTGAAGTTGATGGTGCATCTTCAACAACGGGAGGAGGTGCAGACATTGTAATCAGAACTCCAACAGGTGAGGAGATCAAGCACGCAGTACGCTTTAATTTTCCAGTTTCAAATAATGCTGCAGAGTATGAAGCTGTCTTTTGTGGCATGAAGTTTTCTTTAATATGTGGAGCTCGAGCTATCAAGATCAGATCTGATTCTCAGTTGGTGGTGAATCAGGCACGGGGTCTTTATGATGTCAAACAAGATGTCATTAAGGAAGATCTTGTGATTCTCAAGGAGTATGAGTCTAAATTTACTAATATTTCTTATGAACAGATCCCACGAAAAGATAATTTGGCAGCTGACACTTTAGCGAAGGCTGCAGCTGCAGGAGACCATCCAAATTTTTTGCTCCAACAACTCCCTGTGACAGAGCTAATTTCAACGGTTGCCACTGTTAATTCAATCATTGATGATGATGATTGGCGGACTTCATACCTCCACTACTTAAACCAAGGAACGTTGACTACAAGTAAAAGTGAGTCTCGTGCATTGCAGATCAGAGCGGCTACATATTGTGTTCCTGATGATATTTTGTATAGGAAAAGCTCAACCAGACCTCTGCTCCGTTTCTTTGATCGAAGTGAACCTAATTATGTGTTGGAAGATCTACATTCAGGAGAAGCAGGAGCTCATTACGGACACCGTACGTTGATTCGACGTTTCCTTCTCGTTGGGTATTATTGGCCTGAGCTGGCGAGTGATGCTGAGAATCCAGTATTACATTGTCACACGTGTCAAGAGTATTCGAACATGCAGCACCCAGACCTAGCGAGCCCATGAAAAATATTTGTGTCCCATGTCTGTTCGATAAGTGGGGAATATATTTGGTACGTCCTCTTCCAATGACCACATGCAAACGACAATTTCTCATCGTAGCAGTCGATTATTTTTCGAAATGGGTTGAGGCTAAAGCTCTGTTTAGAACCCGCGCTCAAGAGGTATGTGATTTCATACATAACCAAATTCTTACCCGGTATGGGTTCCACGAATTTTAATGACAGACAACGGGTCTCAATTTCAAAATTCGGTCTTTATAAACTTTTATAAACGATATGAGATTCTCCAGCATTTTTCCACCCCTTATTACCCTATAGAAAACGGGCAGGTTGAGGTGACTAACAGAACGTTATTGGATGGGCTAAAGAAAAAACTGGAGGGAGCTAAGGACAAATGGCCAGACAAGTTAGCAGAGGTCCTTTGGGCATACAGAACAAACTCGCGCTCCACAACAGGTGATACACCATTTTCTTTGGTATACAGAGCTGAAGCAGTTATCCCAACTGAGGTCATAGTACCGAGTCATAGGATTGAACACTACGAGGAGGAAACGAATCCTATAGCCAGGTCAACGTCTCCGGATCTGATTGATGAAAGACAAGACCAGGCCAGGGTCCGAACGGAGCACTATCGAAGTCTCATGAGAGGAAATTTCAATGCTCGTTTAAAGCCACGATCATTCAAAGAGGGTAAGTTGGTTTTGAAAAAGGTGTTTCAGGGTTCTGGTAGCGGAGCATGTGGCAAGTTAGGGCCAAACTGGGAAGGCCCGTATTCAGTCATTTCAGCAGGGCACCATGGCGCGTAAAGATTAGCAGATCAAGAAGGTCGAGCACTCAAGCATCCTTAGAATGTTAATCACCTCAAGTTTTATCGCCAAAATGTTTAAGATATAAAGATGTGCTCTTTTTCCTCTTTGATGGTGCAGAGAGGTTTTCTACTAAGGCATCTAAGAACAAGCTTTTGAATCTTTTCAATATAAATCATTGTTTTCGCCAATATGTGTGTGAGTTGTATCCTTTTAACCAGCGAATGGGTCAATGACCACGCCATTCTTGGCTACGAAAAGGACCATACCGAGTCCAGACTAAGTGTTTATAAACGCGAACGGGCTAATTGGCCACGCCTATGGGCTACGCAATGACCATATTGTGTCTATACTTTGTACTGGGTATATTAGCAAACTGGTCAAAGACCAAGTCTAAATAGACTCCGCAATAGGGTCCATCAGACCTCTCCGTGAAAATACTATCATGGCACATGTTGTCTAAGCTACACAATGAGCCATACTGAGCTCGGGGTTATAAAAGGTCTCCCGAAAACTCAGCACACATATAGTCTAGAGTTAACAACATACATTTGCAGCAATAATTAAGGTAAATTATGCATTAGTTCGAAATAATATGATCCAGCTACTGCAAGCAGTACCATAAGTTTGACGTAAAAAAAAGAGACAACAACAAAGAAAGAAGTTCAACAAGATCAACATATATTACTTACAGCCACTAGGGGGTAATTGTTTAGAAGGATCCTCAGTAGTATTAGTTTTGGTGTTCTTCTGAGGGACCACGATCGAGCTTGGGGCAGAAGGCTGAGAAAGGTGAGCAAGAGAGCATAGATTCAAACCAGGATTCAAGGCCATCAGTTCTGCAACAGCTTTCCGGTTCTCCGTAGTAATCATTTCTGTTGTAACTGTAAACATTTGCGTTTCCCTCTCCTCAGCAGCTGCATTTATCTTTGCTAGCCATTTTTGTTGTTCGCGCTCGAACTCCGCACGCCCCTCCTGAACTTCCTTGTTTAATTTTCTCACCTCAGAAGTCAGAGCAGCAATCTGATCTGCTTGTTCTTCCACCCTACTCGCCTCATTGTTGGCCATATCCAACAGATTAGCATTCTGTGTTTGCAGATTGCAAATCCTCTTCAGCAAGTTCTCGTTCTGGTTTAGCGCCACCTTATGGTTTTCAGACAAATCTATTAGCCACTGATCATTTCACAGCACAAACGTTTGAACAGACGCAACTGCTTGCTCCAACCGGGCTTTAGCATCTAAGGCTTCATGTTTAACAGCCTTGGCTGAGGCATAAGCATGCCTCAAGCAGATGACTTCAGCAGTACAGAATTTAGAAAAGCCAAAAAAGATCGCTTCAGGCTTCCATCTCTCCATAGCATTTACATCAGCAGGAGACATATTCTGATAACCCAAAATAAATGAGTTATGGTGCATCTAAAAACTAGCAATGAGGGTAAATATATATTTTCCAAGTCTACAATTTGGTATATGTATATGTCAACAAGTTTTACCTCGATCGCTAGCTCTGTTTGTCTCTGCAAGAGCTATGCGTTGGATACCTTATCATAGTAGGATATATCAGGTATACTACGTAGCTGCTCGAACATATAAGAGGAGGGACGCAGAACTTGCACTTTTGGGTGCTCCCCTGCACGTACCCTTTGTTGGCTGGTCTCGGTCGATTTATCACTAGGGTTATTCCTTTCAGTGTTCTCCGCATAGGGAGCTTGAGTTCCCAAGGATGAGCTCAGCGCCAGCTGTTGAGCTGGTGCTGCATGAGTTGGTGGTTGCAACACCGGATCTTTCTCAGCTCCATGGTCATTCTCTTCAGAGTCAGCTAGGTCAACTATCTCCTTAGCCCCATGAGGATTTTTTCCTTCACCAACTTCTGTTGTTGATGGGTTAAGAGTATCTGATCCTTCATTGGAAGTGGCTTCGGTACCATCATCCTCTTCATCACTTAGTTGAAATCTCCTGGTGTTTAGAGGAATTTCATCAATTACCTTTTGTTTTTTCTTCCTCCTTGTGTCAAGAGCACCAGAGATAGTCTCTTCGTCTTTGTTTTCTCTTTCTGTTCGAGAGTTATTGGGCTGAGCAGCTTCAAGCACTGGTGGTGCTTCTTTTTCATTTTTCTCGACAATTTTCTCTTTCTCCTTGCCACCATCATTTCCTCGATCAATTGAGAGAGCTGCAACGGAGGAGAAATCCCCAAGTTCGCCAGCTTTGCGTGTTACCTGAGGTACTGCTAGCCAAACGCTATGACTGTTTTTCTCACAAAGTTTCTTTTCTAAAATCATTTTGAGGTGGTCTATGGTAGCTTTTGAACCGTTTTCCATCTTGACTCCTTCTTCTTCTCTGATGCTGAGCTCAGGGATTGGCCACAGTCCTGATTTCAAATAGTTATATCGAGTGAACAATCTCTTGGAATCTTGTTTTCAGGCTTCAAACGATAAGCTGCTAACTCTGATAAGAGGATTTACGTAGTTGTCTGGCCTTCCTTCTTTCGAAAAGGTTTGGTTCGAGAGTTTACTTGAAGGGATAAAGATATGATAAAGGAGTTCGTGCAAATTGGTATTTCATTAAAAATAAAAACAAGGTTTACAAGTCTTCTTCCATTTGCGTTCTAGTTGAAGATTTATGGTAGGGGTGCTATGTTCCCAATTACCCGAAACAAAGACAACAGAATTTTTCCAATTCCTATCAGAAGAGGGTAGTTCGACGATCTTCTTGATCTCTTTAAAATTGGTATAGAAGAAAGGAGTTCTGGTTAATTTGGTTACATCGGTGCCCGAAAGAAGGTCTGATAAGCATATTTTGGTGTTCAACACACGTGAGCTAAGAACTACGCTGAGCAACAGTCTCCAGCCGTTTGCTAACATCTGGGTAGGGCAGATACCCAGTACACTGAAATAATCGTGAATTAGTTCGAGGAGTGGTAATCTAAGTCCCCAGTCAAACAGAGTAGTGAAGAGACAAATCTCTGTCTCCTGTGTGTGATAGGGGTGTTCGCCTAGACCAGGAGCCCTAATGGTTACATTCTTAGGAATATTGCATCTTTCCCTGAGAATGGCGATTTCGTTATCATCTAAATTAGTGTATCTAGGAGCTATTTGAGAAAAGTAATTTTCTAAGTCGATGATATCTTCGTATGAGGGTTCCACAATTTTGGTGGCTTTACTCCTCACTGCCTTTTTGGTGCGATGGTTTTTTCTACAAACTGCAATTAGGGAAGGACATAAATCAAAATGATTATGATGGTAAGGGAAAGTGTTTTGATTTGGGGAATCATCTACTGATAAAGGTTCAAAACCCTGAATCTAGAGTTATCTCTAGCATTTGACATAAGTAAATTAGTTAAAAGAAAGAACGCGACCTGAATAAATGTTGATGAAGAGAGAAGAAAACGCATAGGATGAAGGCTGCATAGACTTTTTCAAGAGAAATAAAACAGGGGATTTGGAGAATTGTGGTTTTTGAAAAAGAATGTAGAAGTTATTTGAGTAATGAAACGTTTTCACATACGCGTGTGAATTATGATGTCATTACTTATTTGAAAATTGTGCCAGAAAACTAAATCGCCAAAAAGTAACTCCAGGAATCGACGTTGTCAGAAAACTGTCACTTGTCTCGACGACACGTGCCAGAAAGAAACAGACACATGACGATTCAAATTATTATATGGATAAGTAAAGTATTTGATTATTTTTTTAATTTACAGGCTTATTAAATTTTTAATAAACCTCTAAACTAGGGGGAGCCCTGATAAGGGAGAATTCCCCAGAACACGAGCAATGAGTACTGAGAGTCTGGATTATGATGAGCAGTGAAGAATAAAACGAGTTCTACGGCATTGGCGAGTTCAAAAGCAGGTTGACGTCAATGATAAAGACCGTTGATGAACTTAAAGGGACATTGAGCTCGTTAGTGGACTGAGCACAATGACATATACAACTCGATAATGGAACGAACTCAAGAACAGATACAGCGTCGCTGAATTCAAGATCAGGATAAGCTCGACGACGTCAGAGAAGATTTGATCGATTGGATGAGGAGCGTGATGAAAGGAAAATACCTGAAGCGGATAAGTGAAGCGTGTCATCAGTGAGCTCGAGCTCAGCGAATCAGACCAAACCTGGTTTCGTTTAAAGCAGTAGTTCAGCTCCGATTGAAGTACAGATTGCATTCAGTGCCTTTATTTGTAATATAACACATGTTTTAACCCACGAGTTAAAACGTGTTAGTTATTCCACAATTATAGGGATAGCAGTTGTAATGGTTGTTTATTACACAGTTATATGGATAATGGTATTAGTGGGTTAGTGGCGCTAAAAGCGTAACCTAATGTAACTACCCCATAATCTATGTATTATAAATAAGGAAAACCTATTGATGAATAAAGTGATCTCTTTCTTGACTAAAAAACTATAGACTTACCATGGCAGAACTTGTTAGTTCCTTAACACAAATATGTTGCGAAAATAAGAATAAAATAGTTGCAAAAATAGGACTTTGGTTGATAAATAGTCTGATTGTGTAAAAAATCAAAATACAAAGTTTTTGTGTAAAAATAAGTTTTATTTTGATGCAAAAATACAAGCCAGTGTTGAAAAGTTGCTTAGTGAAGCTGACAAAGTATTTTGGGGAGGATCACTCGAACAAGAAAGTCGGGGCAAAAAATAATCGTAAACTTTAAAGAAAATAACCTATGACATTTCAAAAGATAATACGATATTCAAAAGAATAAGTCGACGCTTCATGTATTTTACTTTTATGTTTTGCTGATGATTTTATTTTGTTCAGTTTGTCTTGTGATGCTTTTATTGACCCTATCTTACATTTGACGGGTTCAACTTAAAGTTTTCATCTCCCTATGGTTATATATATGGGGCAAGCAATAAGAGAGTCACACAAAAAATTACAAGAAATGATGATTTTCAATTTTCATATATATTGAGTGTAGCCATAATAAAAATGTTTTATTGATGGGCAAACAATGTTGGATTTTTTTTAGTTTTGGACAACGTGTTTGAGACATATATGGCTTCAATCTGACTGGTTAAATATGATTGGGTACTAAGACCATCAACAACACAACAGTGGGTATATTTCATCTCTCAAAAGTGCGCCACATCAGCGCCACGTTAGCATAATCCCCAAATAATTCTGCAAAACTTCATACTCCACGCAGCAGAGCATATTTCATATTTGAGCATACTCCACCATATTTCTCTCTCTTCCACATCATTCTACCATATATTTTTATGTCTCTTCCTTAATATTTAATATATATTTACATTAAACTTATATATATATATATATATATTAAAATAATTCATTTTCATAAATTAACATAATATTTTTTTTTATAAATATAAATTATAAAATTAAAATAATTGATAAAATTATACATAATATATAATCTATTTAAATTTAAAATATAAAAATAAAATTGGTTTGATTTCCGAAAAAACTTAAATTTCTAGTAGAATAAATATTTTACATTTTAAAAAAAACAAGACATTATATTATTGATCACCTAAATTTATCTATTTAATTTTTATTTACGACAAATTAGTATTTATATTATAGAGATATAAATTACAATTGTCGATGATTAAACTTTCTTAAATGTAAGTATATCAATAACATTTTTTTTTATGTTTTGTAATGAAATCTATAACTTATAAATCCAATTTATAGGTTATCATGTTATTATCTAATTTTAAACCTTTCAAATTACTATGGGGTGCGTATCAACGACTTGTTTTCAATTGTTGTCGTGTGTGTGTGATGTTTTCAATTGTTCTTGTGTGATGATTTCAATTATTTCTAGATTGTTGTTTTCACTTACTTTTGTTTAATGAAAATGATATAATTTTTGTTTTTTACCAACTAAAATGGTCTAAATATTGTTTCCAAAAAATTTAATAAAAAAAAGCTCAATAAATTTTGGTGTCTGAATCAAACAAACTAAAACACTCTATTTATAGATCTCAAAAAATTATAAATCATAGTATAATTTATTTATTTTTATTATTTGCTAAAAGTTTCCAAAAATTATTTCAGAAAAACTTAATAAAAAAAACTAAAACAAATCGGTGTCTGAATCAAACAAACCAAGTCTCTATTTATAGATGTCAAAAAATTAAAAATCATGTTATAATTGTTTTTTATTTTTTGTAGTTACTATTATATTCCAGAAATTATTTTGAAATAACTTAAAAAAAAACTTAAAAATTTTCGTTATCCGAATCAAACAAACCAACTCTCTATTTATAAATATCAAGAATTTATAAATCATGGTATAATTGATTTTTTTTATCTTACTAAAACATTCCAAAAATCATATTGAAAACACTAAATAAATAAAAAAACTAAAAAAAAATCGCTATCCAAATCAAACAAACCAAGTCTCTATTGGTAGATATCAAAAAATAAAAAATAATGATATACTTTTTTTTACCAACCATTTTTTTCAAAAAACGATTTAAAAAAGGAAAAAGTGAAGACCTGGAGCATGCCAAATGGCATGCTGCAGTTGGACAGAGAAACGATACATATGACACAAATATACACTACTGCACAACATAATGCGCATATTTATATGAAATATGCGCTGCTACGCATAGTCTAAGGTTCGTGAGAAATCATTGGTGGAATAGTGCACTATTTTGGTGATATTCTTCACTTTTACTTCTATTCTTGTTAGTTTATTATGTTTAAAATTTTTGGTGGGCTGTAGATATTTATTATATTGAATTGGGTATACTTGTATCTCAACTTATGATAATGATTAAATATGTTTGTATTAACTCTTCATAGGTCCTCTATGGTTTTTATTCTTCACATAGAAGGAGATTTTCCACGTAAAATAAATCTTATGTGTTAATTTATATCACCATTGCTTATTTTTCGTGATTAATCATGTAGGTTATTTGGGTAACAAATTGGTGAATAGTTGATAATGAATTAGATTTATTGTTTAAATGGTTGATTTTCTTGAAGTTGATTTTTTTGTATTCGATATACTACTACCAGGGTCCTACATTTGGTATCAGAGGTCGTGATTCTTTTGCTCTTAAATATAATATATAATAATGGTAACTTCATGATTAATTTAACATCAACCATTTAAGGATTATACGAATCATTTTATCAAGGCTAAGATTTACATGGAATGTTGTGAAGATAAAGTGGCATTATCAGCTTTCCAAATGAGATTTCTCCCTCGTATAATGAAAGATAATGTTGCAGAAAGGAAAACTATGACATTTGGGGCCTTGTTGGATTAGGTAAATAAACCGAATTTTGGTAGAGGAAACACATGCGTCGGAAATGGACTCTATGGTATATTTTGAGCAAAATTAATTCCATCAGACTTCGATAGTAGCACATAACAATTCAAGTCCAACAACTGTTGTCCGAGCTCGAGCACAAACTCAAATTGCACGTATCAATTAGGATCCTCCGGATTTTTGTCCTTTTAAAAGATGTTCTGATTACTACAACATCTTCATGGGGGTCAGCGACCTATCTTAAGTCATCATCATAAAAAAGATAAAGGGCGGGTTCTTGGTAAAGGTGGGTTGATTTATTCCTTCTAACTGTGTTGATAAACTTACAACATGCCTTTTTGTGAATAGTTAGAGATTCATGACAAAGTATCCCCTCTTAAAATAGTCAACGACTTATAGAATTTGCATAAACGTTTAACCATCCCCTCAGCTTTGGGTTCATAAATTACTAGAACACTCCTTCAGTTGGGATAAATCTCTAAATATTATGCGTTCATATAGAAATCATTAAAGGGTCCGATTATGACCATTGCATTTTCCTGGTTGAGTACCTTAATTACTTTCCTCTGAACTATTCATTGACCAATTGGAGCCTGCTACCGACCCTCTCATTGTTTAACAAAAATGGGAAACTTACAATTGTTAATAAGAGTTTGAATTCCTTACTTTAAATCTATGTAGTCCCTCTTATCATAACCGACATTATTATGATACTTGCAAAATCAGTTATTTTGTCCTTCTATTGAAATCTGAATTATGAGAGGTTTCAAAGTTTACGACATGCATTAGGTTTGTGCAAGTCTTATATGTATGTTAATTGAATGTCTCTAAAGAGTTATTGGAGCACCAAGAAAATGGATACAAGAGTCATTATAAGCCAAGATAAAATATGTTAGATGTAGGTTAAAAGTGATTGTTGCAATTGAGCCAAACTTCAAAAAGTGAATCATATATTAACATAAAGCTAATTATCGAATCTTATAGTTTAAGTCATATGTGATTTTTGCTAATGGGATATGAACGAATGTTATGACTACTACACAAGTTTTTTTTAATGAATAACAATTTGAGTTGTCTTATCCAACGAATATAGAATGTTTGAATCAAAAAGTTCCATATACTAGTATTTATTAGTATGCTATAAAAATATACTACTATTTTTTATATTTAAAAATGTATCCAACAAAAATTAATGTAAAATTATATTTTGGGCCATAAATAATTTGGATGTATTAATATCTTAAAAAATAGTTAAATATTTTTAAATCAAGATTTATTTTAGGTATGTAAATTGTTAAATAATTTAAAATTAATATATATATATATATATAAAATAAAATAAAAAAGTTGTATTAACCTTAAAGTTTGAACAAAAGGGACGGCACAATAACATATGGTATCTCCCTGCTAAGGTTAATACATTTTGGAAAGATGGAAATTGGGATAACAACACTCTCCTTAACTTCCTTTCTCATGATAAGGTCAATCACCCATTTTGTATCTGTTTCCAAATGCCAGTTCTGTTGCAGTTGTGAAGAAAAGAACCATATTTTTGCCAACTGCAACTTTGCCTGGTCCATATGGAATTACTATGGTCTCTTATTTAAGATCCCCATTAGTCGCTACATGTCTCTCACTCACATTCTATACTGCTGGTCCTGGTGCTCTCACTGCAATTTTCACATAACCCATCTTAAAGAGCTGCTAATAAAGTCCTTACTCATATCAGTTTTTTATTCCTGGCTGCACTAGGAATGTGTATTTGCTAATCATACTCGTTTGACGAATTTAAAGCCTTGTAGAAAATAATATATAAAAATGATTCCACTAGTTAAACATCAGCAAGCCTTATTACCTTCTCTTTATAAAGCTTTCTAATTCTCATTTATAGTTATGGATATGGGAACACATACATATTAGAATGCTTTGCAAGCCAGTCTGAAGCCAAGATACTTAGGAAAAAGCAATTCTTTAAATGGTTAAGTATGTGTAAACCCATTTTTTGATAGAAAGTTTCAAAAAAGGTTAGTGGTGAGTTGGTATCCCGGATTGTCATGCAAGTTTAGTTGCTTCATGTTTGACATCTTCTTAACATGGTGCATGGATTTTATCAAATTTCATGTTGTATGTTGTTAAAGTTTTCTCTTTCATTATAATGCATGTTAATGGAGTTTATTTGAGTAGGTTGAACGGTGCAGACATCAATATGCCAGAGTGGATATTTTCTAGAATGATGCGAAGTGCAAGAATAAAATATACAGATCATTCTATACTGAGGGTGATTCAGAAAGATAATAACCACAAAATAATAAGTATTCGGAAATCTTGCCATACCAGGCACGATGTGTTTGTTTGAGGCCGTACAGTGCTTTTATAAGTTTGCGTACGTATTCTGGAAATTCTTCTAATATATATATATATATATATATATATATATATATATATATATATATATATATATATATATCCAATTCTCTTTAAAGGAAAACATTATTTATATCGAATTGCCAAAGAGTCCAACCTTTGTTTGTTGCCAATGAAATAATAGTACGAATTTTTACCATCTTTGCAATTGGGCTGAAAGTTTCTTCATAATCAAAACCATGTTGTTGAGAGAAACCACGAGCAACTAGACGAGCTTTGTGTCTAGAATCGCTTCCATCTGATGCCTTCTTTAACTTGTAAATCCATTTGCATGTAACAAGTTCAACATCTTTCGGTCTCGGTACAAGAACCCAAGTAAAAATTATGTCCAAGGCTGCAATTTCATCTTTCATTGCATTCTCCCATTCTAACTTCCCCTGAGCTTCAATATAGGATGAAGGCTCATTTTCCAGCATGTCTTCTAACATAAAATAAAAAGTGACAGTACATTGGTTTTCTTAAACCTCATAATCCTTTAAATAAATAGGTAGCTTCTTGGTCTTGTAGTTTTTCGGAGTGCGATTTCTCCTTGTGGTGAATTATTTTGACCATAAAATTTTGAACTCCCCATCTCACTAAGATATTCTTGAGTAGAGATCGCCTCATGATCAGTTTCAACAAATGGAAAAACATAAATAGATTTTTTCGGGTTTAGTAGTTGGGTAAAAATTAGAAACCTCGTCGAAAAAAATATCACGAGAAGTCACAATCTTCTTAGTGATGGGATCCATACATCTCCATCTTTTGTTGTTCACGTCATAACCAACAAACACACACTTCCTTGCTTTCGGATCAAGCTTAGTTTGATTTTTCTTAGGTATATGAACATAGCAAAGAGACCTAAAAACTCTAAAGTAACTCACATTAAATTTGATAGTATATAGCAGCTCAAAAGAATATTTTGATGTACCGGGCCATAGAGGCAATCGGTTTCTCACATGACAAGCACACTGCATAGCTGTTGGCCACAGCTCTCGAGGAAGGTTCTTATCGTGCAGCGAAGATAAAGTCATTGTTGTAAGATGTGCTAACTTACGCTAGGCAACTCCATTATGTTGTGGGGTATCCGGGCATGTTAGTTTTCAATGAATACCATGTTTGTGACATAATTCGTAAAATTCGTGTGAGTGGAATTCACCCTCATAATCGATTTGCAAACACTTCAGAACAGACCTGAATTGTTTCTCTACCATTTGTTGAAATGAACAAAGTGTGTAAAAGATTCACCTTTGTTTTTCAAGAGATACACCCAACTATAGCGAGAGAAATCATCAACAATAACCATCATATAACGGAAACCATTAAACCTTGGTGTTCTTGTAGGACCCATGAGATCAAAATGTACAAACTCAAACATCGACGATGCACGGTTCAAAGATTTCTAATAAGGGAGTCGATATGATTTACCATATTGAAAGCCAGCACAAAGGACATCCTGATGTATTGATTTGAAGAAAAGAGCTCCTTCAAGATATCTTTTAGTTGATATTTGCTGCAACAGTTGATTACCAGCATGTTCGAGTCGAGCATGCCAAAGTGAAATGGTTGTATTTTGAATTGTCTTCTCTACATACGTCTCACTTGCAGATAAAACATATAAATAGTTTTCCTTTATTCTGGGGAATAAGACATTAGCATCCACATTTTTATAATCACCAAGAATATGAACATTATTTGGTCCGAATAAAACATACTTACCAGAATTAGTAATTTGGGAAACATAAGCAATGTTCTTCTTTAAACCCGGTACTTGGTGTACGTTTTCAAGTGTAAGACTTTCATCATCTGAATTGGTAGCCTTCATACTGAAATCACCTTCTTTCACTACTGGATGTAACTAGTTGTCCGCTGTCACAATTACTCGTTTGCTCAAATGAGGACGAATATCAGAAAGTATAAAAGCATTATCGGTAGCATGATGTGAGAAACCCGAATCAACGATCCACTCATTCTTGTAGTCAATACAGCTAGTATTAACCTATGATTTCTTTTCAGATCGATGTGTAGGAGAAGGCATATTGTCCGGTTGATTAATAACCTCAATTGAGAGACAATTTTCCCACTGTAGCTCATTATCTTCATCATCATGTGCAACATTTTCATATGATTTGACGATTTTCGAATAACAGTTTGGTTTAATGTGGTCTGGTTTGCCGCATTTCTTACAAACAAGCTTTGCACGACAATCCGACTTCATGTGTCCAGTCCTTCCACACCTGAAACATGTCAGTTTAAATGGGTTTGCTGACTCCCCCTCAATCATATTCTGCTTACCACCATTTTGATAATGACTTTGTATGTTTTTCCACCTTGATCTGTCTTTAGTAAATAGTATATCTTCAACATCAGCAGGATATTTACCAAGCATTTGTTTAACCAATGGTTCCTGGTTAGAGAGTAGGTTCTTTAACTCTACGATTGATAGCTCGTTAACCCATCCTTGTATTGATGATATAAACGGTATGAAGTCAGATCGTAATCCACGAATCAAATAACATCTTAGCCTTGCATCACTAATAGGTTCATCACTATCCTTAACCTTAAGAAAGTAATCAGAGATTGACATATTACCTTGGGTTAAAGAAGCAAACTCATTCTCAAGGTATTGAAGATGCATAGTATTTTTATGGGTAAATAACGTGTCAAGAGTATCTCAAATATCCTTTGGAGAATCCAATGCAGGAACATGATCAATAAATTCCTTACCGATCGAAGTTCTTAACGCGAATAAAGCCTTTATGCACTTTACTTTCCATTTCCTCCTTAACTCAGCGTTTTCCGGAGTATCACTAGAAAGTATCTCAGTACCGGAAACAAGATCCCATAAATCTTGTTCTTGAAGGAAGACCCCATACGCAACCACCAAATATTGGTAATTGGTTCCAACAAGCTTCTTTGTAGACATAAAAGAAGCTGAATTTCCATTCATATTGGCTTAAAAGTAATAACACTTGATCTAGAGAGACCTTGCTCTAATACCATGAAACAATTTAAATAGACAAATTGTTTGATTTTATTACTTGGAAAAATGAAACAACCATGTTCGATACTTATAGAAAAATATGATTTCTACTGCCGTGCCCGCTCACGTCATTTAAGTAATTGGAGACTTTCAAACTTTTGGTATTAATTCTCACTCACGTCATTTAGTTGTCGATTATTTAGAAGCGGTCTGCTTCTTTGTGAACTAATTGGAAACGGGATGTTCCTTTTGCTTCTTGTAACAGTAAATACGGGAATAAAGAGCGCAAAAGAGAAAGTTCTATAAGAAAGTAAAAGAGAAATATAAAGATGAAACTTAGGGGAATAGGTCTGAGCTGGCGAAAGTTCGTGTTGAACTAGAACCTTGGGAAACAAATCTTATCGTGCAAAAGGGAAATCTTGAAGTTGCATCCAGTCCGAGCAAGAATTCGCGTTAGAAGCATGAAGCTGCACGTTCGGATTTGACTGATTTTGAACGATATATATGGAACATTGGTAACACAAAATGTCGATATTGATGATAAACTTCATCCCAAACTCCTAATGCTTCTTTTGATGATCCTCTGGAAAAGTAAATCAATTCTCTCGTACAACTGGTAAAGTTAAGTTTGCACTTAAGGTATTCGAGGAAATGCATGTCGAGAAAGTTCATGTTCTGTTATTGCTTGGTGTGATTCCTCTATCTCAGGATTATGAAACCACTAGTGCTAGTGTTGTTTTGAATGCTCACACTGAGTATGGTTGTGCTGCCGTTCTCAAGGAATACTACGGAGGATTTGGAGGTGCACATGTTATGATCATATGGGGTTACAACATTGTTGTTGACTTCCTTACAGAAGGATTTAACATTCGATTAAATTATGTAGTTACAGAGGTTTTGTAAAGTGACTCTCTGACAGATGGCAATCATCCTAGAGTCAAGGTTTGTGCTTCGAACGGTAGTGAGTTTCTTGGAGCTTCTGTTCTTATTACTCTACCACTTGGGTGATTGAAAGCATAAATAATAAAGTTTTCTCCACCCTTGGTTTTGAAGTTCTAAATAAAATAGTTTTGGGGTTTCTAGAAGTGTTTTGGGATGACAGTGTGGATTACTTTGGAGCTACTGCTGAGGAAACTGGCAAGAAGGGTCAGTGTTTTGGAGTGTCAGGAAAACAGTTTGGGCTCATGTTCTCATAGCCTTCTTAGGGAAATGGTATGCTTCTAGCAGGAATCTGATTGTCTAGGACCGGCTAATTCAGATCTATAATAATGTAATTGGCAGATAATATTTTATTTTCCTCGCATATTTTCCATGAGACAGAGAATTCTCATCTTCGGAAGCTTATCCAACACGAGTGGTGAATCTACTCCATTTTCTCATTTGTTGTTTCATAAGTCCCAGAGACCCGTGGACTTAAATTATAATAATGATACTTATTGCAAGTCTGTTTTATCATATAATTATTCAGTAATTGAATCGGCTATTGTCTTCAAGAAGAACACCCGAACACTAAATCTTAAGCGATTACTAGTGAAGTATCCAGCATTGGAAGAAGATAGAAAGGAAGAGTCAAAACAGCTTGCTATGCTTTGTAAAGCCCTATTGTTCATTTGAGCAGTCAGGCTATCAAAATTGAAAAAGTTTGGCTTAGGGACTTAGTTGATTGTATCTTTAATTGTTTTAGGTACACTAAAACAACTCATGATGAATGCCTCAAAGGAAAGCCTGCTTTTCATGGTGCCTCAATTAGAGGCAAAACAGATTTTCTTGATTATATCAACATTGAGATATTCAGTAACAGCATTGATGGTGGTCCCTCGGGCTTTCTTGGAGTGCAGGTTCAAGACAAGCCTAGAAAACTGTTCGCGTTCGATGATTCTACTACTGATACAACACAATCTATGGAAATTGCATCAACAGTGCCATATGCTCAAAAAGATAGTGGTGACAAGACAAGTGGCATGCACTTTGCTTATGGAGGAGCTGCCGTAATCAAAGCCTTTGTAGATTATCCAACCGTGGAGGCTCAAGTCGAGTTGTTCAAGAAGTTTATTGGAGATTGTAGATAATCTGGAATAAGAGTAATCGTAGTAATTGGAGATACTAAATCAACGGTAGAGGCTATTTATAGAGAAATCTGGTTGTTTTCAAGAGATGAGGATCTTACAGGTTTTAGTTTTACCGGTAAAGAGTTCATGGCTCTTCCAGCATCACAGCAAATTGAAGCTTTGTCAAGATCGGGAGGAAAAGTTTTTTCTAGAGCCGAACCAAAGCATAAGCAAGAAATCGTTATGGTGTTCAAGGAAATGGGAGAGATTGTTGCCATGACCGGAGATGGCATCAATGATGCACCTGCTTTGAAACTAACTGATATTGGAATTGCAATGGGTATCACCGAACTGAGGTTGCAAAAGAAGCTTCGGATATGGTTCTAGCAGCTGACATTACGATTGTTGCTGTTGTAGTTGAGGGACGTTCGATATACAATAATATGACAGCTTTCACTAGGTACGTGATATCGTCCAATATTAGAGAAGTAATATCAATTTTCTTGACAACCACACTTGGAATCCTGGAATGTACGATACTCGTGTAGCTACTGTGGGTTAATTTGGTGACTGATGGTCCTCCCGCTACTTCTCTTGGATTCAAACCTGCTGCTACTGATATTATACGAAAACCACCTTGGAAAAATGATGATCCATTATTAAGTGTATGGGTTCTAATCCGTTACTTGGTGATCGATTTTTATGTTGGAGTTGCAACGGCTGGTGTCTTCGTCTTATGGTATAACTCAGGCTTCTCTTCCTCGGAATAAATCTATCAACAGATGGAAACACACTTATCTTACTATCTCAGCCTCGCAACTGGGGATAATGATCCACTTGGAAAAACTTCACAGCATCACCATACACCGTTTCAGGTTGATGGACAATTAATTCTCAAACCGTGCGATTATTTCACCACTGATAAAGTTAAAGCAATGACACGTTCTCTCTTAGTACTGGTGTCAACCGAAATGTTCAATTTCTTGAATACGTTGTTTGAAGATATCAGCTTGATTAATTGACAGATCAATTATTTGCACTTTTTTCGAATGAGTAATGAATTGAATTCAAAGGAAGATCGAAGGCAAATTCTTTACAATCTGGAGAAGGTAATGTAACCCACAAGGTAAAGTTAACTATATAAATATTTTTATATTTACTTTATTTACTTTATTTTATTTTTAGGATTATATTTTAATTAGTGAATAAATCTGGCTATGTTCGGATTTGATTTTGTTACATTTATTTGATTTTCTTATTTTGTATTATGGTTTTATAAGATTTCTATTTAAATAGAAATTATTTTAAAGAATAAAATCCGCACTTTGAGTATAAGAGTTTTGAGTATAAGAGAATCGCGTGTTTTTTAAACCTTATTTTTGTTTCTTTTACTATTTTCCGTTCCATCAAACATCTCCACAGCACAAATCTATATCTGCACTCTCACGTACATATCATTCATAAGTACATACCACATTTTTCTTTCTTAGCACTGTACTTTCCGCTGCTTCTACAACATAGACCTATGCATGTCTGACGTGTTTCAAATCATTTTCTCATGTATCACAAACCACTCAAATACAAAACAAAATAAAAAAAATGAAAAAAAGAAAATAAGATTTTAATATGGTTCGACAAAATGTCTACGTTTAAAGGCGCCGTCAAAGAAAAAAGTTTTATTATAATAAAAAAAGATTACAGATTTTCAGATGTTCAATTGTCCATTCTATATCTTAAAAATTAAAAAGTTTGAGTATTTATAATATTTAGTAGAACAAAAAAAATGTAAAGTTGGTTACGATATTTATAACGAAATCTACGTTGGCGGGAAATTGTAGTTAATGGGAGAATATAGATGACAATAACTCGTAGATTGTAGAAACTCACAGATGGCGGAAATATTAAATGGACACCTAATAAGTCTCGTCTAATTGTTAGCGGCCAATAATAAATCACGCCTAAATAATCCGCCAATAATACGTCTCATCAAAATGTTATCATCAATTTCATTTCTCTATATAAAGGTAACTCCATCTACTTAAATATGGCCTATAACGAAGTTCGTTCTTTTGTTTGCTATGAAACCCGACAATTTCATTTCTCTATATAAAGGTTCCCAATGACATATTTTGAATGTACAACTCCAACTACTTATATATGACCTATAACGAAGTTTGTTCTTTTGTTTTCCTAAGGAATGGAATTTCAGTGAAGACTCTTATCTCCTACAAGCCTTCAAGTATGCGAGGAGAACGAGAATATTAATGGATTTATTTATGAAGTGTTATGCGCCATGTACTACATGTATGGGCATCAAGGAACAAATCTCATGTCGTGTTTATGTAGTCGTGAAGAAGTATCCACTAGATACAGTTTTCTGAAAATTGAACAAATATTTTAGGTGTCCGACCTTTCATATGCAATCAAAAATGCGGTATTTAATTTGTTCAATTTGATAGTAAGTGATTTTTTGGCAAAAAATATGCTATGTTATGTGGAGGAATAAATCGTTGAAAAAGAGGAAGTAGTGAGTTGCACTTTTAACAAAAGATATGGCTTGGACTAAAAATTATATTGTTTTACGTTCATGTTTAATGTTGTTTTATGTGTCTTTGATAAGTTTAAGTTACTTTATTTTCTTTATGTTCCTTTGAATGCGTTAAGTTATTGTATTTATTTTATGTTCACGTTTAATGTTACTTTATATTCATGTGATGTGAAGCAATAAGTGCATAAGATGTTTAGTATGCAGATTAATCATTCAATTAAAGAACATATATTTGACAATATCGAGTTGGACCTCGTTGGTAGTTGGCTCCAATATCCATATAATTAAATATGTAAGGATATAACTTTAATATGCGTTATCCATTGTTTTATATTCCTTTGAGTAGTGTTGGAGATTTTATTTATTTTATGTTGTTATGAGTTCTGAACCTTTAATGTGTTTGCTTATGTTCCTTTGAGTCATTTAATTTATTGTATTTCTTTTTATGTTCATGTTTAATGTTGTATTATCGAGTTAGTTTTTACGTTTTCAAATTTTTAACATAACTGCAGTTTCCAAAAAAACTGTTACGTAAACATCAAACATATAGGCATTAAGACAGTCCAAGTGAAAATAAAAAAAACACATTGTTACAAAAACAACTACAAACCGTCTACTAAAACAATTAGAATCCGAATAAAATAACAACAATTGTTACAAAATCAACAAGCTAAGATAGAGATAAAGTGTTTACAATACAAAAAAAAATTAAGACCAAACATCACACCAAAATGTCTAAGGACAAACATCGCACCCAAATGTTTATGAACAAACATTACACAAAACAATATTATGACAAACATCGCACGAAAATGTCTAACCTAATATCCTCTCAATAGATAAATCATCCTCATACGCCTCATTGAGCCTCTCAAAATACCCTTGAAACGTCAGATATTGGGGATATATTGAAATCCTACGCAACATTTCTTGTGGATTTCGAATAATGGAACCCTTATGGTCTCCATGTAAATAATTTTTTAGTGAAGATATAGATTGGTTAATAAAGTCGTACCAACTAACATGTCGATGAGCTAAAATATACTCTATAGTATGAAACCACTCCATATTGTCTCTAAGTGTAGGGTCTTTCTTTAAAGGTTCTAGCACATAATTTTACAAATACTCCCTAATTTCAAAATCGAACTCCTAGACAAAAGACTTGGGTTTTCTTTTGTCCTTGTTCTTTGTCATGTACAACTGATACGGTGAATTGCCCTGGCGTACTTGAACTACCGCACAGATCGATTGAGATAGTAGGCTTTAGGTGTGCTCTACGTCGGCTGATACCACGGTACCCAACTACTTCCTCTAAGGGTAAATGAACACGCATAGAAAGGTAAGGTTCGAAAAAAGACCTAAAAAATAAAATAATACAAAATATAACACAAATAAAGTTTTCTACTTTTTACCATCCATTGTTTATATCTTAGTTTCCAACCATAAAATAAATAACCAAGTTATTTATATTATATTCTTATAAACCTAGAAGACAATAAGCCTATCGACACCGCACAACCGATTAATTCATGAAACCAACGATATTTTTAAGCAACAAATAACAAGTCGAAAAGAGTCTAAGTGCATACCAAACATGCATTATATTCCATTTGTAGTACTAATTGCATACCAAGTAAGATAGAGTCTAAAAAACTGCGTACGATATTTTTTTCATAAATTGATATATTAATCAAATACCATCCTCTAGTAGTAACTGAAAACGAATCATGTGTGCTTCTCTATTTCTAGTAGTAAGTAAATGTCAAACACGAAACATACTTTCGTATATTAAACAACTAATAATTAGAATCATTCTATTTCAAAGAGGTAAAAATTATATTGCTTTTCTCCAAGTTGTTGAAGGTAATCCTCCAGTTCAGTTTGGTATAAAATAAAAAATGGACACATCTGCATCTCATCGAGCAACACGCAACAATCATTCTGTATAACTCGCACGTATAATTGAACGAACTGAAATAAAATGATCCCATATACAGATGCCAAGAAGAGTGATACACCCACCAATAGTAATAGTCATCTACATGTAGGACCCTCCGAGATTATGATATAAATATACCAACACCATAGTAGCCCAAGCGTAAATCATAACCTTCCCGGAACACATACTCATAATTAATGTACGTGTCTTCATATCATCAAATAGACTACACCTAGACATATGAATAATATAATCATGTGCATCCTAGTAGACCATCTGAACCTGTCGTCATTCCATAATCTATATCTATATATATATATATATATATATATATATATCTACTTAAAAATACTAACTCCTAAAAGATAAGTTATTTTAAAAACAATAATATAAATGAAACCAAAATAATCAAACAAAAAAGATAAAATCGGGTCTAATAAAATTGAGTCCCCAAAATTGTATCGCGCCAAAGCTATGGAAGACTGATAGCCATCAGCGTCAAACGCTTAAAGTCGATGGCTACAAGTGATGATGTAGCCCATTATTTAAATTTAACTATTTACTTGTTTTTTTTGTTTTTTTTATTTTACTTTATGGGTATATTTTTATTTTTATTTTTAATTCAAAGTTGATTGTATTCGAATTTGATTGGATTTTTGTTTTTAATATGTTTATTTTAATTTTTAGAATATTTTATTAGAGTTTGTGGATGTCACTTATATAAAGCATCTTATAATGTAAAATAATTGTTTTTTATATAACTAAAAATCATACTTTGTGTTTAAGAGAACCGTGTGTTCTTGAAACCTATATTAGAGTTTTTTTATCTCTTATTCTTTTCTAAATTCCATTGTATCAGTTTAATGTCAGAAATCTAGCTCTTGTTGTGTAGATACATAAAACATGTTTTGGGAACCTATTTTTTTGTAATTTTAAGACTAAAATAGAGAATGATATCTTTCATTCCACTTGTACAATTGGGAGAATAATTTGAAAGCTCGTAATTGATTCGAATAGTTATGAGAATTTAATTTCAGATAAGGTTGTTCATAAACTGACATTGAAGATTGAAGCTCTTCCAAACCCGTACATACTATCAGGACTGATAGAGGTATATTGGGGTAACAGTTTCCAAATGCTGCCTAATTGTACTTTATTTTGATGATTATTAAGATATAGCATGGTGTGATATAGAACTATAGACATTTGAGATTTAGTGTTAGGACGTCCATGGTGATTTCAGAGGAATTTTACCTATGATGGTAAAGCGAATCAATACAGTTTTGTGATTGATGGTTGCAAGATTACATTGGTTCCTATTTGAAAAGTATATTCAAAACCACCACTGCTCATTAAGGATCTTTGTACTCATACGATAATAGTTACCAAACTTGGTTTTGACGCTAAAGTTGTATTTGAGCATATACTTGACAAACCAATCTACAAGGACTATGATGATGAGATCGAGGATAAGAACATTGATGTTAAAAATTAAAAATATCCAAAGAATTAAAAAAATTGACACCAATGTTTTTATCAACAATGAATATATATCATCTTCCTACAATTAAATTAGTGGATATAAGTTCTTTTATTAAAAATACATAGTACAATTCAAAATCACGAGTAAAACAATTGTGGATGATGTCTTTGTTGAAAATTCGAATATCATTGAAGATCTGTTACCACCATCTTTACCACCACCAAGACCTCTTGAACTTACAAAAATAAAGTGTATTGTTGAAAAGAAGAATAATTTATCACATGGTGTATGGTTACTGGATATATTGTAAAGTTATTATGGTGTACTGGAGTATTTTGTCAATTCTTCTTTATTATTATCCCCCAAGTCTACTTTGCAAACTCAACTTATTATTCGGTCTCCAACAATAGATTTGTCGATTTGGCTTTTTCCTGTTCCTAAGGATCCATATGCTTTTGTTTGCGATTCGCAATCCCAGGTTCTAGATGTGATATAACCTATATGGAATCACCAAATGCTTCCTAATTGTTCTATAGATTTGCAACCGCTATCATATCTCTTCTTACACTCATACACTATGGTGCTGCAAATGTGAAGCAAAATCATAGTGGTATTGCAGGTAGTAGAAATTAGTACCTCATTCCTCCACCATCCGATGAAGCTTTTACTGTCATCATTATTGAAATGAGGTTTTCAAGGCCAAGGGCGAGGACAATATCAGGTAGTGCAACTAAGATATTTGATGAAATGCATGTGGAGAAAGTGCATGGCATGTTATTTCTTGGTGTGACTTCTTTATCTCGGTATTATGAAACTGCTAATGCTCACACTTAGTATGGTTGCGCTACCGTTCTAAAACATCGTGAATTATTTAATTTATAAATTTGATACTACAAATATTTGTCAGTTTACAACTTTATTAACTAGTGATCTTTCTGAATCTAAAGTCTATGTTTTTAAAAAAAACATACTTTCTGTGGTTCCATTCTATGATATCATGCTTGAAGATAATGCTTTAAAATGTCATCAAGAATATATTTAAGCTAATGAGGTCAAGCAAAAAAGAAACCCTAGCTAGCTGGGTATTAGTTTTATATGTTACTTTCGAAAACATAAAGGATTTATGTGAGAGTCATGTCATTGTAAAAGGTATTTTACTGGCGATAAAACTTCTAAGCTTTGAATCAGAAAACATTGTAACGGATTCTTTTTGTTACCATGATGCTATTTGTTTCTCAGTTGAAGATAATCGGGATGCATTATCACTATTAATTACTTATGCCAGATCTCAAGTTCTGGATGTTGTCGACATGCTACATGTTCTCTTGCAAATCTTATAATGGGTAGAGACTTTTCACAGAAAATTACACGAGATGAATGGTAATAAATTCCCAGTAAGAGTGATTAAATGGAAGCGGTTTAACAACTTCACACAGTGTAAAAATAGTACCTACAAAACTCTATTACATAAATACCTTGTAGTTCTAAATGTTGGTGGGGTGCAAAAGTGGTTTTTAAATATAGCTATGAAGTTGCGCACATGTTGTAATCATCCACCTCTCTTCCAAGGCGTTGAACCTGATCTGGCTACTCTCTTAGCAAAAACTTATGAGAAACTTGTATTTCTTGATTTTAGTTTGGTAAGTGAACCTTTATTGTTGCGTATTAGTATAATACACTAACAAAACATGCAATACGAGTGATTATGGGGTTGCAACCTCTTATGATGGTTGACATTAGTAGCATGTGAGGATGGCAAGAATTTCATCTGTATCTTTTTTGTTGTGGTTTAGATCAGACATTGTTGAATAAGTTGAAGAGCTGACTAATGACAATAGCACTGGGTATTCAAAGATGAATTCTTCTCAACTGGGAGAGAATGATGTATTCCACTATTTGAATTTAACTATTTAAATTTTCTTTATATATTTTTTAATTTAATTTAGATATATATTTAAATTGATAAATCAAATTTGATTGGATTCATATTTGATTGGATTTTTGTTTTTAATATCTTGATTTTATTGATGATATTTTTTGAGGGTTTATAGATGTATCATACACAAAGCATCTCATACCCTAATGTAAATTAGTTATTTTCTAGATTATAAAAATTTAGACTTTGTGTCTAAGAGAAGCATGTGTTCTTAAAGCACTATATACGCAATTATATACACGATACATGATTTTTCCTACTTATTAGTATTTTAAGTAAATTTATGTCAAATCGGGGAAACCTAATTGGAAAATATCAAATGGATCATGAGACATGAAGGATTTGACTAAAATTGGGTTGTGTTATAATCAGAAGTAGAAGGGTGATGAGATGCAAAGGGTATATGTTAACTCTGATTATGCATGTTGTAGTGACACAAAGAAGTCAAGTTCGGGTTATCTGTTAATTTTGTTTCGAGGAATGGTTAGTTATAAATCATGTATTCAAAGGTTCGTTGCATTTTCATCTACTAAAGCCGAATACATCGTTGCTAATAAAGGAACGAAAGAAACCATGTAGCTGAAAAGATTAGTGACACTAATGGTATGAAACAAATCACGTAGATACACTTCATCTAAGTTGTGGTAGAAAGATAAAAAGTGAGAGTGACAAAGATTGCAAGTGTTGAAAATCATTTAGATGCTCCGATTAAATTTTTATTGTTTCAAAGTTTATAATAGGCATGGGCATTTTAACCGAAACCGAAAGAACCGAACCGAAGTAGATTTGGTTCTTTGATAATACCCGAATGGTTCCAACTTTCAGTTACCCACGGTTCTCGGAACCGAACCGTACCGAACCGAAGAACCGTGGGTACCCGTTAGGAACCGAACCTATGTATTAACCCTTAATTTTGAATTGTTTTAAAAATATATTTTCTTTTTCAAAGTTAGATTCCCTTAAATTTGTCTTTTATCATTGATCTCTAATTATGTTCTCTTTAATAAATGATAACATAGTTTATTCAAAGTGGCGACATATTTACAAACTATTATGCGTATAAACAAAATATCAACCTTTATATAATTTAATAAACTTGATATCATTTCTCTTTAATAAATGATAACATAGTTTATTCAAAGTGGCGACATATTTACAAACTATTATGCGTATAAACAAAATATCAACCTTTATATAATTTAATAAACTTGATATCATTCTCCATTTTTTATATTACTATTATGCGTATAAACAAAATATCAACCTTTATATAATTTAATAAACTTGATATCATTCTCCATTTTTTATATTACTAATATTATTCTTTAGTATATTAATTTTGAATATTTCTTATATTTAATAA
Source organism: Limnanthes douglasii subsp. nivea (assembly GCA_036936605.1). Lineage (NCBI taxonomy): Eukaryota > Viridiplantae > Streptophyta > Magnoliopsida > Brassicales > Limnanthaceae > Limnanthes > Limnanthes douglasii. The sequence continues at coordinate 198,963,468 of JAUPFV010000004.1, read as the reverse complement.
TTTTTTGTTACAATCTAACATAGTTTTATTGATTTAAAGTGTAAAAAGAGTTTTATATATGTTGATATTGCAAAGCAATTGAAGTATCCAAAACTACCCGATTGGAACCGAGTAAAGTACCCATACCGAACCGAATTAAGAAGAACCGAACCGAACCGAAATTTATTCGGTTCCTAAATGGGTACTAGTTTTGAAGAAGCCAAAGAATCGAACCGAACCGAAGAACCGAATGCCCATGCCAGTTTATAAATTGCATGAGGTTTGTGCAAGTCTTAAATACATGTTAACTCGATGTCTCTAAAGAGTATTTGGAGCACCGTGGCAATGAATACAATAATTATTATAAGCCAAAATGAGATATGTTATATGTAGGTTAAAAGTGATCGTTGCAACTCAGCCAAACTTGCTAAAAGTAATTCATATATGACATCAAACTAACTTTCAAATCTTATAGTTTAAATCATGTGATATTGGCTAACGTGATATGAACGAATATTATGACTGTTACACAAGTTTATTTTGTTTGAATGAATAACGATTTGAATTGTTCTAACCCCATTAATATAAAATGTTTGAATTATAAGAAGTTTTAAATACGAATATTTGTTAATAAAAGCTACGAAAATACACTACCAGATTTTATACTAAAAATTGTGTAAAAATGTAAAATTATATTTGGAGATAATGATTGGAAAGTTCTAATATTTTATAAAATAGTCAAATATTTTTAAACCAAAATTTATGTTTAGTTATGTAAATGGTTAAATAATTAAAAATTATATATATATATATATATATATATATATATATATATATAATATAATATAATATAATATAATATAATATAATATAATATAATATTAATGAAGCTAGAAAATGTATTAAAATTAAAATTTGAAAAGAAAAAAGACTAAAAATAATTAGAAAATTTAAAAAGAGAATGACTAAAAATAATTAGAATTTGAACTCTCCGCGTGTGACCGCGTTATTTTTTTAAGAAGTCGTTTCGATGGTTTTTTATTTGAAAACCATTATAAAATGCTTTATGGCCCCTTCCTCTTAAAAGCCAAGAAATTCTAGTCCACAATTTCTCTCTGATTTTCTCAGGTCTCAAGATGGCTACTGAACGCTACTCCGATATGCTTGAGGACTATGTTTGATTCTGAGTTCGAGCTCGAGCTCGAGCTCGGCTTTGATTTTTTTTACTAGTTAGTATGTTTCACAAAAATAGATTTTGTACCTTTCGGCTTTTGGCATTATAATAATAAAATCGTTTCCAATAATCCAATCTTCTCTCTATGTTCCTCGTGTTATTCTTTATTATTTGAGAAAACAATAAACTCAATTTCTATAGTGAAGCAAGTCTACGCATGTTATGTTACCACTTGTATTATCCACTTCTCAACTATGAAATCAAATTACTTGAGGTTTTCTCTACTAAAAGCCAGTTACATCTGCATCATTTAAAAAACGGATCAAACTGTAGAATTGTGTTTATGTTCAAAATTTAGATACGTTATAACATGTAATTTTATTTGGAAAAAACAAATCATGTTGATTTCCTCACCAAACATGTTGCTTGCCTAGATTACTTAATTCAGTGTTGGTACAGCAGTGGAAAGACTTGTTTAACTTGCAATATGTAGCGGATGTTCTGCTGCTGTTGGCATGATTGATTGAAGGAAGCAACAGAGTGAATTGCGAGGAGAACTGGTAAGGTGATTTGGTAGGTTGTCAAGCTTGTCGAAGGAGTTTGGGTAGTTAGCGAAGCGTCGTAAGCTTCAGCCGGGATGTTTAGAGACTTTATTTTGATTAAGTGTGGGTAAATGGCATTTGGCGCCATGATTGGACAGCAGACCAATCATGATTAAAGATGCAGAAGATAGAGGCTTGATTACTCCAGGAAAGTTATGTTGTAATTTTTTTTTATCAATCTTTAATCATATCAGTCCTAGTCAGTGTTTTATTTATTAATTTACTTGTTTTGTACTTTTGACTGAAGTCCACCATAGTGGAGTCTACAAGTGGTAATACCAGGATTGGAATTGCAGGCATGGCGTCAAGAGATTACAAAGTTATCTTGCGATGCCAGCATCAGTGAGTTTGGAAAGACGGATCGTGCTACTCGCTCTTGGAGCTGAATTGCATCTCACTGATCCAACAAAGGGATTTACTGGGATTTTAGAGAGAGCCGAGAAGAGATTAAAAGAAAATCCTAATGGTCATATCCTCAGGCAAATAGAAAATCATGCCAATCCTAAGGTATAACTTGATTTATTAGTAATTTTGTACTATGTGTAGGTGACTCACCAATCCTTTTGTTTTGGTAGATACATTATGAGACCACAGGCCCGCAAATATGGAGGGACACGGAAGGGAAACGGAAAGGAAAGTAGATATATTTGTGGCAGCTGTAGGGACAGGTGGTACAGTTACGGGTACCGGGAGGTATCTAAAGGAGGAAAATCCAAACACTAAGGTTGTTTCCACTTGGTATTAAACATTTTTTATGTAACATGTTTTTTCGTCACGTGTAGGTTTATGGAGTTGAACCAGTGAAAAGTACAGTCTTGAACGGTGGATTGCCTGGTGAGACAAAAAGTCATTGTTTGAATTACAAGTTTTTGAGTTCTCTGACTTGGCAAACTTATGTGGCTGGTATGTGGAAGGCAAGCATCTAATCCAAGGAATTGGAGGTGGTTTCATCCCTCCTCTTTTGGGCTTTGATCTGCTGGAGGAAGCTGTTACCGAAAGTAAAATTGCTTTACTTGCTCTCCAAGAAAAGTGTTTTGTTGTTCATTACAACTCTTGATCATGTTTTGTCTTACATATCAGGTGACGAGCGAGGAAGCCACTGAAACTGCAAAGCGCCTTGCATTACAAGAAGGCTTGCTAGTATGATAGTTAATGCCTAATTATTTCGCATCTATACGTCTGGTCCCTTGTCTTTAAAAGGTGATATGTTTCTCAGGTTGGCCTATCATCTGGTGCTGCAGCTGCCACTGCGATCAAAGTAAGGAAAAGACCAGCAAATATCACGGTGGACAAGTAACGTTCTCCTCTACTTGGTAGAATTACCTGCATCAAAGAAACAGATACATTAGTACTACTTCAAAATAAACATATTTCCTTTAATTTTGTTAGTTTTGTTCATCAATGCCTTTCGTAAGCTTACCACAAAAACCTTGCCTGGATTTTCAGACCTCTCTGCGAGCATTTGTTGCAGCGCCAGAAGAAATCCCAACCTGCACAAAATAAAATAAGTAACTAAAATACATGATCGTACCATATTGCATCTCGTCCCACAAGCCTTCTCTTCATGCAAGTATCTTAGCCATTTCTATTGCTTCCTGACCAGCTGTAATAGTTGGATTACTGTAATAACTCCATCACTTTTTAAATATTTGTAGCCGATAATACAAATCCAACTATTTAATGTTGGAATATATTTATTTAATATATTTATCGACTAACAATAATTTGGAGATGCTAAATAAACATATTCGTTACTGTCTTAAAGAAGTCCAAATTAAAAGTAATCGAGTTAATTATCTAATTAATTAAATTAGATCTATGGATGAAAAGGCGTTATGGGTTCAAGTGCGATAACCGGGTTGAATTTGGACAATATGATGAAGAGGGCCCAAATCTCAACACTTAAGCTTAAATTAATAAATCAGAAATATAAATTGAATTATCAATTTATCGGGTTAGGGTCCCTCACACAAGGAAGTAATAAATGATGGATTTTACAATGTTGGGCTTCACATTGCAAAGTCTATAAATAAGAGACGAAGTTTAGGAATTTCATCATCCTAAACCCTAATCAGAAATACGACTGCTTACTTCAGTCTGAAACCTTTCCTTTCTTCACTAATTTGATTCTGTAGGTTTCTCAATTTCATAAACGGAATCGCTGAAGAATGCAAAGGAACAAAAGAGAATACTAGATGGAGAGCAGCAGACAAACTCGTAAGTGTTCTTGGTTTTCCGTTTATTCATTAGGTGAATCTACAAGAGTTTAATTATTTATCCGAGATTTCTTATATATTATTTGATCCGATTTCAAATAATATATAACATTTGGTCTCATAACCAAGTTAACCTTCTTTTTTTTGGATCCGGTAGAATAATCGAAGTATGTATTGATAGATAAAAATGCATGTTTTTCTTCTTCGTAAAGAATTCATGTCATGTGTGGATTGAACTGGTTAGGACATGAATTTAGGAATTGTATGAAAAGCATGTTATGTGATTTTTTCGTATTGAAAAACATGTTTTATTATGAGTAAATTGCAATTTTGATAGTTTGGAGATTTGTTTCCCCGGTTAAATTAGGGTTTATTGATGTTTGGAATTTTTTCTCCTGAAATTAGCATCAAATCAACCCTAATATAACGAATAAAACCTGAACTATTGGGACAGTGGCTCATCGATGGCTTAACCCCTGATGTTAACGTTGAACGAAATCTGTTCAACGGTGCTCATCACGGCTAGCGAATTGTGGACGCTGTGATGATAAATGTAACCTGCGAGGATTCGCAAAAAAGGATGCTGCAACAACAACTTTTGTGTCGCAACAAACTAGGCACAACGGAATCATAGTGGACACTGCCCATGACCTATATGCAGGTTGTTGTTGCAAATTGCAGAATGACAAGTATGTTGTTTCAAATTGCAGACACACTACTGCAAAATTGCAGCAACCTACTGCAAAATTGCAACAGATAACCTGCTGTAATTTGCAGCAGGTACCGCAAAATTGCAGTAGACAGTCTGTTGCACTGCACCAAGCTTGATGTATGTGCAGACTGCTGCTAAAAATAATAATTTTAATTAAAAAAAAAATATTATATGATTTATTTATCAAATACGGTGTGTTTGGTTTGTATGTTTATTTGAGAAGTAAATTGTATGTGCGTGAATGATTAAATGACGATACATGAATAATGTTTCATAGATCGGTAGGTGAAACTAAGAAATTAATTTAATCGACCATCTGGAAGGTTAAAATTAATTTTTTTTATGGATCCTAGGCTTCGAAAGGTTCAGGGATTAATTTAAAGTCATATATTATCGGTTCTTCGGAAGGTTCACGTTTGAGTTTAAATTAATCATGAACGAGAGAAAATTACTGAAAATGGTCCTAGTGTTGATTTTAATTTTAAGTAGATGAAATCGGCCCTCCGGAAGGTCTCATTGGTACTTAGAAAATTTAAATAATGATCATGTTATTTTTTCTCAAACTCATAAAATTGCATGTTAGTATGATTTGCCCTCCGATATTTATTATCAATGAATTTTATGTTTTACATGTATTTGTCATGTTCATGCATATGTTTTTAGTAATATATCAAGATGTTAAATGTGCTTTGTGTTGTTTGTTCTTATTATAGTATCCAATGGTTACAATTTATTGGGGACCCGTCCACCCATGTTGGATTATTCAGACTTCTAATTGTGGAAGGAAGATATGTTGCTGCTGTATTTGTAAATGATTACGACTATGCATTGTCAACTATCAAATCATCCCCCTTAGTCCGGAAAGTACACCGGATGAAACTAAGGTTGATGAAAGGTGGGAGAGGTCAAATAAGTTATGCATGGTGCTCTTGTTACATGGGGTACCAGTAGAATTGTGTGGGGTTATCCCTAAAGGTGTTACCACTGCCTCGGTCTTTCTTACGGAGGTTGAGAAAGCCTTTGCCAAAAATGAGAAGATAGAGATGCAGCGTTTGCTCATCGAGCTAGCTACTAAAAAGTATAATGGAAAAGGTAAAATCCGGTAGCACATTTTAGGAATGTCGATGATTTGCCAAAAGTTAAAGGCAATCGACTTAAACTTACCTGAGGAATGCATAGTGGGATTCACATTTCATTCGATGTCAGACCAGTTTAAGTATTTACAGTCCACCTATAACTGAATTTATATTCTTTAAATGTCTTTCTTTAATACTTATTTAATTTTAATTTAGAAATATATTTTAGATCTGGCATTTCAAGCCGAAATGTTTCAAAACCCGCACATACTGTCAGGCCTTGATAGGGTACTAAGATAACCGTTTATGTTTAATTACATTTTCTCTTTGTGGTTATAAAGATACAAAATGTTGTGACGTAGTTATCGTGATAGTTTTCCACCTAGTTTTAAGACGTCCATGCGATTTAGGAGGAATTGAATTTATTATGGTAAAACGAACCGATAGAGTTTTAATGATGGAGGGTCACAAAATTACATTGGTGTCATCTAGAAACGTATCTTCAAAACCACCAGTATCCATTAAAGAGCTTCGTGTTCATACAACACCAGTTACCGATCTTAGCGTTGACGTTAAGGGCGTATCTGAACACGTATTTTACAAACCATTATACGATGAATGTGATGATGAGGTTGAAGAGAAAAACGTCAACGTTCAAAAATTAAAAACATAAAAAAAAAATTGAAACCAAAATTTTGATCAACCATGGATAAAAATCATACCCCTACAATTAAATTGGTGAATATTAATCATATCCTTCCCATTATGGAGTATAATTTAAAATCTAGACCAAAGAAAATTAATGTCCCAAAAAGGAAAAATATTTAGGGTATACTAAATTAACCACCCGAATTCAACAAGTTGATTTGAAAATAGTTGGGATAAGAAAGAGAAGAACACGGACATTGGATGATAGTTGCAGTGGGGAAAAGATCAATAAGTTGGAGGATAAATTTGAACATGATGCATCAAAGATCGATTCGTGTATAATGGAGTTTGAGATTACAAAAGTTGTAATACCAAAGCTAGAAGAATAAATACTATAAAACAATTTGAACATACAGATAGTTTGATTTTATTACTTGGAAAAATGAAACAAACAAGTTCAATACTTATAGAAAATTATGATTCCCACTACCCCCACTAACATCATTTAGTAATTGGGAACTTTCAAACTTCTAGTATTAATTCTCACTACTTCCCTAACATCATTTAATAGTTTGGAACTATTTGGGAGCTGTATGCTTCTTTGGGAACTGATTGGGATTTGTCTGCTTCTTTGGAAACTATTTGAGAATTGTCTGTCTCGTTCTTCTAACTGTAAATACAAGAGTAAATAGTGCACTAAATTATGACACTCCCCCTAAGTGCATTCTTTCGATCAACTAGACCGAGAGCTCCTCTGAATTCTTCGAACTTCGATTTGGGAAAAGCCTTAGTAAGGTCATCAACAACCTGCTCATTTGTTCGTATAGATTTCAACTCAATTTATTGATTAAGTACTTTATCTCGAATAAAATGATGGCGAGTATCAATGTGTTTTGTGCGAGCATGAAGCACATGATTTCCAACAAGTTTAATAGCACTTTCATTGTCACAAAAGATGGAAGCAGGAAGGTGTAACACCTAATTAACATCTCCAAGAAGTCTTGTAAGCCAAATACACTCTCGAGAAGCTAATGTGGCTGCAACATATTCAGCTTCAGCAGTTGATAATGCCATTATGTCTTGCTTCTTGTTCCACCAAGAGATAGTTGTTGAACTAGTATTGTAACAGTAGCCAGAAGTGGACCGTCTGTCGTTCACATTGCTTTCCCAATCAGCATCAACAAATCCACATAAACAGAACTTTATATTCTTTTGATAAATCAACCCATATTCTAAAGTTCCTTTAACATATCGAGGAATTCGTTTTGCAGAAGCCATATGACCAATACATGGTTGATTCATAAATTGAGATACTATTTCAATAGAAAAAGTAATGTCCAGACGAGCTACTGTTAAGTATAGAAGACATCCCATAAGTTTGCGATACTCAGTCACATCATCTAATAACTCACATTCATTCTTGTTTAATTTTAGACCTGGATCCATTGGAGTGGTTGTATAGTTTGCATTTTCCATACAAAATCGTGCTAAATTCTTAGTAGCATAACTTCTTTGTGACAGAAAATAGCCACCTGCTTCTTCAACTTCTAAACGAAGGAAACAATGAGCTTTCCGCAAGTTTTTCATCTCAAAACGAGTAGATAAATCCTTTTTAGCCGTTTGATTTCACTTGAATTATTTCTAGTGATAATCATATAATCAACGTAAATAAGAATCTTAGTATTTAAAATTCCAGCAGTTTTCACAAACAGGCTTAGATCTGAATCGGAAGGATAATAACCACAAAATTATAAGTATTCAGCAATCTTACCAAACCAGGCATGAGGTGTTTGTTTGAGGTCGTAAAGTGCTTTCTTAAGTTTGCTTATGTAATCTGGAAATTCTTCTAATATATATATATATATATATATATATATATATATATATATATATATATATATATATATATATATATCCCGATCCAATTCTCCGTAAAGGAAAGCATTCTTTACATCGAATTTCCAAAGGGTCCAACCTTTGTTTGTTGCCATGGAAATAACAGTACGAATTGTTACCATCTTTGCAACTGGGCTGAAAGTTTCTTCATAATCAAAACCATGTTGTTGAGAGAAACCACGAGCAACTAGACGAGCTTTCTGTCTTCGGGACCAGTAGTTGGGTAAAACTTAGAAACCTCGTCGAAAAAAACATCACGAGAAGTCACAATCTTCTTAGTGATAAGATCCATACATCTCCATCTTTTGGTGTTCACGTCATAACCAACAAACACACACTTACTTGCTTTCGGATCAAGCTTAGTTTGATTTTGCTTAGGTATATGAACATAGTAAAGAGACCCAAAAACTCTAAAGTAACTCACATTAGATTTGATAGTATATAGTCGCTCAAAAGGAGATTTTGATGCACCTGGCCATGGAGGCAATCAGTTTCTCACATGACAAGCACACTGCATTGTTGTTGCCTACAGCTCTCGAGGAAGGTTCTTATCGTGCAGCGAAGATAAAGTCATTGTTGTAAGATGTGATAACTTACGCTCGGCAACTCCATTATGTTGTGGGGTATTCAGACATGTTAGTCGTCGATGAATACCATGTTTGTGACATAATTCCGAAAATTCGCGTGAGTGGAATTCACCCCTATTATCGGTTTGCAAACACTTCAGAACGAAACTGAATTGTTTCTTTACCATTTGTTGAAATGAACAAAGTGTGTGAAAGCTTCACCTTTGTTTTTCAAGAGATACACCCAACTATAGCGAGAGAAATCATCAACAATAACCATCATATAACGGAAACCACTAAAACTTGGTGTTCTTGTAGGACCCATGAGATCAGAATGTACAACCGCAAACATCGACGATGCACGGTTCAAAGATTTCTAATAAGGGAGTCGATGTGACTTACCATATTGACAGCCAACACAAATGACATCCTGATGTATTGATTTGAAGAAGGGAACTCCTTCAAGTAATCTTTTAGTTGATATTTGCTGCAACAATTGATTACCAACATGTCTGAGTCGAACATGCCAAAGTGAAATGGTTGTATTTTGAATTGTCTTCTCTACATACGGCTCAATTGCAGATAAAACATATAAAGAGTTTGCCTTTATTCCGGGGAATAAGGCATTAGCATCCACATTTTTATAATCACCAAGAATATGAACATTATTTGGTCTGAATAAAACATACTTACCAGAATTAGTGATTTGGGAAACATAAGCAATGTTCTTCTTTAAACACGATACTTGGTGTACGTTTTCAAGTGTAAGACTTTCATCATCTGAATTGGTAGCCTTCATACTGAAATCACCTTCTTTCACTACTGGATGTAACTAGTTGTCCGGTGTCACAATTACTCGTTTGCTCAAATGAGGACGAATATCAGAAAGTATAAAAGCATTATCGGTAGCATGATGTGAGAAACCCGAATCAACGATCCACTCATTCTTGTAGTCAATACAGCTAGTATTAACATATGATTTCTTTTCAGATCGATGTGTAGGAGAAGGCATATTGTCCGGTTGATTAATAACCTCAATTGAGACACAATTTTCCCACTGTAGCTCATTATGTTCATCATCATGTGCAACATTTGCATATGATTTGATGATTTTCGAATAACAGTTTGGTTTAATGTGGTCTGGTTTGCCGCATTTCTTACAAACAAGCTTTGCACGACAATCCGACTTCATGTGTCTAGTCATTCCACACCTGAAACATGTCAGTTTAAAGGGGTTTGCTGACTCCCCCTCAATCATATTCTGCTTACCACCATTTTGATAATGACTTTGTATGTTTTTCCACCTTGATCTGTCTTTAGTAAATAATATACCTTCAACATCAGCAGGATATTTACCAAGCATTTGTTTAACCAATGGTTCCTGGTTAGAGAGTAGGTTCTTTAACTCAACGATTGATAGCTCGTTAACCCATCCTTGTATTGATGATATAAACGGTATGAAGTCAGATCGTAATCCACGAATCAAATAACATCTTAGCCTTGCATCACTAATAGGTTCATCACTATCCTTAACCTTAAGAAAGTAATCAGAGAGTGACATATTACCTTGGGTTAAAGAAGCAAGCTCATTCTCAAGGTATTGAAGATGCATAGTATTTTTATGGGTAAATAATGTGTCAAGAGTATCTCAAATATCCTTTGGAGAATCCAATGCAGGAACATGATCAATAAATTCCTTACCGATCGAAGTTCTTAACGCGAATAAAGCCTTTCTGCACTTTACTTTCCATTTCCTCCTTAACTCAGCATTTTCCGGAGTATCACTAGAAAGTATCTCGGTACCGGAAACAAGATCCCGTAAATCTTGTTCTTGAAGGAAGACCCCATACGCAACCACCAAATATTGGTAATTGGTTCCAACAAGCTTCTTTGTAGACATAAAAGAAGCTGAATTTCCATTCATATTGACTTAAAAGTAATAACACTTGATCTAGAGAGACCTTGCTCTAATACCATGAAACAATTTGAATAGACAAATTGTTTGATTTTATTACTTGGAAAAATGAAACAACCATGTTCGATACTTATAGAAAAATATGATTTCTACTGCCCTGCCCGCTCACGTCATTTAGTAATTGGAGACTTTCAAACTTTTGGTATTAATTCTCACTCACGTCATTTAGTTGTCGATTATTTAGAAGCGGTCTGCTTCTTTGTGAACTAATTGGAAACGAGATGTTCCTTTTGCTTCTTGTAACAGTAAATACGGGAATAAAGAGCGCAAAAGAGAAAGTTCTATAAGAAAGTAAAAGAGAAATATAAAGATGAAGGAATAGGCTAAATTAGGGCCCAAATAATGTTAAGCATTCCCAAAATTTAGAGAATCTTTTTAATTCAATAGTCAAAGACGATTTTACCCTTTGACCAAGAATCTTTATTTTTGTCTTGTAGTGGAATGTGGGTATGGTTAGCCAATTGTGGAAGAACACAAAATTTCTCCTCCAAACAATCCTCTTATACTCTAGTCTTAACAAAAATTTCAAAAACTCCCAAAAATTCAAAAACTCCTAAAATTTCAAAAAATTCAAAAACTCACAAATAAACACTTGAAGCTCCAAAAAATCACTACTTTTTTTTATAAATTCGGAATAATCGAAGGATGGACTCTGGATGTGAGAAGCTTGCTGAGGAGCATGGGACTCCAAATATGGTAGTTGTTCTAACCAACTTTTTTATAAAAGTTTCTATTTTGGTAGACCTTATACATTTAGAAAGGTAGAACCCGAACTACCCCACCGATTTCAACCCTCCAAACCGGAGGGGATGAAGAACAATCATATGTAGAAGATGAAGATTCCCCGCCGGGGCAGGCCGTGTCCAACCGTCGGGGGACGCCATGTCCACCCGCCGGGTGAGACAACCATACCCGGCGGGGTTGTGCCACTGCATACCAGCGGGGAACTCCTTTTTTCCCATAAACCAATATTGAAGTACAGGACTGTCCCCGCCGGGGTCTGAGACTTCAACCGGCGGGGTTGGCATCCTCAACCGCCGGGGATGGCAACCTCAACCGCCGGTGTCAACACCTGTTTTTAAACTCCTATGGAGTTTGTTTTAGACCCTGACCCCCGGCGGGTGGGGAATTGTCAACCGCCGGTTGACTACATCCTCGCCGGTGTGGGAATTTTCAACCGCCGGTTGACAATGTCCCCGGCGGTTCAGACCATGTACAACCGACGGGGAACGAACCTTCATTTTGTGTGCCTTGTCTATCCGTTGGGTTGGGGTTTTGGCTTATTTTATCCATGCTCGTATTTGATGCTTCTTTTTTAACATGCATAGGGTGATGAGTCAAAGGATTATTTGACTAGTTCGTGCATGGCAAAGGGGGGACGAGGTGTGAGTACTCCCTTCCAAAGGCCTCGAATACCTATCGATCACGTATAGGTGCTCCCTCCAGTGCGTCCAATGCCTAACCTGAACCGGATACCGAAGATGGTCTCCTCTACCAAGACCGGTTCTAGCAACGAGGGGGTCGAGCGGCTTTTCTTGGATCCAACCGAACTGGCGCATCACTCGGTCGGGGTGATATGCCTCGCTCACCATCATTAAACGAATAGGGTTTCGGTACAACCCTATCGCCTGCTCCGGCCATACCTCACGGACATCCTCGTAAGGTCGGAAAATAACCTACAAAAAAAATTATTTACACGTCAAACATTTTATATAAAGTAGATGTATTTAAGTAAACGTATAAAAAAAACTTACATCCTTTTCTCCTTGAGCCGCAAGGATCTCACGGTAGTACGGCTTCCCCCGAGCTAATGATACCGGGATCTTTTTCGGCAACCACACCAGCATCTTCGGATCCGTCGGGCTATAACCACTGTTCACTGGCGCGCGGAAGACGGGGAAGTGGTCATAGACCCAACACTCGAACAAGGCCGAGAAGCCGACCAAGGTCTTCAAGGAGTGCTTCGAGATGCCTCCCAAACTCTTGTACAACCACACCAACGCACAAGTCCCCCATGCGTACTCACCAACCTTCTCTAAGTCCTCGAGGTGGTGGAGGAAATCGCACTGGATGTTCTTCTGGCTCGTGTTGGTGAAGATAGTGCACCCGAGGAAGAACATGATATATGCCCGAGCTGCTGCCTGCTTCATCTCCGGAGTGCAGGCGGCGTTGGAATCTAAGTACGCTTCCCCTGAGAATGTGGTCCTAAGCCATCGGAGGCCGAATCCACTCCCGTCATGCGCCTCAATTTCCTGCTGCACATCAGCAGCCGAAACTCCCAACAGCTCCCCATACCGTGCATACGTCGCCTCTAGCGGATCAGGCCTAAAGAGGTCAATAATTCTCCCCTCAACCGGGAGGCCCATAATCACATACACGTCGTCCAGTGTCAGCGTCATCTCCCCAAAGGAGAACTGGAACGTGTTCGTCTCCTGGTGCCACCTCTCACCGAAGACCTCCGCCAACTGGACGTGGTTGTTGAACCTCGGTAAATGCCGCATCAAGGGCCAAAATGGTGTCTCCTCCAGGTAAGCCCTAACCCCCAGTTGTGTGCTAAGGTCCCACTGACCAAACAAACCATACTTCGACTGCACCGTAATGCCCGAGCGCACCTGTAAAAAAATTCAAAAATAACTACAATGTTAAAAACTGAATTTAACTAAACAAAAAAATAATAAATTAACTAACTTACATCATTTTTGAAGGCGTAGTACGCCTCGTGCTGCGCATACTCGGGGAAGAGAAGCACACTATTTTGGGATAGGAAAAGATTTTTCCATCCCTCCGCATCGGTTGGAGGCCCTTCGGCACGGACCTCTCTTCGAGGTGGTGGCAATGGGACCTTCGCTTCCTCCTCCTCCGTATCCTCCTCCTCGTTCACTAGGGCACGCCGTCGGATGGGGAGCACCTCTCGTGGAGGAGAAGATCGTCGATGGAGGGCATCCCTGGTGGCATCGAATTTCCGATGCCGCAACGATCGCTCGGTCGGGTCCTCGCGCTCCTCGCGCACCTCGCGCACCTCGCGGTGGGGGCGAACACGCTTTGTCCGATCCCCACGTTCCGGCCTAGCGGCGACCATCGGCCGTCGGCTACTACCTTCACCTTTTCTTGCCGCCTTGGCCGCCTTCTCCTTGGTTAGGCGAGGTGCTTCGTGTTGTCTGCAAAACATGTGAGAAAAAAGTTAGAAGAACATAAAAAATATACATAAAAATATACACGAAAAGTTAGACAAACAGGTCTTCCCCGCCGGTTAAGGTATTTTCACCCTGCGGGTGAAAACTAAAATAATTAATTTTGAGTTTTCACCCGCCGGGTGACAATTATTCACCCGGCGGGTGAAAACAAAAAACTAATTATTTTAGTTTTCACCCGTCGGGTGAATCGGGGTCCACCCGGCGGGGACCAAGAACAACTGGGTTTTCCCAGGTTCCCCCGCCGGGTGAATGGCCTACACCCCGGCGGGTGAACCTGGGAAAACCCAGTTGTTCTTGGTCCCCGTCGGGTGAATGGCCTACACCCCGGCGGGTGAACATGAACACCTGTAAAAAATTGGCTCCCCCGCCGGGTAACCACCAACTGACCCGGCGGGGGAACCTCGATTCAGCCATTGACGACTTCTCAAAAGCTCCAAAATCTAACTAAATCAGCCACAAACAACCTAACCTAGCATACCCTAGCATAACTAGACAACTATAAACAACATATAACACCAAATCAGCCACAAACAAACCTAACCTAGCATCAAAATCAAAAAACCTAACCTAAACCAAATATAGAAAGAAAGTACATTCAAGAGTAAAAACTTACTCTTTTCCTTTGCCCATTGTAGTTCTTGACTTGTTGTTGATGTGTAGAGATCTTCGGATTTGAATTTGGGGCTGATTTTGCAAGATTGCAAAAGTTTGGAGTTTTGAGAGGTTTTAGGGTTTTGGGGCTGATTTTGGGTTGGGGCTGTTTTAGAAGTGGGAATGGTTAGTGGTTAGGGTTTTCATTTTCTTATAAGTGGTTAGGAATAGGATATTGGCTGAGCTTCCAGTATCCACCAGGATTCGCCTTATTTCATTGCCTCCTATAGATGCTCCTATGACAACAGCATCCTCATGAGGGCCAGAAATGTCTCTCAAATCATCCTCATCAAAGACAATGAAGGGGAATGAGTTTCGTGACTGATAAGATGTCATGCCTCCTTCTAGCTGAGAGGCCAAATTATGAACATACCTCTTTCTTGAAGAAGCGGTAGGAGCTGTCATAGTGTCCCCTCCGAAAATTGTAAGTGACTCAAAGAATTTAATGAGCCCGGAGACCGACCTAGAACATTCCTCTATAGCACCCACCCTATTTCGAGTTGGATCAGGATCCAAGTACTCAGAATCCACATCAAACCTTTCAACTATGACCATGGCCCCCTCTAGGGCAGAATTAATTGGACTAACCCGGTGAGTGTTGTCAGGCATGTTGCCTCCTCTTCTTTTAACGTATGCTCCCAACTTCCCCCTTTCAATCAGGTTTTGAACTTCTTGCTTCAACGCTATGCAATCATCAGTGGTATGGCCAATATCATTGTGATATTGGCAAAAGGAGTTGTTACGATGCTCTCTGGGAGACTGCAAGGTTGCTGGTCTCCGGTAATGCACCTCATCTTTTGTTTTATCGAAAATGGTGGTCACACTTTCTTTGAGCTCTGCGAACCACTCCGGTTGGACCCATGGCCCTCTTTTGTTTCTGGATTGTTGACTTTGAGCAGGAGCAGCTGGCTGAGACTGAGCTTTTGCCCTACCATGCCCCTGTCCGGTTTCTCTTGCTTTGTTCCCGGACTGGTTTTGATTTGGAGTTGGTGCCACCGGGGTGGATCTCACCTGTCTGTGCACCCAGTTTTTCTTTGTTTCATCAACGTTTATTTGCTTGCCAACTTGATTTAGCAATCCTCCCCAGGTCATAGCCTTCTTTCTGGTCACCGAATCAGCCAGATTGCCTGGGTTCAAACCTTGCCTTAGGGATGCTATTGCCACCTGTTCGAAGCAATCAGCCAACCCATTCTTTGTGTTCACAAAACGACTTATGTACTCTTTCAAGGACTCATTTGGCTCTTGGGCACAATGGATTATTGTGTCTCCATTTCCGTTTAGCTCCTTACTCCCTACAAACTGCCTTCGAAAGGCCACCCAAAACGTATCAAAGTCTTTAATACAACCCTGAGGCAGGCTGTTGTACCATTTTAGAGCACTCCCCGTGAATGATTGGGAGAATGCCCTACAAAGTAGTTTATCATCGTCATCAAAGTTCATCATGAAGTTCTTGAATTGCTCCAGATGATTGTCCGGATCAGTACTGCCATCGTACTTCTCCATTTTAGTGCTGTCAAACCTCTTGGGGAGGTTTCCAGACAGGATTTTAGAAGACAATGGAGACTGCCTCCAATTCCTTCCACGACTGAACACCGTATCCTCATTGGGAGTTGCAAAGATACCTGGCTCATCGTGGAAAGCAAAAGGATCCATCAGCATCTTGTCCGTATACCTCCGGTGGTGAGATGACCCCTTTCCAATATGCCTTTTCATTATTCCATGGTGGTCTCTTTTTCTTGAATATTTATTCACTTGCTTTTGCTTTTTCCTGGTTCGACCCTCATCGCTGCTAGAGGACAAGGATTTTTCATTTCCCTCGCTGTCCGAAGAGCTACCTGAAGATTCTGAGCTCGAGTCAGAACTCTCCACAGGCTTGGACCGGTGAGACTTTTTAGAACTGGCATGTGTCTTTTTGGTGCTCACATGAGTTTTCGAAGCCTCAGGCTCTCTAGGGTTATCGGTATGATGAGCAACTAATGCTTTGGATTTTTCTTTCACGCATATCTTGGCCTTTTCAGCCCTCAGAGCTTCTATTTCAGCCCTCACCCTGTCACGCTCTTCGATAGTGTATTCATCATTCTCTCCCACCACTTCGAGCAAAGTTGGTGGCACTTCTGGATTGTCCGGATTCATTCAGACAGAGTTTTTTAGCTGGTTTTGAATGCTTGATTCAGGCACCGTCGCCTCCCACTGTGGTCGCCAATTTGGTGAGGATCATAACCGCCTGAGGGTAGGCTAGTAATTTCAAGTGGAGTTTTAAAGTGGTGTATGGGTGTTTAACGGTGGTGTGTGGGTGTTTAACGGTGGTGTGTGGGTGTTTAACGGTTAGAGTAGAGAGTAGAGAGATAATTAAGCAGCTTGGTAGCAGTTAATTCTCATTACCCATAGTTAATGCGGGTGGTTGGGTATTTGTAGTGCAATGTTTGGGCCCTTATGGGCTTTCGGGTCATGTTTAATGGACCTGGGTCATGTTCAAAGACCCATGAGCTCTTAAGTAGGAGATCAAGTAGCTTAGTCAAGAAGTGTTTAGGTTTTTAGTACTTTTGTCATAGTTCGAACTGCCTTAAGTTCATAGTGTTCACAAAAATCTGTCCTGTCCAAGTGACCTGTTCGATCCCTGTCCCTGTAACCTGTCCGGTTTTCGGAGAGACTTGACCGATCTGCCCTTGTTCGGGGAGCATGCTGAATTCGGACTCATCAAATAATACAAACTATAACACAAATAAAGTTTTCTACTTTTTACCATCCATTGTTTATATCATAGTTTCCAACCATAAAATAAATAACAAAGTTATTTATATTATATTCTTATAAACCTAGAAAACAATAAGCCTATCGACACCGCACAACCGATTAATTCATGAAACCAACGATATTTTTAAGCAACAAATAACAAGTCGAAAAGAGTCTAAGTGCATACCAAGCATGCATTATATTCCATTTCTAGTACTAATTGCATACCAAGTAAGATAGAGTCTAACAAACTGCGTACGATATTTTTTTCATAAATTGATATATTAATCAAGTACCATCCTCTAGTAGTAACTGGAAACGATTCATGTGTGCTTCTCTATTTCTAGTAGTAAGTAAATGTCAAACACGAAACATACTTTCGTATATTAAACAACTAATAATTAGAATCATTCTATTTCAAAGAGGTAAAAATTATATTGCTTTTCTCCAAGTTGTTGAAGGTAAT
Source organism: Limnanthes douglasii subsp. nivea (assembly GCA_036936605.1). Classification (NCBI taxonomy): domain Eukaryota; kingdom Viridiplantae; phylum Streptophyta; class Magnoliopsida; order Brassicales; family Limnanthaceae; genus Limnanthes; species Limnanthes douglasii. Next base: position 198,945,580 of record JAUPFV010000004.1, on the reverse strand, counting down.
CCTCCAGTTCAGTTTGGTATAAAATAAAAAATAGACACATATGCATCCCATCGAGCAACACACAACAATCATTATGTATAACTCGCACGTATAATTGAACAAACTGAAATAAAATGATGCCATATACAAATGCCAAGAAGAGTGATACACCCACCAATAGTAATAGTCATCTACATGTAGGATTCTCCGAGATTATGATATAAATATACCAACACCATAGTAGCCCAAGCGTAAATCATAACCTTCCCGGAACACATACTCATAATTAACGGATGTGTCTTCTTATCATCAAATAGACTACACCTAGACATATGAATAATATAATCATGTGCATCCTAGTAGACCATCCGAACGTGTCGTCATTCCATAATCTATATCTAAATATATATATATATATATATATATATATATATAAACCTACTTAAAAATACTAACTTCTAAAAGATAAGTTATTTTTAAAACAATAATATAAAAACATGCAATACGAGTGATTACGGGGTTGCAACCTCTTATGATGGTTGACATTAGTAGCATGTGAGGATGGCTAGAATTTCATCTGTATCTTTTTTGTTGTGGTTTAGATCAGACATTGTTGAATAAGTTGAAGAGCTGACTAATGACAATGGCACTGGGTATTCAAAGATGAATTCTTCTCAACTGGGAGAGAATGATGTATTCCACTATTTGAATTTAACTATTTAAATTTTCTTTATATATTTTTTAATTTAATTTAGATGTATATTTAAATTGATAAATCAAATTTGATTGTATTCATATTTGATTGGATTTTTGTTTTTAATATCTTGATTTTATTGATGATATTTTTTAGGGTTATAAATGTATCATATATAAAGCATCTCATACCCTAATGTAAATTAGTTGTTTTCTAGATTATAAAAATTTAGACTTTGTGTCTAAGAGAAGCATGTGTTCTTAAAGCACTATATACGCAATTATATACATGAGACATGATTTTTCCTACTTATTAGTATTTTAAGTGAATTCATGTCAAATCGGGGAAACCTAATTGGAAAATCTCAAATGGATCATGAGACATGAAGGATTTGACTCAAATTGGGTTGTGTTATAATCAGAAGTAGAAGGGTGATGAGATGCAAAGGGTATATGTTAACTCTGATTATGCATGTTGTAGTGACACAAAGAAGTTAAGTTCGGGTTTTTTGTTAATTGTGTTTCGAGGAATGGTTAGTTATAAATCGTGTATTCAAAGGTTCGTTGCATTTTCATCTACTAAAGCCGAATACATCGTTGCTAATAAAGGAACGAAAGAAACGATGTAGCTGAAAAGATTAGTGACACTAATGGTATAAAACAAATCACGTAGATACACTTCATCTTAGTTGTGGTAGAAAGAGAAAAAGTGAGAGTGACAAAGATTGCAAGTGTTAAAAATCATTTAGATGCTCCGATTAAATTTTTATTGTTTCAAAGTTTATAATAGGCATGGGCATTTTAACCGGAACCAAAAGAACCGAACCGAACCGAACCGAAAGAACCGAACCGAAGTAGATTTGGTTCTTTCATAATACCCGAATGGTTCCAGCTTTCAGTTACCCACGGTTCTCGGAACCGAACCGAAGAACCGTGGGTACCCGTTAGGAACCGAACCTATGTATTAACCCTTAATTTTGAATTGTTTTGAAAATATATTTTCTTTTTCAAAGTTAGATTCCCTTAAATTTGTCTTTTATCATTGATCTCTAATTATGTTCTCTTTAATAAATGATAACATACTTTATTCAAAGTGGCGACATATTTACAAACTATTATGCGTATAATATCAACCTTTATATAATTTAATAAACTTGATATCATTCTCCATTTTTTTATATTACTAATATTATTCTTTAGTATATTAATTTTGAATATTTCTTATATTTAATATATTTTTTCTCACAATCTAACATAGTTTTATTGTCTTAAAATGTAAAAAGAGTTTTATATATGTTGATATTGCAAAGAAATTAAAGTATCCAAAACTACCCGATTGGAACTGAGTTAAGTACCCATACCGAACCGAATTAAGAAGAACCGAACCGAACCGAACCGAAATTTATTCGGTTCCTAAATGGGTACTAGTTTTGAAGAAGCGAAAGAACCGAGAACCGAAAGAACCAAACCGAACCGACCGAAGAACCAAATGCCCATGCCTAGTTTATAAATTGCATGAGGTTTGTGCAAGTCTCAAATACATTTTAACTGGATATCTCTAAAGAGTATTTGAAGCACCGTGATAATGAATACAATAATTATTATAAGCCAAAATGAGATATGTTATATGTAGGTTAAAAAGTGATCGTTGCAACTCAGCCAAACTTGCTAAAAGTAAATCATATATTGACATCAAACTAACTTTCATATCTTATAGTTTAAATCATGTGATATTGGCTAACGTGATATGAACGAATATTATGTCTGTTACACAAGTTTATTTTGTTTGAATGAATAACGATTTGAATTGTTCTAACCCCATTAATATAGAATGTTTGAATTATAAGAAGTTTTAAATACGAATATTTGTTAATAAAAGCTACGAAAATACACTACCAGATTTTATACTGAAAATTGTGTAAAAACGTAAAATTATATTTGGAGATAATGATTGGAAAGTTCTAATATTTTATAAAATAGTCAAATATTTTTAAACCAAAATTTATGTTTAGTTATGTAAATGGTTAAATAATTAAAAATTATATATATATATATATATAATATTAATGAAGGTAGAAAATGTATTAAAATTAAAATTTAAAAAGAAAAAAGACTAAAAAGAATTAGAAAATTTAAAAAGAGAAGGACTAAAAATAATTAGAATTTGAACTCTCCGCATGTGACCGCGTTATTTTTTTCAGAAGTTGTTTGGATCGTTTTTTTATTTGAAAACCATTATAAAATGTTTTATGGCCGCTTCTTCTTAAAAGCCAAGAAATTCTAGTCCACAATTTCTCTCTCATTTTCTCAGGTCTCAAGATGGCTACTTAACGCTACTCCGATATGCTTGAGGACTATAATCTGAACTTCGGCCGAGGCTGTCTGGGTCGTCGTGAATCAATAGGAGATAATTTCTCGATTATCTCCTATCAAAAGGTAAAGAAAGATCTCCATTTTCATTCAATTCTGATTGTGGTTCTTTTACTTCTCCTCCTGACGTCGGTCGAGACTGTCTAGGAGATAATTTCTCGATTATCTCCTGTCAAAAGGTGAAGAAAGATCTCCAATTTCATTCCAAATCGGATTGTGGTTCTTTTACTTCTCCTCCTAATGAAGTAAATTTATCTATCCATTCCACTGCATATAGTAAGATTTCTTCAATCCATTCTGAGTCCAAAATCGACGGTGGTAGTTTTGTTCGGCTAGAGACAACTTACAGATCTTTGAATGTCGATTGTGGTAACCCTAATCTTGATCTAGATCTTCGTATTGGTCCAGTAATATTGTCTGATTGTGGTCACCGTAATCTTCACCTGGATCTTAATATTCCGTTCCAAGCTTGCGATGAAGAATTCTAAGGGCGCTGAAGATAACAAGTTTGGTTCAAAGTAGTAATAGTATACTGCAGATGATTAACCCTAGTTTTAGTTTTAGTTTTAGATTGAGTGTCTCTTAAGGCAATGCTTGTTGCCTGGGGGTTCTTTTTCTAGTCAGAAACTGTTTATATGTTTGAGTTTGAGTGTCTACAGGTTATAGTTAAGGCAATGCTTGTTGCCTGCGGCTCCATGGATATGCTTTTAGACAATTCCATTTGAGTTTGATCTTAGTTTTAGTTTGATTCTGAGTTCGAGCTCGAGCTCGGTTTTGATTTTTTTTACTAGTTAGTATGTTTCACAAAAATAGATTTTGTACCTCTCGGCTTTTGGCATTATAATAATAAAATCATTTCCAATAATCCAATCTTCTCTCTATGTTCCTCGTGTTATTCTTTATTATTTGAGAAAACAATAAACTCAATTTCTATAGTGAAGCAAGTCTACGCATGTTATGTTACCACTTGTATTATCCACTTCTCAACTATGAAATCAAATTACTTGAGGTTTTCTCTACTAAAAGCCAGTTAAATCTGCATCATTTAAAAAACGGATCAAACTGTAGAATTGTGTTTATGTTCAAAATTTAGATACGTTATAACATGTAATTTTATTTGGAAAAAACATATCATGTTGATTTCCTCACCAAACATGTTGCTTGCCTGGATTACATAATTCAGTGTTGGTACAGCAGTGGAAAGATTTGTTTAACTTGCAATATGTAGCGGATGTTCTGCTGCTGTTGGCATGATTGATTGAAGGAAGCAACAGAGTGAATTGCGAGGAGGACTGGTAAGGTGATTTGGTAGGTTGTCAAGCTTGTCGAAGGAGTTTGGGTAGTTAACGAAGCGTCGTAAGCTTCAGCCGGGATGTTTAGAGACTTTATTTTGATTAAGTGTGGGTAAATGGCATTTGGCGCCATGATTGGACAGCAGACCAATCATGATTAAAGATGCAGAAGATAGAGGCTTGATTACTCCAGGAAAGTTATGTTGTAAATTTTTTTTATCAATCTTTAATCATATCAGTCCTAGTCAGTGTTTTATTTATTAATTTACTTGTTTTGTACTTTTGACTGAAGTCCACCATAGTGGAGTCTACAAGTGGTAATACCAGGATTGGAATTGCAGGCATGGCGTCAAGAGATTACAAAGTTATCTTGCGATGCCAGCATCAGTGAGTTTGGAAAGACGGATCGTGCTACTCGCTCTTGGAGCTGAATTGCATCTCACTGATCCAACAAAGGGATTTACTGGGATTTTAGAGAGAGCCGAGAAGAGATTAAAAGAAAATCCTAATGGTCATATCCTCAGGCAAATAGAAAATCATGCCAATCCTAAGGTATAACTTGATTTATTAGTAATTTTGTACTATGTGTAGGTGACTCACCAATCCTTTTGTTTTGGTAGATACATTATGAGACCACAGGCCCGCAAATATGGAGGGACACGGAAGGGAAACGGAAAGGAAAGTAGATATATTTGTGGCAGCTGTAGGGACAGGTGGTACAGTTACGGGTACCGGGAGGTATCTAAAGGAGGAAAATCCAAACACTAAGGTTGTTTCCACTTGGTATTAAACATTTTTTATGTAACATGTTTTTTCGTCACGTGTAGGTTTATGGAGTTGAACCAGTGAAAAGTACAGTCTTGAACGGTGGATTGCCTGGTGAGACAAAAAGTCATTGTTTGAATTACAAGTTTTTGAGTTCTCTGACTTGGCAAACTTATGTGGCTGGTATGTGGAAGGCAAGCATCTAATCCAAGGAATTGGAGGTGGTTTCATCCCTCCTCTTTTGGGCTTTGATCTGCTGGAGGAAGCTGTTACCGAAAGTAAAATTGCTTTACTTGCTCTCCAAGAAAAGTGTTTTGTTGTTCATTACATCTCTTGATCATGTTTTGTCTTACATATCAGGTGACGAGCGAGGAAGCCACTGAAACTGCAAAGCGCCTTGCATTACAAGAAGGCTTGCTAGTATGATAGTTAATGACTAATTATTTCGCATCTATAAGTCTGGTCCCTTGTCTTTAAAAGGTGATATGTTTCTCAGGTTGGCCTATCATCTGGTGCTACAGCTGCCACTGCGATCAAAGTAGGGAAAAGACCAGCAAATGCAGGCAAACTCATTGTGGTCCCTTGTCTCAAACATCGGTGCTTAAAAATATTTTGTACGCAGGTCATATTTCCCAGCGGCGGACAACGGTATCTTTCGACTGTAATGTTTGATTCGATAAGACATGAGGCAGAAAACATGACCTTTGAATAAATTCGACAAGTTTTGGATACACGTATATATAGAACGCTGGTTATTATTTATAAGCAAATATCGGTATAGAATATAGATGGTAATGTCAGTAATCATAGTTATCAGTTGCTTTATCAACTCATAACTATTTCAACTGATTTTTCAAACAATTGGAGAAAACTCTCTCTGAATAATTTTCCATATAGTAACATGTATGAATGAACTTCTGTTTATAAGCTTCACTCCATCTTATGGAAACTTTTGGGATTCAAACCGAAATCAAGAAGGCAAACTAATACTAGAAATGATATGCTGTGATGAGCCATGTTTCGCGTCAATTATGTTCGCCAAAATCACTGCAAACTTAGGATTGATTGGTATAGTTAATCACACAGCTCATATTTTCTACTTGATGCCTGATTGAATCAAATATCACGGTGGACAAGTAACGTTCTCCTCTACTTGGTAGAATTACCTGCATCAAAGAAACAGATACATTAGTACTACTTCAAAATAAACATATTTCCTTTAATTTTGTTAGTTTTGTTCATCAATGCCTTTCGTAAGCTTACCACAAAAACCTTGCCTGGATTTTCAGACCTCTCTGCGAGCATTTGTTGCAGCGCCAGAAGAAATCCCAACCTGCACAAAATAAAATAAGTAACTAAACAAAATAAAATAAGTAACTAAAATACATGATCGTACCATATAAATAGTGAATAAATCTAGTTAATTAGTGAATAAATCTGGAGAAGATAATGTAACCCACAAGGTAAAGTTAACTATATAAATATTTTTATATTTACTTTATATAATTTTTAGGATTATATTTTAATTAGTGAATAAATCTAGTTATGTTCGGATTTGATTTTGTTACATTTATTTGATTTTCTTATTTTGTATTATGGTTTTATAGGATTTCTATTTAAAGCTTACAAACTCTAATTGAACGAGAAATTATTTTTAAAGAATAAAATCCGCACTTTGAGTATAAGAGAATCGCTTGTTTTTCAAATTCTAAAGTTATTTTATCTTTGTTTCTTTTACTATTTTTCGTTCCATCAAACATCTACACAGCACAAATCTATATCTGCACTCTCACGTACATATCATTCATAAGTACATACCACATTTTTTTTTCTTAGCACTGCACTTTCAGCTCCTTCTACACCATAGACCTATGCATGTCTGACGTGTTTCGAAACATTTTGTCATGTATCATAAACCACTCAAATACAAAACAAAATAAAAAAATGAAAAAAAGAACATAACATTTTAATATGGTTCGACAAAATGTCTACGTTTAAAGACGCCGTCAAAGAAAAAAGTTTCATTATAATAAAAAAAGATTACAAAAAAGTTTCATTATAATAAAAAAAAGATTACAGATCTTTAGATGTTCAATTGTCCCTTCCATATCTTACAAATTAAAAAGTTTGAGTATTTATAATATTTAGTAGAACAAAAAAATATGTAAGTTTGGTTACGGTATTTATAACGAAATCTACGTTGGTGGGAAATTGTAGTTAATGGGAGAATATAGATGACAATAACTCGTAGATTGTAGAAACTCATAGATGGCAGAAACATTAAATGGACACCTATTAAGTCTCGTCTAATTGTTAGCAGCCAATAATAAATCACGCCTAAATAATCCGCCAATAATACGTCTCATCAAAATGTTACCCGTCAATTTCATTTCTCTATATAAAGGTTCCGAGTGACATATTTTGAATGTACAACTCCATCTACTTAAATATGGCTTATAACGAAGTTCGTTCTTTTGTTCGCTATGAAACCTGTCAATTTCATTTCTCTATATAAAGGTTCCCAATGACATATTTTGAATGTACAACTCCAACTACTTATATATGACCTATAACGAAGTTCGTTCTTTTGTTTTCATATGGATTGGAATGTTAGTGAAGACTCTTATCTCCTACAAGCCTTCAAGTATGCGAGGAGAACGAGAATATTAATGGATTTATTTATGAAGGGTTATGCGCCATGTACTACATATATGGGCGTCAAGGAACAAATCTCATGTCGTGTCTATGTAGTCGTGAAGAAGTATCTACTAGGTACAGTTTTCTGAAAATTGAACAAATATTTTAGGTGTTCGACCTTTCATATGCAATAAAAAATGCGGTATTTAATTTGTTCAATTTGATAGTAAGTGATTTTTTGACAAAAGATATGTTATGTTATGTGGAGGAATAAATCGTTGAAAAAGAGGAAGCAATGAGTTGCACTTTTAACAAAGGATATGGCTTGGACTAAAAAATATATTGTTTTACGTTCATGTTTAATGTTGTTTTATGTGTCTTTGATCAGTTTAAGTTACTTTATTTTCTTTATGTTCCTTTGAATGCGTTAAGTTATTGTATTTATTTTATGTTCACGTTTAATGTTACTTTATATTCATGTGATGTGAAGCAATAGGTGCATAAGATGTTTACTATGGAGATTAATCATTCAATTAAAGAACATATATTTGAAAATATCGAGTTGGACCTCGTTGGTAGTAGGCTGGAATATCCATATAATTAAATATGTAAGGATATAAATTTAATATGCGTTATCCATTGTTTTATATTCCTTTGAGTAGTGTTGGAGATTTTATTTCTTTTATGTTATTCTGGGTTCTGAACCTTTAATGTGTTTGCTTATGTTCCTTTGAGTCATTTAATTTATTGTATTGCTTTTTATGTTCATGTTTAATGTTGTATTATCGAGATAGTTTTTACGTTTTCAAATTGTTAACATAACTGCAGTTTCCAAAAAAACTGTTACGTAAACATCAAACATATAGGCATTAAGACAGTCCAACTGAAAATAAAAAAAAAACATTTGTTACAAAAACAACTACAAACTGTCTACTAAAACAATTAGAATCCGAATAAAATAACAACAATTGTTACAAAATCAACAAGCTAAGATAGAGATAAAGTGTTTAAAATACAAAATAATTAGAATCCTAATAAATAAAACTCACATTAAAATGTTTAAGACCAAACATCACACCAAAATGTCTAAGGACAAACATCGCACTAAAATGTTTATGAACAAACATTACAAAAAAAATATTATGACAAATATCGCACTAAAATGTCTAACCTAATATCCTCTCAATAGATAGATCATCCTCATACGACTCACCGAGCCTCTCAAAATACCCTTGAAACGCCAGATATTGGGGATATATTGAAATCATACGCAACATTTCTTGTGGATTTCGAATAATGGAACCCTTATGGTCTCCATGTACATAATTTTGTAGTGAATATATAGATTGGTTAATAAAGTCGTACCAACTAACATGTCGATGAGCTAAAATATACTTTATAGTACGAAACCACTCCATATTGTCTCTAAGTGTAGGGTCTTTCTTTAAAGGTTTTAGCACATAATTTTACCAATACTCCCTAATTTCAAAATCGAACTCATAGACAAAATACTTGGGTTTTCTTTTGTCCTTGTTCTTTGTCATGTACAACTGATACGGTGAATTGCCCTGGCGTGCTTGAACTGCCGCACAGATCGATTGAGATAGTAGGCTTTAGGTGTGCTCTACGTCGGCTGATACCACGGTACCCAACTACTTCCTCTAAGGGTAAATGAACACGCATAGAAAGGTAAGGTTCGAAAAAAGACCAAAAAAATACAATAATGGTGAGGATAATAACCGCCTGAGGGTAGGCTAGTAATTTCAAGTGGAGTTTTAAAGTGGTGTATGGGTGTTTAATGGTGGTGTGTGGGTGTTTAACGGTGGTGTGTGGGTGTTTAACGGTGGTGTGTGGGTGTTTAACGATGGTGTGTGGGTGTTTAACGGTTAGAGTAGAGAGTAGAGAGATAATTAAGCAGCTTGGTAGCAGTTAATTCTCATTACCCATAGTTAATGCGGGTGGTTGGGTATTTATATTGTAATGTTTGGGCCCTTTTGGGCTTTCGGGTCATGTTTAATGGACCCGGGTCATGTTCAAAGACCCATGAGCTCTTAAGTAGGAGAGCAAGTAGCTTAGTCAAGAAGTGTTTAGGTTTTTAGTACTTTTGTCATAGTTCGAACTGCCTTAAGTTCATAGTGTTCACAGAAATCTGTCCGGTCCAAGTGACCTGTTCGATCCCTGTCCCTGTAACCTGTTCGATTTTCGGAGAGACTTGACCGATCTGCCCTTGTTCGGGAGCATGCTGAATTCGGACTCACTAGGAGCCCCTTTTTTAGGTGTTTGAACAAGTTTTCTTGTCAAAGAACTGAAAAACAGTCCGATGTCTGAAGTGGTTTCAATTCGGACAGAACTATGGGGATACCCGGACAGGTTTAAGCTTCACGAATTCAAAACGGTTTTTGCCAGAGTTAGTGGGACACGTGTTGCTCTCTGATTGGCCACTCCAGCCGTTTTTTCACCTTGAATTTCGCGCCACCTTCTCCAACAAGTAACTTCATTAATTTAAAATAGTGACATCAGCGCCGTCTTTTAATCATTAACCAACTTTTCGAATTCTCCTAGGAATCAACTCCTTTTCTCAGTTTCACTATAAATTCAAACTCATTTTCCACTGTTTTACCATCTCTTTCACATTTACTCTGCAAATTTACTCAGAGCTTTCTCTCTCTAAAACAAAAAATTTCCTTGGCAGTTTATGTTTACAGCAAGAACAGCATTGATCAAAGGTGGTTGGCTCAACCTTTCGGAGTTGGAGAAAGCGCAAAAGGTCGAGAAAGAAAGGCGAATAGCAGCGGGGCTACCATCATCACCTGTTGAGAGACCAGTTGCTTCTGTTACAGAGTCGGATCGAGGCTCATCCTCCTCCAAAGGTACCAAGCCCAAAAAACTCTTTCAATCCACCCTCTCACCCATAGTCTCTGGTTCCTCAGTCCAGGAGTCAATACCTGCTGTTGAGCCAGGAGTTACAGCTACAAGCGTTAGGAAACCCTCCCCTTTTATAGCTATGGGATCTGATTCTGACCACTCTCCAGAGAAGCTAGTTATTAAGAGGCCAAACCGGTTAGTTAAGGGACTAACCTCCAAGAATACTCCCCCAAAATCGGGGGCAAAAAATAGTGATTCTGGGTCTGGAGTGCCCATTAGAGCTCCCCGGGAGAGGCCAACCGGTCCGGAGGCCATCAGCTCGGTACCTCCAAGAGAGACTTCTGCCTCCGAGCCCCAACCTGAGGTGAGAAGTCAGAAAAATACAGACAGTCAGCAGTCCGGAGGCCAGGCTGTGCCAAACATCAACCCTCCCCGGATCACTACCACAGAAGCCCCCCCAACGGTTATGGAGGAGAGAATGGAGGACTCTGCTGAAGAGGTCCCTTTTGAGTCCGAGTCCTCCGGACAGGCTGATACTACTGCTGTTGTTGCCAAGAAAGGCAAGGAGAATCTGTACTTGAGGCATCCGGACCTGCCGGAGTGCCTTGAGGGGAGAGTGGGGCCGTGCTTTCACAAAGTTGAGCTCAAGTACCTCTTGGCCTTGCAGAAGACCAAGTATGCATTCATCCATACTTCAGACCTGGGTCGAATGCGCACAAAATGGGGGATCCCCGAAAATGTAAAGATAAGGATCCCCATTGATACGGAGACCCCTATGGACTGTAAACGAAATGAAATAGTCTTCTTTACAGAGCTATTCAATTGGGGACTCAGGTTCCCACTGGACCCGGAGATCGTACGGTACTTCCACCTGGTCAAGCTATGCCCAACTCAGCTGAGTCCCAATGGCTGGTTCACTTTGATGTCATGTATCATGGCATCTAGGTTGTCTGGGATCCCTCTTCCTATGGAAGAGTTTGCAGCAGTGGCCAACCTTTGCAAGCACCACCAATTCCCCTTCTATCATTTCAATATGGGGAATGATCTCAAGGCTGTTGACGACCTCTTGGAGTCAGAGAGCAAATGGAGGAGCCAATTTCTGTTTGTCAGTGGTGCCTGGGAAAACGGCAAGAAAATCAAAGCCGGAGAGAACCCAAGCCTCCTCAGGAGTAGGTGGAGGAGTGATCGTAAGTTTCTCACTTTAAATTTCTGTCCGTTTTTCTTTTTAAAATTAGTTTAAGTTAACCAGTTTCTCTTTTGTTCTAACAGAGCTGCCAAAGGAGTTCGGGGATCATTTGAAGGCCGGACAGACTACCTGTGGCAAAATCAATGCTTGGGTCGCAGAGAACTGGGAGAATCGATTCCACAAGGCCTTCACCCATGGAAATCTAGCAAGGTCTCACATGTGGAACACCACAGGCCGGAGAGACCTAACTTGGGAGGAGCTCACCACCCAGCCTGATGACGACACTGTGCTTAGAAGGTCCCACGAACTAGATGGGACACTCTACCTGCCTGCCCGAGCTAAATCCCCAAGCAAAATGAAAGGCAGGAGAAAAGGCAAAAAGGTGGCGAGCGATGCTGAGAAGGATGCCCCAACAGACCCGGAGGGGCCGGCCCAAGTTCAAATTGATGCAGCCCTCTTGCAGGTGGTGGAGCAGGAGACCGAAAGGCAGGAAGTTGACCTCCCTAAACCTCCAATGGCTCCCAAGAGGACTCGCAAGCAAGCAGGTGAAGGCGCTGACCGGGAAGCCAAGAAGAAAAAGACTTCCCAAGGAGATGAGCTGGCTCTCCGGGATCCGGAGCCCTCTTTCCCCACTGACCCCTCTGACCCAACGCTGGCCGAAGAGATCCCACGGGACTTTCATACTGATGAGGTAGAGGGGGGAGATCTCAACCTTGATGGAATGGACATTACTGGTCTAGCTGGGCTTGGTGAGTACTTCCTTGGCCTCCCTAGAGATGAATTCGTGGGGCCCTACGTTCCTTCAAGCAGCTCCAATACGGTCAACTTCAATGGTAAGACTTTCATGGTTTCTAGTGAAAAGGACATCATAGCCCATTCCTTGCTTAGTAATGTGCAACCAGTTCTTACATTGGAGAGGCAAGTCCGGAGTCAGGCAGACATCATCAAAGACCTCAAGTCTGAGAAGGAAAAGCTGTCCGGAGACCTCCGTACTGCTACTACCAATGCTGATTTGCTTAAGGAAGCAAATGAGGAGCTGAAGAGGAATCAAGATGAAAGCAACACAAAAGTTGCCACCTTAGAAGAAACCATCAAAGATCTTCAGGGGAAGTTGTCCGGTATGGAGAAGGATCTTACAGCCTCAAGGGGAGAAACTATTGCAAAGGAGAAAATCATCACCAACTTGACCACTGACAAGATTTCTCTAGAAAATGCAGTGACCCAGGCTGCTGAGGAGAAAAAAGCTTTGTTAAAGGATCAAGAGGCCACAATCAAGGCCAAGATCAATGCCTATTCCAGGGAGATGATAAAAAGCGAAGAGTTAATGGTTCAAAGGGTGAAGTCTGATATGGTTCTCCTTTTTCATGAAAAATTCCCGAAGAGGACCCTGGGGACTTATGGCTCTATGTAGATGATGATGACCTTCCATTTTATACAATGGTTGATGAGGATGGAATTTCCAATGGGTCTTCATCTGATAATGAAGAGAAGACCGGAGAGAGCCCTCGCGGAGAGGAGAATGATCCCAAAGGCAAGAAAGTGGTCGAAGGGGGGAGCGACATCAAGGGCAAGAAGGTAGATGAGGGTGAGCCATCTTCAAAGGCTCAACCTTAATTTATGGTGTACTTTGTTCATCTTTCACTCAAACTAAAGTCCTTGGAAGGCCAAGGCACTCTTTTTGTTGTGGTGTCCGGTATTATTCGGACAGATTTTTTGTGTTGTACCCTAACTTGTTCGAAAGTCCTTAGAAGGCCAAGGCAATTTTAAGCTGTTGAATGAATGTTTCTATTTTGCACAACCATTACTTTCTTTCATTATTTGTTTTAGTTTAGATAGCTAGAGTTTAAGTAGCTTTTAGTTATTGCATTGTGAGAGTGTTGAGATTCTCCGGCTAGAGTTTAAATAGCCCTTAGATCTTTCAGTCCGGGTAGTATGACAAGAGATAGAACTTTGAAAATACTTAGAATTTTTTTGAAGAAGGCATCGAATTTTATTCAACCATCCGGACACCTCACTAAAACCTCCCCGTGCCATCAGGGAGGAAAGAGTATGCCCCCAAATATTTACATGGAAGTTCAAACAAGTAAATATTTTACATAAGTATTATTCCAAGTACATCCGAAGATGCTCAATATTCCAAGGATGAGTTAGAACCCTGCCATCTTTGTCTTCCAACCAATAAGTTCCAGTCTTGATTCTTTCAACCACAATATACGGACCCTCCCAGGTAGGGGCCAACTTTCCGAAGAGCTTTTCTTTAGTATGTAAGAAGACCTTCCTTAATACTTTGTCTCCTGGTTGGAAATCTCTTCTTTTAACTTTAGAAGCAAACCTGCTTCTCATTAAGCCCTGATAGTGTGCCACTCTTAGGCAGGCTTTAAACCGTCTTTCTTCTATTAAATCAAGTTGATTTCTGATGGCCATCTCATTAGCGTGTCCGGAGAAGTTGTGAACACGAAAGGAAGGGAGTGTCTTCTCTATAGGGGCTACTGCATCCATTCCATAGACCAAGGCAAAGGGAGACTCTTGTGTTGCAGCCCCAGGTGTTGTCCGGTAGGTCCACAAGACTTCTTGTAGATAACTAGGACACTTCCCAGCAGCCCCTTCCAGATTCTCCCTTAAACCGGACAGTATGGTCCTATTAGCCACTTCAACTTGCCCATTAGCTTGTGGGTGGAAAGGTGAAGAAAAACAATGTTGTATACCCCTTGAGGCATAGAAGCTTTCCATTTCTCTATTGTCAAACTGTGGCCCATTGTCTGTTGTTATTTTCTGTGGGACACCAAATCTGCAACATATGTTGGACAGAATGAACTTTATGACAGCTTTTGATGTTGTCCCTGCCAGGGGAGCTGCATCTACCATTTTGAGAAGTAGTCAATGGCCACAATTATAGTTCTACGCCCTCCGGACGCCACAGGGAGAGGCCCTATTAAGTCCAACCCCCATCGAGCAAAAGGGATAGGCTCAGAAATTGACTCCAAAGGAATGGCTGGTACATGAATTTCATTGTTGTACCTTTGGTATGGGTCACACCTCTTCACCAATTCCTTAGCATCTTTCATAATCGATGGCCAATAATATCCGGAGAGTAATACTCTTCTTGTTAGAGCTCTAAATCCACAATAGGCTGATCCCTCACCATCATGCAATTCGGAGAGTACAACTTGTGACTCATCATCCCCCAAACAACGAAGAAGAGGTTTAGTATAAGATTTTTTGTACAACACTTCTCTTAACATAATGAAACCACGAGCCTTGTGTTTCAATGTTCTGGCTTGTGATTTATCTGAAGGCACAATACCATCGGACAGATATTGTATGAGAGGAGATCTCCAGTCTTGAGGCCGATTCACTTGTATTTCAAAAACTTCCTCTTTTTCACCCTTACTAAGTTGAATAGAAGGGATTTCAAGCACATGGATCCATGGGTAGGACTCCGTATATGCTATTGTTGCCAACGAGTCTGCTAGCTCATTTTCTGCCCGGGGAATGTGTTCGTAGACAATAGCTTTAAATTTTAGTGCTTCATTCTTGAGGAGGAGTAAATATTTCACAAGTTGCTCCTTTCTAGCCTCAGATTGGCCTAAAGCATGGTGGATAAGCAATTGGGAATCACTTAGTAGTTTGACCCTCTTAGCCCCACAAATGTAGGCTAACTTTAACCCAGCTATAGCTGCTTCGTACTCGGACTCGTTATTAGATGCCCTGAAAGCAAAAGAAATAGCCTGGTACATACTATCTCCATAAGGGGAAGTTAAACATATTCCTACACCACATCCCATAGTGCTAGATCCACCATCTGTTCGGACGATCCAGACTTTCTTGTTTTTTGTATCAGTAACTTGCTCTGAATCCCTATCAGAGTGGAATTCAACCAGGAAATCAGCCACTGCTTGGGCTTTTACCGCTGTCCGGGGAGCAAAGTCTATGTCGAAGTCCCCCAACTCTACTGACCACTTAGTCATTCTGCTCGAAATATCTGCTTTTTGAAGGACATTCTTTAAAGGGAAAGATGTCCGGACGATGATAGGATGAGCCTGAAAGTAAGGCCTCATCTTTCTTGCAGCTATCACCAGAGCTAACGCCAGTTTTTCGAGTTTCAAGTAACGCCTCTCAGCATCAATCAAGCTTTTGCTAATGTAGTACACTGGGTAGGGACGCCCATCGACCTCTCTTACCAACACAGCACTGATGGCACAACTTGAAACGGCCAAATACACAATGAAAGTCTCCCCATCAACTGGTTTGAACAAAGTTTTGGGAGAGGAAAGATGTTTCTTGATTTCATTGAATGCCTCATCACATTGCGGGGTCCACTCGAACCCCTTTGCACCCTTCAAAGTTTGAAAGAATGGAGCACACCTGTCCGAAGACCTCGAGATGAATCTGTTTAATGCAGGTAATCTCCCCGTTAACCGCTGTACTTCTTTGATGTTTCGAGGAGGTTCCATCTGGAAAAGAGCATTCAACTGGTCCGGATCGGGCTGTATTCCATGCTCACTTATGATATAGCCTAGAAATTTTCCGGACTGCACTCCGAAAACACACTTTTCAGGGTTTAACTTTAAATTCACTTTTACCAAGTTGGCAAAAGTTTCTCGGAGGTCGGACAAGTGTAGCTGCTCATCCACACTTTTCACCATCATATCGTCAATGTAAACCTCCATATTTCTTCCAATTTGATCAGCAAATGCCTTGTTGACTAGCCTTTGATAAGTAGCCACAGCATTTTTCAAACCAAAAGGCATCACCTTGTAGCAATGTAGACCCCTATCAGTGACAAACGTGGTATGCTCTTGATCTTTTGGATCTACTTGAATCTGATTGTACCCGGAGAAGGCATCCATAAAGGAAAGCAGCTTGTTCCCAGAAGTAGAGTCTACTAACTGATCTATCCGGGGGACCGGATACAAATCTTTTGGGCAAGCTCTATTAAAATCTGTGAAGTCAATGCACATGCGCCATTTGCCATTTTTCTTTTTTACCAGGACAAGATTGGCAGTCCACAAAGGGTATTAAGATTCTTTAATATGCCCCATCTTTGTGAGTCTGTCAACCTCTTACACAATGACATCAGCCTTTTCTTTTGAGAAAGCTCTTCTCTTGTGAACCACTGGTGCTACATCTCTCCGGACGGATAGGTGATGGGATATCACTTCTGATGGAACTCCAGTAACATCAGCATTGCACCAAGCAAAAACGTGCTGACGGTCTTTCAAAAATTTCAACATCTCTCCTTTCAACATTGGTGGCATCTTGGACCCTATCTTGACACTCTTGCCTTCTTCCAAACAGTGCGTTTCAACCTCTTCAATTGGAATCAATACTCCAGGGGTCTCTCTGGGGTCATCAAATTGCTATTGATCATTTATACGGACTGCCCCCAGCGTTCGAGGAGCCAAGGCAGTGGCATAGCATTCTTTTGCAATCTTTTGGCTGCTCCGGAAAACTTTAACCTGTCCCTGAACAGCATACTTTAAGCACTGGTGGACTGTTGAAGCCACTGCATGCATCCTACAGAGCCAAGATCTCCCCAGAATAGCATTATAGCAAGTGGGACAATCCACCACGATGAAGAGTATTCTAACCATTTTCTTGAAAGGGCCCCTGCCCAATAAAACTTCTTCTTCAAATTCTCCGATCACATCGGCTGAGCTGCCCGTGAAGCCCACGATTGACCTGTCCGACTTTTGAATCACAGCTGGATTTTTCATTTTCTTATAAGTGGTTAGGAATAGGATATTGGCTGAGCTTCCAGTATCCACCAGGATTCGCCTTATATCATTGCCTCCTATAGATGCTCCTATGACAACAGCATCCTCATGAGGGCCAGAAATGTCTCTCAAATCATCCTCATCAAAGACAATGAAGGGGAATGAGTTTGGTGACTGATAAGATGTCATGCCTCTTTCTAGGTGGGAGGCCAAATTATGAACATGCCTCTTTCTTGAAAAAGTAGTAGGAGCTGTCATAGTGTCCCCTCCGAAAATTGTAAGTGACTCAAAGAATTTAATGAGCCCGGAGACCGACCTAGAACATTCCTCTATAGCACCCACCCTGTTTCGAGTTGGATCAGGATCCAAGTACTCAGAATCCACATCAAACCTTTCAACTATGACCATGGCCCCCTCTGGGGCAGCATTACTTGGACCAACCCGGTGAGTGTTGTCAAGCATGTTGCCTCCTCTTCTTTTAACGTATGCTCCCAACTTCCCCTTTCAATCAGGTTTTGAACTTCTTGCTTCAACGCTATGCAATCATCAGTGGTATGGCCAATATCATTGTGATATTGGCAAAAGGAGTTGTTACGATGCTCTCTGGGAGACTGCAAGGTTGCTGGTCTCCGGTAATGTACCTCATCTTTTGTTTTATCAAAAATGGTGGCCACACTTTCTTTGAGCTCTGCGAACCACTCCGGTTGGACCCATGGCCCTCTTTTGTTTCTGGATTGTTAACTTTGAGCAGGAGCAGCTGGCTGAGACTGAGCTTTTGCCCTACCATGCCCCTGTCCGGTTTCTCTTGCTTTGTTCCCGGACTGGTTTTGATTTGGAGTTGGTGCCACCGGGGTGGATCTCACCTGTCTGTGCACCCTGGTTTTCTTTGTTTCATCAACGTTTATTTGCTTGCCAACTTGATTTAGCAATCCTCTCCAGGTCATAGCCTTCTTTCTGGTCACCAAATCAGCCAGATTTCCTGGGTTCAAACCTTGCCTTAGGGATGCTATTGCCACTTGTTCGAAGCAATCAGCCAACCCATTCTTTGTGTTCACAAAACGACTTATGTACTCTTTCAAGGACTCATTTGGCTCCTGGGCACAATGGATTATTGTGTCTCCATTTCCCTTTAGCTCCTTACTCCCTACAAAATGCCTTCGAAAGGCCACCCAAAACGTATCAAAGTCTTTAATACAACCCTGAGGCAGGCTGTTGTACCATTTTAGAGCACTCCCCGTGAATGATTGGGAGAATGCCCTACAAAGTAGTTTATCATCGTCATCAAAGTTCATCATGAAGTTCTTGAATTGCTCCAGATGATTGTCCGGATCAGTACTGCCATCGTACTTCTCCATTTTAGTGCTGTCAAACCTCTTGGGGAGGTTTCCGGACAGGATTTTAGAAGACAGTGGAGACTGCCTCCAATTCCTTCCACGACTGAACACATTATCCTCATTGGGAGTTGCAAAGATACCTGGCTCATCGTGGAAAGCAAAAGGATCCATCAGCATCTTGTCTGTATACCTCCGGTGGTGAGATGACCCCTTTCCAATATGCCTTTTCATTCTTCCATGGTGGTCTCTTTTTCTTGAATATTTCTTCACTTGCTTTTGCTTTTTCCTGGTTCGACCCTCATCGCTGCTAGAGGACAAGGATTTTTCATTTCCCTCGCTGTCCGAAGAGCTACCTGAAGATTCTGAGCTCGAGTCAGAATTCTCCACAGGCTTGGACCGGTGAGACTTTTTAGAACTGGCATGTGTCTTTTTGGTGCTCACATGAGTTTTCGAAGCCTCAGGCTCTCTAGGGTTGTCGGTATGATGAGCAACTGATGCTTTGGATTTTTCTTTCACGCCTATCTTGGCATTTTCAGCCCTCAGAGCTTCTATTTCAGCCTTCAGCCTGTCACGCTCTTCGATAGTGTACTCACCATTCTCTCCCACCACTTCGAGCAAAGCTGGTGGCACTTCTGGATTGTCCGGATTCATTCGGACAGAGTTTTTTAGCTGGTTTTGAATGCTTGATTCAGGCACCGTCGCCTCCCACTGTGGTCGCCAATTTGGTGAGGATAATAACCGCCTGAGGGTAGGCTAGTAATTTCAAGTGGAGTTTTAAAGTGGTGTATGGGTGTTTAACGGTGGTGTGTGGGTGTTTAACGGTGGTGTGTGGGTGTTTAACGGTTAGAGTAGAGAGTAGAGAGATAATTAAGCAGCTTGGTAGCTGTTAATTCTCATTACCCATAGTTAATGCGGGTGGTTGGGTATTTATAGTGTAATGTTTGGGCCCTTATGGGCTTTCAGGTCATGTTTAATGGACCCGGGTCATGTTCAAAGACCCATGAGCTCTTAAGTTGGAGAGCAAGTAGCTTAGTCAAGAAGTGTTTAGGTTTTTAGTACTTTTGTCATAGTTCGAACTGCCTTAAGTTCATAGTGTTCACAGAAACCTGTCCGGTCCAAGTGACCTGTTCGATCCCTGTCCCTGTAACCTGTCCGGTTTTCGGAGAGACTTGACCGATGTGCCCTTGTTCGGGGAGCATGCTGAATTCGGACTCATCAAATAATACAAACTATAACACGAATAAAGTTTTCTACTTTTTACCATCCATTGTTTATATCTTAGTTTCCAACCATAAAATAAATAACCAAGTTATTTATATTATATTCTTATAAACCTAGAAAACAATAAGCCTATCGACACCGCACAACCGATTAATTCATGAAACCAACGATATTTTTAAGCAACAAATAACAAGTCGAAAAGAGTCTAAGTGCATACCAAGCATGCATTAGATTTCATTTCTAGTACTAATTGCATACCAAGTAAGATAGAGTCTAACAAACTGCGTACGATATTTTTTTCATAAATTGATATATTAATCAAGTACCATCCTCTAGTAGTAACTGAAAACGAATCATGTGTGCTTCTCTATTTCTAGTAGTAAGTAAATGTCAAACACGAAACATGCTTTCGTATATTAAACAAATAATAATTAGAATCATTCTATTTCAAAGAGGTAAAAATTATATTGCTTTTCTCCAAGTTGTTGTAGGTAATCCTCCAGTTCAGTTTGGTATAAAATAAAAAATAGACACATATGCATCCCATCGAGCAACACACAACAATCATTATGTATAACTCGCACGTATAATTGAACGAACGGAAATAAAATGATGCCATATACAAATGCCAAGAAGAGTGATACACCCACCAATAGTAATAGTCATCTACATGTAGGATTCTCCGAGATTATGATATAAATATACCAACACCATAGTAGCCCAAGCGTAAATCATAACCTTCCCGGAACACATACTAATAATTAACGGATGTGTCTTCTTATCATCAAATAGACTACACCTAGACATATGAATAATATAATCATGTGCATCCTAGTAGGCCATCCGAACGTGTCGTCATTCCATAATCTATATATATATATATATATATATATATATATATATATATATATATATATATATATATATATATATATATATATAAACCTACTTAAAAATACTAACTTCTAAAAGATAAGTTATTTTTAAAACAATAATATAAAAACATGCAATACGAGTGATTACGGGGTTGCAACCTCTTATGATGGTTGACATTAGTAGCATGTGAGGATGACTAGAATTTCATCTGTATCTTTTTTGTTGTGGTTTAGATCAGACATTGTTGAATAAGTTGAAGAGTTTACTAATGACAATGGCACTGGGTATTCAATGATGAATTCTTCTCAACTGGGAGAGAATGATGTATTCCACTATTTGAATTTAACTATTTAAATTTTCTTTATATATTTTTTAATTTAATTTAGATGTATATTTAAATTGATAAATCAAATTTGATTGTATTCATATTTGATTGGATTTTTGTTTTTAATATCTTGATTTTATTGATGATATTTTTTAGGGTTATAAATGTATCATATATAAAGCATCTCGTACCCTAATGTAAATTAGTTGTTTTCTAGATTATAAAAATTTAGACTTTGTGTCTAAGAGAAGCATGTGTTCTTAAAGCACTATATACGCAATTATATACATGAGACATGATTTTTCCTACTTATTAGTATTTTAAGTGAATTCATGTCAAATCGGGGAAACCTAATTGGAAAATCTCAAATGGATCATGAGACATGAAGGATTTGACTCAAATTGGGTTGTGTTATAATCAGAAGTAGAAGGGTGATGAGATGCAAAGGGTATATGTTAACTCTGATTATGCATGTTGTAGTGACACAAAGAAGTTAAGTTCGGGTTTTTTGTTAATTGTGTTTCGAGGAATGGTTAGTTATAAATCGTGTATTCAAAGGTTCGTTGCATTTTCATCTACTAAAGCCGAATACATCGTTGCTAATAAAGGAACGAAAGAAACCATGTAGCTGAAAAGATTAGTGACACTAATGGTATAAAACAAATCACGTAGATAAACTTCATCTTAGTTGTGGTAGAAAGAGAAAAAGTGAGAGTGACAAAGATTGCAAGTGTTAAAAATCATTTAGATGCTCCGATTAAATTTTTATTGTTTCAAAGTTTATAATAGGCATGGGCATTTTAACCGGAACCAAAAGAACCGAACCGAACGGAACCGAAAGAACCGAACCGAAGTAGATTTGGTTCTTTCATAATACCCGAATGGTTCCAGCTTTCAGTTACCCACGGTTCTCGGAACCGAACCGAAGAACCGTGGGTACCCGTTAGGAACCGAACCTATGTATTAACCCTTAATTCTGAATTGTTTTGAAAATATATATTCTTTTTCAAAGTTAGATTCCCTTAAATTTGTCTTTTATCATTGATCTCTAATTATGTTCTCTTTAATAAATGATAACATACTTTATTCAACTTTGATTGTATTCATATTTGATTGGATTTTTGTTTTTAATATCTTGATTTTATTGATGATATTTTTTAGGGTTATAAATGTATCATATATAAAGCATCTCGTACCCTAATGTAAATTAGTTGTTTTCTAGATTATAAAAATTTAGACTTTGTGTCTAAGAGAAGCATGTGTTCTTAAAGCACTATATACGCAATTATATACATGAGACATGATTTTTCCTACTTATTAGTATTTTAAGTGAATTCATGTCAAATCGGGGAAACCTAATTGGAAAATCTCAAATGGATCATGAGACATGAAGGATTTGACTCAAATTGGGTTGTGTTATAATCAGAAGTAGAAGGGTGATGAGATGCAAAGGGTATATGTTAACTCTGATTATGCATGTTGTAGTGACACAAAGAAGTTAAGTTCGGGTTTTTTGTTAATTGTGTTTCGAGGAATGGTTAGTTATAAATCGTGTATTCAAAGGTTCGTTGCATTTTCATCTACTAAAGCCGAATACATCGTTGCTAATAAAGGAACGAAAGAAACCATGTAGCTGAAAAGATTAGTGACACTAATGGTATAAAACAAATCACGTAGATAAACTTCATCTTAGTTGTGGTAGAAAGAGAAAAAGTGAGAGTGACAAAGATTGCAAGTGTTAAAAATCATTTAGATGCTCCGATTAAATTTTTATTGTTTCAAAGTTTATAATAGGCATGGGCATTTTAACCGGAACCAAAAGAACCGAACCGAACGGAACCGAAAGAACCGAACCGAAGTAGATTTGGTTCTTTCATAATACCCGAATGGTTCCAGCTTTCAGTTACCCACGGTTCTCGGAACCGAACCGAAGAACCGTGGGTACCCGTTAGGAACCGAACCTATGTATTAACCCTTAATTCTGAATTGTTTTGAAAATATATATTCTTTTTCAAAGTTAGATTCCCTTAAATTTGTCTTTTATCATTGATCTCTAATTATGTTCTCTTTAATAAATGATAACATACTTTATTCAAAGTGGCGACATATTTACAAACTATTATGCGTATAATATCAACCTTTATATAATTTAATAAACTTGATATCATTCTCCATTTTTTTTATATTACTAATATTATGCTTTAGTATATTAATTTTGAATATTTCTTATATTTTTTCTGACAATCTAACATAGTTTTATTGTCTTAAAGTGTAAAAAGAGTTTTATATATGTTGATATTGCAAAGAAATTAAAGTATCCAAAACTACCCGATTGGAATTGAGTTAAGTACCCATACCAAACCGAATTAAGAAGAACCGAACCGAACCGAACCGAAATTTATTCGGTTCCTAAATGGGTACTAGTTTTGAAGAAGCGAAAGAACCGAGAACCGAAAGAACCGAACCGAACCGAACCGAAGAACCAAATGCCCATGCCTAGTTTATAAATTGCATGAGGTTTGTGCAAGTCTCAAATACATGTTAACTGGATATCTCTAAAGAGTATTTGGAGCACCGTGATAATGAATACAATAATTATTATAAGCCAAAATGAGATATGTTATATGTAGGTTAAAAAGTGATTGTTGCAACTCAGCCAAACTTGCAAAAAGTAAATCATATATTGACATCAAACTAACTTTCAAATCTTATAGTTTAAGTCATGTGATATTGGCTAATGTGATATGAACGAATATTATAACTGCTACACAAGTTTATTTTGTTTGAATGAATAACGATTTGAATTGTTCTAACCCCATTAATATAAAATGTTTGAATTATAAGAAGTTTTAAATACGAATATTTGTTAATAAAAGCTACGAAAATACACTACCAGATTTTATACTCAAAATTGTGTAAAAATGTAAAATTATATTTGAATTGTGTAAAAATGTAAAATTATATTTGGAGATAATGATTGGAAAGTTCTAATATTTTATAAAATAGTCAAATATTTTTAAACCAAAATTTATGTTTAGTTATGTAAATGGTTAAATAATTAAAAATTATATATATATATATAATATAATATAATATAGTATAATATAATATTAATGAAGCTAGAAAATGTATTAAAATTAAAATTTGAAAAGAAAAAAAGACTAAAAATAATTAGAAAATTTAAAAAGAGAAGACTAAAAATAATTAGAATTTGAACTCTCCGCGTGTGACCGCGTTATTTTTTTAAGAAGTCGTTTCGATCGTCTTTTATTTGAAAACCATTATAAAATGCTTTATGGCCCCTTCTTCTTAAAAGCCAAGAAATTCTAGTCCACAATTTCTCTCTCATTTTCTCAGGTCTCAAGATGGCTACTGAACGCTACTCCGATATGCTTGAGGACTATGATCTGAACTTCGGCCGAGGCTGTCTGGGTCGTCGTGAATCAATAGGAGATAATTTCTCGATTATCTCCTATCAAAAGGTAATGAAAGATCTCCATTTTCATTCCAATTCTGATTGGGGCTCTTTTACTTCTCCTCCTGACGTTGGTCGAGACTGTCTAGGAGATAATTTCTCGATTATCTCCTGTCAAAAGGTGAAGAAAGATCTCCAATTTCATTCCAAATCGGATTGTGGTTCTTTTACTTCTCCTCCTAATGAAGTAAATTTATCTATCCATTCCACTGCAGATAGTAAGATTTCTTCAATCCATTCTGAGTCCAAAATCGACGGTGGTAGTTTTGTTCGGCTAGAGACAACTTACAGATCTTTGAATGTCGATTGTGGTAACCCTAATCTTGATCTAGATCTTCGTATTGGTCCAGTATTATTGTCTGATTGTGGTCACCGTAATCTTCACCTGGATCTTAATATTCCGTTCCAAGCTTGTGATGAAGAATTCTAAGGGCGCTGAAGATAACAAGTTTGGTTCAAAGTAGTAATAGTATACTGCAGATGATTAACCCTAGTTTTAGTGTTAGTTTTAGATTGAGTGTCTCTTAAGGCAATGCTTGTTGCCTGGGGGTTCTTTTTCTAGTCAGAAACTGTTTATATGTTTGAGTTTGAGTGTCTACAGGTTATAGTTAAGGCAATGCTTGTTGCCTGCGGCTCCATGGATATGCTTTTAGACAATTCCATTTGAGTTTGATCTTAGTTTTAGTTTGATTCTGAGTTCGAGCTCGAGCTCGGTTTTGATTTTTTTTACTAGTTAGTATGTTTCACAAAAATAGATTTTGTACCTCTCGGCTTTTGGCATTATAATAATAAAATCATTTCCAATAATCCAATCTTCTCTCTATGTTCCTCGTGTTATTCTTTATTATTTGAGAAAACAATAAACTCAATTTCTATAGTGAAGCAAGTCTACGCATGTTATGTTACCACTTGTATTATCCACTTCTCAACTATGAAATCAAATTACTTGAGGTTTTCTCTACTAAAAGCCAGTTACATCTGCATCATTTAAAAAACGGATCAAACTGTAGAATTGTGTTTATGTTCAAAATTTAGATACGTTATAACATGTAATTTTATTTGGAAAAAACAAATCATGTTGATTTCCTCACCAAACATGTTGCTTGCCTAGATTACATAATTCAGTGTTGGTACAGCAGTGGAAAGACTTGTTTAACTTGCAATATGTAGCGGATGTTCTGCTGCTGTTGGCATGATTGATTGAAGGAAGCAACAGAGTGAATTGCGAGGAGAACTGGTAAGGTGATTTGGTAGGTTGTCAAGCTTGTCGAAGGAGTTTGGGTAGTTAGCGAAGCGTCGTAAGCTTCAGCCGGGATGTTTAGAGACTTTATTTTGATTAAGTGTGGGTAAATGGCATTTGGCGCCATGATTGGACAGCAGACCAATCATGATTAAAGATGCAGAAGATAGAGGCTTGATTACTCCAGGAAAGTTATGTTGTAAATTTTTTTTATCAATCTTTAATCATATCAGTCCTAGTCAGTGTTTTATTTATTAATTTACTTGTTTTGTACTTTTGACTGAAGTCCACCATAGTGGAGTCTACAAGTGGTAATACCAGGATTGGAATTGCAGGCATGGCGTCAAGAGATTACAAAGTTATCTTGCGATGCCAGCATCAGTGAGTTTGGAAAGACGGATCGTGCTACTCGCTCTTGGAGCTGAATTGCATCTCACTGATCCAACAAAGGGATTTACTGGGATTTTAGAGAGAGCCGAGAAGAGATTAAAAGAAAATCCTAATGGTCATATCCTCAGGCAAATAGAAAATCATGCCAATCCTAAGGTATAACTTGATTTATTAGTAATTTTGTACTATGTGTAGGTGACTCACCAATCCTTTTGTTTTGGTAGATACATTATGAGACCACAGGCCCGCAAATATGGAGGGACACGGAAGGGAAACGGAAAGGAAAGTAGATATATTTGTGGCAGCTGTAGGGACAGGTGGTACAGTTACGGGTACCGGGAGGTATCTAAAGGAGGAAAATCCAAACACTAAGGTTGTTTCCACTTGGTATTAAACATTTTTTATGTAACATGTTTTTTCGTCACGTGTAGGTTTATGGAGTTGAACCAGTGAAAAGTACAGTCTTGAACGGTGGATTGCCTGGTGAGACAAAAAGTCATTGTTTGAATTACAAGTTTTTGAGTTCTCTGACTTGGCAAACTTATGTGGCTGGTATGTGGAAGGCAAGCATCTAATCCAAGGAATTGGAGGTGGTTTCATCCCTCCTCTTTTGGGCTTTGATCTGCTGGAGGAAGCTGTTACCGAAAGTAAAATTGCTTTACTTGCTCTCCAAGAAAAGTGTTTTGTTGTTCATTACATCTCTTGATCATGTTTTGTCTTACATATCAGGTGACGAGCGAGGAAGCCACTGAAACTGCAAAGCGCCTTGCATTACAAGAAGGCTTGCTAGTATGATAGTTAATGACTAATTATTTCGCATCTATACGTCTGGTCCCTTGTCTTTAAAAGGTGATATGTTTCTCAGGTTGGCCTATCATCTGGTGCTGCAGCTGCCACTGCGATCAAAGTAGGGAAAAGACCAGCAAATGCAGGCAAACTCATTGTGGTCCCTTGTCTCAAACATCGGTGCTTAAAAATATTTTGTACGCAGGTCATATTTCCCAGCGGCGGACAGCGGTATCTTTCGACTGTAATGTTTGATTCGATAAGACATGAGGCAGAAAACATGACCTTTGAATAAATTCGACAAGTTTTGGATACACGTATATATAGAACGCTGGTTATTATTTATAAGCAAATATCGGTATAGAATATAGATGGTAATGTCAGTAATCATAGTTATCAGTTGCTTTATCAACTCATAACTATTTCAACTGATTTTTCAAACAATTGGAGAAAACTCTCTCTGAATAATTTTCCATATAGTAACATGTATGAATGAACTTCTGTTTATAAGCTTCACTCCATCTTATGGAAACTTTTGGGATTCAAACCGAAATCAAGAAGGCAAACTAATACTAGAAATGATATGCTGTGATGAGCCATGTTTCGCGTCAATTATGTTCGCCAAAATCACTGCAAACTTAGGATTGATTGGTATAGTTAATCACACAGCTCATATTTTCTACTTGATGCCTGATTGAATCAAATATCACGGTGGACAAGTAACGTTCTCCTCTACTTGGTAGAATTACCTGCATCAAAGAAACAGATACATTAGTACTACTTCAAAATAAACATATTTCCTTTAATTTTGTTAGTTTTGTTCATCAATGCCTTTGGTAAGCTTACCACAAAAACCTGCACAGATACATGATCGTACCATATTGCATCTCGTCCCACAAGCCTTCTCTTCATGCAAGTATCTTAGCCATTTCTATTGCTTCCTGGCCAGCTGTAATAGTTGGATTACTGTAATAACTCCATCACTTTTTAAATATTTGTAGCCGATAATACAAATCCAACTATTTAATGTTGGAATATATTTATTTAATATATTTATCGACTAACAATAATTTGGAGATGCTAAATAAACATATTCGTTACTGTCTTAAAGAAGTCCAAATTGAAAGTAATCGAGTTAATTATCTAATTAATTAAATTAGATCTATGGATGAAAAGGCGTTATGGGTTCAAGTGCGATAACCGGGTTGAATTTGGACAATATGATGAAGAGGGCCCAAATCTCAACACTTAAGCTTAAATTAATAAATCAGAAATATAAATTGAATTATCAATTTATCGGGTTATGGTCCCTGACACAAGGAAGTAATAAATGATGGATTTTACAATGTTGGGCTTCACATTGCAAAGTCTATAAATAAGAGACGAAGTTTAGGAATTTCATCATCCTAAACCCTAATCAGAAATACGACTGCTTACTTCAGTCTGAAACCTTTCCTTTCTTCGCTAATTTGATTCCGTAGGTTTCTCAATTTCATAAACGGAATCACTGAAGAATGCAAAGGAACAAAAGAGAATACTAGATGGAGAATCACTGAAGAATGCAAAGGAACAAAAGAGAATACTAGATGGAGAGCAGCAGACAAACTCGTAAGTGTTCTTGGTTTTCCGTTTATTCATTAGGTGAATCTACAAGAGTTTAATTATTTATCCGAGATTTCTTATATATTATTTGATCCGATTTCAAATAATATATAACATTTGGTCTCATAACCAAGTTAACCTTCTTTTTTTGGATTCGGTAGAATAATCGAATTATGTATTGATAGATAAAAATGCATGTTTTTCTTCTTCGTAAAGAATTCATGTCATGTGTGGATTGAACTGGTTAGGACATGAATTTAGGAATTGTATGAAAAGCATGTTATGTGATTTTTTCGTATTGAAAAAAATGTTTTATTATGAGTAAATTGCAATTTTGATAGTTTGGAGATTTGTTTCCTCGGTTAAATTATGGTTTATTGATGTTTGGAATTTTTTCTCCTGAAATTAGCATCAAATCAACCCTAATATAACGAATAAAACCTGAACTATTGGGACAGTGGCTCATCGACGGCTTAACCCGTGATGTTAACGCTGAACGAAATCTGTTCAACGGTGCTCATCATGGCTAGCGAATTGTGGACGCTATGATGATCAATGTAACCTGCGAGGATTCGCAAAAAAGGATGCTGCAACAACAACTTTTATGTCGCAACAGACTAGGCGCAACGGAATCATAGTGGACACTGCCCAGGTTGCTGTTGCAAATTGCAGAATGACAAGTATGTTGTTTCAAATTGCAAACAGGTACTGCAAAATTGCAGCAACCTACTGCAAAATTGCAACAGATAACCTGCTGTAATTTGCAGTAGGTACCGCAAAATTGCAGTAGACAGTCTGTTGCACTGCACCAAGCAGGTAAGTTGATGTATGTGCAGACTGCTGCTAAAAATAATAATTTTAATTTAAAAAAAATATTATATGATTTATTTATCAAATACGGTGTGTTTGGTTTGTATGTTTATTTGAGAAGTAAATTGTATGTGCGTGAATGATTAAAGGACGATACATGAATAATGTTTCATAGATCGGTATGTGAAACTAAGAAATTAATTTAATCGACCATCTGGAAGGTTAAAATTAATTTTTTTTATGGATCCTAGGCTTCGAAAGGTTCAGGGATTAATTTAAAGTCATATATTACCGGTTCTTCGGAAGGTTCACGTTTGAGTTTAAATTAATCATGAACGAGAGAAAATTACTGAAAATGGTCCTAGTGTTGATTTTAATTTTAAGTAGATGAAATCGGCCCTCCGGAAGGTCTCATTGGTACTTAGAAAATTTAAATAATGATCATGTTATTTTTTCTCAAACTCATAAAATTGCATGTTAGTATGATTTGCCCTCCGATATTTATTATCAATGAATTTTATGTTTTACATGTATTTGTCATGTTCATGCATATGTTTTTAGTAATACATCAAGATGTTAAATGTGCTTTGTGTTGTTTGTTCTTATTATAGTATCCAATGGTTACAATTTATTGGGGAACCGTCCACCCATGTTGGATTATTCAGACTTCTAATTGTGGAAGGAAGATATGTTGCTGTTGTATTTGTAAATGATTACGACTATGCATTGTCAACTATCAAATCATCCCCCTTAGTCCGGAAAGTACACCGGATGAAACTAAGGTTGATGAAAGGTGGGAGAGGTCAAATAAGTTATGCATGGTGCTCTTGTTACATGGGGTACCAGTAGAATTGTGTGGGGTTATCCCTAAAGGTGTTACCACTACCTCGGTCTTTCTTACGGAGGTTGAGAAAGCCTTTGCCAAAAATGAGAAGATAGAGATGCAGCGTTTGCTCATCGAGCTAGCTACCAAAAAGTATAATGGAAAAGGTAAAATCCGGTAGCACATTTTAGGAATGTCGATGATTTGCCAAAAGTTAAAGGCAATCGACTTAAACTTACCTGAGGAATGCATAGTGGGATTCACATTTCATTCGATGTCAGACCGGTTTAAGTATTTACAGTCCACCTATAACTGAATTTATATTCTTTAAATGTCTTTCTTTAATACTTATTTAATTTTAATTTAGAAATATATTTTAGATCTGGCATTTCAAGCCGAAATGTTTCAAAACCCGCACATACTGTCAGGCCTTGATAGGGTACTAAGATAACCGTTTATGTTTAATTACATTTTCTCTTTGTGGTTATAAAGATACAAAATGTTGTGACGTAGTTATCGTGATAGTTTTCCACCTAGTTTTAAGACGTCCATGCGATTTAGGAGGAATTGAATTTATGATGGTAAAACGAACCGATAGAGTTTTAATGATGGAGGGTCACAAAATTACATTGGTGTCATCTAGAAACGTATCTTCAAAACCACCAGTATCCATTAAAGAGCTTTGTGTTCATACAACACCAGTTACCGATCTTAGCTTTGACGTTAAGGGCGTATCTGAACACGTATTTTACAAACCATTATACGATGAATGTGATGATGAGGTTGAAGAGAAAAACGTCAACGTTCAAAAATTAAAAACATAAAAAAAAAAAATTGAAACCAAAATTTTGATCAACCATGGATAAAAATCATACCCCTACAATTAAATTGGTGAATATTAATCATATCCTTCCCATTATGGAGTATAATTTAAAATCTAGACCAAAGAAAATTAATATCCCAAAAAGGAAAAATATTTAGGGTATACTAAATTAACCACCTGAATTCAACAAGTTGATTTGAAAATAGTTGGGATAAGAAAGAGAAGAACACGGACATTGGATGATGGTTGCAGTGGGGAAAAGATCAATAAGTTGGAGGATAAATTTGAACATGATGCATCAAAGATCGATTCGTGTATAATGGAGTTTGAGATTACAAAAGTTGTAATACCAAAGCTAGAAGAATAAATACTATAAAACAATTTGAACATACAGATAGTTTGATTTTATTACTTGGAAAAATGAAACAAACAAGTTCAATACTTATAGAAAATTATGATTCCCACTACCCCCACTAACATCATTTAGTAATTGGGAACTTTCAAACTTCTAGTATTAATTCTCACTACTTCACTAACATCATTTAATAGTTTGGAACTATTTGGGAGCTGTATGCTTCTTTGGGAACTGATTGGGATTTGTCTGCTTCTTTGGAAACTATTTGAGAATTGTCTGTCTCGTTCTTCTAACTGTAAATACAAGAGTAAATAGTGCACTAAATTATGACACTCCCCCTAAGTGCATTCTTTCGATCAACTAGACCGAGAGCTCCTCTGAATTCTTCGAACTTCGATTTGGGAAAAGCCTTAGTAAGGTCATCAACAACCTGCTCATTTGTTCGTATAGATTTCAACTCAATTTATTGATTAAGTACTTTATCTCGAATAAAATGATAGCGAGTATCAATGTGTTTTGTGCGAGCATGAAGCACAGGATTTCCAACAAGTTTAATAGCACTTTCATTGTCACAAAAGATAGAAGCAGGAAGGTGTAACACCTAATTAACATCTCCAAGAAGTCTTGTAAGCCAAATACACTCTCGAGAAGCTAATGTGGCTGCAACATATTCAGCTTCAGCAGTTGATAATGCCACTATGTCTTGCTTCTTGTTCCACCAAGAGATAGTTGTTGAACCAGTATTGTAACAGTAGCCAGAAGTGGACCGTCTGTCGTTCACATTGCTTTCCCAATCAGCATCAACAAATCCACATAAACAGAACTTTATATTCTTTTGATAAATCAACCCATATTCTAAAGTTCCTTTAACATATCGAAGAATTCGTTTTGCAGAAGCCATATGACCAACACATGGTTGATTCATAAATTGAGATACTATTTCAATAGAAAAAGTAATGTCCAGACGAGCTACTGTTAAGTATAGAAGACATCCCATAAGTTTGCGATACTCAGTCACATCATCTAATAACTCACCTTCATTCTTGTTTAATTTTAGACCTGGATCCATTGGAGTGGTTGTATAGTTTGCATTTTCCATACAAAATCGTGCTAAATTCTTAGTAGCATAACTTCTTTGTGACAGAAAATAGCCACCTGCTTCTTCAACTTCTAAACGAAGGAAACAATGAGCTTTCCGCAAGTTTTTCATCTCAAAACGAGTAGATAAATCCTTTTTATCCGTTTGATTTCACTTGAATTATTTCTAGTGATAATCATATCATCAACGTAAATAAGAATCTTAGTATTTAAAATTCCAGCAGTTTTCACAAACAGGCTTAGATCTGAATCGGAAGGATAATAACCACAAAATTATAAGTATTCAGCAATCTTACCATACCAGGCATGAGGTGTTTGTTTGAGGTCGTAAAGTGCTTTCTTAAGTTTGCTTATGTAATCTGGAAATTCTTCTAATATATATATATATATATATATATATATATATATATATATATATATATATCCCGATCCAATTCTCCGTAAAGGAAAGCATTCTTTACATCGAATTTCCAAAGGGTCCAATCTTTGTTTGTTGCCATGGAAATAATAGTACGAATTGTTACCATCTTTGCAACTGTGCTGAAAGTTTCTTCATAATCAAAACCATGTTGTTGAGAGAAACCACGAGCAACTAGACGAGCTTTCTGTCTTCGGGACCAGTAGTTGGGTAAAACTTAGAAACCTCGTCAAAAAAAACATCACGAGAAGTCACAATCTTCTTACTGATAAGATCCATACATCTCCATCTTTTGGTGTTCACGTCATAACCAACAAACACACACTTCCTTGCTTTCGGATCAAGCTTAGTTTGATTTTGCTTAGGTATATGAACATAGCAAAGAGACCCAAAAACTCTAAAGTAACTCACATTAGATTTGATAGTATATAGTAGTTCAAAAGGAGATTTTGATGCACCTGGCCATGGAGGCAATCAGTTTCTCACATGACAAGCACACTGCATTGCTGTTGCCTACAGCTCTCGAGGAAGGTTCTTATCGTGCAGCGAAGATAAAGTCATTGTTGTAAGATGTGATAACTTATGCTCGGCAACTCCATTATGTTGTGGGGTATTCAGACATGTTAGTCGTCGATGAATACCATGTTTGTGACATAATTCCGAAAATCCGCGTGAGTGGAATTCACCCCTATTATCGGTTTGCAAACACTTCAGAACGAAACTGAATTGTTTCTCTACCATTTGTTGAAATGAACAAAGTGTGTGAAAGCTTCACCTTTGTTTTTCAAGAGATACACCCAACTATAGCGAGAGAAATCATCAACAATAACCATCATATAACGGAAACCACTAAAACCTGATGTTCTTGTAGGACCCATGAGATCAGAATGTACAACCGCAAACATCGACGATGCACGGTTCAAAGATTTCTAATAAGGGAGTCGATGTGACTTACCATATTGACAGCCAACACAAATGACATCCTGATGTATTGATTTGAAGAAGGGAACTCCTTCAAGTAATCTTTTAGTTGATATTTGCTGCAACAATTGATTACCAACATGTCTAAGTCGAACATGCCAAAGTGAAATGGTTGTATTTTGAATTGTCTTCTCTACATACGCCTCACTTGCAGATAAAACATATAAAGAGTTTGCCTTTATTCCGGGGAATAAGACATTAGCATCCACATTTTTATAATCACCAAGAATATGAACATTATTTGGTCCGAATAAAACATACTTACCAGAATTAGTGATTTGGGAAACATAAGCAATGTTCTTCTTTAAACCCGATACTTGGTGTACGTTTTCAAGTGTAAGACTTTCATCATCTGAATTGGTAGCCTTCATACTGAAATCATCTTCTTTCACTACTGGATGTAACTAGTTGTCCGCTGTCACAATTACTCGTTTGCTCAAATGAGGACGAATATCAGAAAGTATAAAAGCATTATCGGTAGCATGATGTGAGAAACCCGAATCAACGATCCACTCATTCTTGTAGTCAATACAGCTAGTATTAACCTATGATTTCTTTTCGGATCGATGTGTAAAAGAAGGCATATTGTCCGGTTGATTAATAACCTCAATTGAGAGACAATTTTCCCACTGTAGCTCATTATGTTCATCATCATGTGCAACATTTGCATATGATTTGATGATTTTCGAATAACAGTTTGGTTTAATGTGGTCTGGTTTGCCGTATTTCTTACAAACAAGCTTTGCACGACAATCCGACTTCATGTGTCCAGTCATTCCACACCTGAAACATGTCAGTTTAAAGGGGTTTGCTGACTCCCCCTCAATCATATTCTGCTTACCACCATTTTGATAATGACTTTGTATGTTTTTCCACCTTGATCTGTCTTTAGTAAATAATATATCTTCAACATCAGCAGGATAATTACCAAGCATTTGTTTAACCAATGGTTCCTGGTTAGAGAGTAGGTTCTTTAACTCAACGATTGATAGCTCGTTAACACATCCTTGTATTGATGATATAAACGGTATGAAGTCAGATCGTAATCCACGAATCAAATAACATCTTAGCCTTGCATCACTAATAGGTTCATCACTATCCTTAACCTTAAGAAAGTAATCAGAGATTGACATATTACCTTGGATTAAAGAAGCAAGCTCATTCTCAAGGTATTGAAGATGCATAGTATTTTTATGGGTAAATAACGTGTCAAGAGTATCTCAAATATCCTTTGGAGAATCCAATGCAAGAACATGATCAATAAATTCCTTACCGATCGAAGTTCTTAACGCGAATAAAGCCTTTCTGCACTTTACTTTCCATTTCCTCCTTAACTCAGCGTTTTCCGGAGTATCACTAGAAAGTATCTCGGTACCGGAAACAAGATCCCATAAATCTTGTTCTTGAAGGAAGACCCCATACGCAACCACCAAATATTGGTAATTGGTTCCAACAAGCTTCTTTGTAGACATAAAAGAAGCTGAATTTCCATTCATATTGACTTAAAAGTAATAACACTTGATCTAGAGAGACCTTGCTCTAATACCATGAAACAATTTGAATAGACAAATTGTTTGATTTTATTACTTGGAAAAATGAACCAACCATGTTCCATACTTATAGAAAAATATGATTTCTACTGCCCTGTCCGCTCACGTCATTTAGTAATTGGAGACTTTCAAACTTTTGGTATTAATTCTCACTCACGTCATTTAGTTGTCGATTATTTAGAAGCGGTCTGCTTCTTTGTGAACTAATTGGAAACGGGATGTTCCTTTTGCTTCTTGTAACAGTAAATACGGGAATAAAGAGCGCAAAAGAGAAGGTTCTATAAGAAAGTAAAAGAGAAATTTAAAGATGAAACTTAGGGGAATAGGTCTGAGCTGGCGAAAGTTCGTGTTGAACTAGAACCTTGGGAAACAAATCTTATCGTGCAAAAGGGAAATCTTGAAGTTGCATCCAGTCCGAGCAAGAATTTGCGTTAGAAGCATGAAGCTGCACGTTCGGATTTGACTGATTTTGAACGATATATATGGAAGATTGGTAACACAAAATGTCGATATTGATGATAAACTTCATCCCAAACTCCTAATGCTTCTTTTGATGATCCTCTGGAAAAGTAAATCAATTCTCTCGTACAACTGGTAAAGTTAAGTTTGCACTTAAGGTATTCGAGGAAATGCATGTCGAGAAAGTTCATGTTCTGTTATTGCTTGGTGTGATTCCTCTATCTCAGGATTATGAAACTACTAGTGCTAGTGTTGTTTTGAATGCTCACACTGAGTATGGTTGTGCTGCCGTTCTCAAGGAATACTACGGAGGATTTGGAGGTGCACATGTTATGATCATATGGGGTTACAACATTGTTGTTGACTTCCTTACAGAAGGACTTAACATTCGATTAAATTATGTAGTTACAGAGGTTTTGTGAAGTGACTCTTTCACAGATGGCAATCATCCTAGAGTCAAGGTTTGTGCTTCGAACGGTAGTGAGTTTCTTGGAGCTTCTGTTCTTATTACTCTACCACTTGGGTGATTGAAAGCATAAATAATAAAGTTTTCTCCACCCTTGGTTTTGAAGTTCTAAATAAAATAGTTTTGGGGTTTCTAGAAGTGTTTTGGGATGACAGTGTGGATTACTTTGGAGCTACTGCTGAGGAAACTGGCAAGAAGGGTCAGTGTTTTGGAGTGTCAGGAAAACAGTTTGGGCTCATGTTCTCATAGCCTTCTTAGGGAAATGGTATGCTTCTAGGAGGAATCTGATTGTCTAGGACCGGCTAATTCAGATCTATAATAATGTAATTGGCAGATAATATTTTATTTTCCTCGCATATTTTCCATGAGACAGAGAATTCTCATCTTCGGAAGCTTATCCAACACGAGTGGTGAATCTACTCCATTTTCTGATTTGTTGTTTCATAAGTCCCAGAGACCCGTGGACTTAAATTATAATAATGATACTTATTGCAAGTCTGTTTTATCATATAATTATTCAGTAATTGAATCGGCTATTGTCTTCAAGAAGAACACCAGAACACTGAATCTTAAGCGATTACTAGTGAAGTATCCAGCATTGGAAGAAGATAGAAAGGAAGAGTCAAAACAGCTTGCTATGCTTTGTAAAGCCCTATTGTTCATTTGAGCAGTCAGGCTATCAAAATTGAAAAAGTTTGCCTTAGGGACTTAGTTGATTGTATCTTTAATTGTTTTAGGTACACTAAAACAACTCATGATGAATGCCTCGAAGGAAAGCCTGCTTTTCATGCTGCCTCAATTAGAGGCAAAACAGATTTTCTTGATTATATCAACATTGAGATATTCAGTAACAGCATTGATGGTGGTCCCTCGGGCTTTCTTGGAGTGCAGGTTCAAGACAAGCCTAGAAAACTGTTCGCGTTCGATGATTCTACTACTGATACAACACAATCTATGGAAATTGCATCAACAGTGCCATATGCTCAAAAAGATAGTGGTGACAAGACAAGTGGCATGCACTTTGCTTATGGAGGAGCTGCCGTAATCAAAGCCTTTGTAGATTATCCAACCGTGGAGGCTCAAGTCGAGTTGTTCAAGAAGTTTATTGGAGATTGTAGATAATCTGGAATAAGAGTAATCGTAGTAATTGGAGATACTAAATCAACAGTAGAGGCTATTTATAGAGAAATCTGGTTGTTTTCAAGAGATGAGGATCTTACAGGTTTTAGTTTTACCGGTAAAGAGTTCATGGCTCTTCCAGCATCACAGCAAATTGAAGCTTTGTCAAGATCGGGAGGAAAAGTTTTTTCTAGAGCCGAACCAAAGCATAAGCAAGAAATTGTTATGGTGTTCAAGGAAATGGGAGAGATTGTTGCCATGACCGGAGATGGCATCAATGATGCACCTGCTTTGAAACTAACTGATATTGGAATTGCAATGGGTATCACCGAACTGAGGTTGCAAAAGAAGCTTCGGATATGGTTCTAGCAGCTGACATTACGATTGTTGCTGTTGTAGTTGAGGGACGTTCGATATACAATAATATGACAGCTTTCACTAGGTACGTGATATCGTCCAATATTAGAGAAGTAATATCAATTTTCTTGACAAC
This sequence comes from Limnanthes douglasii subsp. nivea, assembly GCA_036936605.1. Classification (NCBI taxonomy): domain Eukaryota; kingdom Viridiplantae; phylum Streptophyta; class Magnoliopsida; order Brassicales; family Limnanthaceae; genus Limnanthes; species Limnanthes douglasii. The sequence goes on along the minus strand of JAUPFV010000004.1, from coordinate 198,907,432 downwards.
CACACTTGGAATCCTGGAATGTACGATACTCGTGTAGCTACTGTGGGTTAATTTGGTGACTGATGGTCCTCCCGCTACTTCTCTTGGATTCAAACCTGCTGCTACTGATATTATACGAAAACCACCTTGGAAAAATGATGATCCATTATTAAGTGTATGGGTTCTAATCCGTTACTTGGTGATCGATTTTTATGTTGGAGTTGCAACGGCTGGTGTCTTCGTCTTATGGTATAACTCAGGCTTCTCTTCCTCGGAATAAATCTATCAACAGATGGAAACACACTTATCTTACTATCTCAGCCTCGCAACTGGGGATAATGATCCACTTGGAAAAACTTCACAGCATCACCATACACCGTTTCAGGTTGATGGACAATTAATTCTCAAACCGTGCGATTATTTCACCACTGATAAAGTTAAAGCAATGACACGTTCTCTCTTAGTACTGGTGTCAACCGAAATGTTCAATTTCTTGAATGCGTTGTTTGAAGATATCAGCTTGATTAATTGACAGATCAATTATTTGCACTTTTTTCGAATGAGTAATGAATTGAATTCAAAGGATGTAACCCACAAGGTAAAGTTAACTATATAAATATTTTTATATTTACTTTATTTTATTTTTAGGATTATATTTTAATTAGTGAATATATCTGGTTATGTTCGGATTTGATTTTGTTACATTTATTTGATTTTCTTATTTTGTATTATGGTTTTATAGGATTTCTATTTAAATAGAAATTATTTTAAAGAATAAAATCCGCACTTTAAGTATAAGAGAATCACGTGTTTTTTAAACCCTAAGGTTATTTTATTTTTGTTTCTTTTACTATTTTCCGTTCTATCAAACATCTACACAGCACAAGTCTATATCTGCACTCTCACGTACATATCATTCATAAGTACGTACCACATTTTTCTTTCTTAGCACTGCACTTTCCGCTGCTTCTACACCATAGACCTATGCATGTCTGACGTGTTTCGAATCATTTTGTCATGTATCACAAATCACTCAAATACAAAACAAAATAAAAAAAAATGAAAAAAGAACATAAGATTTTAATATGGTTCGACAAAATGTCTACGTTTAAAGGCGTCGTCAAAGAAAAAGGTTTCATTATAATAAAAAAAGATTACAGATTTTCAGATGTTCAATTGTCCATTCCATATCTTACAAATTAAAAAGTTTGAGTATTTATAATATTTAGTAGAACAAAAAAATATGTAAGGTTGGTTACAGTATTTATACCGACATCAACGTTGGCGGGAAATTGTAGTTAATGGGAGAATATAGATAACAATAACTCGTATATTGTAGAAACTCACAGATGGCGGAAACATTAAATGGACACCTAATAAGTCTCGTCTAATTGTTAGCAGCCAATAATAAATCACGCCTAAATAATCCGCCAATAATACGTCTAATCAAAATGTTATCCGTCAATTTCATTTCTCTATATAAAGGTTCACAGTGACATATTTTGAATGTACAACTCCATCTACTTAAATATGCCCTATAACGAAGTTCGTTCTTTTGTTCGCTATGAAACCCGTCAATTTCATTTCTCTATATAAAGGTTCCCAATGACATATTTTGAATGTACAACTCCAACTACTTATATATGACCTATAACGAAGTTCGTTCTTTTGTTTTCCTATGAAATGGAATGTGAGTGAAGACTTTTATCTTCTACAAGCCTTCAAGTATGCGAGGAGAACGAGAATATTAATGGATTTATTTATGAAGTGTTATGCGCCATGTACTACATGTATGGGCGTCAAGGAACAAATCTCATGTCGTGTTTATGTAGTCGTGAAGAAGTATCTACTAGGTACCGTTTTCTGAAAATTGAACAAATATTTTAGGTGTTCGACCTTTCATATGCAATAAAAAATGCGGTATTTAATTTGTTCAATTTGATCGTAAGTGATTTTTTGGCAAAAGATATGCTATGTTATGTGGAGGAATAAATCGTTGAAAAAGAGGAAGCAGTGAGTTGCACTTTTAACAAAGGATATGGCTTGGACTAAAAATTATATTGTTTTACGTTCATGTTTAATGTTGTTTTATGTGTCTTTGATAAGTTTAAGTTACTTTATTTTCTTTATGTTCCTTTGAATGCGTTAAGTTGTTTTATTTATTTTATGTTCACGTTTAATGTTACTTTATATTCATGTGATGTGAAGCAATAGGTGCATAAGATGTTTAGTATGAAGATTAATCATTCAATTAAAGAACATATATTTGACAATATCGAGTTGGACCTCGTTGGTAGTAGGCTCGAATATCCATATAATTAAATATGTAATGATATAACTTTAATATGCGTTATCCATTGTTTTATATTCCTTTGAGTAGTGTTGGAGATTTTATTTATTTTATGTTGTTCTGAGTTCTGAACCTTTAATGTGTTTGCTTATGTTCCTTTGAGTCATTTAATTTATTGTATTTCTTTTTATGTTTATGTTTAATGTTGTATTATCGAGTTAGTTTTTACGTTTTCAAATTGTTAGCATAACTGCAGTTTCCAAAAAAACTGTTACGTAAACATCAAACATATAGGCATTAAGACAGTCCAAGTGAAAATAAAAAAAAACATTTGTTACAAAAACAACTACAAACCGTCTACTAAAACAATTGGAATCCGAATAAAATAACAACAATTGTTACAAAATCAACAAGCTGAGATAGAGATAAAGTGTTTGCAATACAAAAAGAATTTTAAGACCAAACATCACACCAAAATGTCTAAGGACAAACATCGCACCAAAATGTTTATGAACAAACATTACACAAAAAAATATTATGACAAACATCGCACTAAAATGTCTAACCTAATATCCTCTCAATAGATAGATCATCATCATACGCCTCATTGAGCCTCTCAAAATACCCTTGAAATGTCAGATATTGGGGATATATTGAAATCCTACGCAACATTTCTTGTGGATTTCGAATAATGGAACCCTTATGGTCTCCATGTACATAATTTTGTAGTGAATATATAGATTGGTTAATAAAGTCGTACCAACTAACATGTCGATGAGCTAAAATATACTCTATAGTACGAAACCACTCCATATTGTCTCTAAGTGTAGGGTCTTTCTTTAAAGGTTCTAGCACATAATTTTACCAATACTCCCTAATTTCAAAATCGAACTCATAGACAAAAGACGGGTTTTCTTTTGTCCTTGTTCTTTGTCATGTACAACTGATACGGTGAATTGCCCTGGCGTACTTGAACTGCCGCACAAATCGATTGCGATAGTATGCTTTAGGTGTGCTCTACGTCGGCTGATACCACGGTACCCAACTACTTCCTCTAAGGGTAAATGAACACGCATAGAAAGGTAAGGTTCGAAAAAAGACCTAAAAAATAAAATAATACAAACTATAACACAAAAAAAGTTTTCTACTTTTTACCATCCATTGTTTATATCTTAGTTTCAAACCATAAAATAAATAACCAAGTTATTTATATTATATTCTTATAAATCTAGAAGACAATAAGCCTATCGACACCGCACAACCGATTAATTCATGAAACCAACGATATTTTTAAGCAACAAATAACAAGTCGAAAAGAGTCTAAGTGCATACCAAGCATGCATTATATTCCATTTCTAGTACTAATTGCATACCAAGTAAGATAGAGTCTAACAAACTGCGTACGATATTGTTTTCATAAATTGATATATTAATCAAATACCATCCTCTAGTAGTAACTGAAAACGAATCATGTGTGCTTCTCTATTTCTAGTAGTAAGTAAATGTCAAACACGAAACATACTTTCGTATATTAAACAACTAATAATTAGAATCATTCTATTTCAAAGAGGTAAAAATTATATTGCTTTTCTCCAAGTTATTGAAGGTAATCCTCTAGTTCAGTTTGGTATAAAATAAAAAATGGACACATCTGCATCCCATCGAGCAACACGCAACAATCATTTTGTATAACTCGCACGTATAATTGAACGAACTGAAATAAAATGATCCCATATACAGATGCCAAGAAGAGTGATACACCCACTAATAGTAATAGTCATCTACATATAGGACTCTCCGAGATTATGATATAAATATACCAACACCATAGTAGCCCAAGCGTAAATCATAACCTTCCCGGAACACATACTCATAATTAACGTACGTGTCTTCTTATCATTAAATAGACTACACCTAGACATATGAATAATATAATCATGTGCATCCTAGTAGACCATCTGAACCTGTTGTCATTCCATAATATATATATATATATATATATATATATATATATAAACCTACTTAAAAATACTAACTTCTAAAAGATAAGTTATTTTAAAAACAATAATATAAATGAAACCAAAATAATCAAACAAAAAAGATAAAATCGGGTCTAATAAAATTGAGTCCCCAAAATTGTATCGCGCCAAAGCTATGGAAGACTAATAGGCATCAGCGTCAAACGCTTAAAGTCGATGACTACAAGTGATGATGTAGCCTATTATTTAAATTCAACTATTTACTTGTCTTTTTTATTTTTTTATTTTACTTTATGGGTATATTTTTTTTTAATTCAAAGCTGATTGTATTCGAATTTGATTGGATTTTTGTTTTTAATATGTTTATTTTACTTTTTAGAATATTTTATTAGAGTTTGTGGATGTTACTTATATAAAGCATCTTATAATGTAAAATAATTGTTTTTTATATAACTAAAAATCATACTTTATGTTTAAGAGAACCGTGTGTTCTTGAAACCTATATTAGGGTTTTTTTTATCTCTTGTTCTTTTCTAAATTCCATTGTATCAGTTTAATATCAGAGCTCTAGCTCTTGTTGTGTAGATACATAAAATATGTTTTGGGAACCTATTTTTTGTAATTTTAAGACTAAAATAGAGAACAATATCTTTCATTCCACTTGTACAATTGGGAGAATAATTTGAAAGCTCGTAATTGATTCAAATAGTTATGAGAATTTAATTTCAGATAAGGCTGTTCATAAACTGACATTGAAGATTGAAGCTCTTCCAAACCCGTAAATACTTTCAGGACTGATAGAGGTATATTGAGGTAACAGTTTCCAAATGCTGCCTAATTTTACTTTATTTTGATGATTATTAAGATATAGCATGGTGTGATATAGAACTATAGACATTTGAGATTTAGTGTTAGGACGTCCATGGTGATTTCAGAGGAATTTTACCTATGATGGTAAAACGAATCAATACAGTTTTGTGATTGATGGTTGCAAGATTACATTGGTTCCAATTTGAAAAGTATATTCAAAACCACCACTGCTCATTAAGGATCTTTGTACTTATACGACAATAGTTACCAATCTTGGTTTTGACGCTAAAGTTGTATTTGAGCATATACTTGACAAACCAATCTACAAGGACTATGATGATGAGATCGAGGAGAAAAACATTGATGTTAAAAATTAAAAATATCCAAAGAATTAAAAAAATTGACACCAATGTTTTCATCAACAATGAATATATATCATCTTCCTACAATTAAATTAGTGGATATAAGTTCTTTTATTGAAAATACATAGTACAATTCAAAATCACGAGTAAAACAATTGTGGATGATGTCTTTGTTGAAAATTCGAATATCATTGAAGATATGTTACCACCATCTTTACCACCACTAAGACCACTTGAACTTAAAAAAATAAAGTGTTTTGTTGAAAAGAAGAATAATTTATCACATGGTGTATGGTTAGTGGATATATTGTAAAGTTATTATGGTGTACTGGAGTATTTTGTCAATTATTCTTTATTATTATCCCCCAACTCTACTTTGCAAACTCAACTTATTATTCGGTCTCCAACAATAGATTTGTCGATTTGGCTTTTTCCTGTTCCTAAGGATCCATATGCTTTTGTTTGCAATTCGCAATCCTAGGTTCTAGATGTGATATAACCTATATGGAATCACCAAATGCTTCCTAATTGTTCTATAGTTTTGCAACTACTATCATTTCTCTTGTTACATTCATACACTATGGTGCTGCAAATGTGAAGCAAAATCATAGTGGTATTGCAGGTAGTAGAAATTAGTACCTCATCCCTCCACCATCCGATGAAGCTTTTACTGTCATCATTATTGAAATGAGGTTTTCAAGGCCAAGGGCGACGACAATATCAGGTGGTGCAACTAAGATATTTGATGAAATGCATGTGGAGAAAGTGCATGACATGTTATTTCTTGGTGTGACTTCTTTATCTCGGTATTATGAAACTGCTAATGCTCACACTTAGTATGGTTGCGTTACCGTTCTAAAACATCGTGAATTATTTAATTTATAAATTTGATACTACAAATATTTGTCAGTTTACAACTTTATTAACCAGTGATCTTTCTGAATCTAAAGTCTATGTTTTTAAAAAAACATACTTTCCGTGGTTCCATTCTATGATATCATGCTTGAAGACAATGCTTTAAAATGTCATCAAGAATATATTTAAGCTAATGAGGTCAAGAAAAAAAGAAACCCTAGCTAGCTGGGTATTAGTTTTATATGTTACTTTCGAAAACATAAAGGATTTATGTGAGAGTCATGTCGTTGTAAAAGGTATTTTACCGGCGATAAAACTTCTAAGCTTTGAATCAGAGAACATTGTAACGGATTCTTTTCGTTACCATGATGCTATTTGTTTCTCAGTTAAAGATAATCGGGATGCATTATCTCTATTAATTACTTATGCCAGATCTCAAGTTCTGGATGTTGTCGACATGCTACATGTTCTCTTGCAAATCTTATAATGGGCAGAGACTTTTCACAGAAAATTACACGAGATGAATGGTAATAAATTTCCAGTAAGAGTGATTAAATGGAAGCGGTTTAACAACTTCACACAGTGTAAAAATAGTACCTACAAAACTCTATTACATAAATACCTTGTAGTTCTAAATGTTGGTGGGGTAACAAAAGTGGTTTTTAAATATAGCTATGAAGTTGCGCACATGTTGTAATCATCCACCTCTCTTCCAAGGCGCTGAACCTGATCTGGCTACTCTCTTAGCAAAAACTTATGAGAAACTTGTTTTTCTTGATTTTAGTTTGGTAATTGAACCTTTATTATTGAGTATTAGTATAATACACTAACAAAACATGCAATACGAGTGATTACGGGGTTGCAACCACTTATGATGGTTGGCATTAGTAGCATGTGAGGATGGCAAGAATTTCATCTGTATCTTTTTTTGTTGTGGTTTAGATCAGATATTGTTGAATAAGTTGAAGAGCTGACTAATGACAATGGCACTGGGTATTCAAAGATGAATTCTTCTCAACTGGGAGAGAATGATTATTCCACTATTTGAATTTAACTATTTAAATTTTCTTTATATATTTTTTAATTTAATTTGGATGTATATTTAAATTGATAAATCAAATTTGATTGTATTCATATTTGATTGGATTTTTGTTTTTAATATCTTGATTTTATTGATGATATTTTTGTAGGGTTTATAGATGTATCATATATAAAGCATCTCATACCCTAATGTAAATTAGTTGTTTTCTAGATTATAAAAATTTAGACTTTGTGTCTAAGAGAAGCATGTGTTCTTAAAGCACTATGTACACAATTATATACACGAGACATGATTTTTCTTACTTATTAGTATTTTAAGTAAATTTATGTCAAATCGGGGAAACCTAATTGGAAAATCTCAAATGGATCATGAGACATGAAGGATTTGACTAAAATTGGGTTGTGTTATAATCAGAAGTAGAAGGGTGATGAGATGCAAAGGGTATATGTTAACTCTGATTATGCATGTTGTAGTGACACAAAGAAGTCAAGTTCGGGTTATCTGCTAATTGTGTTTCGAGGAATGGTTAGTTATAAATCATGTATTCAAAGGTTCGTTGCATTTTCATCTACTAAAGCCGAATACATCGTTTCTAATAAAGGAACGAAAGAAACCATGTAGCTGAAAAGATTAGTGACACTAATGGTATAAAACAAATCACGTAGATACACTTCATCTAAGTTGTGGTAGAAAGAGAAAAAGTGAGAGTGACAAAGATTGCAAGTGTTGAAAATCATTTAGATGCTCCGATTAAATTTTTATTGTTTCAAAGTTTATAATAGGCATGGGCATTTTAACCGGAACCGAAAGAACCGAACCGAAGCGAAAGAACCGAACCGAAGTAGATTTGGTTCTTTCATAATACATGAATGGTTCCAGCTTTCAGTTACCCACGGTTCTCGGAACCGAACCGTACCGAACCGAAGAACCGTGGGTACCCGTTAGGAACCGAACCTATGTATTAACCCTTAATTTTGAATTGTTTTAAAACATATTTTCTTTTTCAAAATTAGATTCCCTTAAATTTGTCTTTTATCATTGATCACTAATTATGTTCTCTTTAATAAATGATAACATACTTTATTCAAAGTGGCGACATATTTACAAACTATTATGCCTATAAACAAAATATCAACCTTTATATAATTTAATAAACTTGATATCATTCTCCATTTTTTTATATTACTAATATTATTCTTTAGTATATTAATTTTGAATATTTCTTATATTTAATAATTTTTTTCTTACAATCTAACATAGTTTTATTGTTTTAAAGTGTAAAAAGAGTTTTATATATGTTGATATTGCAAAGCAATTGAAGTATCCAAAACTACCCGATTGGAACCGAGTAAAGTACCCATACCGAACAGAATTAAGAAGAACCGAACCGAACCGAAATTTATTCGGTTCCTAAATGGGTACTAGTTTTGAAGAAGCGAAAGAACCGAACTGAACCGAACCGAAGAACCGAATGCCCATGCCTAGTTTATAAATTGCATGAGGTTTGTACAAGTCTTAAATACATGTTAAGTGGATGTCTCTAAAGAGTATTTGGAGCACCGTGACAATGAATACAATAATTATTATAAGCCAAAATGAGATATGTTATATGTAGGTTAAAAGTGATCGTTGCAACTCAGCCAAACTTGCTAAAAGTAAATCATATATTGACATCAAACTAACTTTCAAATCTTATAGTTTAAATCATGTGATATTGGCTAACGTGATATGAACGAATATTATGACTGCTACACAAGTTTATTTTGTTTGAATGAATAACGATTTGAATTGTTCTAACCCCATTAATATAAAATGTTTGAATTATAAGAAGTTTTAAATACGAATATTTGTTAATAAAAACTACGAAAATACACTACCAGATTTTATACTAAAAATTGTGTAAAAATGTAAAATTATATTTGGAGATAATGATTGAAAAATTCTAATATTTTATAAAATATTCAAATATTTTTAAACCAAAATTTATGTTTATTTATGTAAATTGTTAAATAATTAAAAATTATATATATATATATATATATAATATTAATAAAGCTAGAAAATGTATTAAAATTAAAATTTGAAAAGAAAAAAGACTAAAAATAATTAGAAAATTTAAAAAGAGGACTAAAAATAATTAAAATTTGAACTCTCCGCGTGTGACAGCGTTATTTTTTTTTTTTCCGAAGTCGTTTCGATCGTCTTTTATTTGAAAACCATTATAAAATGCTTTAAGGCCGCTTCCAAGAAATTCTAGTCCACAATTTCTCTCTTTCTAGTCCACAATTTCTCTCTGATTTTCTCAGGTCTCAAGATGGCTACTGAACGCTACTCCGATATGCTTGAGGACTATGATCTGAACTTCGGTCGAGGCTGTCTGGGTCGTCGTGAATCAATAGGAGATAATTTCTCGATTATCTCCTATCAAAAGGTAAAGAAAGATTTCCATTTTCATTCATAATTTCTCGATTATCTCCTGTCAAAAGGTGAAGAAAGATCTCCAATTTCATTCCAAATCGGATTGTGATTCTTTTACTTCTCCTCCTAATGAGGTAAATTTATCTATCCATTCCACTGCAGATAGTAAGATTTCTTCAATCCATTCTGAGTCCAAAATCGACGGTGGTAGTTTTGTTCGGCTAGAGACAACTTACAGATCTTTGAATGTCGATTGTGGTAACCCTAATCTTGATCTAGGTCTTCGTATTGGTCCAGTATTATTGTCTGATTGTGGTCACAGTAATCTTCACCTGGATCTTAATATTCCGTTCCAAGCTTGCGATGAAGAATTCTAAGGGCGCTGAAGATAACAAGTTTGGTTCAAAGTAGTAATAGTATACTGCAGATGATTAACCCTAGTTTTAGTTTTAGTTTTAGATTGAGTGTCTCTTAAGGCAATGCTTGTTGCCTGGGGGTTCTTTTTCTAGTCAGAAACTGTTTATATGTTTGAGTTTGAGTGTCTACAGGTTATAGTTAAGGCAAAGCTTGTTGCCTGCGGCTCCATGGATATGCTTTTAGACAATTCCATTTGAGTTTGATCTTAGTTTTAGTTTGATTCTGAGTTAGTTTTAGTTTGATTCTGAGTTCGAGCTCGAGCTCGGTTTTGATTTTTTTTACTAGTTAGTATGTTTCACAAAAATAGATTTTGGACCTTTCGGCTTTTGGCATTATTATAATAAAATCATTTCCAATAATCCAATCTTCTCTCTATGTTCCTCGTGTTATTCTTTATTATTTGAGAAAACAATAAACTCAATTTCTATAGTGAAGCAAGTCTACGCATGTTATGTTACCACTTGTATTATCCACTTCTCAACTATGAAATCAAATTACTTGAGGTTTTCTCTACTAAAATCCAGTTACATCTGTAGAAAATAGTGTTTTGTTTTCCGGATAATCTCTGAAGTCTTGTAAACAATTTCTTATTGAAATATTTTTGGGGTTCTCCAAAAATTTCAATTGGATAAAATCAGAGATATATACTTTGAACAGAGAGGATGAAAAATGATATAATCTTCTTTTCAACAGAACCCATATTTATAATTTCGACCAACCAAAAACAGTTTGGAAGTTAGGGCAGTTAGGGTATCTTAACTGATTTTGTAATAAAACGGCTATAATTTCAAATTTGAATAAAACGGTCAAATTTTGAATTTCGAAATTCTGTTGACTTGCAACAATAGCCGATTTAACCAAAATAAAATTTTTCCAAGCTGACCTGTCAGCTCGGCCCCAGCCAGGGGCTCCGCCCCTTGGACCCCGCAAGGGGCTCCGCCCCTTGACCCCGCTAATCGTGATGTAATCTAACAAGCGTGCACTCCGCACTCTACGACTTGTTTGATAATATATCATGATTAAATTGGTCGACTAGTCGATCCAATTACACTAAAATAAATAACAATCTTCCCCCATTTTAGTGTAATTCATGATCTACTAAACACAATCATATCAAATATCAAATTTATGCATAAATGAAATATCGTAACGATTGAATTTCACATTAGTATATTACACATTCCAAATATTCGAATATCAAGGTATCACTAAGGATTGAACCTTTACTATTCACAATGAATACATGAAGATAATATACACATAAATTTACATTCTCACTTGTTCTTACTTGACACTATATTTTACTAGCCTTGTGTCCTTATCCTTCTTAAGCATATCAAAGCCAAGTCCTAGCTTCTTGAAGCGGCTAAACTTCATGCTCAAATAGGTAGTTCTTTTCATCTTGCACCTGCATATCGTGATGTAATCTAACAAGCGTGCACTCCGCACTCTACGACTTGTTTGATAATATATCATGATTAAATTGGTCGACTAGTCGATCCAATTACACTAAAATAAATAACAACATCTGCATCATTTAAAAAACGGATCAAACTGTAGAATTGTGTTTATCTTCAAAATTTAGATACATTATACCATGTAATTTTATTTGGAAAAAACAAATCATGTTGATTTCTTCACCAAACATGTTGCTTGCCTAGATTACATAATTCAGTGTTGGTACAGAAGTGGAAAGACTTGTTTAACTTGCAATATGTAGCGGATGTTCTGCTGCTGTTGGCATGATTGATTGAAGGAAGCAACAGAGTGAATTGCGAGGAGGACTGGTAAGGTGATTTGGTAGGTTGTCAAGCTTGTCGAAGGAGTTTAGGTAGTTAACGAAGCGTCGTCAGCTTCAGCCGGGATGTTTAGAGACTTTATTTTGATTAAGTATGGGTAAATGGCATTTGGCGCCATGATTGGACAGCAGACCAATCATGATTAAAGATGCAGAAGATAGAGGCTTGATTACTCCAGGAAAGTTATGTTGTAAATTTTTTTTATCAATCTTTAATCATATCAGTCCTAGTCAGTGTTTTATTTATTAATTTACTTGTTTTGTACTTTTGACTGAAGTCCACCATAGTGGAGTCTACAAGTGGTAATACCAGGATTGGAATTGCAGGCATGGCGTCAAGAGATTACAAATTTATCTTGCGATGCCAGCATCAGTGAGTTTGGAAAGACGGATCGTGCTACTCGCTCTTGGAGCTGAATTGCATCTCACTGATCCAAGAAAGGGATTTACTGGGATTATAGAGAGAGCCGAGAAGAGATTAAAAGAAAATCCTAATGGTCATATCCTCAGGCAAATAGAAAATCATGCCAATCCTAAGGTATAACTTGATTTATTAGTAATTTTGTATTATGTGTAGGTGACTCACCAATCCTTTTGTTTTCGTAGATACATTATGAGACCACAGGCCCGCAAATATGGAGGGACACGGAAGGGAAACGGAAAGGAAAGTAGATATATTTGTGGCAGCTATAGGGACAGGTGGTACAGTTACGGGTACCGGGAGGTATCTAAAGGAGGAAAATCCAAACACTAAGGTTGTTTCCACTTGGTATTAAACATTTTCTATGTAACATGTTTTTTCGTCACGTGTAGGTTTATGGAGTTGAACCAGTGAAAAGTACAGTCTTGAACGGTGGATTGCCTGGTGAGACAAAAAGTCATTGTTTGAATTACAAGTTTTTGAGTTCTCTGACTTGGCAAACTTATGTGGCTGGTATGTGGAAGGCAAGCATCTAATCCAAGAAATTGGAGGTGGTTTCATCCCTCCTCTTTTGGGCTTTGATCTGCTGGAGGAAGCTGTTACCGAAAGTAAAATTGCTTTACTTGCTCTCCAAGAAAATTGTTTTGTTGTTCATTACATCTGGTGCTGCAGCTGCCACTGCGATCAAAGTAGGGAAAAGACCAGCAAACGCAGGCAAACTCATTGTGGTCCCTTGTCTCAAACATCGGTGCTTAAAAATATTTTGTACGCAGGTCATATTTCCCAGCGGCGGACAGCGGTATCTTTCGACTGTAATGTTTGATTCGATAAGACATGAGGCAGAAAACATGACCTTTGAATAAATTCGACAAGTTTTGGATACACGTATATATAGAACGCTGGTTATTGTTTATAAGCAAATATCGGTATAGAATATAGATGGTAATGTCAGTAATCATAGTTATCAGTTGCTTTATCAACTCATAACTATTTCAACTGATTCTTCAAACAATTGGAGAAAACTCTCTCTGAATAATTTTCCATATAGTAACATGTATGAATGAACTTCTGTTTATAAGCTTCACTCCATCTTATGGAAACTTTTGGGATTCAAACCGAAATCAAGAACGCAAACTAATACTAGAAAATGATATGCTGTGATGGGCCATGTTTCGCGTCAATTATGTTCGCCAAAATCACTGCAAACTTAGGATTGATTGGTATAGTTAATCACACAGCTCATATTTTCTACTTGATGCCTGATTGAATCAAATATCACGGTGGACAAGTAACGTTCTCCTCTACTTGGTAGAATTACCTGCATCAAAGAAACAGATGCATTAGTACTACTTCAAAATAAACATATTTCCTTTAATTTTGTTAGTTTTGTTCATCAATGCCTTTCGTAAGCTTACCACAAAAAGCTTGCCTGGATTTTCAGACCTCTCTGCGAGCATTTGTTGCAGCGTCAGAAGAAATCCCAACCTGCACAAAATAAACTAAGTAGCTAAAATACATTATAAAATAAAATGATCGTACCATATTGCATCTCGTCCCACAAGCTTTCACTTCATGCAAGTGCCATTTCTATTGCTTCCTGGCCAGCTGTAATAGTTGGATTACTGTAATAACTCCATCACTTTTTAAATATTTGTAGCCGATAATACAAATCCAACTATTTGATGTTGGAATATATTTATTTAATATATTTATCGACTAACAATAATTTGGAGATGCTAAATAAATATATTCGTTACTGTCTTAAAGAAGTCCAAATTAAAAGTAATCGAGTTAATTATCTAATTAATTAAATTAGATCTATGGATGAAAAGGCGTTATGGGTTCAAGTGCGATAACCGGGTTGAATTTGGGCAATATGATGAAGAGGGCCCAAATCTCAACACTTAAGCTTAAATTAATAAATCAGAAATATAAATTGAATTATCAATTTATCGGGTTATGGTCCCGGACACAAGGAAGTAATAAATGATGGACTTTACAATGTTGGGCTTCACATTGCAAAGTCTATAAATAAGAGACGGAGTTTAGGAATTTCATCATCCTAAACCCTAATCAGAAATACGGCTGAGAGCAGCAGACAAACTCGTAAGTGTTCTTGGTTTTCCGTTTATTCATTAGGTGAATCTACAAGAGTTTAATTATTTATCCGAGATTTCTTATATATTATTTGATGCGATTTCAAATAATATATAACATTTGGTCTCATAACCAAGTTAACCTTTTTTTTTTTATTCGGTAGAATAATCGAATTATGTATTGATAGATAAAGATGCATGTTTTTCTTCATCGTAAAGAATTCATGCCATGTGTGGATTGAACTAGTTAGGACATGAATTTAGAAATTGTATGAAAAGCATGTTATGTGATTTTTTCGTATTGAAAAACATGTTTTATTATGAGTAAATTGCAATTTTGATAGTTTGGATATTTTTTTCCCCGGTTAAATTAGGGTTTATTGATGTTTGGAATTTTTTCTCCCGAAATTAGCATCAAATCAACCCGAATATAACGAATAAAACCTGAACTATTGGGACAGTGGCTCATCGACGGCTTAACCCCTAATGTTAACACTGAACGAAATCTGTTCAACAGTGCTCATCATGGCTAGCGAATTGTGGACGCTGTGATGATCAATGTAACCTGCGAGGATTCGCAAAAAGGGATGCTGCAACAACAAATTTTGTGTCGCAACAGACTAGGCGCAACGGAATCATAGTGGACACTGCCCATGACCTATAGGCAGGTTGCTGTTGCAAATTGCAGACAGACAAGTATGTTGTTTCAAATTGCAAACAGGTACTGCAAAATTGCAGCAACCTACTGCAAAATTGCAACAGATAACCTGATGTAATTTGTAGCAGGTACCGCAAAATTGCAGTAGACAGCCTGTTGCACTGCAGCAAGCAGGTAAGTTGCTGTATGTGCATGCTGCTGCTAAAAATAATAATTTTAATTAAAAAAAAATATTATATGATTTATTTATCAAATACGGTGTGTTTGGTTTGTATGTTTATTTGAGAAGTAAATTGTATGTGCGTGAATGATTAAATGACGATGCATGAATAATGTTTCATAGATCGGTAGGTGAAACTAAGAAATTAATTTAATCGACCATCTGGAAGGTTAAAATTAATTTTTTTATGGATCCTAGGCTTCGAAAGGTTCGGGGATTAATTTAAAGTCATATATTACCGGTTCTTCGGAAGGTTCACGTTTGAGTTTAAATTAATCATGAACGAGAGAAAATTATTGAAAATGGTCCTAGTGTTGATTTTAATTTTAAGTAGATGAAATCGGCCCTCCAGAAGGTCTTATTGGTACTTAGAAAATTAAAATAATGATCATGTTATTTTTTCTCAAACTCATAAAATTGCATGTTAGTATGATTTGCCCTCCGATATTTATTATCAATGAATTTTATGTTTTACATGTATTTGTCATGTTCATGCATATGTTTTTAGTAATATATCAAGATGTTAAATGTGCTTTGTGTTGTTTGTTCTTATTATAGTATCCAATGGTTACAATTTATTGGGGAACCGTCCACCCATGTTGGATTATTCAGACTTCTAATTGTGGAAGGAAGATATGTTGCTGCTTTATTTGTAAATGATTACGACTATGCATTGTCAACTATCAAATCATCCCCCTTAGTCCGGAAAGTACACCGGATGAAACTAAGGTTGATAAAAGGTGGGAGAGGTCAAATAAGTTATGCATGGTGCTCTTGTTACATGGGGTACCAGTAGAATTGTGTGGGGTTGTCCCTAAAGGTGTTACCACTGCCTCGGTCTTTCTTACGGAGGTTGAGAAAGCCTTTGCCAAAAATGAGAAGATAGAGATGCAGCGTTTGCTCATCGAGCTAGCTACCAAAAAGTATAATGGAAAAGGTAAAATCCGGTAGCACATTCTAGGAATGTCGATGATTGGCCAAAAGTTAAAGGCAATCGACTTAAACTTACCTAAGGAATGCATAGTGGGATTCACATTTCATTCGATGTCAGACCGTTTTAAGTATTTACAGTCCACCTATAACTGAATTTATAGTCTTTAAATGTCTTTCTTTAATACTTATTTAATTTTAATTTAGAAATATATTTTAGTTCTGGCATTTCAAGCCGAAATGTTTCAAAACCCGCACATACTGTCAGGCTTGATAGGGTACTAAGATAACCGTTTATGTTTAATTACATTTTCTGTTTGTGGTTATAAAGATACAAAATCTTGTGACGTAGTTATCGTGATAGTTTTCCACCTAGTTTTAAGACGTCCATGCGATTTATGAGGAATTGTATTTATGATGGTAAAACGAACCGATGGAGTTTTAATGATGGAGGGTCACAAAATTACATTGGTGTCATCTAGAAAAGTATCTTCAAAACCACAAGTATCCATTAAAGAGCTTCGTGTTCATACAACACCAGTTACCGATCTTAGCTTTGACGTCAAGGGCATATCTGAACACGTATTTTACAAACCATTATACGATGAATGTGATGATGAGGTTGAAGAGAAAAACGCCAACGTTCAAAAATTAAAAACATAAAAAAAAATGAAACCAAAATTTTGATCAACCATGGATAAAAATCATACCCCTAAAATTAAATTGGTGAATATAAATCATATCCTCCCCACTATGGAGTATAATTTAAAATCTAGACCAAAGAAAATTAATGTCCCAAAAAGGAAAAATATTTGGGGTATACTAAATTAACCACCCGAATCCAACAAGTTGATTTGAAAATAGCTGGATTAAGAAAGAGAAGAACACAGACATTGGAGGATGGTTGCAGTGGGGAAAAGATCAATAAGTTGGAGGATAAATTTGAACATGATGCATCAAAGATCGATTCGTGTATAATGGAGATTGAGATTACAAAAGTTGTAATACCAAAGCTAGAAGAATAAATACTATAAAACAATTTGAACAGACAGATAGTTTGATTTTATTACTTGGAAAAATGAAACAAACAAGTTCAATACTTATAGAAAAATTTGATTCCCACTACCCCCACTAACATCATTTAGTAATTGGGAACTTTCAAACTTCTAGTATTAATTCTCACTACTTCACTAACGTCATTTAATAGTTTGGAACTATTTTGGAGCTGTCTGCTTCTTTGGGAACTAATTGGGAACTGTCTGCTTCTTTGGAAACTATTTGAGAACTGTCTGTCTCGTTCTTCTAACTGTAAATACAAGAGTAAATAGTGAACTAAATTGTGACACTCCTCCTTAGTGAATTCTTTCGATCAACTAGACCGAGAGCTCCTCTGAATTATTCGAACTTCGATTTGGGAAAAGCCTTAGTAAGGTCATCAACAACATGCTCATTTTTTCGTATAGATTTCAACTCAATTTATTGATTAAGTACGTTCTCTCGAATAAAATGATGGCGAGTATCAATGTGTTTTGTGCGAGCATGAAGCACAGGATTTCCAACAAGTTTAATAGCACTTTCATTGTCACAAAAGATGGAAGCAGGAAGGTGTAATACCTAATTAACATCTCCAAGAAGTCTTGTAAGCCAAATACACTCTCGAGAAGCTAATGTGGCTGCAACATATTCAGCTTCAGCAGTTGATAATGCCATTATGTCTTGATTTTTGTTCCACCAAGAGATAGTTGTTGAACCAGTATTGAAACAGTAGCCAGAAGTGGACCGTCTGTCGTTCATATTGCTTTCCCAATCAGCATCAACAAATCCACATAAACAGAACTTTATATTCTTTTGATAAATCAACCCATATTCTAAAGTTCCTTTAACATATCGAAGAATTCGTTTTGCAGAAGCATATGACCAACACATGGTTGATTCATAAACTGAGATACTATTTCAATAGAAAAAGTAATGTCCAGACGAGTTACCGTTAAGTATAGAGGACATCCCATAAGTTTGCGATACTCAGTCACATCATCTAATAATTCACCTTCATTCTTGTTTAATTTTAGACCTGGATCCATTGGAGTGGTTGTATAGTTTGCATTTTCCATACCAAACCGTGCTAAATTCTTAGTAGCATAACTTCTTTGTGATAGAAAATAGCCACCTGCTTCTTCAACTTCTAAACGAAGGAAACAATGAGCTTTCCCCAAGTTTTTCATCTCAAAACGAGTAGATAAATCCTTTTTAGCCGTTTGATTTCAATTGAATTATTTCTAGTGATAATCATATCATCAACGTAAAGAAGAATCATAGTATTTAAAATTCCAGCAGTTTTCACAAAGAGGCGTGGATCTGAATCGGAAGGATCATAACCACAAAATAATAAGTATTCAACAATCTTACCATACCAGGCATGAGGTGTTTGTTTGAGGTCGTAGAGTGCTTTCTTAAATTTGCATATGTATTCTGGAAATTCTTCTGAAATATATATATATATATATATATATATATATATATATATATATATATATCCCGGTCCAATTCTCCGTAAAGGAAAACATTCTTTACATCATCCATGACAAAGTCACTTGTTGCAGTGAACATATATTTGGTCGCGACGAATCCATTGTACAAAATTTCCAAAGAGTTGACCATAAAACTTCACCGGGGTCATGCAAAATTTTATCGGAACGAACACTCTTTTACCGCGACCAACATTTTGGTTTCCATGACGAGGGCTTGGATTATTATATTACATGACTATGCTGCCTAGTTTGTCGTGACAAGCCTTGTTTGTTGCTACATAAAACTATCTTCCATAAGTCACATTGCAGAAGAAGTTTATTCAACTTTCTCTCTAGTTTACTCCTTGATTCTAGGTCAACTCTGAAGATCTGAACTCAGCTTTGAATCATTTATGATCACTTTATTTAATGAAAATTTAAAATATCAATGCACTACTTCCTTAACTAGACGTGAAGACCATTCTATAATAATGGCATTGAAGAAATCTACTTATAGACTTAAATAATCTTTTTGTTGGTTCCATGGAATTCTTGAGGTTTTTTTTCTTTTTATTTCAAGATAAATTCGATATAAAGTTGTGCATATCAAAAGTAAGTAAGAGTAATTTCATATTTTTAGTGATGTATGTTGATGCCATATTATTCGTCAAAAATGATAAGGATTTGTTACCAGATATTTTACTTGTTTAATTTGTTACCCAATATTTTATTTGTTGTTAAAGTTTGAACACGTATTCTGTTGCGTAATTAAAGAAATATTTTTGTTTAGTTTGTGGAAGTGTTTGTGAAAAATCTATTTGAGAAAGAAGAAGATGAAAAGAATAAGAAAAACAAATCAACAGATGTAAACTATTATTAGTATATCAGTATATATAAATGAATAATACATTTGATATTTACTATAAAACCCATCTTATTATCGGATTCATGCATTTTAATGGTAATTTCGATTCTATTTAATACATAGATAGTCACATACTCACAATCCCATTTGAAAAGACTATTAAATATATCGAATACATAGATCATCAGAAGTCCGTTAATATTATAAATTACATTAAAATTCAGGTAATTTAAAAATATATCTTTTAAAAAATCTTAATTAATCGAGTCAAAACCAACCCCACATATCATCATAGACCATATTTTAAAAAAAATCCTCATTGATTGATATTATTGTAAATAGTAAATAAAAAATATTTTATAATAATAATTATTTAATCTAAATATATCAGATTGATCTGTATTATTATTTAATCTAGAGAAATGTCAGACTAAATACCTTCTCACCAAACTTATTATCATCTAGTACCCCAACTATTTTCTATGCCTACTAAATACCCACCTCACCAAACTAATTCCTTTCTAATACCCAGCTAATATTTCCCTTCCTGAAATACCCTCAAATGTGCTTTATTCTCTTTTTTCCCTTCTTTTGTTATGCTTTTCACGAATAGAAATTGTGCTTTTTTTTCCAACTTTTGTTAGTTCATGGGTTTTCTTAGTTCCTTGTTTTTTTTGTTTTCAAAGATTTCAAGTTTACTCTGTTTACATTAAAGTCTTGTTTTTGTTTAGACCTTGTTGAAACCATTTTTTTTAATTTTTATCGAAGTCGAGATTTGGTACAACTTCTCTAATGGTGTTTACAGCTTACATGTGTTATTGAAGACGATAGTTGTAGTTTACTGTTGCATGTAGCTTTATATGCTATCTCGCGCGATGTAGCTTTTGAACATTTTCATCCATATAGCGTCATAGGTACAACTCGTCTAGCTTCATAGTACGTGCATATCTAGCGTTAGAGTATGGGCTAATCTAGCGTCATATTACGGTTACATTTAGCGTCATAAGACGTGCACATCTAGCGTCATATGATATGTTAATCTAGCGTCATATGCAGTGCCCATTTTCATCCATCTAGCGTCATAGGTACAACTCGTCTAGTGTCAAAGTACGTGCATATCTAGCGTTAGAGTACGGGCTAATCTAGCATCATATTACAGTTACATCTAGCGTCATAAGACGTGCACATCTAGCGTCATAAGACGTGCACATCTAGCGTCATATGATATGTTAATCTAGCGTTATATGTAGTGTCCATTTTCATCCATCTAACGTCATAGGTACAACTCATCTAGCGTCATAGTATGTGCATATCTAGCGTTAGAGTACAAGCTAATCTAGCGTCATATTACGGTTACATCTAGTGTCATAAGACGTGCACATCTAGTGCCATAAGACGTGCACATCTAGCGTCATATGATATGTTATCCAGCTCAAGGATATGGGATTAGATTTCTCATGGCCGGTAGAAAAACTTAAAGAAGCTCTATCAGATTCACAATGTCATTTTCCTTCGACACCTACCTCTTGCTCACATGAAATTTTAAAACGTTTTTATGAATGATAACAACACACCCACCAAATTCAAACAAAACTCCTGTATTTATGAATGATTGCCCTCTAAGCAGACACGATACTGTTTTGTAACCTACAACTCTTTTAGGACAAAAGATTAGGTAGTGCCAAATTGAATTGAATTTGAGGTGTTTCAAATTATTCTGTTAGCAGATACAAAAAAGAACATTTGTATGATCTTGTTACTTTTTCTTATGTAATATATTTAGCTTAAAATATTATATCATATGAAAACAGAGTTAGGAGTTGTTTTCTGGTGGTTTTGGATTCTGTATAAAATTGAGGTTTATAGTTCTATAATTACTAATGGTAACCAATTGAAGGAGAGAGAAGGAGATGAATATTAATAATAACTTACTTTCTTTTTCTTCTAGTATTAGGGCTAATTTGGTAAAAATATTAGCTTCTTACTACTAGTCTAAAAGGGTCTCATTTTGGGTACTTATTTGGGATTACATACTTGAAAAGGTATTTAGTGGTACTTTTCCCTTTAATCTAATTAGAGATTGGATCGATCTGAATTAACTTGAATAATTTGTAAAAAAGAAAGTGCTTTTATAAGACATAAACAAAAAATAGAAGACAAATAAATAACTTCTATAAAATCTAAAAAATAAAAAGGAACTTTTTGGCAAAAAAGAAAGTACCTTTATAAGACATAAACAAAAAGTAGACGACAAATAAATAACTTCTATAAAAACTAAAAATTAAAAATTAAATTTTTTATGAGTATTTATGTATGCATATATTTGCTAAACGAAACCTACACCTTTGATTAATGCTGATCCAATATGCATCATTAGTTGTCCGACTACCATTATTTTATTAATGTGATTATTTTCTCTCATTCCATTTATACTTGTGTGTTTCAGGTTCAACTCAGGTTTTACTTCAACTAATTCAAAAACTATATCTTTTATTAAATAGCTAAACAACCACTTCCACAAAAGGCTCAGCAAGAATTGGCTAAGGGTCGCCTCGACCTAAAAAGTGAGAAAACTAAAATAAACCATAGCCTTTTGAGCTCTTCAAACATCAGCAACCAAGCAGCAGCCGCACAAGCTTTCTTCAACAATCCTTTAATAAGAAATGACGATTTTAGGTTCATTGACTACCTGTAATGTTCTCCTCAAGCTAAGTTTTTATTTTCTCTTACAATTATGTCAATAGGAAGACAATAATCCAGCAAATCATAATCATAATCCTTAATCGAATCAAGAGAATCGATGGATTTACATTTTGGGAAGAGAGGATTAATCACCGTCAAGACAGGTAATTCATCGTAGAATTGACTTATTTCAAAGATAAAATTCTTCTTTTGATAATATTTGATGCTTATATAG
This sequence comes from Limnanthes douglasii subsp. nivea, assembly GCA_036936605.1. Lineage (NCBI taxonomy): Eukaryota > Viridiplantae > Streptophyta > Magnoliopsida > Brassicales > Limnanthaceae > Limnanthes > Limnanthes douglasii. Next base: position 198,884,868 of record JAUPFV010000004.1, on the reverse strand, counting down.
CAGGCAGAGAACCCAGGTTCAAGTGGAACCAGAGATGCAACCTCAATCTAAAATTTCTAGAAGAGAGAGATTTCATTTACAACGTATCTTTGAATAAGTAGACAGATAATATTCAAGGATGAAAAAGTATTTTGAGAAGGATTCCACCGGATATTCATTATCCTGGATTCTGCTCAAATCGATGAAGGCGACAATATTGCAAGGGAGGACAAAGCAAATGCTGATACAGATATTTCTTTTGAATATTGACTCGATTAAAGAAATAAATTTGTATATGATAAGTTTTAATAATAATAATAATAATATGGCATAAGAAGAATCCAAAAACATATAAAATCGAAGATGGTTTCCTTTAGAATCTTGAAAGCTCTCTTGATGAGGAGATCTCCAGATAGCCATTGGCCATAACTCATTCTGAATCAACGTTAATAAATAGAGGAGGCAACATGGCCAAGGGAGGGCATATCAAATGTAGATAAAGGTAAATCTTCAAATCTCAGACTCATTTCAAAGATGAAAAACTACTTCTGATAGACTATGATGGTAATACAGTAGGAAAAAGAGCCAGGGACAAAGATACATTCTACCAACAACCTTGACTTGCGAATTCAATTATCTCTTGTATTGAAATTTCGCCTGAAATGAACTGGGCTCAAACAAGAACTTCACAAATCAATTGAGGAGACTGCAAGTCACTAGGATTGCAGAGCAACTGCTTAGTGGAATATTAGAACCAACAAGTTAAGATACTTAGATTCATGCATTCTTAAAATTAGTTAGGGTTTACTGCTAAACAAATTAGTTAATCGAGGATACTGATAATAAGTAATAATTTAGAGATGTAAACCAAGCCTAAGATTTCTAAAAATAATATTTGCATTCAGATGAGAAGACATTGATTAATAAAGATATCAGTTTTCATTTTGCATTTTAGAGTCCATATCGCAAGCCAATCTGCGGCTTGGTTTTGGACTCTAGAAATGTGGGTTATTATCATAGAAGATGTAATATGATCTTTACAATATTTTAATATAGGAGCCAGAAACCAGGGTTGATTACCTTTGGCCAGAAGGTTAACTAGAACTAACGTGTCTGTTTCGATATCAACCTCTGACCAACCATTTTTTTTACAGGTGATGAGACCATCAAGCAAGGCTCTGACTTCATCCATGAGATGGCTCATTTTCCCATACAAGTTGCTAGACCCTATAACCAAGTCTTCATAGTAGTTTCTGATGATAATGCCTCCAGCAGATTCCCCATTGTGAAGATAAGAAGCATTCATGTTCATTTTTAGCTTGTTATACTGATGAGTCCATTAAACGTAAGAGATATTCTTTTTAAAATTTAGATAATTCATACAGCCAATCTCATCAGCAACATTAGTGTCTATGTCCCAATGTTTAGGTTTAAGTAGATTAGTTATGCCAAAACTATATAAAACATGCTCAATATATTTAATAGAAGACATAACATTAAATTGATTCTCCTTAAACTTATATCTATTTCTATTGTTCCAAATAACCCAGTTTATAATATGAGGTATAATGTGTATAATATGAATTTTGTTTTCAGATGACCAGAACCAGTTTCTGGTCATATGAGCAATAGTCATATTTCTATTGATTCTAATATTGAACAAATTAGCAAAGTATGACCATAATTGCCAAGAAACATTACATGCAATAAATAGATGATTTAGGTTTTCAATAGAATCACAAAATTGACATTTAAAAAAATTAGTAAAATGTCTCTTTTGTAAAATAGAATCAATAGGTAAATAATTATGTAATAGCTTTCATAAAAAAAATACTTCCTCGGTGTAATAGAATTCTAGATCTTGTCAAATATCTTTGATTGATTGTGGTGGTGTCTTATAATGTTCAAAGTGTCTTTGATATTGAATTTTTAATCCTTATAAACTTTTCTCATAATGGAGTCCTCCTTATTAATATTAATCTTAGTATCCTTAATGATATTAGTTTTATTTTGAGAAAAATAACCAAAAAATCTGTTAGTATTCCAAGTGTTATCATTCTCGTAAGCATTGACATTTTATATTCTAAAATATATGTTGCCTTTTTTATCATCCAAGATAATTAATGGAGAGTGATTGTGCCATTTCTCCAACCAAAAGTCAATCTAACATTTGCCAAGAATCCATCTTATGTTGGGTTCAGCAAAAGCTTTGATGCCAGATAGTCTTTTCCAGACCAGAGATCCTTTTTTGGTATAGTCAGCAGCTCGCAGGTGAGTATTCTTATACTATATATTATTTATGGATTTAGCCTAGAGCACAATACCCGTGTCAAAAAGTGTATTGACGCTCTCTTCCAGATTCGACAGAATCACGAGGAGGGCATCAGAGAATTCTATCGGCGGTTCCGGGAGGTGGTCGCTGACATCGATCATTGCGACGAGCAGACAGCCATCATGGCTTACCGCAATGCTCTGTTGAGGAACACCAGGCTCTATGAGTCCCTGGTAAAAAGCATTCCAGACAACTTTCACTATTTGAATCATAATATTACAAATTTTGGTTTTCTTGTTTAAGATCATAACAAGTTCTTTAGCTATTAATATATTTTCTTGTACTGATTTGTTAATAAAAAAGCCACCTTGAGTTTCAGAAATTACTTTAGGAAGAATATTAATAAGTCTATTGTTTATAAGTTTAGACATGATTCTATTAAATAAAGTACATAAACTAATTTGACGATATTCTTTCCATGTTGTAGGGTTAATGTTTTTGGAAATTAGGCACAAACATGTGACCATAATTCCTTGAGAAAAGTTATGGCCCTCCATGAGGGATGACAAGGCAGAAAAAATCTTATTTTTTATGATACACCAACATGACTTGAAGAAACAGTTGTTGAAGCCATCCATTCTGACAACACTAGAAGGATTGAGATTATTGATGATGTTGTGGATTTTCTCTTCAGATGGAGGCTTGAGGAGTAAGAAATTATCTTCAGTAGTTAAAAGCTTAAGAGTGCTGTTAAAAATGTTATCATGCATCATATTAAATTCATCATCGTCATTCTTATAAGGATTAGATGATAATATCTCTTTGAAGTAGGATTCTTCCGATTTACCAATCTTATTATTTTCAACAATCTAATCATCCCTCACTTTGATGCTTCTGATAGTGTTTCTTCTTCTTCTCTTAGAAACATATCCATGAAAGGTTTTAGTGTTTTTATCTCCTTCATTCAACCAGTTAGAGTAGCACTTTTAGTGTTATTATTAAATGTTGGTATGATTGATCAATTGTCTTATTTCCTCTTTATGATTAGTTGGCAAAACTATAGATTTTAGTCTGATATTCAGTAGAATTGACGTCATTCTCCATCGTCTCTAAATCATTCAGAGGTTGATCTTTTCCACTAATCTTTTTGCATGAATATTGAATGTGACCCAAGTGGTAGCATTACTGATAATATTTAGGAGTATCATTATAGCTTATACTCAACCAGCATCCCTGATTTTCTAAAAAACATACCCATATGTAGTTTTGAAATTTACTTGATACATCCAATTCCACAAAAGTTAGCAAGCATTATAGCATTAGCTTTGAAAAGCTTCAACTTTTGTTTCCAATAGGACTTTTCGATTCTGGTACCTTGAATATAGATAGCATTAGCTTTAGAAAGCTTCAACTTATTATTAGAAATTCTAGTGTCTTGGTAATCCTTTTTAGTCTCCTTAACAGCCTCCTCAGACACTAGTTTTTGTCTAGAAAAGAAAAAAAATAGTGTCCATAGTCCAAATATCTAAAAATTTGAAGCTATTTTTAAATTTATAGTTATCTTTAATCAAAGTAAAACATAAAAGGGTATGGTCATAACAAGTTCTGGCCATGTGAGTAACTCTAGTTTCTTTAAAATAGGCAACGCAAGTAGGACCAATAAGAGATTTGTCTAAACGTTTCCATTTGAAATTGTTAGATAATGTAAATTTAGATCCATCGTAGCCAGCATTTTCAAGCTAACAGTCTCTAATACAATCATTGAAGTCTTCTGAACTATTATAACAAAATGTATTGCAACCAAGTTGCTCCTAATTAGAAGTAATAACATTAAAATCGCCAAGAATAATCAATTCCTTAGCTAGGTTAGACAAGTTCCTTAAATAATTCCATAGATTCAACCTGTTAGATATTTGACACTTGGCGTAAAAAATAGTTAGATAGAATTTTTTGTTATCATCAGCATAAAATAATTTAACATGTAAACATTAAGGATGATTAAGAATAATATTGGCAGTAAAATCACTTTTCCAAAAGAACCAAATCTTATTTGAAATGTTAGCAATAGAATTAGGAAAACCAATCTTTATAGCAATATTATCGATGCTACTTGAGTTGATAAGAGGCTCCTTAATAGTCACTAACTTAAGCTTCTCGTTTTGGATGATAGTGTTGAGCCTTCAGATAGAAGGTTTATTCCTAATACCTCTTTTATTCCAACTAATCAGTTTGATCATCATTAGGAATAGATGTAGTAGTGTTGTTGATTGAAGAAAATTTAAGGATTTAATAATGAGATTATTTGGTTTCTTTTTCTTTTTTGCTTCTTTAAGTTTTTTGTTGATAACCTCTTAAAATATTTTGCCTATGTTTTTCCTATTCAGGATTGCAGAAGAAGGGAGGTTGGTGATGTCTTGAAGAGGAGTAACATCACCAGAAATCAGATTCGCTTAGTCTTGTGAAACTGGTTGATTTAATCCATAGTTGAGGGTTTGAATAACCTCAATAATTTCTTCTTCATTGGTGGATTTTGTTTCCTAATGTTGGCTACTTTGGTGAAGAATAGCATTTCCATCTACTTTAGAATCAGGTTTTCTCTTAGGACTTCTTAAATTGAGACTTTCTATCTCTGAGCATTTTTTTACTAATCAGCTGTCTTATTTCCTCCTTATATAATTATAGATTTTAGTTTGTAGTTTTCCTTGACCCTGCTATTGAAGTTCTTGTTTTGATTTTCAGTAGAATTGATGTCATTCTCCACCGTCTCTATATCATTCAGAGGTTGATCTTTTCCACTAATATTTTTGCATGAATCTTGATTGTGACCCAAGTGGTAGTAATATTAATAATATTTAGGAGTATCGTTATAGCTTATACTCAACCAGCATCCCTGATTTTCTAAAAAACCTACCCAGATGTAGTTTTGAAGTTTACTTGGTGCATCCAATTCTACAAAAACTAGCAATCATTATAGTAAGCTCTATTTTTTGTCATGAACTTTGAATTTGAGAGGATGACCAATAGTAGATGTTATAGTGTGAATCATACTATTGTTGTATAGGAATTATGTTACATGTTCAATCCTTATCCAAACAGGTGTAATGGGATTTTCAAATTTAAGATTGAACTCATCATACCACTTCAGAAATCTCATAAATATATCTACGATTGACCATATGTTGTTTGCCCATATTTTACATATATCTTCCTCAAAATCAAATCCAAGTAATATGTGTCTTAAGTCCTATTTAGCTATGCTGTAATTACCAGAATACCTCATCGAATTCAAAAATTGATCAAGAACATTCTTCTTGGGAATACCTTAGGCAAATTTAGCTATTATGGTGGATTTCTTTTCCATCAACAATCTGTATTTATCTTCTTATGAGAATTAGATCGATATATGATCCATTTTCTGGTCCAACTTAATTGGCTTAAATTCATATTTATTTTTATTAGATTTTAATGTTTCTACAAATGATAACTTTATAGCATTCATATTTCTTGTATGATTCCTCAAACCTACATTCTAATTATTGTGTTGTGATTATTGTTTGATAGGTTTTCCAGGTGGAAGATTGAGGAAATCTTTGGGGTGGAAAATGAGATAATAGTAGGTGACAACTATTGTTGATTCAGGTCTTTGCATGAAGAAAGGATGCATCAGGAGAAGAGAAGAGAAACGAGAGGATTATGGATTAGAGTTAGCTTTCTTTGGAGATCAATCTTCGACAAAAGCCCTTCAACTTTAGTTTTGATAAAATAATTCTTTGTTTCTCTTATTCTCATACTATAAAAATTTATTAAAACATATTAAAATTTAGGTTATGTAGAAAATATTCGGATTCAAACCAACACAGCTTATTGTCACACCCCGTATTTTTTAAATTGAATTGATTAAATTTAATAAATATAATATGTATACCTTTTAACATTATGTGTGTTTTAAAAATTGTTAAATTTTTATAATGCACAACTTAATAAAGTGTTCGTTAATACTATAAAACATACTAAAATATAATAAAATTTAGGTTACATAAAAAAATATCGACGTAAACCAACACAACATACTCTCACGACCTGCATTTTCATATTGAATTGATTAAATTTACTAAAAGTGGAATGTATGTATTTAAAATTTATATCATTTAAAACAAATTATATTTTTGTAATACATAACTTAATAAAAGTTTCCATGAAGACTATAAAACATACTAAAACATATTAAGAGTTGTACAAAATCTTTTGGTTTTGATAAAAGATGTTTAGAATGGATTAAGAAATATAAAAATTCTATAATCGTAAATGGTAAATTCAAAGGGTACTTCAATTCTATCAAATGTGTTAGATAATGAGATCCTCTTTCTCGGAGTGTATTCATCTTACGAGAAGAATATGTAATAAGGGATCTTAAGAATCGTTTTGAAGATAATAGTAGGATGAGATTATAAAGAAGTAGTCCATTGGCCACATCGTGTCTTACACTTGTAGATAATTTCATCATATTTGAAAATGTATATTCTCCAAAACTTAAGAGAATCAACGAGTTCATGCAACACTATGAAGATAGATCATGTCGAATGGTAAATAAGGAAAAAATATACTTGTTGCACCTTAAAAATGTCTTAATTAAGAATCAATGTAATTGAAAACCAAACTGGTTTTAGAAATTAAATACTACCTATTAAATACCTTTGAATTCATATTCATACAAGTAATGAATCTTGAAATTTGGATGAGCTTGTCACTAAAATCTACTTAAGAATTTATGACTAGGATGGTAAACTACTATCCTTTGGTGGAAGACTAATTCTAATTCAATATGTGTTGATGGCTATTCATATCTATCATTTAAAAAGTTATCTACTACTAAAATTTATGATCACTATGATAGAAAATATGTGTAACAAATTCATATGGGATTCTACTGAAGTTAACCATGCAGTGAGTTAGACTAGTTGAATAAACTTATGCAAACCTTATGATGAATGATGATTAAATATAAGAAGACTAAAACATATGTAGACTTCATATAATGTGGTTCAAGTTTAGGGAAACCTTTACTCTATGGTAAAAATATATGTGTTAGAATATTCAGTGTATTAAGTTTCCTTGTATAGGCCTCTAAGTTCTCTATATATTGAGAGCCTTACTATTGGTCAATTCTTGAATTACATCTCTAATGCATCAATAAAACAAAATGGAACATTTTTTAATAAACACAAAACCCTAGCTGCTTCCTGCGGCTACTTCTCTCTTTGTTTTTAACAAAGACAACAACTGAGATGCTACGTAGAACATGTACATGTTAACATGGTATCAGAGCACGTGTGATTCTGGGAATTCTGAACATCCTCAACAAAGATGGCTGGCAATGAAGTCGTGGTCAGTCAAATCCCTGATGAATTAACAATGCAGATTGCTTCCATTCTGAGAAATGGTCTCGGAACACAACAACAAACAACTAACCCCGAGAATTTATCCCTAGGGATTAAAATCGGTGGTGACAACTATGCCTTATGGGAAAACCTGATGAAGAAAGCAATTGGGGGAAGGGGGAGAGGTTCTCACATTACAGGGGAGCTGACACCTTCATCCAAAACTGACAAAACATATACAAGATGGGAACAAGATGATCAATGTGTTTTCACATGGATTATCCAGAATCTTGAATCCATCTTGGTGAATAATGTCTCGCAATATCCCATTGCAAAAGCCCTCTGGGATGGGTTAGCTACCACATACAGTTCTGGTACAGATTTGTTACAGGTGTTTGACCTTCATAAGAGGGCTAATTCATTAAGGAAAGGGTCTGATACACTAGAAGACTTGTCAAACAAACTGCAGAACATCTGGATGTCTATAGATAGGCGAGATCTGAACTCTATGAAAGACCCAGAAGACCTTCATATCTACAATAAGAAGACTCAAGAACAAAGACTCTATCAATTGCTAATGGCGATTAATGACAAGCTGGAACCAGTCAAGAGAGATATCTTGAAAAAGGATCCTCTTCCTTCCGTGGAAACAGCATATGCTACAATACGAAGGGAAGTGGCCAGGCTTAATATACTAAAATCAAGTTCTTCTGATAGTGACTCGATTGAAATTGGAATTGGTTTGGTTGCTAAAGATTCTGCAGAGAGGTTTAAATTCCGATCCAAAGAGAAAGAATATAAATCCAAGTTGTATTGCACTCACTGTGGGATGAAGAAACACACTAAAGAGACATGTTTCCCGCTGGTTGGCTATCCAGAATGGTGGGAGGACGGTTATAAGGGAAAAATAACCAGCGTTTCAGATCTAATGTCAAATGGGCTTTGTCTACAAGTGGCGGTGAAGATCCGACTAAAAATGAGCAAGGAAGTGGTATTGGTTTTGGAGGAATGGCGGCGAACTCCTATGAAAAACTTGGAGGTAAAGGCTTTAAGAAATCAATGAATTGGATCTTTGATTGCGGGGCTACGGATACCATGTCTTATGATCCTAAAGACTTTGGTGACATGTCATCTCCAAAGAAATCCCATATTGAGATTGTTAGTGGAGAAATTTGTGAAGTCAAAGGCGGAGGTTCAATTATTTTTTCGGAAAAAATGGAAATTAAAAGTTGCCTCTACATTCCTTCACTATCCGTAAAGTTATTATTTGTAAGTCAAGTGACAAAACAAATCAACTGTGTGGTTCTTATGTATCCATTTTTTTTCATTTTACAGGACATTCGTACGAAGGAGATCATTGGGAGTGGTAATGAACAAGGAGGTCTCTATTATGTTGATGAGGTAGTTCATAAGGGACATGCCATGCTTACTCACGGAACAACCGAAAGGCAACTTTGGTTATGGCACCTGCGACTTGGTCATCCTTCTTTTAGCTATCTTAAGAGTTTGTTTCCTAGTCTTTTTTTGAATAATTCCATTCATGAGAAATGTGAAACCTACATTCTTGCAAAAAATCGTAGGGTCTCATTAAATCAAAATAATACTAGAGTTGATTATGCTTTTTCGCTAATCCATTCTGATGTTTGGGGTCCAGCACCAAATTCCAATAACAATCAAATCAGATACTTTGTTTTATTTGTGGATAATTTCTCTAGAATTACTTGGATATACTTCATGAAACATAAATCGAAAGTACCAGAAATATTTGTTTGTTTTTACAAAATGATTTTGACTCAATTTGAAAAAAAAATACAGATTCTCCGTTCTGATAATGGAACAGAGTTTGTAAACCAAACAGTGCATAATTTTTTCAAAACAAATGGTCTTATCCATCAAACCACTTGTCCAAACACACCTCAACAAAACGGTACTTCAGAACGAAAAAATCATACTTTACTCGAAAAAACTCGTGCTATTATGATTGAATCTAGAGTTCCTCATTCCTTTTGGCCTGAAGCTCTTGCTACAGCTAAGTATCTTGCAAATCGTCTACCAACCCGATGTCTAGGAAATAAAACTCCATTACAAGTGCTTGCCACCCAAGTTACAATTCCATCTGTTATGACCTTACCACCTCGTGTCTTTGGTTGTTCGGTGTTTGTTCATATCCCTAAAACTAGTCGAAACAAAATTAATCCTGGTGCTGAAAAGTATGTATTCGTTGGATACGGTGTTCATCAAATAGGATATCGGTGTTACAATCCGGTTCGTCGAATCCATGTCACCATGGATTGTGACTTCTTAGAATCTGATTATTGTTTTGACCACCAATATCGTGCTCAGGGGGAGAAAGCAAGTGAATCACTCGACTAGTTGTTATATGAAAGTTACTTTGAGGATGTGCTGACAGAGTCGGTAGATGGCGCCACCGAACACGTCTCTTCCAACATAAAGGAGACCGACGAGGCAGTTCTTACCACCAATGATTCTCCCGAAGACAATGTCCAACAAAAAATAAATACCATGGATACTACCAGCGAATCAAGCGAAGAAAATGTCCATCAAGAGGTAAAAAATTTATAATGTCATAATTCAAAAAATGCTATTGACCATGACATTTCAGGAAGTTCATTTGTTGAAACTCAAACTCTGGTTCTTCCCCCAAGAAAAAATAGAGGGGTTCCTCCTGACCGGTATTCACCGGAACACGTTTCTTGTGCTTCCACATATCCGCTAAAAACGGACAGGAAAGGAATGACGAAGATTGCAAAGGCATTTTCAGCTACTATTCTCTCTAAACAAATCCCTAAAACAGCTCAAGAAGCTAAGAAGATGAGTGAATGGCATGAGGCAATGAATACCAAAATGGAAGCTCTAAAAAAGAATGGTACATGGGAGAATTGTGTGTTACTACAAGGGAAGAAAGCAGTCGGGTGTAGATGGGTGTTTAATATAAAATATAAATCCGATGACACCATTGAGCGACACAAGGCAAGATTGGTTGTCAAAGGATATACACAAACATATGGTATAGACTACTCTGAAACGTTCTCTCCGGTTGCAAAGATTGACACTATCAGAGTTTTACTTTCAATAGCCGCGAATAAAGATTGGCATATTCATCAATTTGATGTAAAGAATCCTTTCTTACATGGAGACTTTGAAGAAGAGGCATATATGGAACCCCCACCAGGGTTCTCCGATGGTTTTCAAGAAAATGAGGTATGCAAACTGAAAAAGGCATTATATGGGCTCAAACAGTCTCCTCGTGCTTGGTTTGGGAGATTTACAATGGCAATGAAGCAGTATAGCTACAAACAGAGTAATGGGGATCATACCTTATTTTACAAAAAGAGAGAATAATTAGTCACTTGTCTTATAATATATGTCGACGATATGATTATAACGGGGAATGACGAAGAAGAAATTAGCTCTCTTAGGAAAAACCTCTTCAAGAAGTTAGAAATGAAATACCTTGGGGGATTGAAGTTTTTCCTAGGAATCGAGGTTCTTAGGTCAAGAGGAGGGATTTATATCTCCCAACGGAAATATATATTGGATTTATTAGCTGAAGTTGGCATGATGGATTGCAAACCAAATGAAACTCCTATGGTTGTGAATCACAAACTAAAGATAATTGAAGGGGCCAGACCAGCGAATAAAGAAAGGTACCAATAGTTGGTGGGAAAATTGATTTACCTGGCTCACACTCGACCCGACATTGCATACGCGGTGGGAGTAGTTAGCCAGTTCATGCATCATCCTCTGGAACACCATATGGAGGCAGTAATGAGGATTATTCAATATCTCAAAGGCACACCAGGAAGAGGCATAATTTTTAAGAAAAATAGACACCTTGATGTTGAAGTATTCACATATGCTGATTGGGGAGGGAATCCTAACGACAAGCGATCAACTGCTGGCTACTTTACTCTTCTTGGAGGTAACTTGGTGACTTGAAGGAATAAGAAAGAGAAAGTAGTATCATTGTCAAGTGTTGAATCAGAATTTAGAGGAATCGTTATGGGTATTACCGAGATACTTTGGTTAAAGAAGATAATAAAAGAAATCGGATCCCCTCTGAAGTGTCCAACTCAGTTAATGTGCGATAATAAAGCTGCTATTAAGATTTCAGAGAACCTGGTAAAGCACGATAGAACAAAGCACGTTGGAATATAGGCACTTCATAAAATAAAAGATTGGAGATGGGACAGTCGAACTTCCGTTTGTTAGATCCGAAGACCAACTGGCAGATATCCTGACAAAAACGGTTGCTACAAGAACATTCGAATCAGTTTTATCCAAGTTGGGTATTGGTGATCCCACTACACAACTTGAGGGGGAGTGTTAGAATATTCAGTGTATTAAGTTTCCTTGTATAGGCCTCTAAGTTCTCTATACATTGAGAGCCTTACTATTTGTCAATTCTTGAATTACATCTCTAATGCATCAATAAAACAAAATGGAACATTTTCTAATAAACACAAAACCCTAACCGCTTCGTGCGGCTACTTCTCTCTTTGTTTTTGACAAAGACAACAACTGAGATGCTACATAGAACATGTGCATGTTAACAATATGACTATTTATATTTCTTAAATTATCATCTGTTATAAGTTCAATTAACCAACAAAATCTCTAAAAGTTGGAAAATACTTATTAATATTAAAGATACTTCACAGTCGTTTACATTTTTGCATGTAGGAAAGGGAAATATAGACTTCCATATGGGGAAATGGTGTGATAAACAATCATTCATTTCATTCTCCAATTTGATTCTTGAGTATAAAATAAAAACTACTGGTCTCGATAAGCCTGGGATATTGAAAAATTAATTGCTATTGTATTTCCATATGATATTGAGAAGATAAAGAAAATAAGGATTAATGAGACAGAATAAATAAAATCAAATTCTCCCTCTATTCAAATGGTGAATTTAATACTAAAGACGCTTGGAACAAAATTAGAGACCAAAGTGGTAAATTTAAGCTATTCAAGATATTATGAAATAACATCACTCCTAAAAAATATTTTTTTCTTTCTTAGGGGCTATTAAATAATTGGGTATATTTAGACTCTATCATGCTAAAAATGAGGCTTTCATTAGCTTCTAAATGTCAATTACTTAATGAAATTCAATAAGTTAAACATCTATTTGTGGAATATAATATAACATGAGAAGTTTGAAAGAAGTTTGCTAGATTATTTAGATTATATATTGCAAGACATATGACTTTAGTACACCTCACAAGATCCTGGTTTTGGTACACTAAAATGATATTCACATTAAAAATATTCTTCCTCCAATAATTTGATGGGTTTTATGAAATGCTCGAAATAAAATAAAACACCAAGCAGAAAAAATAACAGTTAAATTAGTTATAGTTCATGTATATTATATGATCTCAAGACTTGATAGAGCTAATCTACTTAAGAGATGATATTTAGACATAAATGTTTCTCCTAAACTAGGTTAGTTTCACCATTTAAACAAGTCACATATTTGCATTTTTCTCAAAGGGACTCTTCTTATTGGCAATATAATTACGCTCAATGCAGATAGAGCTTGTACTATGTCTAGAGAATCTAGTGGTGGTGGGATCTTAAAAGATAACAGAGGTGACATTTTATAAGCATTTAGAAAGATTTATGGGAAATAATCTCCTATTTTATCTGAATGTATAGCATTATTAGATGGTATACTAATCTACAAGGAAAGAAAATTAAATCATCTTGATAGAAATTGAATTTATAAAACTTATTGAAATGATTAAGAAAAAAAAGGCTCCTTAGGTATTGGCTCCTCTAATTGAATGCTGCAAAGCTTCTAAATAATAGTATGATTATAATACACATATACATGGAGCAAAATCAAGCTACAACTTAAATGGCTAAGTTGACTTTAAAGAGTAGGATAATATAATTTTTCTAATGATCATGCTCCTACTCAACTAAGAGCAATAACATTATTCGAAAGCCTAGAAGGTGGACATTTAAGATTTAAAGACTGAAAGTATTCAAATTCTACTTGTAAAGTCAAAGGTCATAGAATCCGATTATTTGAAAATATTCAAAAGACAATTCGGGTGGGTAGTTAACAAAGATGATTTCTACTAGTACGAATTTGCAATGTAAATCAAATTAAGTACTATTGGTTTACCTAAGATTGTATGGAAATTCAGTTTTTTACTGCAATGATGATAAACTTGTTAAAAAACAGTTAGTGTGCATCTCAGTTGAGACAAAATTAATTTTTCCTACTCTCAAAGTCACATATCCAAGGTCGTCCACCAACCACAACCAGTAAACACAGAGCCTCGAGGTGCTCAGATATACTTTCTCGCTTCGACATACGAAGAAGAAGAATTCAACAACTTAGTGACAAATAGAATACCTTTCAACCAAATAAAACGGAGTTCAAAGCCATATTCTAATGTGGCAAGAAAGCTTACAGGATGTAAACGACATATATCATTTATGGTTGACAACCGCTACTTTCCATTACCAAATCTTCAATCTCTGTGGAGGAAAAATGGCAGGCCGTGAGCTGTCAAATAGCACAATCGGCATAAACCATATAAACAACCCGTTAAATTCAAATACATGGGTTCTTGAAGAAGTTCTAGATTCATAAACCATGTCACTAGTTGTTGATTAAATGTGAAATTATTATTAGTCCTCTGCTACTGACAACAAAACTTGATAAAGTGTTGGAGAAAGCTAATATGGATTATGAGAGTGAATCCCAAACACAATGTCTCGATATTCTTGACTCAGTTGACTATTTGATTGATTTTGGAGCTTCGAATAGGAGAGCTACAATATTGTTATCCATTTATGTCACTTTATATATATTGCTCTTATTTATAAAACAAAAGTGCTTCTTCAAAGAAGCAAAAAAAAAGATATTGTTATCAGGATGATCAAAGTGGCAATAAAACACTATTCAAGATGGATCATGATGAAAATTTGAACAAATTGTTTGAAACATTTTATAACAAAAAATGTTTTAAAATGGAAAAACGTTTCCTAAAAATAATCATAATTACATCTTCAATAAAATTTTATAAAGTTAAATTTTTATCTGGATATCTGAATGTTGTTTCTAAGACAGTTTCAATGAAGTTACACACGAATGAAGTTACACACGATTTTGGTGAGACACTACATACATATCCTACTAAACTTTCATATTTTATAGTTTACCGATCTTAGAGTTTTATTTTGTTATCATATGTGAATCTTTTGTATCCTAGTATTTTTAGATATCGATACATAAGGTTATCACACTATGATTCGTATATTTGTTATTTCATATACTATTTTTATCTCAAAGAATACTTCAAATAAATATTACAATTGTTTTATTTAATTGATTATTTTTATTAAAAATAATAATTATATATTCAATATTATATTTTAAATATCATTTTAAACTTTTATTTGTTGGGTGGTCAAACATGCATTAAAAATATATAAAAGAATGTGTTAGTATTGACACCATAATAAATGCATCGATTATCATATACGACTATATATATATATATATATATAATTTATAATATTAGTTTAAACTTTTTTATCTTTTAAATAAATGGTATAATATCATATTTTAAATATAATTAGATGTATGTTAAAAGTAACTGTTGCAGCTTAGTCGAATATATGAGGGCAAAAAATGTAAGTAAGCTAAAAACTTAATGGTTGTTATTACTGACTCTCTATATGGCTAGACGATGAGGCGAAAAAGTATGTGCATATTCATCTTTTGGAATCTAAGGATGATTTTAGCTGAAGATAAGCATTTTTGTTACTATTGGATCTCGAACGTGCATGAAGATTGTAGCCAAAGGGTTATGAATATACCTAAGTATTTATCGAAGAAACCAATTCAATAATATATTAAAGAGTGTGATATTGATGAATTTAATCTTAAACATTGATTAATAATTGTAAATATGGAATGTGTTTAACATGGATAAAAATAGGACAAAGTACGCAGTCAGCGTTGGTGGTGCCACTACATGTGCTAGTGTACAATCATGCGGTCTTCAAGATTGCAATGACATTTCCACTCAAATGTCCTAAATAAAAAGCTATAAGGTTCTATCATGAGTCTGAGGATTCAAATCAATCATCATAGATTCTATATATATTCGAAGAAATATACAAATCTAGGGTCGCATGATTTAACTAGAAACAGAAAAAATCAAATTGTCTGATTTTAAAGAGAGTTATACACACACACACATATATATATATAGAGAGAGAGAGAGAGATAGAAGATAAATAATGAGAAAAATAATAAGATTCATAGTGTATTCCATAAGTTAAATGAAGTTTGTAATAGAAGAAGAGTGGTTGTGTTATTTGTGTTTGAGCAAGTTTTCTTGTAACTTTTCCATATATAAAATCTGTCTCTGTTGTCTGTAGATGTAAGATTTTTTCACAATCCGAACCACGTTAAATCCGTCTTGTGTGATTGGTTTTATATTTATATTTTTACATATAATTTGTATTAGGCGGTTCAGAAAACCACTACTTTATTTTATTCTTGCCAAACTTGCAAAGAATGAATTATATTGGTTCAAACCTACAATATAGTTCCAAATCATATAGCTTAAGTAATGTGGTCTCAGCTAACCCCATCTGGCTAAAATTTATGATTACTACAAAAAATTTCTTGTATTTCCAAATAACTATTTGAGTTATATTATCCCGAAAAAATAGAAAGTATTCTGGATCAAAAGAAGTTGGTCATACTAATATTTGTTAGTAAAAAGTCGAAAAATATACTTCTAGTTTATTATTATTAAAAATTGTGATAAAAAACATAAATATATAAAATTATATTTTAAAACTATAATTTTGATATTTTAATATCTCTATAAAATTGTGAAATATTTTCAAATCAAAATTTATATTTTAACAATTTAAAATATTAAGCAATTTATAATTAAAATGAAAATTCATAAATAATTGTTTAAATGAAAATATGAATGTAAACTAAATTTAAAAAATTAAAAATTAAAATAAAATTTGAACGAGCCTTTTTTAGAACTTGTTGAAATGATTTTGGTCTAAGACTGTTTTTTTAAAGGCCTAAAAATCCAAATCCATAATTTTTCATAAATCCTTACAAAAACTAATGTCTCAATATGGCTATGGAACACTCATCTGACGTGCTTAAGGATTATAATCTTAACTTTGGTTGAAGCTGCTTAGGACGTTGTGAATCTTCATATAATTTCTTGATGAGTTTCGATCATAAGGTGGATAATTTTATTTTTATCATTTTGATTTTGATTTTGAAACGAAGGATATGTGAGAGTCTACGATGATTCTTGGTATAGAGCATAAACATACTAGAAATGTATTTAATCTAATCTCAATAAGAATAAATGCAGAATTGTTTTTAAAATTTTGGTATATCCGCAACCAAAGAGGTTGGAACTCGCATTGGTTCCTATTTCACAGTTTTTACAACTCAATCACCAACCAAAACAGGATATAAAAATTTCATGTAAGAAATATTTTATGTTATTAAAATAATTATATATGCAATGATATGCATGAGACCATATCTTGCATACTCTATTAGTATCCAGAGTATATTTATGTTAAATATAGGGAAACCTCACTGAAAATCATCAAATGAATCGTGAGATACTAAAAGGGTTTGACTGAAATTAGATTGTGTTATAATAAAAAATAGAAGGGTGGTGCGATGTTGAAAGGATATGTAAACTCTGAATATGTATGTTGCATTGAAAAAAAAGTCAACTTTGGGTTACCTGTTTATTTTGCTTTGAGGAGTGGTTACCTACAAATCATGTCTTCAAATGATCGCTTTGTTGTTATCTACGAAGCTAAATACATGACTGTTATTAAACCAACGAAGGAAACCATGTATCTGAAAGGATTGTTTAGTGACACCACTGGTATAAAAAAAATGTGACCATTTTGAATAATAATAATAGTATTTTTCATTTAATGAGGAATTGGAAATTCCATTAGAGAACTAATAATGTAAATATCAAGTTCAACTTTATTTGGCTGTGGTATAAAAATAGAAAGTGAAGGTTGCAAAAATTACAAGTGCCAAAAATCCTTTGGATGATCTAACCAAGATATTGTCGGTTTCAAAGTTTACGACCAACATGGGATTCGTGTAAGTCTTAAATATATATCAATTGGATATCTTTAAAGAGTAGCTGGAATATCGGGAATATTAAATTATCACAACAAGTTGATAGCTAACTGGTATAGAAATTATGTTTTAATTATAATTTTTGTTGATTAAAAAAGTTGATATATTGGTATTCGGTTGTAAAACACTGAGAAAATTAGTTTACGATTAAAAACATGTTACAAATAATAATATGAAAATTATATTTTAATACTATGATATTGATATTTTAATACCTTTAAAAATAGTTAAATATTCTTAAATCATAATTTTTGTTTTAGCTATTAAAATATTAAACAATCAACAACTAAGAAATAATTAACTAACTGAGTAAAAAGATTAATTAAATTAAGATTTGGATAATTTGAACTTACTGCATTTTTGTGACCATCTTTTTGTAGAAATCGTAAAGTAGCTATTGGTCTGAGATTATTTTGCTTCAAATCTCTAGAATTCCTAATCCTAAAACTTTTATATGAGATTCTCAATTCTCCTTAGTTGTTGTCTCAATGAAACACTCTATCAAGATGAATAGTTGTAGTTAAGGATTGGATGTGTATTAAGGTAATGTTCATTGCCTCATGGGTTTTTTGTTTTTTCCATTTAGTAATTATTTATATTTTTTAGTGTCCACAAGTTATGATTAAGGTAATCTTTATTTCATATGGCTGGATATGCTTAATGGCGATTTCATTTAAGTTTAAGTTCGAGTTTGCATGCGATTGGATATGCTTGAAAGTAATTACATCTGAGTTTGAGTTCAAGTTTGTATAATCGATCTTAATTTTAGTACCCAAAGGGTTATGTGCTGCTAATGAGGAAAATGCATAAGAACTGGTTAATACCGAGGTATTGTCCAATGCTCATAATGCTTTGATATCGAGTTTGAGGGATGAGGTGCTTCATGTGGCATATGAAGAGCCTGCATCGCTAGGGATATATAAATGATTAGAAGCTATCTACATGAATAATTACTTACCGAACAAACTGTATATCAAGAAGCATATGTATACGCTGGAAATAAATAGTACCAAGAAAATTCAAAGACATATGTTTATTTCTATATAATCATTCTTGATTGAATACAGATGGAGCCAATGTAGAAAATAAATCATCCTTAGTCGACTTCATTAGTATTTCGAATATATATATATATATATGTTAAATCCGAGAAAGTGTCAGTCGACTCATGAGATACTTGAAGGGTTTGACTGAAGTTGGGTTATGTTATAATCAAAAGTATAAGGGTGGTGAGATACATATATGATATGTTAACCCTGATTATGCATGTTGAATTGGCATAAAAAAGTTAACTTTGGGTTGATGAGTTCAGATCTTACCGACACAGCCTACCCATTAATCCTAACAAGGGTCGGACCATATCACACCACTATAAATCCGAACAGGACAAATGTAAACAACTTTTGACTAATGTATTTGCTAATCTACTTAAAAACTAATATGTCTTTGAATTCGACCTAATTTCACAACTTGACCCGGTAAGCCCATGGGTCATTAATTAAAGTATAAATACCCCAACCACTCTCATTAATGAGGGTGATCAACATTTAATACAAGCAGACTGCTTAATTATCTCACTACTCCTCACATTAAACACAAAACACCCCAAAATTACTAAAACACTTTACAAAACTAGCCCAAAATCAAAATAAACCAAACTATGGGTTATCCGTTTATTTTGATTGAATGAATGGTTAACTATAAATGCTCTAACAAAGGTTTTGTTGGTTTCAAAGTTTATGAACTGTATGAGGTTTGTGCAAGCCTTAGATGCATGTTAACTGGATGTCTCTAAAGAGTAGTTGGAGAATTGGGACAATGGATACACGAGTCATTATAAACCTAGATGAGAGGTTTTAGATTTAGGTTAAAAGTTATTGTTGCAACCCAGCCAAAATTGCGAACAATGAATCATATATTGACATAAAGTATGGTATATTATCGAATAATATAGTTTAAATCACTTGGTCTTGAGTAACGTGATATCACCAAATATTAGGATTACTACACAAGTTTTCTTGTCTGAATGAATAACGATTTAAATTGTTCTATCCAAACAAATATATAATGCTTGAATTAAAAGAAGTTTGATATAATATTATATTTGGAAAGGTTATATTCAGACCTCATTTGGCTATAACGAGACCTTAAATCAAAAATTTTATTTTATTTTATGTAAAATGACAATTTTACCTATCATATAAAACCAAGTTTTCAACCAAAAATCTAACCATTTTCTTCCTTCTTCTCCAGCCAAACTTCTCTCTAAAACTAATCTAATACCTAAAGAATGAATTACATTAAAATCTAACAATTTTCTTCATCTTCTCCAACCAAACTTCTCTATACTTTTTAATTATGTTTTAATATCGACTCGTGGAACTTTCTGGTTGGGTAAATCGTCTTGCTTGGATAGGTTCATTGTGCGATTATCTTCTTCCCGAAAGTCTTCCAGTAACGAAAGTAAAACAACTGCTTGAATACCATGACTATACAAAAGATGGAACTGGATCCCTCATGGCAACAACTCTAAGAGGCTCGACCAAAATCAACGAGATTGATCAAGAGAAACAGCTTCTATCCCCCTCCTCTGGAATTGGAGAAGTATCTTTTGTCAAGGAGGCAGTGAACTCAATCTAACACATTCACGCTCGAAAAGAACTGAAGTTTTGTAATTATTGGTTGAAAATTTGAATCGTATTCATGTACTAGATAATCTATGTGTTTATACATTACGAAAGCTGTATAATTTTTGTCTTTATCCTCAGTTGTTTTATTATAAAAAAACAAAAAGGATATAAAGAGTTAGAGAGAATTACAAATTTAAATCGAAATAATCTGTTTGTTTGATTGGATTTTAATATTTAAAATGTAATTGTGTTTTAATTGAATTCTTTTTCGCCTTTGTGAATTTCTCTTGGCTAGTTATACATCATTGACATTTTCACACCGGAATTATAGAGAGAGAGAGAAAAGAGAGAAGAGAGGCTGAAAAATAATTTATATATTAAGGGTATTTTAGTAAAATTTGAGGTCTCATTATAGCTAAAGAAGGTCTCATTATACCTGGGTCTCATTATAGCCAAAACACGTCTCGGTTTAGCGTTGCCCTATTACATTTGAGTATAATTTTTTTAAATACTATTAATTCTTCTATTAAAAAATAGGTAAAAATATATTTTGATATAATGATTTTGATGTTATAATACATTTTCAAAAATAATTAAATATATTAAAATCATAGTTTTTGTTTTAGTTATGTAAATTATCAAACAAATTAAAATTAAAAAACCTTTATAAATAATTAATTAATTATATTTATAAAAAAAAAAAAAATTATATTTTTTAATCAAACGGTCATCTCAGTAATCTAATTCTAAAAATAATTAATTGAATAAGAAGATGTATTAAAATTAAAATTTGAAAAAAAAACTAAAAATTATTTAGATTTGAACGGAGTGTGTGATCCCGTTTAAAATGCTATATGCCTAAGATTGTTTCTTCTTAAAACCCCTAAAAATCTTATTTCTACTATTTCTCTCAGATTGTCCATTCTCTAACTAGTGTCTCAATGTCGTGGCAGAAGGATTATGATCTGAACTTCGGTCCAGGCTGTTTGCCTGGAACGTCGTGACTTTATAGGTTCTCCATTATCTCCAATCAAAAGGTGACGAAATTTTTCATTTTCAATCCAATTCCGATTTTGGTTCTTTTACTTCTCTTTAAAATCGATTTCTTAAATTGATTCCACTGCCGATAGTAAGATTTCCACAATCAATAATATTTCTCCAGTAATATTTATCTATTGTCTGTGAGTGGTCACCGTAATCTTTTTCTGGATTTTAATATTCCATTCCAACCTTGAAGAAATCATAACAAGTTTACTTCGAAGTAGTAAAGTAGACTGCAGATAATTAGTCCTAGTTTTATTTTTAGTTGTAGTTTTAGATTGAGTGCTGGTTGCTTTGGGTTTTTTTTTAGTCAGAAACTGTTTATATGTTTTGAGTTTGAGTGTCTATAGGTTATAGTTAAGGCCATGTCTAGGGTGGTGACCAAATTCACACATTGTACATCGGTTAGACATGAGATGATCAGTGGTATATAAGTAAAGTCGTGCGGATCTTCGAGTGCCAAAGCAGACAATATTATACTAGTGTGGAGATTGGTTGTTCTTATTTATATACGAAGGCGGAATATGCAGTACCCATATTCCTAACAAATGGTATCAGAGCGGCAGGCCCAAACAGAACGCGATGATGGAGAAATTCTCGGAGGTCTAACATCTAGAGATCCTAGTTCGTAGTGTTTGTGGCTCATCAAGTGGTGCTCCATGATTGGAGAGGGGAGTGACGCTAAGGAACAAGACAAAGTGGTCTAATAAGAGGTGAGCAGTAACATCCGTAGTGCCTCTAGACATCAGGTAGACTGCCAACCTGATTAGAGTGGGCGGATGAAAGTCAATTGAGAGGAGGCTAAAGTGATATTTTGTTCGAGAGGAGGATTTGTCAGGGTGACGACCAAAGTTACACATCCCACATCGGTTAGACATGGGAATAATCAGTGATATATAAATAAGAACATATCTCAACTAGTATGAAGCCCTTTGGAATTGGACCAAAACCAAATTCGTGCGGACCTTCAGGCCAAAACCGGACAATATCATACTAGTGTGGAGATCCATTGTTCCGTACTTATATACGGAGAGGTAATATGCAGTACCCATATTCTCTACACACGGTAACCGAGACAGAACGAACATTAGCCAGATGTCGTCCTCAAGGTGATCTGTTTTAGAGATCCTAGTTTGGAGGGGCCGTGACTCATCAAACGATGATTCTTGATTGGAGTGGGGAGTGACGCTAAGGAACAAGACAGTTTGGTCTAAGAGGAGGTAAGCAGTAACATCCATAGTGCTTTTGTGGTCAGGTAACCCCAGCCTGATTAGAGTGGGCGGATGGAAGTCACTTGAGAGGAGGCTGAAGTGGTACTTTGTTCAAGATGAGGATTTATTAGGGTGGCGACCAAATTCTCACATCCCATATTAGTTAAAGATGGTAAGGATAAATTGTATATAAGTAATAACATACCTCAACTAGTATGGGGCATTTTCGAAGTAGACCAAAAGCAAAGCCGTGCGGACTTTCGAGCCTAAAGCGGACAATATCATACTAGTGTGGAGGTCGGTTGTTCTTACTTATATACGGAGACGGAATATGCGGTACTCATATACCTAACACAATGCTTGTTGACTGATACTCTGATAAGTTTATAGATGGAGGCACGCCTAAAAGAACACGAGGTCGCGTATGAGGTTTGAAAGATCAACGAGGCCCAGAAGGGGGAGGGAGGGGGAAATTGAGTACGAGGTATCAGGTTTTGGGCACAATTTAAGTTAGTTAGGCCTTCCATTTATTATATTCACTCGCAAATTCTGCAGTTCGCTAGATGCTCCAAGTTATAGAGCTGTCCTTCATGCGTTACAGCATCGAAAGGAATGCATATGCAGTAAAGCATATCTTAGATAACTATCCAGGTGATGTGCTCAAGAGAGCTAAAATAACCATAATGATAATGATGATCAATGGGAGTCCTATGAACAAATTTTCAGATAAGATTAGATATGGCTGCTGCTCGTGCTCTCATACACCGTGGTATAAGCTCAAGGCTCGTAAAGTTGCACTTGGAAGAAACCGAAAGTCTTGTTCGGGATTTAAAGGGTATTGATGAAAAACAATAGAGAGATGACATGATACGGGGGTTGACATAAACATAAGATGATATGAAAAGAGAGAAATATATATATATATATATATATATATATATTCCTACAATGAAACAGATGAAGTTTCTTAGGCTCTAATGGAAACAAGGCTGATTCTATTGAGGACAAGACCACCACATCCACCGAAACAGACAAGAGCTCCACTGAAACAGATAAAAGCAAGATCGAAATATACAAGAGCTCAGAAAAATCTGATTTGAGCAAAAATGACAAAGAAGACAGTAGTGGACACACTGATTCTTCATCGACCAGAGAAAGAAGAATCTTTCGATAAAAGCACTAATGAAGATGATAGCAATAAGAGTGGAGATGATAATGCAAACACGAAAAATCCAAAGGGAGAAAAAAAGAATCTGAAGATGGAAATTCAGCAACTCAATAAGAGAAAACTCATCATCAAACACAGACAACACAGATGCAAGCGAAAATAATCAAGAAGATTAAGTTCTACAAGAAGTAACAAAAAGTAGAAATGATTTGGGAACTTTTCCAGACATCTGAGGAATCAAGTTCTACAAGGCAAAGGCTACCACTAGCTTTAGGTGATGCTCAACCGAACCATCTTTTTTTTTCTCAGGCTTCAGCATGAGCTCCACATGGTATCCACCTCGAACAGCGTTGCATTACACTGACCTTGAAACGGAAAAAATGACATGACCTTATTAAACCACTAAAAATCATAAAGGGTTTGTACGTGATTTATTATTTTGTGGAATACTTTTGTGCAATAATAAAAATCTTCTAATTTTTGAATAATTTTTTGAATAATTTTTTGAATTTACTTTATGCAAGCATTTTTTGTGAGAAACAATATTAGTTTACTTGTTTCAAACCGTACTACTTGTATGTGGAAAAAATCATTGTCGCAAGATTTTTTAACGGTTTAAACTAAACTGCCTCATGTTGTAGCTTAAGTTAATTTTTATTTACACTATCGAATTAATAGTTCTGTCGAATGCCATTGTTAAAGTTCCCAAGTTTTGTATCAGGGAAAGATTTTTTCTCGAATATCTAAGATCGTTTACACAATTATGGTATTGGATCAAAGAATAACCTTGGTATCATAAATCAAAGACCACACCCATATCACTAGTCAACTGTGTTCATATAGATCGCATTTGGCTCAAACAAAACAGCTTTAATTCTCAGTTTGTACTTAGTTATACATTAGTTATACATGATATACCAAAACAAAGATGATATATGTGGATAATCAGTGTCTCATCAAGGTTTTCTTTTTTATATTTATTATTTATTGATATTTGTGTATATATTAAAATCCTATTTTATAATACTTATATTTAGTTAAAATTTTATTTAATCTGAATTAATGATTGGATTGCTTTAAATTAACCTGAACAATTTTCACAAAAACTAAAATTATATCTTTAAAACCAACACAACCGATGAGTTCGGGGTTTTTAATCACTGTGTCATAATTAAATCCGAAGGACAATTCGGACTAAACCACCAAACTAAATATCTGAACATGACAGATGTATTAATTATTAACTAAGCTAGTTGCTAATCAACTTAAAATTATATGACTAATGAGTCCTTAAATTCAACCTGGTTTCACAACCCGATCCAATAAGCTCATGGATCAGTAATTAAGTATAAATACCCAAACTACTTTCATTAATGAGGGTGATCAGAATTTATTACTAGTAGGCACCTTAATTATCTTTCTACTTTACACACTAAATACAACACACCACAAAATTACCAAAACACTTTTAAAACACTTTACCAGATTACCCTCAGACTCAAATAAACCTCACCACAATCTACGATCATAATCCATATTTTTAATATTAAATTAATTGAATCCAATAAAAATGGTATATATATACATTTTAACATTATAAAAGTTTTAAAAATTATTAAATTCTTGAAATACATAACTTAATAGAAGTGTTTCTTACTACTAAAATACTTTAGAAGTTCAGTTACGTAAAAACAATATCACTTAAAACCTACTTTTACGATTAATATTTTTAAATTAAATTATTAAAATTTAATAAAAAAAAGGTATGTATGTATTTTAGTTTATTTCTAATATATAACTAAGTAGAAGTGTCCACTTATAACTAGAATATATATTAAAAGTTAGGTTACATAAAAAAAATCGGCTAAAACCAACACAACTTACTACCACGACCTGCATTTTTTAATTTGAATTGATAAAAATGATATAACTCTTAAAGTTAGAGAAAAGTACCGGAAAATACCCACTCAACTATCTTATTACCCGGCACTACCCAAATTTTACATAGTGTTACTTAATACCTCGACTAATAAATTGGACAAAAATACCCCTCGACTATATATACCAATTTTTCAGTTCGAACCCACTTTTTCCACCTTCCTATCACCCTAAACAAACCCAAAAGTCTAATTTTAGAAACCACCAGAAAACCGTTCGACTTCGTGATACTCTCTCTCTCTCTCTCAAACCCAAAAACCCTACAGCTTCTCACCGTTCGCACCTTCAACGCTATCGCACCGGTCAACGTCTTTTACTCACTCCAACTACACACCTTCTGTTCGACAAAGTTGTCGTGAAGTCGTCTCCGAAAGCTTCAATCTCGTTCTCCGACCGATGAAATTTAACAATTATGCATTATCGTGGAAAGTGTACTTTTTTTGCGCTTTTGACGAATTTGAACCACTTTTTCGGTTAATTCACGATAGGCGTTGCTTTTTATACTGGAATGAAGTATCTACTGACGATAGTTTCTCAGTTTCTGGGTTTATCGTCGAAGGCAGGGTAGAAATTTAGTTGCATGTAATGCTAATACTTTCCTGAGAAATATTATGTATGTTAGATGTGCATTAGGTAGTTGATTGTTGATTTTGGTGTTTGTTCAATAATTCCCAGATCCCTGCAACGTGCATGTAAAAAGTGGAACAGTTCGCATCCTGATCACCCATTATGCAAGCAATTCGCAGCTCGATTATATTTTTATGTCGTTTATTTACAAACAATTCGCAGCCCAGGCTGCGAATTGTCTGTTAAAACAATATCCATATATAGGCAATTCGCAGCTTGTCATGCGAATTGTGTGTGACATGTTAAGCAGCTTGTGATGCGAATTATTTGTGACACTCCAACTGATTTGTGTTTGTGAAGAAAGTATGACAACAAAACCTAGCTACTACAGATCAGGTTTGGTGAGCCTTCTGAAGCTACTTAAAGATATGCGTATTACAAGGGCCCACATTGAAGCTGCAAGCAACACACCCTTCTACACACTTCTGAAAACGGCTTTCCAAATCCGTAATGAGGCAGAGCTGCCAAAGAAAAAATTCTACTCAATCATTCAGTATATCATCGAGCAATACTCTGTGGATAGAAACGCCTTTAAGATTGGCAACAAGTTTATAAAGATAACTGAAAACGATGTGAAGGTCATATTCGGGTTGAGGCATGGCACCGAGAAAATGCGGTTAACAAAAACCGGAGCTTTTCACAACAAATATGCACCCGGCGAGGAGGACGAATCAAGGATGATGAAGAAATACTTCATGGGTAAAACTGGCAGGAAAGTAGCAGCTAGTAATACCAAAACAATAACAAATGCAATTATAAAGGTACGTCTAAAATTGACTTCATCTTTATAAAGCAAGATTCTGTACATTTCTAACATAGCATGTTGTCATTGGTTTTAGAGGAGGGTATAAGGAAGGCCATAAACGAAGGAGGGGAGCATGAGTTGGAAGACGTTGCGAGGCTGTTGATACTGTTTTTGTGCTCTGCCCTATTCTACTCCGTATGTGGAGATATCCTGGGTTGGAGCACGGTTTATTATGTTGAAGACCTCAGCAGAATAAACAATTATGAATGGGCTGGATCAGTAATGTACAAGCTTCGACAGTCTATCAAGAGTTGCTTAGCAATAAAAAGAGTTGATAAAGTCGTCGGCTGCGTCGCCCTTGTAATTGTAAGATTGATCTATTAAGTATAAAAATTAGTTATGTACAGAGCATCTTGTTGATAAAACTTATCCCCATGCAGCCCTTCATCATGGAGCACATAACAGTCATCCACGAGATAGCGAAGCCAACCTCGATACCAAGGTTTTTCAAATGGTTGGGGTTAGAGTGCCAAGCAGCAACCATGACAGTGCTTATTAAAACACCCTTGCTGGATAATGACCAGGTATAAGCTTTATATAAGTATTGAATTGGGGGTGCAAACAGTTCGCAACATATCATGCGTTTTGCTTAGAAAAATGCATCAATCATTTCGCAACCTAATATGAATTTTACTTCGCAGCTTCTTTTTCCACACAGTTCGCATCATATAGTTTTACACACATTTTGCAGCTCTGCATGCGTTTTAACAAAATGTTATAATAGAACAATGCATCAATCATTTTCGCAGCCTGACAAAAATACTTAGTTCGCAGCATATGGTTTACACATAGTTCGCAACATATGTCCCATACACATTTCACAGCTCAGCATGCGAATTATTTGCAACTCTAACATGATTAGAATCACACAGTTCGCATCATATAATGCGAACTGTTTCTTACAAACAATTTGTTTGTCTACACCCTCATACTTTTAAAACAATTTATTTACATACACGTGCCTCTGTTGGTAGGTTTTCGAAGGTCCATTACGTCTTACCGAGGCTGAAAGTGAAGCTTTCGGAGAACGAGAAGATAGTGAAGATGAAGAAACTGTTTCTACTTCACCGGAAGAAAGACCAAGGAAGAGGACGAAAAGCACAGCATCAAAACCAAGACAAAGGAGACGAGCATCACAGAAAGTAATGAATAAGGTGATGTCTCCCAGACCCGAACAACCAACACCACCCGAGCCAACGATTCCACCACCACCGAAAGGCAAATCCAGGCAGGATCCCGACGACGACGACACAACCAGTATGAGTGAAACAACCGGTGATTATGTACTCAAACGCAGAGGTCCTAATCCCGAGATTTCTGCAATTGTTGCTGAATCAAAGCGTTAAAAGAAAAACAGGCCAGAGAAGTAAGTATGACTTGAGCCTTAAACAATCGCTACAATCAGCACTTAATATGTTTATAAAACGTTTGCTATCATTTTTCCAGCTGAAAGAATTGAAACGCAAGATAGAGGAACTTGAAGCACAATAACTCCACAATGCTATCTCTCAACCAATTTGCCGGATTGAAGCCCAATAGCTGAGCACGTACCAGCATTTCCAGACAGAGAAGAATCCACTGATCAGCAAGCATCCGTGTCTAATGTTGATCAGCACCATGCTGATGGAGTACTGCCAGAAGAAAGGGACGATGATGCCAACCATTCACCCATACCGGTACAATCTGCAGAGATAGACATCATGGAGCCACAGACATAGAAATAAAGACACGAGTCTCCTCCGAATAACCCAAAGGAGATAGACGATGTAAGTGGATGATATTATGATATCAAACAAATATCAGGACTCTTGTGTAGTCCTGTCCAAACGTTTCGCATCTTATGTTGCGAATTGTGTATTCAACTAGTGGATTGGTTATTACACAATTCACATGCTGAGCTGTGAATTATTTGAAGTGGACAAAACAAATATCAGGTCAGCATGCGAATCGTTCGCAACAATGATTATAGTATGCTTAACCCTTCCACCCTTTTTTTTGGAATTTCGTATGAAACAGGAGACCGAAAGACAACAACAACAACAACAACAACAGTAGAAACAGCAACAGTAGGAACAAGTTCAACACCAGCAGCAACAACAAGAACAAGAACAACAACAACAACAACAGCAACAAGAACAACAACAACAACACTAACAGCAACAACAAGAAGAACAACAACAACAACACCAACAACAACAACAACACCACCAGCAACAACACCATCAGCCACAAGTTCAACACAAAGACCGACAACAAGAACAACAACAAGAACAACAACAAGAGAAACAAGGACAACAAGAACAACAACAGCAGCAACAGATAGCTTTGGCAAAGAGAGAAAGACTAACGCAGGAGATAGCACCTTAAGAGTCAGAACCTGTCCATCCCGGTGAGAAGACGGAACTACTCAGCCAGGAAGGACCATCCTTAGAAGACAACACCACTTCTTCAGTGGAACCTCAAAGACCAACAGTGCTGTCAACAAAGTCAGAATTGCTAAGCCAACGTGAAACTGTAGCCCCGGTAACAAATCAACTACAAGCTCCAGAGTCCCACGATAACACAGTAGGTTTACCCGATGCTTTTGTTGATGGTATTTACACTCAAGTTTCACAGACATTTTTAAATGAAATTGATAATGTATATTACGATTCTATAATACAACGGTCCTTGGAGAACATGTCGGAGGATGACATTAATGATTTCTGCCGACACGATCCAGATCCTATGCCGAACAAGTCAACGGCATTGGTTGTCGCTGACCGTGCGGTAAGGGCTACTTATAATGATTTCGCATCATAACATGAGATTTGTGTTAGCAAACTGATTGGGGTATTACAAACGAATATCAAGGTATCATGCGAACTGTTCAGTGGAACCTCGAACAGTTCGCATCCTACCCTGATAGATACTATGGAATTTATTCATCTGGAACCAAACATTTCGCATGTTAGCATGCAAACTGTTTGGGGTCGTTGCAATTATAATGACTGACACCCTTCTACATTTGATTTTTGTTATTTACTAAGTTCGAGCCCAGTAAAGAGATAGAGGAGCCAAGTTTTACTCTACTGACACCAACACAGCCTCAAGTGGCAGAGTAAGAGGAAGAGTTTATTATAACAGTACGGGAACCGCCAAAAGTAGAATACAATGACTGGCCAAAGAAAACAAAAGTAACTGACCGTATTGATGTGGCAGAATACCACAAAATACAGTTAGTTAAAGCCTACGAGAGTGACACCCCTGATCCAGTGGTATGGCAGTTACCAGAGTCCAAGTTTACATATGGAATCAGAGTGCAAGCGAGTGATGCAATGGCACTACCTTTAGAACTGGAGCTGGACGTAAAGGTATCCAATTGTCAACCAATTCTATTTTTAATGTTTCAAATATATCTTGTATATTTAACATAAATCTACAACTTCTTTCTTAGGTTATCGATGCTTGGATTCGAAAGATGCTTGAAGAAGCAGACTTCAAAGTTCCATGCACTAAAGCTAAAGGAGAGCATCATGACACCGTACTGATTTCGGGCATGACTGCGGTAAGTTTAGCTCAGGTAAATTGAACAAAGTTTTCAGAAAATGTTCTCATTTTAATATACTCTTGCTTGGATGCAGTATCAAATGAAAGCAGGCTGGCAAGTAGAAAATTTGGTGGACGCAGCTTTTAGAAAGGGGCGCAAAGATGCCAACATCATCATGGTTCCAGTATGCACCGAGACAAAGGACCAGATAAACCACTAGACTTTGCTCGTCATTGACGTCGACGGTAGGTCAATTTCAAACTACAATTCGCTTCTTCCTAAGCTGAAATCCATAGACTACACCACAAGGACACCTACACAACTGGTAAATATTCCAAACTATACACTTAAATTTAAACACATTTTAAGTATGCATGCTGCGAACTGTGATCGGGATATGCTGCGAAATGTGAGTAAATCAATTTCTTTTCGCAGCCTATCCATAACACATTTTGCAGCATATGATGCGAATTGTCTTGAACGGGGAATTTCAACAAAAAATAGATTGCATATCAAATAATTCGCACCTTAAGCTGTGAATCGTGTGACATGCCCATGTTGGATTTGTTGTCATACAATTCGCAGCCTAAGGTGTGAATTGTATGGCACCAACTGTTGTTGTTTTTGTGCTTATTCCTAACACTAATTATTATACACATATAAAATATTTGTTAGAGAGAGGATTCCTACCTAAAATAAGACAGGGTGGAAGGTGAAAGTTGAAAGAGGTATCCCACAACAAAAACAAGGCACCCTGGACTGTGGTATCTTTGTCTGCAAATATGCAAGAGATATTATCGAGCATGGATTCGTGCAGAAGGAATACGATGTAGATATGGTAACCGCCTTCAGAGCATAAATGTTTTATTACTTTTTAAATGACAAAGACCGCATCGCATATGGCTGATTCGCTTTAAAACACTATGCTTTTGCTTGTAAATACATCAGTTGTAATTTTTAGTTTATTGTGCATACATAAACAAATTACATTTTTCAGAAATGTGAATATTCCTTAGCTTATAGTTCGCATCATAACCTGATCTATAAGGGTTGATTAATATTCGAATAATTCCAACCAAATAATTCGCAGCAAATCCCTGGTATGTATGAACAGTTCGCAGCCTAACCTGATAGATGCTTATTTATCAGTAAATAATTCGCAGCCTAACTTATCAGCAAATAGTTCGCATCCTAACCTGATAGATGCGTACTTATCACTACACAAATAGTTCGCAGCCTGGTATACCACCTTAAAACAGTTCGCAGCCTGGTGCAGAAATAAAAAATTCAAAATATAAAGTTCAAGGATACGAACAGGCTGTGGCTTATGCCTTGGTAAACGTTTTCTCCATTGAGCACACAAAAACAATCTAATCAAGTACATAACCCATTAAATGCTGATTGGACATGGAGGTTATGTAATGATTACCTCATTTCCCTATAAATACCTCTAGTAACCAGAGGCTAATTTTACAACAAACTCTATATTTTTTTAAAAACACCTCTTGTTCTCTTCGAATTCAAACAGTCATATCTTTTTCCACCACCACAACCACCACCTCATACTCAAACTCTGGTTCACTCGGTTCTCTGGGTGACTCCTGGTCATCCTTAACCGTTAACTGGAGTGATGAGTTGATCATGCCAGCAGCACCACCAAACAGCCCAGTATCTGTTTTTGGGTTAGACATGTATGATGACTACTACTCTGCTGACTCTCAACCAGTGGAAGTTGTTCCACTGGTTGTTGCTGAACCTCAGCCAGAAGAGGTTCCAATGCTTGCTGCTGCACCTCAGCCATAAAATGTGCAACCTCAAACGACAGCGGTTCGAAACAACAAAAGGAAGAGGGAAGACGAAGCTGGTCCATCAAGGACAAAAATTTTAAGCATGATGGACGTAGATATTGAAGATGAAGAGGAAGTGGAAGAGAAAGAGGAGAAAGAGAAAGATGATCAGCACAAAGAGGAGAAAGAGGAAAAATATGGTGATGAATCCTCTACTAACTGCTAGAGTTGGTTTTTGTTTTTTGATTTTTTGGAATGCAACTAACTAACATCAGTAGCTTGTAGTGATCTATGTAAACATTTGTTAGTGCATGAATATATTGTAATACTCTTTTTTGTAATCCAATTTGTTTACAGACTTTCAATCATATAAACGATTCGCATCCAATTACAATTTGCAAATGATTCACATGTTAACTTGATATATTACTTGTTTTCAACCTTACTAAATATCCTGGTATTTTTATTAAAGCACACTTCGCAGCTTATCATGTGAAAAATATCAGGACATCTAATTGTTCTCCATTCGCATCATAATTCTGGTCATAATTCGCAGCCTATCATGCGAAACGTATGCGCATAATTATTATCATATGTTCTGGTCATAATTCGCAGCCAGGAGTCCTGATATTTATATGAAAAGGCATTACGTTATAGCTCAACACAGTTCGCAGCCTCAAATGTTGATAAATGTTTGATATGATTTTACTAACGATTCGCATCCTGGTGAAATTTCACACAAAATCGCATGGAATCCTGATAGATGTTTGCAATAATATACCAACATATTGTACACAATTCGCAACACAAGATGCGAAATGCTTACAACCCAAAGTACTTAACATTTCGTAACTCTAATAATAGCATTACAAAACACAGGAATGTAAAAATGTTTAGTTTGCTGTACAGAACAATAACAGTACTACAAATAAATGTGATCTTGCCAACCAGAATTGTCCACAACACGGATTGTCCTTAAACTGGAACATCACAAGTCCTCCGGTTATGGCCTGATTTCAAACATCAGCCACACCTCAACTGCTTGGTTGAGATTTCTCCTCTAGAAGGGATTCACTTTTTCTTAGGCCTTCCGGAGCGTCTCTAAACATTTGGAGGCAGATCTTCAACAAAATAAGGATCGTTAGCGCTGGACCCTTCGCCGAAATCAGTTATAGTTGGTATGCTGAAAGAGTAACTTTCCCTGTAATTCTTAACCGTAAAGAAGGGTTCTATTACAGTCAATGGATCTTGGTCGGTGTATTGTAATGCCGCTAAAGCATGAGGACATGGAAAACACTCTTGTTGCCATGATCCGCATGAACACTTGAAATCCAACAGATTAACAACAGCCAGAGGATTCGAAAAGACTTCGAACATGGCGGTAGAGGACTTACGTACTACCCAAGTTCGGCACATGTCAACATTCTGCTTTAGCTTCTTCTCGTACTCGGGAACCAAATTAGTACTCTAGCTGAGACCTTCTTCATGTCTCCGTGAAACTTGAGTCATAAGCAAGACTCTAATCCAATCAATAAACTCAACAATAGGTAGGCCGCAATATTTTTTAATTTGATTGTTAAACGATTCAGCTGCAGTAGAAGCCATAGAGTCGTATCGCTTCCCTTTTACGTAAGCCTGCGCATACTTTTCAGGGGGTAAATTTGCAAGAAAATCACTCATTCTGTCACCACCTTCACATAGAAAAACCGTTAGTATATCTTTAAAAAGCTCTCGATTGGGAGCATAACCAAGACGATGGAAGAAACTCAACATCCTTTTTTTATAGTCTCTGTTAGTATGTTCCAGTTTGGCTTTCAAATTCTGCATGAGATGGAAATAACAGTACGCATGATAGCAGTTCGGATACAAGACATAAACAACATTAACGATACCAGAATGACGGTCTGAAATAAATGTGATCTGGTGATCCAGCAAATGTGGTTTCAAACACCCCAAAAACCACATCCAATTGTCACAATCTTCAATGTTAACTACACCAACAGCAACATAGAATAGTCCTGGAAAAAAGCATATCAAATGAACACTACAACAGTACCTAAAGGGTTAAAAATTGTAAACAATTCGCATGCTATCCTGGAACAAACAATTCACAGCTTGTCATGCGAATTATGTGGAACTTTTTTATTGCTCATATATGGAATTCGCAGCTTGGCATGCGAGTTGTTTGTGACAACTTCAAATAATACCTAATTCAAGCTGCGATGTAAGTACAGTTTCAGATAATACCTAGTTCGCAGCACACGATGCGAAATGTTAAGATCATAACACTACTTAATTCGCAGCCTCCGATGCGAATTGCATCAGCATTTTCACACAAAAACATCATTCAGATTAACTAGATAAATGTAACTAACCGTTGTTTCCATCCTTTGCTACAGTAGTGAGCAAGCCACCCTTGTACTTTCCATATAAGTGGGTTCCATCGACAAACAACATTGGACGGCATGAATGAAAACCCCGAAGGGACGAACCGAATGCTACAAAACAACGCTTGAATCGGTTTCCAGCTGACAACTCCAAGTGACAGTCTGAAGTAATATCCCGACTCTTCAAGCGTTTGAAGTATCCGCTGAGTAAACTAAAAGAACTTGAACTATCTCCAAAAACTCCCTTCCTAGCCTTCTCTAAAGCATTCCATAACAAACGATAAGAGATGTCAAGACCGTAATCTTGTTTGACAGTCGATTGTATGGTTTTGGCTGTCAACGAATGACAGGTCTGTAGAGAATCCTGAATTTCCTCTACAATCAAATCTG
The DNA here is from genome assembly GCA_036936605.1 of Limnanthes douglasii subsp. nivea. NCBI lineage: Eukaryota > Viridiplantae > Streptophyta > Magnoliopsida > Brassicales > Limnanthaceae > Limnanthes > Limnanthes douglasii. Next base: position 198,849,516 of record JAUPFV010000004.1, on the reverse strand, counting down.
ATGTCAAATGCCTGTGCGCTTATGCTTATGCTTCTGGGAGAAAACAGGACTGCAAGTATGGTGCAGGACATACTTCTTGATCGTCATCAAGTTGGTGCTTGAGTCAATAGATGCATAAAGCCTCCATTTGCACCCACTTGTGAACTTATTTTCACAATAAGCAGTGATCTTATTTGCTGTGTTGTGCAGGTATTTAAAAGAAAAACCATGCTCTAACGCAAACTTGCACAAAGATAACCTCAGACCCGCATCACCTTCTTCAAAATCTTGACCCACTCATATAATAGCATCAGCCCAACCAGCAGTAGGAAGTTGTTTTTTTCTCTGATCAGAATTAACTAAACCGTTACTACTCTCCCCGCTAACTAGTTGATTAGGAGATGGTTCTCCCAAAATCAAGCTACACTTTTTACGCTTTACACCACAATCCTTACCACCAGAGCTCTTATCAACAGAACTTTTATTACCAGAACCCTTATCGAAGAAGTGCTGTTCTATGAGAAAACTAACCCGTTTTAAACGCTCCAAATCAAGATATAACACCAACCCAACAAAATCATTCTGGTTATTAAAGAAACAATTATTGTGATCCCCACAGGAGTAGGTAATTAGGTAGTCACCTGTGGCAAGCTCCTCCCATGTGTTCTCTACATAAGCTTGAATACTTTGAAAGCTTTCAAACTCCGTGAAAGGAACAATTGCGGTTTGGTGACCATATTTAAAAATAGAAACTCGTGATTTGGACATCTCTTACCCTGGACAGAACAAGTTATTAGTTATTAGTCACAAAAACTATGTGCAAATTATTTACTACTGCATCAAACAATTCGCATCCTAACTTACGAATTGTGTATACATACATCGAGAAATTCGCATCATGTCATGATATTTGTGTGTAAAAAAAGTCCTGATATTTGTTTCGATGTACAATACTCTAAAAAGTTATAAATAGTTCGCATCATAACATGCGAACTGTGTAAAGAATTCTCTAAAGTCCTGGTATTTGTTTGAACACACACTACTCTATAGTTTCACATAGTTCGCATCCTAACATGCGAAACGTATGTAAACTTTGAATTTCGTTCAAGTGATTCGCATGTCACCATGCGAGTTGATCATACAATTAGCATCTTTCTCATCGAATACACCAAACAATTCGCATCTTTAGTGTAAGGCCTGGACAACTAAAACTCGTAATTTACACATGAAATAAAAAACTAAAGCACTACAAAATTAGTATATAACATCAGAAAACAAGGACATAAGTATATAACGAACAATATTAAACAAACAATAACAGATCATTATAACAAAAAAAACAGAGAAAAGCTCAAAATCAGGCAATGGCGTCTAAAAACATTAGAATAGAACCTATTCCAACAAAGAAAACCAATAAAGAACTTCGAAATCGGTAGGTAATTACCTGAAAAGCAAGCAACACGATTACTTGTAAGCCAACAGATTCCAAAAAACCACGATCAACTCCTGTACGTAGAAAACAGTGGTTAGACAGGACTAACACCACAACCTACATAAATAAACAAACCTTCAGCAGCTTCCGATCACCGGAAAATATGATTTCAACCGGTCTTCGTGGTGGTTTGTAGGGTTAGGTGGTTAGAGCGGCTAACAAATTCAAATCTTCAAAAAACTAGAAAAAATAGAAAGAAAACAGAAAAATATGTTTATATAGTGGGTTAAGGGTAGTTAGGGTATTAAAATAATATTAGGTTGTAAGTGACAATAAGATAGTTGAGTTGGGTATTAAGTAACAATTGATCAAACCTTGGGTAGTAAGTGACAATTGAATAGTTGAGTGGGTACTTTAGGTGCAATTTCGCTTAAAGTTATATGATAATTAAAAATCAATAAATTTATATAATACATAACTTAATAAAATTATCCATTAATACTATCAAGCATATTAAAATATATTAAAAGTTAGGTTATATTGGAAAATATTGGTTATAACAAACATAGTCTTCTATTAGGACCTACATTTTCTATAACTCAATTGATTAAAGTTAGGTTATATTGGAAAATATTGGTTAAAATCAACATAGTCTTCTATTAGGACCTACATTTTCTATAACTCAATTGAATAAATTTAATAAATTTGTATGCATGCATTTTAATGTTATATGAGTTTTAATAAGTATTAAATTCTTGTGATACATAATTTAATCGAAGTGTGTGATAATACTATAAAATATATAAAAAGTATGTTACGTATATCTTAAAATCAACGCAACCTATTATAACATACCATATATTTTTTTAATTGAATCGATTAAATCTAATAAAAACTGTATATGTATATTTAAAGTGTATGAGTTTTAAAAAATATTAAACTTTAATACTAACGTGACAGTAGGCTGTGTTGGTTTAGTGAACTATTACTACCACATTATCGGTTAGCTCACTAAAAGTTTTATGTCTCATTCATTTATTTCTTTAGTCAGATTGTTTAGTTTTGAGCTTGAAGAGGGATCGATTAGGCTAGTGGCTATCGGGGACAAAAAGAGAGAATATATGATTTTTTTGTTGCATTATTTGAGGTTCCTGGTATGCAGCTGGAGTCACAATCATAATCTAAGCTAGAGATTAGTAGTTTTTCCTAGATTAGTTATTTGGAATCAACCAAAAACACATAGTCTCCTTGATCCTAATCTGTGATTCTACATGCGCCCGTAAAGCCCCGAATGTAGAGCCCTCTTTTTCATAATATCATCTGCCAAGGTCCTCGTGAGAAATCCATGTCTTAATAAGACAAAAGCCACGTCCTCGCTCTAATACTCTCTCAAACCATCAACGCTCTCCTGCATGAAATGTGTAATATGGTCATTGTGGTATTTTTTCACCTTACAAACGACAAACTAATGTATGAAGAGAGTCCATACCATATCAAATATTGTAATGGACATCGACGCCAAGTAGATTCTGAAGCCATTATAAGCTTAGGTGAATAATTGTTAACTATAGGCTAAAATATTGTTGCAGCTAAGCGAATACTTAAAGGCTGAAGAATTGAGTAATAAAAGAGCTTACAAACTATTGTTAATTACTATCTATATGCTTGGATGGAAACTAAAGATTTACGTACAAAGATGTTGGTTGAAATGTATAAGTGAGAATCATCTTGAAGGTATGAGAACATTATAGTTGAAGACTTCTTAATATACGTAAGTGTTTCTAGAAGAAATCGATTTACTATTATAGATAAGTCTATGGAAGAGTGCAATCGAAAGGGTTTCACGGCCTTATCATTCAACTTCGCTCCCTGGTGTGAAATATGTGAATACTGCTCCTTAATTAGCCATACTAATGCATAACAATCCAAGAGTGTCATTTCTATTAGTCTGTTCTAAAGAATAAGCTATACGGTGTTATCGTGAGTTTGGAGGCCGAAATCACTCATTGTTGGTTCAATATATAATGTAAAGATACAAATATATGGTTACACGATTTAGCTAGAGAGAGAAAGACTCAACTTGTCTGATTTTTTTGAGAGAGGGAGAGCAAGATAGAAAATAAAAAATGAGAGAAACAATAAGATCCAAGTGCCTTCTATAAGCTAAATGCGCTTTGTATAAGAAGAATATTGGTTATATTAGTTGTGTTTAAGAGAGTCTTCTTGTAACCTTTCCATATATAAAATTTGTGTATGTTGTTTGTAAATGTAGGATTTTTTCACAATCCGAACCACTTTAAATCTATCTTGTGTTAAAATATGTCTTATATATACTTTGTGTTAGAATGTTCATAAAGCCATTGCTCTATTTTTGTCTTGCCAAACTTGCAAAGGTTCATAAATCTAAGGTATCCAGCAAAATCGTATAGCTTAAGTCTTGTGGTGGCTAACACCATATGACCGGATATTATAATTACCACACAAGTTTTCTTATCTAACCGAATAATTATTTTATTTGTTCAATCTAAATAAATATAAAATATTTTAGTTTAGAAGAAGACAGGCATACCCAAGTTTGTTAGTAAAAAATCAAAAAACAAACTACTAATTTTTTTATTGTTAAAAACGTGTAAAATTATATTTTTAAACAATAATTTTGATATTTTAATACTTAAAAAAATTGTTAAATATTTTTTAAAACAAAGTTTAGATTGTAATTATTTAAAATATTAAAAAATATAGAAATAGAAAACTAACTTTATATAGAATTATTTGAATGAACATATAAATTAAAATTTGAAAAAGAAACTAAAAGTAAATAGAATTCCAACGCTGTGATTCCAATGTCAAGCTTGGTATCACTCAAGCACCAATTAAAGGAAGAGTTAAGAAGTTCATGCAAAAGATACCTTATGCTAATGTCATTGGAAACATTATGTACGCAATGATATACACGAGACCGAATCTTCCCTACTCCATTAATATCTGGAGTAGAGTTATGTCAAATCCAATCAAGCATCATTGGAAACCCTTATATGGCTCATGGATCAAGCATCATTGGAAACCCTTATATGGCTCATGGATGAAGAGTTTGTCTGAAGTTGGATTATGTTATAATCAGAGATAGAGGGGTTATAAGATATTGATGGGATATATTGACTCTGATTACGCATGTTGTATTGACACAAAGAAGTCGATTTTGACTTATCTCTTTATTGTGCTTAGAGAAAGGGTTAGCTATAAGTCATAGTCCATATTTTTAATATTAAATTAATTAAATCTAATAAAAATAGTATGTATGCATTTTAACATTATAGGAGTTAAAAATTATTAAATTATTCAAATACATAACTTAATAGAAGTGTTTCTTACTACTAAAAAACATATTAAAAAATATTAGAAGTTCAGTTACGTAAAAACAATATGAGTTAAAACCAACATAGTCTACTTTCAGGATCCATATCTTTAAATTAAATTGTTAAAATTTAATAAGAATGGTATGTGTGTAGTTTAATTTATTTTTTTTACAAGTATTAAATATTTCTAATACATAACTAAATAGAAGTTTCCATTAATAACTAGAAAATATATTAAAAGTTAGATTACATAAAAGCAATATCGGTTAAAACCCACACAATTTACTACCACGACCTGCATTTTTTAATTTCAATTGATAAAATTTGATAAAAATGATATATATTTTAAAGTTATATGATAATTAAAAATCAATCAATTTTTATAATACATAACTTACTAAAATTATCAATTAATACTTTAAAACATACTAAAATATATTAAAAGTTATGTCACGTAGAAAAATATTTGTTAAAACCAACACAACCTTCTATGAGGACCTGCAATTTCTAAAATTGAATTGATTAAATTTAATAAGTTTTGTATGCATGCATTTTAATGTTAAATGAGTTTTAATAAGTATTAAATTCTCGTAATACATAATTTAATCGAAGTATTTGATAATATTATAGTGACACCATTGGTGGAAAACAATATATTAGTCTATTTTATAATAATACTAGTGCTTTTTCAGTTAATAAAAAATCTGAAATCCTATTAGAGAATCAAATACGTAGATATCTAGTTGCACTTCATATGAGTTGTTGTAAACATAGAGAAAGTGAGGGTGACAAAAATTACAAGTGTCGAAAACCATTCAGATGCTCTGACCAATGTTTTGTTGGTTTCAAAGTTTACGAACTGCATGAGATTTGTGCAAGTCTTAAATGCATGTTCACTGAATGTCCTAAAGAATAGTTGGAGCACCAAGACAATGTTCCGAGAGTCACTATAAGCCTAGATAAATAATTGTTAGGTGTAGACTAAAAATTATTGTTGTAACGCAGCTAAACTTGCGTAAAGTAAATCATATATTCACATGAAGCTATGGTATATTGTCGAATCATATTGTTTAGATCATATGGTCTTAACTAACGTCATATGACTGATTATTATGATTACTACACAAGTTTTCTTATCTGAGTAATAATGATTTGAGTTGTTATATCCCAACAAACACATAATATTTAAATGAGTGAAAGATTGACATACTAATATTTATTAATAAAAACTCACAAGTTTATATATATATATATATATATATATTCTAAAAATAAAAATAAAATAAAAATTATAATTTTAAACAATGATTTTGTATTTTTAATATCTTAGTTAAATAATTTTTGTTATTTAAATTATTCAACAATTTAAAATTGAAAAATAAATTATAAATAATTAATTGTATGAGAAGATGGATTAAATTAAATTTGAAACAAAGACACTCGAAGTGACTAAAATTTGAAATAAAAAAAAGCTACAAATAAATAAATTTTGAATTCTCAACGTGTGATCGCGTTTTCTTTCACAAGTCGTTTTCTTCCTCTGTGATCGTCTTTTATTTCAAAACCAAGGTAAAAAACATGGCAGACCCTCTATGTTTGTAGCTCGTTTCACGTTAGTCCTCATTCACTTATGTAATAAATACGTCCTTCACGTTATAAAAAATGCAATAAACCAATCTTTTTTTACCTCAACCCATCTTTAAGTCCCTTTTTCCCTTTAACCTTCCACGTCAGCTTCTATATAAGATGCTGATGTGGATGCGATAAATAATTTAAAAATTAATATTTATTATTTAAATAATTTTACTATCCAACTGGCCATCCCTACCAATAATCTGATCAATCTACTAATCTAATCCACATAATAACCCGACCCGGTTCATCTACTATATCTAATCCACATAATAACCCGACCCGGTCCATCTACTAATATAGTCCATGTAATAACCCGAACCGTCCCAGTCCACTTAGTAACCGAATCCATTTTAATTAAAAAAAAATTATATCCATTTTCATAAGTTATGATACGCATCACTAACCATAATATAATTGGTACCGTATTCATATATAAACCATTAAAATATTGACTTTTAACCAATGTGGGAGAGATAGTGTGAATAAAACCCCAATTTCCATGCCTTTGCCTCTTCCCACGCTCATTTTTTTCATGAAAAGAAAATTTTAGGCATATACATTATACTACCTGTCGGTCCCATTTTCTATCAATGCTATTTTCTCCCCATGAGCCAACTTGGATATTTGTCGTACATACCAAATCACTTGAATCTGAACTCAGTATTGGATATTGACTTCAATGATGCCGTTTAAATTGTCGCGTAACTCCTACTAATCTTCTATGAGTAGTAAATAAATATCGTTTTTTATTTTATTCGTTTTTATCTCTCAATTGATAATTTTGTATTCATTTTGAAAACAAACAATGACCTCTGCAATTGTAGCTCTAGCGTGGCAAAAAACTTAATCTATATGTACCTTATAAAACTATTCAGATTGAACGTTTAGTGGGACCGTTTTGGACTCAAGCTCGGACTTGGAACTTATAAAGGAAATGTCAGAATTCTTGCAACTTCAATTATAACACCAATATTGTTTAACCAAACAATTTTCTTAGCCAGAGCTTGTTATGATATTAGACTCAAGGATCGGAATTCAAACTTGCTTCATCAAACCCTCTCCTCAATATTTAATCAAACTAATATTTTTTCGAACTTTTAACGCGAGAATTATTATGTGTTTCACTATTTACTCTCCAACCATTAACATAATAGAAATCAATGGTACTTTGAAGAAACCTGCTTAGATTTGGAATGTGTGAAAGATATTCTAAACCAAACAAGTTTTCCTGGAACTCATAAGCTCAAACTTCAAACTTGTACGGAAGACTTCAAAACCGAATGGTGCGAGGAGGACCTCCAACTATAACTTCCTTCAAAAATCTCTTTTGATTTCCTTTTTTGATTGTTGCGAGCTTCATTTGTACCCTCAATATATGGTTGTAATCCATTATCTCACTTAATATGTGGTTGTAGCATGCAATCTTTGTCTCAATCCATAGCCTCCCAGTCCTACGAACACAAGCCACGCCTGTTCCTATCAATAAACTCCAAAATCTTAAACTAAAGCGGAAGAGACACGCCAGTTTTATCCCACATATCTATCAACAAAGGGAAAACAATTCCATCTTTCACAATTTTCCAAAACTCTAAACAGTCAACATTCTCTGTTATAAAATCACTGTTATCGCAATTCACACAAACAAAATCCAGATGGAAGTTCCCAAAAGCGTTGCAAGAGGCGAATATATGGAAGTCCACTATCTCAATCCCACATCAATTAACACTTAATATTTTGACGGTTTATATATGAATCTGATACCAAGAATAGTATAAGTTCAATAACATGCATAGTTATTTATTAAAATTGTTTTTGATTTTTTAATTAATATGGATTGGGTTATTAAGTTAGTCTGGTCAAGTTATTAACTGGATTATATTGTTAGATGGGCCAGACCAGAGTATTTAATGGGTTTGATAATAAGGTGAGTCAAGTTAGATTATTGAATAGGTTTGATTATTCGGTGTTAGATGAGTCCGACCATATTATTGAATAAGCTTGATTATTAAGGGGGTAAGGCCGAATTATTAAATGGATTTAGTTACTATAGGGATGCATCCTATATCTCGGGGGATTCCCCAAATATGAGTAAAGCACAAGTAGAGGGTACTGAGAGATCAGATTATGATAAAAAAACGAAGAAAAGAACAAGTTCTACGGCGTCGACGAGTTCAAAAGCAGATCAAAACTAAAGGTAAATATACAATGATAAACTCAAAGGGATATATAACTCGTCAACGGAATGAGCTCAAGGGTATATGTATATATCATTCCAGAGCTCATGATTGGGATGAGTTCGAAGACGTTAGGAAAAGAGTTGATCGACTGGAGGAGGAGTGTGATGAAAGGATCAGACTTAAAGAGGATAAGCTGAGCACGTTGTCAGTGAGCTCGAGCTCTGCGAATTAGAACATACATGATTTTCGTTTAAAGGAGTAGCTCAACTCGGATTGAAACATAGATTGTACTCAACATCTTTGTTTGTAATGTAAACCCACGTTTTGACCCATGAGTCGAACCGTGTTAATTGTTCTACAATTATAGAGATAACGGTTTTGATAGTTGTTTGTTCCATAATTATAGGGATAATAATGTTAGTGGGATAGTGGCGCTAAAAGCGTAACCAAATGTAACTACCCGTTTAATTTATGTATTATAAATAGGGAAAACTTATTGATGAAACTGACTCTTTCTTGACTAAAAACTGTAGACTTACTGTGGCAGAACTTGTTAGTTCCTTAACAAATTTGGTGCCGTCTGTGGGAAATCTTTAATAAATCACTATGGTAGTCACCAGGTCAGGAATCGATCATCAGGAGACTAGCGAAATAACAACGCACCAGAGGAGAACCGTAAGTCGTCTCGACCCTTCCTCAAGAGGTCAACCTTTGAATACCCCAAACAACGGTGGTAACAGAGGGACCTCTAATCCAGCCAGTTGTTGCTTCCAGGAAAGAGGTGAATCTCTATTAAACCGAGGATGCACCAGGAGTTTATAGAGTTGTGGAAACTATACCGACGAATGACTCAGCGATTCTCCAACTCGAACAACGGATCCAGTATCTGCAAGAGGAGCAACTGAAAATAGCATTTGAGCGAGACGCTAGAGAGCACGCTATGCATGCTACAATGACAGGTACGAATGAAACTATTCATGCTCTAACTACAAAGATCAGGGGCACAAGTAAGACTCATCAACCATCAGGACTAGAGGCGAGCAAGGTTAACAAGACATATCATTCTTCTAAAAGGGACGATAAACAAGAAGGTGAAGGTGAGAGCGGGGGAAAAAATCATAACAGAGGAACACGTGATGAAGTCAAACATACGTCGACCAATCGAGCTCGAGAGGATGAGGACCTTTGCTACAATCATATCCGCCCAAAGTTGTCGACATACATATTGAATGAATCGTCATTTTCTGAGAAAATCCTGGAAACTCAACTCCCAAGGAAGTTTGACCCTTTTGCAGGATGGCAGCTTATGATGGAATAGGGGATCTGGAGATTCATCTGGAGCAGTTAAAAAACATGATGATGGCTTTCAATCCCGATGATGCGATGTTTTGCCATGCACTATCCATGACCCTTAAAGGTAACGCCATGGATTGGTTCTATAGCCTGCCAAAGGGGTCTATCTATGATTTTACTGGATTGTGGAAATCATTCAGAGAGAGGTTCGTGGGTAACAAGGAGCTCAAGCGCGAGCGGGATTCCATCATGGATCTTTATCAGCGTCGAGGTGAGTCTCTTAAAAGTTATGTTAGACTATTTATTCATGCCATGAATGCTTTGGCAGATCTAGCCGAAAACATGGCGGTGGCCTCTTTGAAACGGGGGCTCGAGAGAATAGGGAAACTATATGTGGATCTCATCAAGTTCCCAAATGAGAACATGGGGGATCTACTCGCAAGAGTAGATAATTTTATCAGGGTTGAGGATGCCTGAAGAGGGGTATCAACAGAGCGGCGTGAGCGAGATCTCAAAGATGGTGGATCAGAACGAAAAAATATTGAGGACCAGCCAAGGAGGGACTACAACCGAAGGCCTCAACAGCTCGATTAACCAAACAGACGTTTCACGCCACTGACGGAGGCTATTTCAGTAATTTATGATCGCACAAAAAAGTGTACGAGGTACCAAGCTCCACGAACAATGAGCGTGTCTGGATTTAAGCGATCTAATAGGTATTATTGTGCATATTATCATGACCATGGACATTCGACTGATGACTGTTGGCAGTTAAGGGACGAGATTCAGCGCTTGATAGAAAACGGTGAGTTGATTCAATATATCAAACGAACTCAACCAAATAGACGAGAGGAAGATCGCCCTTCAAACACCGACAAACCAACTTCTGTAGAAGAGTCGGAAGCAAATAAAAAACAGTGGCTATTGACCATATCAGGGGGAAATTTGGCAACAGGACAATGGTCTACTCAAAATAAATGAGCTAAAAATGAGTTCGACGTTTACGAAATAGATGGAAATTCTTATCAAAACTACAGAGACCCAGTTGTCGATCTCACTTTTAATGATGATTATCTCAGAGGTGTGAGTTTACCCCATGAAGATGCCTTAACAATTCACTTGGACATTGGAGGAGTAATGGTAACTAGATTACTGGTCGATTGAGGAAGCTCAGTAAATATCATCTTCAAATGAAGCTTTGATCGCATGCAGAAGTCCCATCATATCGACCTACTCAGGGGACATTAGTAGGATACGAAGGAAAATATTCGCAATGTGTTGGGGAAGTGGAGCTGGCGGTCAAAGTTGGTCATAGAGCTACAAAGAAAAAACTAAAGACGTTATTTTTTATCTCTAACGCGCCGAGCCCCTACCATGCAATTATTGGACGACCATGGCTGCATCGGATGGAAGAGACACCATGCACGTACAGACAATGCATTAAGTATCCAGTGGGTAATTTGACAAGTATCATTCAAGGCAGCCAAATGACTATGTGAACTTGCTATGCAATCGCGTCAGATCCTTCCAAACCTATCCAATAGCAATGAAATAGCGGGGGAGACATTGTACCAACAACGACGAATCTCACATTGCCGGAACCACTGGATGATCCACGAGAAAATGAGGATTCGGCCACAATGGATGCTACAATAGTGGAAACGATCATAGCTGCCGATAGAATACTTCGGCTGGGGAATGAATTGACATCATACTCAAAGGTATGATTTATGAATTTGTTAGCAAGAAATTTAGATGTGTTTGTTTGGAAAGCAGCTGATATTTTAAGAGTAAGTCCCACAATTATAAGCCATGAATTGGCTATCAATCCTTGTGCCAAACCTGTACGACTGAAACATAAGGCAATTTAAACTGAAAAGCAGGCTGCTATATTAGCCGAGGTCAACAAGCTCACTCAATTGGGGCATATCTGAAAAGCAAGGTACCCGGTATGGATAGCCAATCCGGTTTTAGTTAAAAAGAAGAACGTGCAGTGGAGAATGTGCGTAGACTTTACCGATTTGAATCAAGCATGTCCTAAACTGTTTTCCCGTTACCAAGGATAGATCAGCTGGTCGATTCAACTTCAGGTTACAAATTCCTTTCTTTCATGGATGCGTATTCAAGATACAATCAGATACGCATACATCCGTCTGATCAGGAGCACGCATCTTTTCAAACCGAGCGGGGTCTCTATTGTTATACGGTCATGCCCTTTGAGCTGAAGAATGCGGGATCAACTTATCAAAGGCTAGTTAATCACATTTTTCAAGATCATTTGGGCAGCATCTGGAGGCGTATATTGATGATATTATTATTAAACACATGAAGAAGTGCAACACCTTAATACTTTACAGATTGTTTTTTATTTATTACGCAAGTATAATCTTAAGCTTAATCCGGAAAAATGTTCTTTTGGTGTGGCTAAAGGAAAATTCCTGGGTTATGTTATAAGTCAGTAAGGTATTGAAGCAGATCCAGTTCAACTGAATGCAATTCTACAAATGGGACCACCAAAGAACGTTCAGGAAGTCTAGTGTCTTACAAGATGGTTAACAACTCTGTCAAGGTTCATCTCACGAGCTTCAGACAAGAGTCACCACTTTTTTGAAGTATTACGGGGTGCTAAGAAGTTCGCATGAACAGACATACAACAAAGCTTTTGCTGATCTGAAGCAGTATCCTATATCTCCTGAAATTTTTTTAGCCCCTACACATGAGGAGCCTTTATTTATATATTTGGCAGTGTCACTTTTCTCTGTTAGTTCGGCTCTTGTGCGCGATCAAAAGGGAAAACAGCGACCAGTGTATTACACGAGCAAAACACTAACAGATGCAGAGACAAGATATTTAAACCTTGAAAAGCTGGCTTTGAGCCTGGTTGTTGCAGCTCGACGGGTGAGGCCGTATTTTCAAGGGTATATTATCATGGTATGAACAACATTCCCTTTACGAACGGTATTGCAAAAACTTGATGTTTTGGCAGGTTAACCAAATGGAGCATTGAGCTCGGGGAGTATGACTTTCACTTTGAGCCATGTGTAACTATAAAAGGACAAGTAGTTACAGACTTCTTAGCAGAGTTCAGCTCATCCAGGGAGGAGCATGATCAGATACAGGACGGACAGATGGTCGAGCTCGACCAATGGATTGTTGAGGTCGATAGAGCATCTTCTACAACAGGAGGAGGTGCATGTATTGTAATTAGAACTCCAACCGGGGAGGAGGTCAAGCAGGCAGTGCGCTTTAATTTTCCAGTAATAAATAATGCTGCAGAGTATGAGGTTGCCCTTTGTGGCATGAAATTGGCTTTGATATGTAGAGATCAAACTATCAAGATCAGATATGATTCTCAGTTAGTGGTAAGTCAAGCACAGGGTCTTTATGATGTTAAACAAGACGGCATCAAGAAGTATCTTGTGATTTTAAGGAATATGAGTCCAAATTTACTAACGTGTCTTATAAACAGATTCCACGAAGAGATAATTGGGCGGCTGACACTTTAGTTAAAGTTGCAGATTTAGGAGACCATCCAACAATTTTGCTCCAACAACTCCCTGCGACGGAGCTAATTTCAGTAGTTGCAACTGTTAATTCAGTCACTAACGATGATGATTGGCGGACTCCATACCTTCACTACTTAAACCAAGGAACTTTTCCTACAAGTAAAAGCGAGGCTCGCACATTGCAGATCAGAGCGGCTAAATATTTTGTTCTCGATAATATTTTGTACAGGAAAAGCTCAACCAGACCTCTGCTCCGTTTCCTTGACCGAAGTGAAGCTAATTCTGTGTTGGAAGATCTACATTCAGGGGAAGGAGGAGCTAATTGCGGATACTGAACGTTGATTCGACGTTTCCTCCTCGCAGGGTATTATTGGTCCGAGCTAGCGAGTGATGTTGAGAATCTATTATTGCAATGTCACAAATATCAAGAATATTCGAACACGCAGCACAGACCCAGCGAGCCCATGAAAAATATTCCTGTCGTGTCTGTTCGATAAGTGGGGAATAGATTTGGTGGGTCCCCTGCCAATGGCCACAGGCAAATGGCAGTTCCTCATTGTGGCGGTGGATTATTTTTCTAAATGGGTTGAGACTAAAGATCTGTTCAGAACACGTTCTCAAGAGGTATGCGATTTCATACATAATCAAATTCTGACTCGATATGAAATTCCACGAATTATAATGACAGACAACGACCCTCAATTCCAAAATTCGATCATTGTCAACTTCTGCAAACGATATGGGATCCTCCAGCATTTCTCCACTCCTTATTACCCTCAGGAAAATGGGCAGGTTGATGTGACTAATAGAACATTATTGGAAGGATTAAATAAGTAGCTGGATGGAGCTAAGGGCAAATGGCCAGACAAGTTAGCAGAAGTGCTCTAGGCGTACAGAACAACCCCTCGCTCCACAATAGGTGACACACCATTTTCTTTGGTGTATGGAGCAGAGACAGTTATCCCAGCAGAAGTTATCATACCAAGCCACCGGATTGAACATTACGAGGAGGAGGCAAATCTTATAGCTAGGTCGACCTCCCTGGATCTGATTGATGAAAGACAAGACCAGGCCAAAGTCCGAGCAGAGCACTATCGAAGTCTTATAAGAGGAAGTTTTAATGCTCGTTTGAAGCCACAATCATTCAAGGTGGGTAACTTAGTTTTAAAGAAGGTGGTTCATGGATCCGGTAGCGGAACATGTGGCAAGTTAGGACCAAACTAGGAAGGCCCATATTCAGTCATTTCAACAGGACACCATGGTGCGTATATATTAGCAGATTAAGAAGGTCGAGCACTCAAGCATCCTTGGACTGTTAATCACCTAAAGTTGTATCGCCAAAATGTTTAAGATGTAAATATGTGCTCTATTTCCTCTCTGATGGCGCATGGAGGTTTTTTACTGAGGCATCTAAGAACAATTTTTTGAATCTTTTCAATATAAATTATTGCTTTTGCCAATGTGTGTGTCTAAGTTTTATCTTTATAACCAGCGAATGAGTCAATGACCACGCCATTTTTGGCTACACAACGGACCATTCTAAGTCCAAACTAAGTGTCTATAAACACAAACAGGCTAATTGGCCACGCCTACGGGCTATGTAATGACCATACTGTGTCTATACTTTGTACTGGGTATATTGGCGAATTGGTCAAAGAACAAGTCTTAATATACTACGTAATTGGGTCCATCAGACCTCGCCGCGAAAATTCTATCATGGCACAGGTTGTCTAAGCTACGCAATGAGCCCTACTGAGCTCGGGGTTATAAGGATCTCAAGAAAGATCAACACACACATAGTCTACATTTGACATCATATACTTGCAATGGTAATTAAAGTCAATCATACATCAATTCTAAATAAAATAATCCAAGTACTGAGAATAATACGAAAAGTTGAACACAAAAAACAAAGTAAATAGTTAAGCAAGGCAAGCATATATTATTTAGAGTTACTAGGTGGCAGTTTGGACGGATCCACAGAAGCGTTGGTTTCTGCATTCTTCTCTAGAGAAATGTTGGTGCTCGGGGTTGAGACTCTACAAGCTAGGCAAGAGATCCTAAGTTCAGTCCCGAATTTAAGGTTATTAGCTTTGCCACCGATGTCGCTCCTGCTCGAGTTTACCATGCTCCTTTTCTAGTTGTTCAACCTGCTCACCTCAACAGTCATAGCTGCAATTCGATTTGCTTGTTCTTCTACCCGACTCACCTGATTGTTGGCCCGGTCTAGCAAGTTTGCATTTTGAGTTTGCAACCCATGGTTTCTCTTTAACAAGCTTTCATTGCACTAGGCTATGGCTTTCAGAATGAGTTGTTAACCTCTGATCACTGCGTGTAACAGATTCTTGCAAGGAGGTAACTACATTTTCCACCTGGGCTTTTGCATTCAAAGCTTCATTTTTTACAGCCTTGGTTGAAGCATAAACGTGTCTCAGGCGAATGACCTCAGCGGTGCTGTGCTTAGCTGAACCAAAGAACATGGCTTAAGGCTTCCACTTCTCCATGGAAATTATATCAGCAGGAGACATGTTTCGATAACTCAGAATAAATGAGTTATGATGCATCTGAACACAAACAGGGGAGATAGATGTAAATTTTTCAAGTCTAAAAATTAAGTTATGTATATATTGGTGGTTATTACCTCGATTGATAGCTCAGTTTGCTTCTGCAAGATCTCTACGTTTGACATTTTGTCATAGTACGACAGATCTGGGATCCTGCGTAGTTGATCAAACATATAGGAAGAAGGACGTGGAACTTGCACTTTTGAGTGCTACCCTCAAGGTGATCTCTGATGGTTGGATTCAGGTGCTTTGTTGCCAGGATTGTTCTGTTCAGTGGTCTTCATTAAAGGTGTTTGTCGATCCATAGATGAGCTCAGCGCTAGCTGCTGAGTTTTCCTTGTGTGAATGGGGGGTGCTGGTGGCTCTTTCTGAGCATTGTTGTCATTGTCTTCTCTAGCATCTACTAGGTCAACTATCTCCTTAGCAGGAGGAAGATTTTGTCCTTCACAAACACCCCTTGTTGATGGATTATGAGGATTTGCTCCTTCATTAGAAGTAGCTTCAGTATCATCATCTTCCTTATCCCTTAGCTGAAATCTCCTGGTATTTAGGGGATGTCATCCATAATTACTTTCTGTTTTTTGTTCATCCTTGTGTCAAGAGCACCAGAGATGGTCTCCTCATCTTCATTTTCACCTTCTCTATTTGCTTTAACTTTGTTGGGTTGAGCGGTGACGGGCACTGGTGGTGCTTCTTTATCATTCTGCTAGATCGATTTCTCTTTATTGTTGGAAGCATCATTTCCTTGGTCAATTGAGAGAGCGGCAACAGAGGATGAGTCCCCAACTTCACCAGCCTTGCGGGTTACTTGGGCTATTGATAGCCAAATGCCAGGACTATTTTTCTCACAAAGTTTCTTTGCCAAGAGTGACCTAAGACGGTCTATCGTAGGTTTCCCACCATCAGCCATTCTTACTTCTCATTTTTCTGTGATGATGAGCTCAGGGATTGACCACAGTCCTGATTTCAAATAGTTGTATTGTGCGAACAATTGTTTTGGATCTCTTTGGCACACTTCAAAGGCTAAGCTGCTAACTCTGATTAGAGGATTCACGTAGTTCAGTGGCCTCCCCTCTTTCCACCCGTTCTGATTGGAAAGTTCACCTAAAGGAAAATAAACATAACTTTATCAAGGAGTTCGTACATATATGTATCTATTATGATTTGCTAGTACTTATAGTTCTTCTTCCATTTTCTTTCGAATTGAAGATTTAAGGTAGGGGTGCTACGTTCCCAATTACCTGACACGAAGACAAATGAGTTCTTCCAATTCCTATCAGAGAAAGGAAGTTCAACAATTTTATCAATCCCCTTAAAATGGGTATAAAAGAAAGGGGTTTTGACTAATTTTGTTACATCAGTACCAGAAAAGAGGTCTGCCAAGCATATTTTGGTGTTTAACATGCGTGAGCTAAGGACTACACTAAGTAACAACCTCCAACCGTTTGCAGGCATCTGTGTAGGACAGATGCCATACACACTGAAGTAATCACGAATGAGCTCGGGGAGTAGTAATCTAAGACCCCAGTTGAATAAAGTAGAAAAAGGCAGGCTTCTGTTTTTTGCGTATGATAGGGGTGCTCCCCCAGACCAGGGGCCCTAATGATTATATTATCAGTGATATTACATCTTTCCCTAAGAACGGCAATTCCAGCATCATCTAGGTTAGTGTATGTAGGGCTATCTGAGAAAAGTAGTTTTCTAAATCGACGACGTCTTCGTATAAAGGCTCCACAATTTTGTCGGCTTTACTCTTCACTGCCTTTTTAGGTGCCATGGTTTTTCTACACACTGCAATTAGGTAAGGACATGCATCAAAATTATTATGGTGGTAAGGGCAAGAGATTTGATTTTGGAATCGCCTACTGATGAAAGTATGAAACCCTGAATTTAGGGTTCTCTCCAGCATTCGAGAAAAATTAGTAATCAAGTGGAAAAAATGTTACCTGAGTAGTGACGAGGAAGATGACAGGAAGCACTTAGGTTGAAGATGGAAGAAATTTTTTTAGTTGCAATGAAGTAGAAGATTTTGAAATTGGTAAGTTTTTCCAAAAAGATGTAGTAAGTGTTTAAGTGATTAAACGCTTTCTATGAACGCGTGTGAATCGTGATGTCAATAAATTTTTGAAAATCTGCGCCAATGAAACTAAATCTCCAAAAGGTATTTCCAAGAAACGGCGATGTCAGAAACCGTCACTTACATCAACGACACGTGTCGGAAGAAACAGACGCAAGACGGTTCGAATTATTACGCGTAAGGACTTTAATTATTTTTTAATTTAGAGGCTTATTAATGTTTTAATAAACCTCCAAACTAGGGGGAGCCCTGATAAGGGGGGATTTCCCAAATATGAGTTAGCACGAGCAGAAGGCACTGAGAGATCAGATTATGATAAGCAACGAGAAGAACGAGTTCTACGGCGTCGACGAGCGCAAAAGCAGATCAAAACCAAAGGTAAATATACCAATGATGAACTCGAAAGGATATACAGCTCGTCAACGGAATGAGCTCAAGGATATATGTGTATATCATTGTAGAGCTCATGATTGTGCTGAGCTCGAAGACTTTAGGAAAATAGTTGATCGACTGGATGAGGAATGCGATGAAAAGAAAAGACTTAAAGAGGATAAGCTGAGCACGCTGTCAGTGAGCTCGAGCTCTGCGAATTAGAACAGACTTGATTTTTGTTTAAAGGAGTAGCTCATCTCGGATTGAAGCATAGATTGTACTCAACGTCTTTGTTCGTAATGTAAACCCACGTTTTGACCCATGAGTCAAACCGTGTTAATTGTTCCACAATTATAGGCATAACGGTTGTGATAGTTGTTTGTTCCATAATTATAGGGATAATAATGTTAGTGGGATAGTGGTGCTAAAAGCGTAACCTAGTGGCGCTAAAAGCGTAACCAAATGTAACTACCTACTTAATTTATGTATTATAAATAGGAAAACCTATTGATGAATAAAGTGATCTCTTTCTTGACTAAAAACTGTAGACTTACTGTGGCGGAACTTGTTAGTTCCTAGTGTTATCGGTCTGGTTTTGGTTTTGCCGGAATCAGATCGAACTGCTAAGCTTATCGGTTCAGACAAGACGATATCGCTAAGCTTTCGGTTCTATGTTTTAGAACCGGACCGAACCATTAAGTGTTCAGTTCGGTCCAGTCCGATTCGGTCCGGTTCTGGTTCCGGTTAGGTCCAAATTTAGTTCGATCCAAGTTCCATTTCGGTCCGTTTCGGTTTGGTCCGGTTTCGGTTCGGTCTCTTATCAGTCTGGTCTGGTTCATTTTTAAAAAAATTAAATTTAATTATAATTTAATTTTCAATTCTTTAACTTAGATAAATACCATAAAAATTAAAGTTTACGAATTAATCTTTATTTTTTATTAAAAATTTATAGTTAGCTACTAATTTTGACAATATAATATATAAAAAATAATAAAATAATAAAATATAATCGGTTTTAACTATTTTATAATTTTGGTTATATTGTTTTATCGATTTTATCGATTTATCAGTATTATCGTTTTGGTTTCTAATCAGTTTTGGTTTCTAATCAGTTTTGGTTTATCGGTTCGCTTTCGAACCGATTTTATTGTTTTGGTCCTTTATTAATTTTGGTTTTTAAAATAGAATCGCGAACCGAACCGTTAAAGTTTGTCTGATTCTCGTTCCGGTTCGGTTCCGATCTTGTTTCGATCCCCCAAAATTGTTGACAGTCCTAGTTGGGATAAAAAAAAATCGATTTGTTGCATTTAGATAAAAAAGGTATTGGTTTATTGTATTTTTTTTATAATGCGAGACACTTATTTATGAGACGAATGAAGCACGAGGACTAAGACCATCCACAGCAGTGGGGATATTTCATCTCTCAAAAGCGCGCCACATCAGCGCCACATCAGCATACTCTCCAAATAATTCTGCAAAAATTCTCACTCCAAGCAGCAGTGCATATTTCATCTTTCAGCATACCCCACCATATTTCTCCCTCTTCCACATCATTCTACCATACAATATCCTACCATATATTTTTATTTATCTTTCTTATTATTTACTATATATTTATATTAAAATTATATATATTAAAATAAATATTTTTTTTAAATTAACATAATATATTTTCTTTACAAATAAAAACTATAAAATTGAAATAATTAAAAATATAATACATAATATATTTGTGTGTATATGTGGCTAACTTACAAAAATGTTCCGAAAATTGTTTCGGAAATACTTAATAAAAAAACTTAAAAAATTTGGTTGTCCGAATCAATCAAACCAAGTCTCTATCTATAGATCTCAAGAAATTTTAAATCATGGTATAATTTATTTATTTTTTTAACTTACAAAAATGTTCGGAAAATTGTTTCGGAAATACAAAAACTTAAAAAATTTTGTTGTCCGAATCAATCAAACCAAGTCTCTATTTATAGATCTCAAGAAATTATAAATCATGGTATAATTTATTTATTTTTTTAACTTACAAAAATGTTCCGAAAATTGTTTCGGAAATACTTAATAAAAAAAACTTCAAAAAATTTCGTTGTCCGAATCAATCAAACCAAGTCTCTATCTATAGATCTCAAGAAATTATAAATCATGGTATAATTTATTTATTTTTTTAACTTACGAAAATGTTCCAAAAATCATTTTGAAAATACTAAATAAATAAAAAAACTCAAAAAAATTCGGTGTCGGAATGAAACGAACCAAGTCTCTACTCATAGATATCGAAAAATTATAAATAATAGTATACTTTTTTAAATTTTTTGACTACCCATTTCTTTTAAAAAACTGTTTTTCTAAAAAAAAAAAGTTTAAAAGACCCAAACCATCTTGGGCTGAAATACACGCTGCTGCATATGGTCTAAGGCGCAAGTTGGAGACTAGGACTTCTACCCTTAAAACCTTTATAAAAAGCTTTAAGGGTGTTTGTTCTTGAAACCCCTGGAAATCCTAAGTACTACATTTTCTCTCTGAAATTCTCAATTCTTCCGTAGTTGCTTTCTCAAGATGGCTAGGGAAGGTTACTCGGACATGCTTAAGGACTATGATTTGAACTTCGGTCAAGGCTGTTCCTTCGGTCAAGGCTGTCTGGAACGTTGTGAATCAATAGGAGATAATTTCTCGATTATCTCCCATCAAAAAGTGAAGAAAGTTCTCCGTTTTCATTCCAATTCCAGTTGTGGCTCTTTTACTTCTCCTCCTAATGAAGTAAACTTATCTATAGATTCGACTGCCCATGGTAAGATTTCTACGCTCCATTCTGAGCCCAAAGTTGACGGTGGTAAGTTGCCGGATACTATTAGTTTTGTTCGGTGTCGTAACCTTAACCCTAATCTTGATCTAGATCTTCGTATTGGTCCAGTATTATTGTCTGATCATGGTCACCGTAATCTTCATCTGGATCTTAATATTCCATTCCAAGCTTGCGATGAAGAATTCGAAAGGCGTTGAGGATAACAAGTTTAGTTCAAAGTAGTGATAGTATACTGCAGATAATTAACCCTAGTTTCTTAGTTTTAGTTGTAGTTTTAGATCGAGTGTCAGAAACTGTTTATATGTTTGAGTTTGAGTGTCTACAGGTTATAGTTAAGGCAATGCTTGTTGCCTGCGGCTCGATGGATATGCTTTTAGACAATTCGGATGGATATCTTTTAGACAATTCCATTTGAATTCGAGTTTAGGTTTGATTCTGAGTTCGAGTTTAGGTTTGATTCTGAGTTCGAGTTTGTACAGCTTATGGGCTGGATATGCTTTAACACCATTCAATTTTGATTTGTTTTTACTAGTAAGTATGTTTCACAGAAACAAGATTCTGTAGCTTTCGGCTTTGGGCATTATAATAATAAATCATTTCCGATAATCTATCTTCTCTTTGCAAGAATATATTAAACTGAATTTCGGGTATTGAAACAAGTTTATCTATGCTATGTTACTACTTGTATTATGAAAACTAACGAATTGAGGCTTCCCTTACAAAAAGCCAGTTACATCTTTGCATCATTTAAGAAAGGGATCAAATTCTAGCATTGTGTTTATGTTCAAAATTTAGATATTTTATAACATGTAATTTTATTTGGAAAAAAATAATCATGTTGATTTCCTCGCAAAACATGTTTCTTGCCTTGTATTGCATAATTCAGTCTTGGTATAGCAGTGGAAAGACTTCTTTTTATTGCAACTGTAGACATGATTGATTGAAGGAAGCAAAAGAGTGACGTAGCTAGGAGGAGTGGTAATGTGATTTGGTAGGTTGTCAAGTTTGTCGAGGGAGCTTGGGTAGTTAAGGAAGCGTCGTAAGGTTCAGGTGTGGTCCATAGGCAAGATAGGGTTAGCTTTGACAGTTTTTTGGCTCGTAGTTGAGCAAATTGGAGGCCGGATGTTTGGAGACTTTATTTTGTTAAGGACCTTAAGGTGTGTGAAGCTGGTTTTTGTGATTGGACAGCAGACGTGGAGGTCTGGAGGATGTTTGGAGGCTTTATTTTGGTTAGGTGCAGAAAGTATATACAGCAGGTATTTGACTCAAGAATCTTAACTAAAAAGATAGATCTCGGTTCTGATCGAATCTAATCATGTCTGCTGATCCAGCGAGCGGAGTTCCAAAAGGCCAAGTAAGTGCTTCCAGATTCAGTTCTCTTTGTGTCGTTTGGTGATTGAGGAAAACCTCGAGAAAACAAAGCGGGACTTTTCTTTTGATCTATAAGAAACAACAATGTAGTCTTTTGGGTTTTCGCAACTCCGTTTCACAATTTTCTGTAGCAATTATGAATACTAATTTCTGGGTTTCTTGTTTTTGAATTAACAGGTTGATCTATTGGACTTCATTGATTGGTCTAGTGTTGAATGTCTTAACCAAAGTAGCAGTCACTCTCTCCCTAATGCTCTCAATCAGGTGATTTTTTATAACTGCAGTAATCTTTGATGTTCTCCGGATTTTCAAATTCATTTTGTGAATATGATGATTATCTTCAATTCAGTAACCGGAATGGTGCTAGGTTACCTCAAAATGAGCCTATATTGAATCAAATACATGCATTCTAAGGTTCAGGGTCGATGTGCTTTGACAGTTTTCTGGCTCGTAGTTGAGCAAATTGCAGGCTGTATGTTTGGAAATTTTTATCTAGGTTAGGCGTGGATAACTGGTTTTTGGCGCCATGATTGGACAGCGGATCTGGAGTCTTTTTCTTTCAAAGTCATTCGACGATGTCATATAATTGTTTCGGCTCAGGTTTTTGGCTCATTGTAGAGTAATTGTAGACTGGGTTTGGGGAGCAAATTGCAGTGCCCAATCAATTTAAATGTAGAGAGGGCCACATTAAATGAAAATGACAGCTGCATTTTTCTTCTAATTATTATACTTAAGCGTACATTCTATTTCCTCTATAAAACGATTACATATGTGATAGTTACATATATTACAAAATAAACTCTTTATTTTGTTGTATTATAATGTCTTGACCAGGAAAACAAATCACGATTAGTTTCATACAACAGTACTGAATTTACAGTAAACGATTGTCTCTAGACTAAACTCTTGGCCATTGAGGGCTCAGTATATGCAATAGAATATCTCATTAATTTTAACAAAATTTTAGTTCGAGTGGCTTGTTTGGCTTGTTTTATTAAGTTTATATGATTCAAAAACATAACTCTTTTATAATTCTTGACTTTTAAAATATTTAAGTTTAGTTTTTTCGAACAACCCCTGCCAAGGTATAACAATAAAATCAGCTAACATCGAGTGTGCTTTTCGGTTTGACCTAAAACTGCTATTTTCTCTAGTTGAAGTGTCTTTACAGGAAGCCTGGAACATAATACCACATAAACGAGTCTACATGTGTACTTATCAAGAATCCCATAAATCAAATCAAATGGCAAAAGAAGCTAACCATGCAATTCCTTTAACATAATATGCACTAGCTATTATAGTACAAAATCCTTCCCATTGAATTACAACTTCATCCCAAAACTGGAGGTGTAGATGACCATCTAACTACTGTCGCACAAAATCCTTCCCATTGAATTACAACTTCAGCCCAAAACTGGAGGTGTAGATGACCATCTAACTACTTATTGCTGTGTACACAGATTGGTTATGAATATTAGGCTTAACCACAAAAGGGACTCATCAACCTGCAATCGCAAAACACAATATTATCGAAAAATAAGAAATTTTTTGAGATTGCGGATAAACTGGTTTCTTGGTCAGGTATCGGAATTAGGTGAAATAGGTACTCAAATCGAAGATTTCGACGAGATCGTAAGATTTCAAAACTGTGACTTGTCACAAAGTTTAATACCCAAATTCGACCTCTAAAACCTTCAAAAATCAGTTTTCATATTCAGGCGTTATTTTATTTATTTGTTTTAGTTTCTAGACATTTATGTAATTTTCTTTATTTGATATTAGGGTTTTGGATAGATGCTATATAAAGCATCCTATACCTTATTTTGTCGTCAGACTATTTTGATTAAATAAAAACAAAATTAGGGTTTTATCCCTCTTTTAAGCTTCTGCTACGTTTCACTCTCCATCATTTGGTATCAGACACAGGCAGTCCTGCGCGATGGTACGAGCAAGAACCAGCGGTCGCGGTGGCGCTAGAGTGTACCGAGATACAAGTGATGTAGATGATCGTGAAGATGCTGACCTACGCCGTCAGGTAGCCGATCTTACCCGGCAGGTGGCTGTTCTTACCGCCAAGCAACTAAGCACAGAGGTTGAGGGCATGGTTCACCCTTTTGGGGAGGGGATCGACCAGACTACTTCTCACCCACGCCGCTGGGAGCTTGGATTCAAGTTAGACATCCCGGAATTTGATGGCAGCCTTAAGGCGGAGGCCCTTATCGATTGGTTATCACAGATTGAGGAAGTCCTGGACTTCGAGGAGGTTCCGGAGGAGAGAAGGGTCGCATTAGTCACCATTCACCTACGCGGTAGGGCACAGGCTTGGTGGCAGCAGGTGAAGCAGAACCGCGCGCGTGAAGGTAAGGATAAAGTCCAGAGTTGGGAGAAATTCAAAAGAAAACTCCGCAAGGCTTTCATTCCCTACAACTTCGAGCAGGAACTCTACCAGCGAATGCAGAATCTTCGTCAGGGACCCAGATCTGTTGATGAATATACCGAAGAATTTTTTCAGCTGCTGGCTCGCACAGATGTGACCGAGTCGCCGCACCAGCGGGTCTCCCGCTATATTGGCGGGCTACGCCTCCAGCTTCAAGACACGCTGAATATGTTCGATCCATCCTCTGTTTCCGAAGCCCATCGGCGTGCCCTCCAGGCAGAAAAACAGTCGGCTCGCCGGACCCAGACTGGCGTAAGGACCGGTGCTCCTTCAGGGATTCCGGCGTCCAAACCAGTTCTCCGCCCAACACCTGATCTGATCCCTCCTGGGCGCCGCCCAACACCTGATCCGATCACACCTGGGCGCGGTGCACCAAGCCGTTCGTCAAGCAATTTACGGTGCTATGGCTGTGGCGAATTAGGACATCGTCAGGTCGAGTGTCCCAATGCTGCGGGTGCTAGGGGTCTTTTCTCTCAGGAGGCGTTTGAACCTAATCCCATCGTGTTTGATGGTCCTCCGAAATATGATACCTATGATGATGATATGGCGGAGGTTACGGCGGAGGTTGTGAAAGGTGATGTTGGTGCAGTTCTGATAAATGACAAGGAAGATGATCCGATTTATGATGTATACGGTGATGAGGATGAAGACGATCCAATTTATGATATATACGACGATGAGAATGAAGATTTTTGGATAACACCAAAAGACATCTTATGTTCTTTCGATAAGGTAAACAATAATTCTTTCTCTACTCCTAAAAACACCAGAGGATCTAGAGCTAAGGATAAAGAAACAAAACCTTTTACACCATTTTTTTCATCGAAAAACAAAGAATTAATTTCGAATTCAAGTTTCTCTTCGTTTCCTACGGATGAATCGGTGGATAAAAGATATGATATCGAGTATACCCTCTCCAACTCAAAACCAAAAATAAAACATAAAAGAAAATATATCAGTGGAGCCAATAGAGAACAAAGATTCAGAAGGTTACGGGTTCGAATAGAGAACAAAGTTTCAGAAGGGTACGGGTTCTTACCATTGTTCTTGCCACCAACCAAACCGTCTGGGACCAATAGAGGAAAAAGATTCAGAAGGGTACGGGTTCGAAAACGAGGAAAACGCACACAGGGTAGACGAACACAGACAAAACAAACTGGCGTCATTAATGATGCTCTCACAAAATACTCCAACCAGTACGAAGCTGAAAAAGGTAAGCCGAAATCATATGGTCTGTCCGATTTCACTCTTTTCTCTAGCGTTTCCGATCCCAATTCGGGTTATATGTATCGCCATGCTTATGTTCTTAGAAGTGTTGCCACTTTGATGTTACACGAATCGATTACATTCAATAGTAATTGTAATTGTGATACACGATTGGGTTGGAATGGTTATATGAAGATTACGGATTCTGTGAGCTCTAAAATCGGGTCTTCACTGGATGATATCGTTGTGTTTCGTTCTTATTCTTGTGCACCTAAGGTATTTGATGAAATGTCCAAAAGAGACAGTGTCGTGGTCGATATGTATGCTAAGTATGGGATAGAAAGTTTGGGTTTCAAGAGATTGGAGGCTTCTGCTATCACACGATATTGTAGGTTTTTGCTGTTCGGTTCTTTCGATGCTGACTTGGATGCTATAACTCGGGGTTTCCATAGCATGGGAGTTGAGTCAGTCACTTCCGAATGTCGTAGTGCAGTTCATCCAATGTTTCCACGTTTTGAATTCGAGGTCGAATTCTTTCCAACCGGGGAAGGATGATGTAGCGAAGATTGCGGATAAACTGGTTTCTTGGTCAGGTATCGGAATTAGGTGAAATAGGTACTCAAATCGAAGATTTCGACGAGACCATAAGATTTCAAAACTGTGACTTGTCACAAAGTTTAATACCCAAATTCGACCTCTAAAACCTTCAAAAATCAGTTTTCATATTCAGGCGTTATTTTATTTATTTGTTTTAGTTTCTAGACATTTATGTAATTTTCTTTATTTGATATTAGGGTTTTGGATAGATGCTATATAAAGCATCCTATACCTTATTTTGTCGTCAGACTATTTTGATTAAATAAAAACAAAATTAGGGTTTTATCCCTCTTTTAAGCTTCTGCTACGTTTCACTCTTTCACATCGAGTGTGCTTTTCGGTTTGACCTAAAACTGCCATTTTCTCTAGTTGAAGTGTCTTTACAGGAAGCCTGGAACATAATACCACATAAACGAGTCTACATGTGTACTTATCAAGAACCCCATAAATCAAATCAAATGGCAAAAGAAGCTAACCATGCCATTCCTTTAACATAATATGCACTAGCTATTATAGCACAAAATCCTTCCCATTGAATTACAACTTCATCCCAAAACTGGAGGTGTAGATGACCATCTAACTACTGTCGCATAAAATCCTTCCCATTGAATTACAACTTCAGCCCAAAACTGGAGGTGTAGATGACCATCTAACTACTGTCGGTTGCTGTGTACACAGATTGGTTATGAATATTAGGCTTAACCACAAAAGGGACTCATCAACCTGCAATCGCAAAACACAATATTATCGAAAAATAAGAAATTTTACTTACGAATATTATATTTCTATATTCTTTTACTCAAAATGTATTTCCTCCTATGAAAAAATCGTTGGATTTTGAACTGGTTGTTTTGCTGTCGCTTTGAACTGCTTCGAGTTGGATACTGGACTCCTTTATGGCTATGAGTTCAGTTTTTAATCCCTCATCAGTACAACCGAATGCATATGGATTTACTCCAGCAATTATGAATTCCTTTAGCACAAAAGGTCCAAACTAAGGTGGTGTTTGGTGGACAGTTCATGAACTGAAAAGCTAGCTTACGATAAGCCCCACAATAAAAGTTACCACTTTACTTTATTGTACTTTTAAGTTGTCGCCTCCACCGCGATCAACAGCATTCCTATACCGTCTAACCAAACTGATCGCTATGTTTCTCGAAGGACCATACTCATCGTCTGGTAAAACAGAACCGCCTAGCGAACACTTCTGACATATAAGAATCACAACTTCTCATTTTCATTATATATAAGGTAAAGCAACAATTTTAAGACTTCGAAGTTTGCTCTTTCTACTTTTTTTTCTTACCAACATTCTCTTAGGAGAAATTTGAGGCGGTCGTAGATGTGTGTTGGGCTGATTATGAAATCTCCAAGTGAAAGAGGAGTTATATACTACATCTGTTGTAGGGGAAGTTATGGACCAAGTCATTGGAATAACAAGCATGGTCTAGAGAATATGGAATCGGATTGAATTAGTCTTGTCCAATCCCGACCTCTCAATTCGTAGGCATAATCAAATAAGTAGTCAGGAGCAATTTAGTGTAGGATTATTTTGTTTCCATATATCCCAATAGCACACCATATAGTGGATTGGAATACAAGCTGTCAAATGTGGTCATAGTCTTATGTAGCAATAGAGCCTTAAGTTGTACATTCTCTCTGATGAAATGTAGATATAAGCTATATTTATTACTATTTCATATTTATAGGCCGAGAAAGTTTTTGATGATAATTAGAAATCTGTCATTTTAAGTCTGCCCATGTATATTTACCAGTTGAGATTGACACTGACAAATCTTTTACTCGATAGGTCTCGCAAGATGTGCGCTCTTAACCTAACTATGTTGATAATCACGACTAAGCTGATTGAGGTTCTGTATCTCATTATAGTAGCATAACATCCGAGGAATATAGTTGTGGAATATCAGATGTAAGGCAAGGGCTACACCTAGCTTTAGGTGATGCTCAACAGAGCTATCATTTTTCTGCTCAGACGTCGGCAGGAGCTGCTGCAGGGTATCTACCTCGACAGTGTTGCATTACACTGACCTTAAAACTGAAAAAATACGTCATGATCTCGATCAAACCATCAAAAATCTTAAACAGTTGGTACGTTCTTTGATTTCTTATCTCGTGGGGTATTTTTGTGCAATCATGAAGATCTTCTAATTCTTCACTAATTTTTTGAATTTATTTTGTGCTAGCAGCCAAGCCAAAAGAAATTGATTTCTACTTTGAGAAATAATGTTGGTTTACTTGTTTTGAGTCATATTATATTTTTTAACCGTCTTAAATCACAAGAATTTCAAACGATATATTTATTTTTAAAAAAATATATTTTTATTCTATTGAGAAACTATAATATTTGTCCATCTGAAAGATGTACGATGTTACAGCATCCATCTATCTATTATTAAACATCCTATTTAATATTTTATTAATACTAATATTAAAGGTTTCAATAAAATCTTGATTTGGATATCTTATACCGAAAATAAAATTACGATAAAATATTATTATAAAAATACTAAAATATAGAAAGTTGGATTGTAATACCCTATAAAGTTTGCAAAGTTTTTGGACTAATATTAAATAATTTTTTGATATACGGTACTGGATTCGCCTATAACATCGTGAACGTATATGAGTTAAGATCATACATTAAAAGATATAACAAGGATTATAATTTTTTATTCGACGCTATTTATATTACTAATTAATAAAAATTATTACATTTCTTATTAATAAAATTCTAACAAAAGCCACCTCCAAAACATCGTATGATATTTGAATTAAACGCAAACCTAGTTTGAAGCATTTACATGGTTGAAGATGTTCAGATGTAACGAAACGGTATAGGTTGAGTAAAAAAAGTTAATACAAAACAGTTAACACTTATTTTATTGCATATTGTTAAATGTAAGATAAAATAAGTCAAATCATAATTTTTTCTCTAAATTGGTTTACTATATTAATTAAATCTTCTATATTAATTAGATATTCTATATTTATAAGATTTTTATATTAATTAGATCTTTTATATTATTTAGACGTCTATTAATTTGTTATCCTATATTAATTAGATTTCTTACTAATTGAGTTTTTTATATTAATTAAATTTCTTAATTAATGGATTGAGATTTATCATAAACAACTTATATATAGAAAAAATATTGCTTTGCATGTGGTATGACGTGAACTGAGCTGCATATTTCTTCAAAGAGAGAAACTAGCTCTAAGTCTTTTGACAGATAAGTAAGGTGATAGATAAACACTGAAGAATGGGTTTTGTGACTCACGTTATCTTTGTTTAAAAAGAGTAATTGAGTCATTTGTGTTTGAAACTCTTTATGTAACCTACTTATTTACAAAGAGTGGCTAGGATTCAACCTAGCGAGTCTTATTATGGATGGTTCAGATGTTGTTTGGATAATGCTGGTTTCCCTAAGAAGTGGTACAGTGAGTGCGGAGATCTGATATCAATATTTGTTACTGGTGAAGAACACAAAGTAGAAAGACGAAGATAGCAGATCTGGAGTAAAGTCAAACGCAATCATAATGATGGATTTCATGGGGGAAGTATTAGATTCAAGCTATCTACTGGACTGGAAAGGCTTTAACAAATGGGAGGCATATAACAGAATTTAAACGTAACTTTCTGTCTATAGGTATGTCAAATGATGAAGGGTTTGGTATAATGGTGGAGGTGGAAGACTTATAGTCTTGCAAGATTCACATGTTGCTATGGAGGTTGATTGGACTGATGGTGTTTTAGTCAAGTATGTGTCCATAGTATATGAGGCGTCTAGTGTGGGGAATGGATTTGGTGGGATTCAGCTAGAGACAATTGAAGGTTTGTCAGAGAAGGTAGAGATCTAATCGAAGAAGTACCTGAAGAGGTTTATGACTCGCAATGATTTGGTATTATTGAACTGGTCATTCATTTGTTAATGCTCTAAATTTGGTATGCTTAGGCGCATAATCTTGAATAGTACCTTGAAAATTATATAGTTGAGAAGATAAGCCGTAACTTACTTGGAGTAGCGTTTATGCTTCTGTCAACTGAACAAAACAAGAGGTTAAGTGAAAGAGTTGTTTGGACAACTATCATCGTTAATAGGAGCCCCTAGACTTTCGGTTGTCATGGAGATTTGGTAGGTAGCAGAGGTGGATCTGGAATTAACAGAGAGTTTGAATATAATGGTGGAGATATGGAGGCCTCTACGGAAACTATTTTCAAGCTGATTTCAGGTTTGGACTTTGCAAAGGAAGTTCAACCATTGATGGGTTTGAGTTTTGACTTGAAGTATGATGAGCAATTGAAAAGTGTTGTTCGGCTTTATCTTGGGACAGATTAGATGAACGTTATTAACGTTTTCTTGGATACACCACGTCGGGAAGACTGAACTATTAATAAGGATTGCATCGCTAGAGTTCATGAACTACATGAGAATTAATCACTCGAGGCATGTAGGTGGACAATTTATCTCTGGTGAGTAGTTGGAACATCGGGCGTAACATATACCAGCGGAGAATTGTTAAGTGTATGCTAAATGTGAGTCTGTTATATTAATTAGATTTTGATATTAATTAGATATTCAATATTAATTAGATATTCTATATTAATTAGATCTTTTATATTAATTAAATCTTTTATATTAACTAGATATTATATATTAAGTAGATGTTCTGCATTAATTAGATTTCTTTATTAATTAAATATTATATCTTAATTAGATCTTTTACAATAATTAGATTTATATATTAATTAAATCTTTTATTAATTTGGTTTTTTTATATTAATTAGATTTTTAATTAATTTTGTCTTCCATATTAAGTAGTTCTTTAATAGTTGATTAAGATTTATCACAAGTGACTTATAAATAGAAGAAGATATTGCTTTGCAATGTGTAGCGTGGTGCAATGTGAGTTAGATATTTATTTTTTCAGATAGAGAAACTAGCTCTAGATCTTTTAAGAGATAAATACTAAAGAGAGGGTTGTGTGAATCATATTATCTTTTGTTACAAAGAGTGATTGGGTACTTTGTGTTTAAGAGTATTTCGGAAACCTACTTATTTATAAAAATAGTGTTCGTTACATGTGGATGTAAAATTTCTTCACGATCTGTAACATATTAGATCTCTTATTGTGTGATTTATTTATTTTTATTATTCTTTCTTATTGACTTTGTTTTTTAAATAAGATAAGAGTCAAAGCTCGTATTACCTTTTATAGCCTCTCAGGTAGGTGTTCGCCTATGTTGGTCACTGCTTTGTCTGAGTGGCTAGTATTCGGCCTAACGAGTCTTGTTAAGACTGGGTCAGATCTTGTTCGAATATTATTGGTTTCTCTAACATGTATTCACGCAATTCATTTCAATACAATTTTTTATAAAACTTCCAACATAAATAATTTCGAGGTGAGAACTTAAAATTCTATGAGAATTTTGCCTTTGAGGAGATGAATTCAGTAACAAAAGTTTTTTTATTCATGAATAATCTTGGAGATTAATAAATTCTTAAATGATGATAGTCCATTATCGAATGATTTGGTATTAATACCAATCATCCAAAAGCCGCTAGAACATACAAATACTCAAGTTGATATTTGTCATCCACCTTTGGGAATGGTTCATTATGAACAAATTAAAATATTTGAATTGGACAAAAATGAAGTTATTCTTGATGAACAAAATCTATTTCTTCAAGAAGTTCAATTTAAAGAGTTTTGTATTTTCAAAAGTCCATGAGAAAGAAACTCTATATTTTCTGATTATACAGTCTATCTTCGTGAACAAGAATAATTTTGTTGTTTAACAGAATATAATCTTGGAAATTTACCTTAAGCCATGCATTTTTTTTATTTTTAGTTATGGATTAACATAATGAACAAATAGTACAAATTTATTAAATATAATTATTTTTGAGGTAATATCATTACCATAAAAAACAAATTAATTAGTTAATGAATTTTCATAACTATACTGGATTCTAAGGGTAATTTGGAAAAGCATAAAACATAATTCGTTGAAAGAGGTTTTTACTCAACATGAATTGAATTGAAAAATAAACACTCTCTAATTTTCTTGAATAATTCTTCTGAGAAAATCATTTGTTAGAAAATAAAGTTCATAAATAAAAACTTACAAAAGTTGAAGATGAACTTCTCATCAGAAAGTTGACGAAAAGTTGGTCGAAAATTTAGAAGCTTGAGACACGTATTAAATATATTTTCGAAATTGAATCACAATATTTATTTGATCCTCCAATGAAAGTTATCTTGAGATGTAACAAGCCTTGTGATTTTCAATACAAACAATCAGAAATAAAAAATAAAAATCGATAAATATTGATAAATGAGACATATTTTCCTTTCAAGAGATTTTGGGAGCGTTATGAATCATGTAATTCACCTCTTGAATCATCTCCTTGTTTATAAGGATCATTAAACCGTGGTAGAGTTTATCACGACGAGGGTTTTGATTTTCGCTAAAATGACTCATTTTTAATTAATTTTTGAAATATGACCAACTTCATCGCGACAATTGATGTAATTGTCTTCTGTTAAAAAACGTGTCAAAAATACGAAGATGTAAAATTATATTTCAAAAGTATTATTTTGATATTTTAATACCTTCAAGAAATTTTTAGATATTTTTAAAAAATTTATGTTTTAATTATTTTAAATATTAAACAATTTAAAATAAAAAACTTTATAAATAATTAATTGAACGAAATAATGAATATAAAATTTTAAATTTGAAAAGAAACCTAAAATTAAACGAAATTTGAACTCTTTGTACCTTTGTGAATTTTTTTTCTCAAGTAATTATGTGCCTCGTTTAAAAAGATTTGGAAACTCTTACAAGGTACTTAGTTCTGATACTCACTCTAAAGTTTGGATTCTACTCGGACCAACAAATGTTGAAATATTTGTTTTAAAAGTCTGGAAGTTTCCGAGTTATGATATGCACATTAGTAATATCTAATCATATCCCAAAACGACAACATAATTATGGAAACAGTTCTATTAACACGTCAACTATAAATAAACCTCATTAAAACGTTTATGCGCAACCTAGGCAGGAAAAAGTATGCAACAGGTCCCTTTATAATTTACAAATAATTTAGTTTGAAACAAATTGTACATGATAGATAAAAGTTTACACAAGGTATAACATGAAGTGTTTGATGTTCCATGGTGCTGAAGATTCCTCCCTTCTTCATCTATTCGTTTATAATTGCATGCTTTAAATAATTGAGTCACCATTTACGGCTTTATTAATTCGTTCAAAGCTTGCCAAACCTCTAATAATTATTATGAGAGAATAATTTTATTAAGATCTTATCTCTCACTTTGAACTCACATCTCTTCGAAGTCCCGAGGCGTATTTACCCCTCATTAGGGTTTGGTTATGCTAGATACTCAAGTGAGCCTTTTTTATTAACTCTAATTTCGCTTTTCTTTCTTCTTTATTTCCTTATACAAAATAATTAAATACCATAAATGAAGGAAGAACATTTGTGTTTGACCACAACATTCATCCCATACACGAGAACGAAAGGTATTTTACATCTGACGGTTCGAGTAGTCGTCATGTAAGCCCAACATCTTAAAAACAATATGGCCATTTGTGCGTATCCCATGTCAAAGTATTTTTAAGCCTTCCAAGATGCTTTGGTTCATGAACTTTATCTGACTATTTTCCTGAGGGTAAAAAGGGTATAGAATTGTTATTCTATATTCCTGGTTTGAAAATAAGATGATATCTCAATACTCTAAAACTGAAAATCATTCTTTGTGGTAATTTGTCTTGAGAGTCCAACCTATGATATATATTAGTACAAATAAAACTGATCATCTCTTGGTAGTTAGCCTGGGGAGACCTCAACCCACTTCAAAAAATAGTCCACACAAAAAATGAAATACTTGTAGTCTCCTACAACACTCGGTAGTGGTCTGGCCAGGTTAGTGACCCATATATAAAAAAGTAACGCTTTGGATATTGACTTGAGTGGTAAGGCTGGACAATGAATCATATTGACAGAACCTTGGAAGGTTTTAATCTTTTTCACTAATTTATTACCGTCAAATAATATTGTCGTTCAACAACCTTGGAAACAAGAATATTTGGGTTATAATTCTAAAACTGTACTAGGCTGAAGCGACCCACAACAGAGTTACCTTAAAACTGATGACTCTTTAAAGAACAACTATCAGAGCAAAATTCGGATCAAAACTTTCTTATATAGTGTCCGGCCCAACAATAGAAATATTTCCACTCTAAGTGTTAACCTTTGAGTTGTAACTTTATCCTCGGAAGAAATAATGTGTTCTAGAAAGTTTAAGATTTCAATCCCCAAGTCCATAGCCTCACAATCATTCAAATCATGTATTTTCTCATGAATTGGCTCGTGCTATTTATCATTTAAGGGATGTTCTTCAAGGAGTGACCCTCTGTTCGGTCCCAGAGCAAGCTATCGAAGACAAATAATCTTCCTGAAAGCTTTAGGCCACTAGCACTTGTTCATAATTAATACTTTTGAATAGTTGCGTCTATCTTTTTAGCACCTTAATATATTTGATTAGATGGTCCTTGTATGGCTCAACATTTCTGATAGCGTGGCGGAATATTAGAACAAGAAAACAATAGATATGACCCTAACCCTAGGTTAGAGAATAAAGGAGACTCGGAGAAATAATCTCAAAATTATATTAATCAAAGTATAACGGAAAATATGGTATATGATACTTTATATAGCACTACCCGAAACCTAATTCCAAATAAGGAAAATTGCACAAATGTTTTAAAATAAAATAAAAAAATAAAATTAACGCTAAAATATTAAAACTGGTTTTCGAAGGCTTTACAGGTCGAATCTGGGTATCAAACTTAGTGACAAATCACTGTTTTGAAATCTAATGGGCTTGTCAAAGTATTCGATTTGAGTACCTGTTTGACCCAATTCTGATACCTGGGGCGAGAAACAAGTATGTTCGCAGTCTTCGCTAGATCATCCTTCCCCGGTTGGGAAGAATTCGACCTCGAATTCAGAACGCTGAAGCATTGATAGAACTGCAAAAACATTGGTGTGTTCACCGCTGATTTCAAGTGGTACCAGCATAAGGGTGTAAGAGGTAAGAATCTGAATGCTGCAGCTTTTGTCAAGAAGTGGTTTCTTAGCTTTGTCCCTTTTGACCATGTCATCAGCATTACTGTGGTCAACAGTAACAAGATATACTCCACCCGATTGTTTTATGTCTTCTTTTTCAACCCATTTACTAAGCACAACATCACCCGTGCGTGTGGAAAAAGTTGTTGTCTTTCCAGTTCCAGACTGTGGTTGTTGTATCACATCAAAACCCTTGCAGAAAGGAACAATTCCTCTTTGTTGAATAATAGATAGCTTATCAAGTTCTGCAGAGTATATTTCTGCCAACAAATTCAAAACACTGCAATCTTCTACTTTTAACTTGTTACTCTTTCTTTTATTTCCCCAACTATCACCAAAAACTCCTCCAGGTTCTATTAC
Organism: Limnanthes douglasii subsp. nivea; assembly: GCA_036936605.1. Classification (NCBI taxonomy): domain Eukaryota; kingdom Viridiplantae; phylum Streptophyta; class Magnoliopsida; order Brassicales; family Limnanthaceae; genus Limnanthes; species Limnanthes douglasii. Next base: position 198,813,166 of record JAUPFV010000004.1, on the reverse strand, counting down.
AAAACCTAATCTTTTATCCATTAAAACACTATTCTTTTCTTTTATCAATTTATTCATAATCTCAAACACAAAAATACCATATTCCATTTTTCCAATACGATAACATGTATCAACAGAAAACCGAATCAAAGGTTTAATTTTAGGATAACACACAATAAAAGCTGCTATCTTGCAGTCTTTCTTCAATAGTACGTCTGAAACGAAGTAGTCTGCTGTACTGAAGCCTGAGACAATATATCGATCTACAAGTTTCTCCTCGACATTAATTAGATCTTTATCATCTCAATCATCATCATCTCTGGTGGGCTCGTCAAAATATTCGATTTGAGTACCTGTTTGACCTAATTCTGATACGTGGGGGAGAAACCAGTCTGTTCGCAGTCTTCGCTACATCAATAACCCATAGCATGGATTATTAAAATCCGAGAGTTACTCACTAAAAGTACCCTATTTTCCCCATAAAACATGAGAAAAAATCCCAATAATCGTTGCTTCATACTCAGCTTCATTATTCGACGCTTGAAAATCGAAGCAGATTCCGTGATTCCTTGCATCTCCATATAGATCCACAAGTTGGACACTGGTTTAGCATCTTTAGATATTCGACCCTTCATCAGTTCGAACAAGCCATCATTCCCACATTATCGGGTGACGGTCCAGGCATTTATGCTTGGAATTCCGTAAGAAAGTCAATTAAGGTATGAGCTTTGATATCATTCATTGGTTTATTAGTTATATCAAAATCCCACAACTCTACAAACCATCGGGTTAGCCTTCCTATGATATTTGACTTTTGCAAAATGGTTCAGACCGGAAAAGATGTTCAAACCACAATGGAGCTGGAAGTAGGGTCTCATCTTTCTTGCAAACTTACCTCTTGCTTAATTAGAATCATGCTTACAACATGTTCATATACAACCATATAAACATATATTTGTTTCTTATATGATGGGTTTTGTTAGAGTCTCTAGCGAGGTGAGGTATCATATTATCTTACTAAATGATTCATTTCATTGATTGGTCCATTTGAAATTATTAGCTTTTCAAATTACCTAAAAAAAGGATCACACTTGTCCAAAGATCATGAGATAATTGTATTGAGTGTGACTTATCTACAATATCTTAGATGTGACTTAAATATTCCCTAATTTTAACCAACATATCATCAATTTATACCTCAACATTCATTCTAAACTAAAAAGTAAAAGCGTCGCTGACTAACATATGATAAGTTGCCGTGTCAATTTTCAAACCAAAAGTCATTACTTGTGGCGATCCAGACTTCAGTCTGTTGCAAAAGTTTTGATTTTTTGGTTTGAATGATGCATTTGGATTTTGTTATATCTAGAGGAAGAATCCATGAATGACAAAAGCTTATTAATCGAGGTGGAATCTACCAACTGTTCCACATTTGGAACCGAAAGTGGATCTTTCATATAAGATTTGTTTAGTTTTATGAAATCTATGCAAATCATCTAACTCCAATTTTTCTTCTTTACCAAGACCGGGTTAATATTCCATATAACATACTCATATTCTTTGATATGTCATACATTGGACTACCTATCCACTCGACAAACATATCGTAAATTTATCAATGAAGAACGATCTTTTTTTTGTTACACTGACTTCATGTTTGGGTTGACTGAGAATTTGTGACACATTATATTAGCTAGAAATCCAGTAACATATTTGTTAGACCATGCAAAAACATATAAGTTCTTTGAAAAAAAACCAATCAACTCTCTATTTAAATACCTCGACAACCCAGTACCAATCTTTAAATCCTTCATTTATTTGAAACAATGCACCTTGGCTCCTTATTCGGTAAAACAAATCTCAATGAGATCATCAACCACTTCGAACCCCACTAGAGGCTTTCAAAAACTTCTATCCAGCCATCACATTTTTCCCCTGTTTATCTTTTTTTTTAAATTTTTGCTTCTCTTTTTACTTTACCACTAAAAATGTTCAAAAAGCTCGTACTATATACCTTACCATATACTTCAACAAATGATGGATACTAGATATTATTGAATGCATTCAGTCAAGCCAAGTTTTGTCGAAGATTACATTATGGAAAGTTGGATCATCTATCACCATGAAGAGTAAACAAACTGTTTTATTGAAATCCTCTTTAACAAGAAGAAAAAACATGTCAAACTCCCCGGTAACTATAACACTTGATCATGTGAAGTCAACAACCTTTCTTTCTAAACGGCATATGATGGGGCGACTCCATCAGAAGAAACGTTATTATCTTAGTTGTGTCTGAGAGAGTCTTCTTGTAATATTTCTATATATAAAATTTGTGTGTGTTGTCTGTAAATGTAGGATCTCTTCACAACCGAACCACGTTATATCTGTCTTGTGTAATTAGTTTTAAATTATGTCTTTATATATACTTTGTGTTCGAAGGTTCATACGGCCACGACTCTATTTTCGTCTTGCCAAACTTGCAAAGGTTCATAAATCTAAGGTATACTACCAAATCGTATAGCTTAGATCTTGTGGTTTCGGCTAACGGCATATGCCTGAATATTATGATTGCTACACAAGTTTTCTTATCTAACCGAATACTTATTTGAGTTGTAAATAAATATAAAATGTTTTAGATTCGAAGAAGGAAAACATACCCATGTTTGTTAGTAAAAAATCAAAAGAGATACTACTAATTTTTTATTATTAAAAACGTGTAAAATTATATATCTTGAGACAATGAGTTTGATATTTTAATATTTTCAAAAAATGGTTAAATATTTTTAAATCAAAGTTCAGATTATAATTATTTAAAATATTAAACAATATCGAAATTGGAAAACAAAATTTATATATGATTATTTGAATTGACATATAAATTAACATTAAAATTTGACAAAAGAACTAAAAGTAAATAGAATTTCGAAGTTATGGTTCTCATCTCAAGCTTAGTATCACTCAAACACCAACCAAAGCAATAGATAAGAAGTTTATGCAAAAGATACCTTGTGTTAATGTCTTTGGAAGCATTTTCTACGCAATGACATACACGAGACCGAGTCTTCCTTACTCCATTAATATCTGGAATCGAGTTATGTAAAATCCGGGAAAACCTCACTGAAAACCCTCAAATGGCTCAAAAATGAAAGGGTTGGTTGAAGTTGGATTTTGTTATAATCAGAAATTAAGGATGATAAAATGTTGATGGAATACGTTGACTCTGATTACGCATATTGCATTGACACAAAGAAGTCAACTTATGGTTATCTCTTCATTGTGCTTGGACAAAATGGTTAGCTATAAATCATGTCTTCAAAGGGTCGTTGTATTGTCATCCACGTGAAGCAATGAATGAAACCATGTAGCTGAAAGGATGTTTTAGTGACACAATTGGTATAAAACATGACATGAGTCTGTTTTATGATAGTACTAGTTCTTTTTAGTAAATGAGAAACCTTAAGTCCCATGAGAGAACCAAACACGTAGATATGAAGTTGCACTTCATCTGAGTTGTGCTATAAAGCGAGAAAGTGAGGAGGGTAAATATTACAAGTTCGAAAATCCTTGAGATGCTTTGATAAAGGTTTTGTTGGTTTCAAAGTTTACAAACTGCATTAGGTTTGTGTAAGTCTTATATACATGTTAATTGGATGTCCTAAAGAGTAGTTAGAGCACGAGGACAATGGATACAAAAGTCAATATAAGTCTAGATGTAGAGTTGTTAGATGTAGATGAAAAATAATTGTTACAACATAGCCAAACTTGCAAAAAATGAATCATATACTCAGATGAAGCAATAGTATACTATGGAGTCATATAGTTTAAATTATGTGGTCTTAGTAAACATCATATGACTGGATATTTTCATTATTGCACAAGTTTTCTTGTGTGAGTGAATAATGACTCGAGTTGTTATATCCAGGCAAATACATAATGTTTGAATTAAAGGAAGTTCGAAGTACTAATATTGGTTAGTATAAAATATATTCCAAAAATAAAAAAATAAAAAATAATAATTTTAAACAATGATTAATCAAAATTTAGTTATTTAAGTTATTAAATAATTGAAAAATAAAATATTTATTATAAAAAATTAATCAAATGAGAAGGTGGATTAATATTAAAATTTGAAACAAATTGAATTTGAAAGAAAGTGATTAAAATTCGAAACAAAGAAAGGCTAAAAATAAATAAATTTTGAATTATAAGCGTGTGTGACCGCGTTTTTTTGTACAAGTCGTTTTCTGCGTCTGTGATAGTCCTTTATTTCAAAACGATTATAAAAAGCGCTTTAATGGCGTTTGTTCTTAAAATCCCTAGAAATCCTAATCCTATATTTTCTATCTGAGGTTCTCAATTCTCCTGTATTTGCTTTCTCAAGATGGCTAGGGAAGGCTACTCCGACATGCTTAAGGACTATGATCTGAACTTTGGTAAGAGCTGTCTGAGACGTCAAGAATCAATAGGAGATAATTTCTCGATTATCTCTCATGAAAAGGTGAAGAAAGTTCTCGATTTTCATTCCGATTCCGATTGTGGTTCTTTTACTTCTCCTCCAAATGAAGTAAGTTTATCTATGGATTCCACTGCCGATAGTAAGATTTCTGCATTCCATTCTGAATCAAAAGTTGGCGGTGGTAAGTTGCCGGATACTATTAGTTTTGTTCGGTTAAAGACAACTTACAGATCTTTGAATTTCGATTGCGGTAACCCTAACCCTAATCTTGATCTAGATCTTCGTATCGGTCCAGTATTATTGTCTGATTGTGGTCCCCGTCTGGATCTTAATATTCCATTACAAGCTTGCGATGAAGAACTCTAAGGGCGCTGAGGATAACAAGTTTAGTTCAAAGTAGTGATACTATACTGCAGATAATTAACCCTAGTTTCTTAGTTTTAGTTGTAGTTTTAGATGGAGTGTCCGAAACTGTTTATATGTTTGAGTTTGAGTGTCTACAGGTTATAGTTAAGGCAATGCTTGTTGCTTTTAGACAATTCGGATGGATATGCTTTTAGAATTCCATTTGAGTTTGACTTTAGGTGTGATTCTGAGTTCAAGGTTGCACATCTTATGGGCTGGATATGCTTTAAGGTTTTGATTTGTTTTTACTAGTTAGTATGTTTCACAGAAACAAGAGTCTGTAACTTTCGGCTTTTTGCATTATAATAATAAAATCATTTCCTATAATCTATCTTCTCTCTGTGACAAAATAATAAACTGAATTTCTGTATTGAAACAAGTCTATGTATGTTATGTTACTACTTGTATTATCCACTTCTCTACCATTAAAACAAATTAATTGACGACGATGAGTAGCTTCTGATTTACATTCCATTTAATCAAGTCATAAAACTGCATTCCGTTGTAATCAAAGGCCTCCGAAGAGGAAGGTAAAGATAGATATCTCATAGTCATTTCTGGATTTCAGGAGCCTAGATCAATGTCTTTGTCAATTCTATGTTTGTGTGTGATTAGCGGTCACATATTGTCATCACATGGATGCTTGGCTAAACACAAAGCTGTTACGTTTTGGGTCCATCTTTTTCCTTTGTAGCATTATAAATAGGATTGTCTTGGTAATGTATTACTTATAGTTAATTTGATTGGATAATTGTTTAGGTCCTAAGGGTAAACTAGAAAAGAAGGAAAACCATGATTTGTTATTGTTAGGATGTTTAACTTTAGAGTGAACTATTTTAATGGTCTCTTGAAATTTAATGGTTGAAGGTCATAGTAATTTACCAGCATTTTTTAATACTAACTCATGTTTTTAAAATAGCTTTGAGGATCATTGCACAGACTTTGTCTGATGAACTTGGAAAAGAAGGAATACAGTGATACTTTGTTGCTCCTAGTGACTTATGGTGCCTATCTATTTCATTATTATGCAATTGCTACCCAGTTTATTATTAAGTTTGAAATTTTTAATGGCGTGCGGCGCTTCGTGGCGATAAGCGGTCTGAGTGTCGCGTGCAACTCTTCTACAACAAGGAGCATATGGCATTCAAGTAAAGTGATTCTAATTTTGCTTTACTCCATAATTCATTGTTTTGTGTGCATTCTCCCTTATGATAAACTCTTGATTTGATAATGGCAGTAATGTGGATGACTTTCCTCCCAGTGACACAGTCTTACTTTCAGGTGGAGCTCTTTACTTACTTTCAGGTGGAGCTCTTTAATTACTTTCAGGTGGAGCTCTTTAGTTTTTGAGTTTCATGTTTGAATCTTTTTTCAGTAAACTCGAATTAGGATATTTATAATTCTTTAGTTGTTTCGATTAACATTTCTGATGATTTCAAAGTTGTTAAGATCGTTCCTAATTGTTATAAAATGATCAGTGAATTGTGATGAGGGTAAACTCAACATATTTGTTACACCAAGCAAAAACATATAAGTTAAATCAACTCTCTTTTTAAATATCAAAACACTGTCTATATTAGACTTGCTTAGTTTTTGCAATCTTATTCTAATTTCTTTAGTCTTGAAGGTCTGTTATATGGTTGGATTGAGGCTCAAGCTTTGCTCCATTGTTTTTGCATTTCCATTTTATTGCTTATGATATTCAAATTCTCTAATCCAGTCGAGCAACCCCTGGTTTTTGAGATGGACTCTTCTGTCCATTGGCATTTATCTATAAGAGATCAACTCTCCGCATTTTTAAGGCACTCAACTCATTTTCAGACCTATCTTTTTGGACTTCCTCTTTCTTTTAAATCAATTAAATGAAATATTTGAAGCCTTCAAGACACGGTACTCTGGGTGTATCTCCTCAATCCTGGAGTCTGGTCTCTCTTTCTGTATTAACCATTCGATTTGATTAGCTCAAATTTCGATAGTGGTTCAACCTTTTATCATTGAAGCTTGATTTACTAAAGCTGGATTACATGAAATTGATCAGCATGTAGCCTGTCCATTTCATCGAATCCATAAACTGCTTTTCCAATTGTTAGATTTGTTGGAGCTCTTGAGAGTTTTATGCGTTAATCTGCATTTGTCCCAAACAACTTTCAGCGTTCTTTTCAATCAATCGGAAGAGTATATGTGGAGTAGAATCTTACATCAATCGCTTCCGTTCTTAATTTGTCTTGTTCATCTGATTTGAGAAGAAGCGTTGGTGTCGGTGCCGGTGATCTTCCAAGTTGGAAGAATTTAGCTTTGACGAGTTGTATAATTTTTGTCTTGAGTTTTACAGTAGCATTCAAGGCTTCCCAGGGCCGATATTCCCTCTTCTTCTTCCCGATTTTCCAAATATACAAGGTTTTACACGGCACATTCTGTCCAAGCTCAGTTTTCCTAATTCGAGTTCAAATCGTTGGTATTTGGAGTTAAGTGAGGTCTTCAAGTAAATGTAGAGCTTCCTCCCTGAAATTTCTGGTTGAAGAAGGCGAATATCTGGAAGGGAAGGGTTTGGCTTGGAGATGAGAATGTTGTGTGTCTAGGGTCTCTAAGTCGTCTTCTGGTTCTTTTGTTCTTGAATCTCTCTATAAGGCTTTGACCCGATTTGTTATGGTCTTGAATAACCCTTGTTGGGCCAAAAAGAGAAAAAAGAAGATGTATGATACTGTAGTTTCAATTAATCTATATTTACCTGCCTAATTGATATTTTGATGATATTGTATTAATGAAATCTTGATTTTAATATTTTATTTATAAAATATATTAATAATTGGATCATAATTTACCTAGAAAGTTTGCAAAGCTAATTTTTAAGTATTCTTTTATATACAATTTTTGGTTTGTTTAACTTGAAATGATATATTTAAGATATGAAACTATAATAGCTTTAAGAATTAGGAATCGGATCGGAAGAGAACCGTACCAAATTTTTTAACGTTAACATTTAGGTACGTTAGTCCATTCTAAAGACCGGGACTGATAAGGAACCGAGCTGGTAAAATGAGTTCGAAACCCAATTGATAAAACCGATAAGCCGGTAGCACCGAACGTATAAAATCGGTAAACCGGTGGAACCGATACAAAATCGAACTGATACAAAATCGAACCGATAAAAATGGGTCAAAGTTTAACTTTTATTTTGTTAGATGAAAATGACATGTTATGTTGTAAAAAAATTTAAATGGATTTTTTAAAAAATTTATGGACCAAACTAGTCTTAACTCGAACTGGATCTAACCAGTACCGGACCAAACTGAACCAAACTAAACCGATTATTACCAGTTTCTGTTCGATTTTAAAACCAGAACCGAAATCTTATTAATAGAAATTTAACTAAAGCAACCTATGAAATATCGTATGATCTTTGAACTATATGTAAACCAAGTTTGAAGCATTTACATGATTGATGATGTCCGAATGAAACGAAATCGTATCGGTTAGAGTAAAAAAAATGAGAATATAAAACTTTTAAGAGTTATTTTAGAATTTAAATTTATAAGCTTTCTCATATAATATCTTTGAGATGAGAATGATAAAAAAAATCAGAATTATGAGTTTCAGGGGAAGAATTCAGTAACAAACATTTATTTTGATGAAAAATCTTAAATACTTATAAAAATTTAAGGATGATGATCATGTGTCAAATAATTTGGTATTAATACTAATCATCCCAAAACCATTCGAACGTACAATTACTTGAGCTGATATTTTCCTCCACCTATGAGAATTGTTCAATATGAACAAATTGATGTATTTCAATCGTAAAAAATGAAATTGTTCATGAACTCTACTTTTTCAAGAAGTTCATACTGGAGTAGTTTTGCATTATCATAAATCATGACTTATGGAAAAAGGTTTTACTCAACCTGAATGAATTGACTTGGAAAAAGCTTTCTTTCGGATTTTTCTAAAATAATTATCTTTAGACAATCATTTGTTAGAAAATAGAGTTCATAAACAAGAACTTACAAAAGTAGAAGATGAATTTTTCGTTGGAAAATGATAGAAAGACCTCTTCAATTATATTGTGACAATAATTTTAGAATTTAGTATTCGTACAATAGATGATCTTGATTAAGTCCAAAATGTACATATAAAGTTCATGTTTAAAAAAAAAGTTCAGCGCGCCATTTGTTGTGTAGCACATCATAACAAATTTTATGTTAGTGACTTCTCTAATTAAATTCTTAGTACCCAAATGTTCATGAACACATCATCGACATAAGTGTTGTTTGTTTATTAGACTATTAATTTCACTGTAAGTTTGTATATTAGTTATGGAATATGTTTGTATTTTGTTATTTGTATTTATTAGTATATATGTATATATATAGTATGCTCGTATGCATAGTAAGATCTCATATTTTTCGATTAATAAATATTTATCCTTAATTTTACATATGATTTTTATATTAATGTATTAGTTATTTTGATTAGTAAATAAAAATGTACTATCATAATATCTATATTTGAATTTAATAAGTAATTTATAGATTATTAAAGAAAATAAAAAAATTGACCTAAAAATGAAAAAACGATAAAAAAAATTAAAAAAGAAGAAGATGAAGAATTAAATTAATTTTTTTTGGTATATATCTAATATTTATATGGAGTAAAAATAACTGAATAAAAAATTGAAGGACGATATTTATTCTGTTTTTGTGTGGTTTATTTTCGGATTTCGGTGTTTGTTTGATATCTGTATGTGTTTTATGTTTGATCTTAACTGTGTTTGGTCTGTCTCTGAAATGTCGAAGTCTGTGATAAGGGACTGTATTTTTATATATGGGTGGTCTTTTTATAATTTGTGTTTGATCTATGTTTGGATAGGGTTTCTGGTAGGTAAATATGGACGTGGTTGTAGATTTCAGAACTAGAGTAAAGATCGGGCATATGTAAAACACTAATAGAAAGCAGACAATATTATATAGAAGTTTATACAAAAACATGTCAAATTTAAGTCGATTGTTTTAGATGTTGTATTAGATATAGTAGAAAATATTATATATATATATATATATAGAAAAATTAGTTTTTCAAGTAATATGGTTGGTTTGTGTGTTTTCTGTGGTTGATCCGAATTGTGTTCGGTCTGTATGTGGTCTGGTGTTAAATCTGGGGTTTTATTTGATATGTGTGTGTCTTATGTGTTCGGTTTGAACCGTGTTTGGTTTATCTATGAAAGGCCAAGGTTTGTGATGAGTGTTAAGGAACTAACAAGTTCTGCCACAATAAGTCTGCTATGTTTTAGTCAAGAAAGAGATCATTTTATTCATCGATAGATTTTTCCTATTTATAATGTACAAACTAGTGGGTAGTTACACTTGGTTACGCTAAAAGCGCCACTAACCTACTTAAACCATTATTCCTACAATTGTGGAACTAACAACCGTTACCACAACTATCCCTATAATTATGAAATAACTAACACGTCCTAAATTCGTGGGCTAATCGTGCGTTAGTATTACAAATAAAAGCTCTGAGTGCAATCTATACTTCAATCTGAGCTGAACCCCCCTTCAATCGAGGTCGTTAACGATCGGAATCCAGTGTGATCTGCTATGCTGAGCTCGAATTCTCTTATGACGCGCTCAAGTCCTTTCCTTTTATCACATTCCCTGTTCTAGTCGATCAACTATACAGTGTCGTTATCGAGCTCATCCTGATCTTGAATTCAGTCAATCAATTCTACTTTATCATCATCGAGCTCATCCTAACCTCGAGTTCAGCAACATTGTGCAAGCTCTTAAGCTTTCTCCATTATCATGCTTTGTACTCCGTTGGACTCGGTTTAGTGACGAGCTCAGTATCTATTTGAGATCATCTCTGTTCTCTGTTAACAACGTCAACCTGCTATTGAGCTCATCCGTGCTATCTATCATTGATGTCGACCTGCTGTCGAGCTCATCCAAGCCATAGAGCTCATTCTATTCTTTTCAGCTCATCATAATCCAAACTCCCAGTGCTCCTTGCTCGAGTCCTGGGCAATCCCCCTTTATTAGGGCTCCCTCTAGTTTAGAGGTTTATTAAAATATTAATAAACATGTAAATTATAAATGAATTAAATACTCTACTTATAATAATAATTTGAATAGTCTCGTGTCTGTTGCTTTCTGACACGCGTCGTCAGGACAAGTGGCGGTTTTCTGACAACGTTGTTTCCTGCAGTTACTTTTTGGCGATTTAGCTTCCTGGCGCAGTTTTCAAATAGATAATGACATCATAACTTACACGCATTCGCGAAAACGTTCCACTACTCAAATAACCTCATTTACTTGTAAAAACCATATGTCTTCAAGTCTTCTTCTTTATCCTTCTTGAAAAACTCTCTGCAACCTTAATCCCAGGCGTTCACCTCTTTCCTTCGTCAACAGTCATTCAGGTAACATCCTTTTTCTCAACTATCTTGCTTATGTTGAAAGCTGTAGATAGCCCAAACTAAAGGGTTTAAAAACTTTACCCTTAGACGAGTCCCACAAAACACTTTCCCTTACCATCACAATCATTCTGATTTATATCCTTCCCTAATTGCAATTTGTAGAAATTCCATGGCACCTAAAAAAGGAGTGAGGAGTAAGGCCGTCAAAATTGCAGAACCTTTACACGAGGACGAGAACGACTTAAAAAACTACTTTTCTCAAATAGATCTTAGATATACTAATTTAGATGATGATGGAATCACCAATCTAAGGAAAAGATGCAATATTCCTGAGAACGTAACCATTAGGGCACCTGGTTTAGGCGAGCATCCCTATCATACACAGTAGACATAAACTTTCCTTTTTACCATTTTGTTTGACTCAGGACTTTGATTAACCTTCCCTAAACTAATTCGTGATTATTTCAATGTCCTACGTATTTGCCCCACCCAGATGTCAGCAAACAGCTGGAGGCTGTTTCTCAGCATTTTTCTTAGTTCGCACATGTTAAACATCGAATTATGTTTATCAGACCTCCTTTCGGGTACCAATGTCACCAAATTATCTAAAACTTCTTTCCCCTATACCCATTTTAAAAGGGATTAAAAAGATTGTAGACCTACCCAACTCTGACAGAAATTAGAAAAACTCATTCGTCTTTGTTTTGGGTAATTGGGAGCACAACACCCCTACCCTCAATCTTCAATTAGAACGCAAATAGAAGAGAACTTGTAAGGCTCGTTTAGATTTTGTATTGAAATATTAATTTGTTCAAATTTTCTGATCATACCCTCGTGCCTTCAGGTGAACTCTCGAACCAGACTTTCTGGAAAGAAGGAAGACACGAGAATTACATAAATCCTATGATTAGAGTTAGCAGCTTAGCCTTTGAAGCATGGAAACAAGACCCCAAAAAACTGTTCACTCGATACAACTACCTCCAATCAGGACTGTGGCCAATTCCCGAGCTCAACATAACTGAAGGAGAAGTAATCAGGATGGCAGACAGCTCTAAAGCTACCATGGACCGTCTCAAGATGATTTTAGAAAAGAAACTTCGTGAGAAAAATAGTCCTGGTATTTGGCTAGTAGTACCTCAAGTCACATGCAAAGCTGGCGAACCTGGGGATTCTGCCTCTGTAGCAGCTCTATCCATTGATCAAGGCAATGACGGTGGTAAAGAGAAAGAGAGGTATGTCGAGCAAAATGAAAAAGAAGCACCCCCTGTGCCTGCAGCTGCTCAACCTACTAACCCTCGAGCAGAAAGAGAAGATGGAGATGAAGAGACTAACTCTGGTTCCCTCGACACGAGGAGGAAGAAAAAATAAAAGGTAATTGAAGTTGTTCCTCTAACCACCAAAAAATTTAAACTCCGAGATGAAGAAGGCGATGGAAACGAAGCCACTTCTAATGAAGGATCAGGTCATCTTAACCCATCAATAAGAGAAGTTGGTGAAGGACAAAATCCTCCTGGGGCTAAGGAGATAGTCGATCTAGCTGATTCTGAAGAGAATGACCGTGGAGCTGAAAAAAATCCAGTGTTGCAACCCCCCACCAATGCAACATCAGCTCAGTAACTGGCATTGAGCTCATCTGTGGGAGTTCAAGCTCCCTCTGTGGAGAATACTGAAAGGATTAACCTTACCGATAATGTTGCGGAGACCCGCCAACAAAGGGTAATTGTAGGGGAGCACCCAAAAGTACAAGTTCCACATCTCTTCTCCTATATGTTCGAGCAACTACGCAGGACACCTAATATTTCCTACTATGATAAGGTGTCCAACGCAGAGCTCTTACAAAGACAAACAGATCTAACTATCGAGGTAAAACTGTTAACTTATACACTCCAAATTGTATACTATATATGTATACTTACCTTCATTATTGAATGTTCAGATGCAACATAACTCATTCATCTTGAGTTATTGGAATATGTTTTTCTGCTGATGTAACTGCGATGGAGAGATGGAAGCCTGAAGCCACGTTTTTTGGATCTTCCAAGTTCTGCACTGCTGAATTCATCCGTTTGAGGCATGCATATGCCTCAACCAAAGCTGTTAAACACAAAGCCTTGGATGCTAAAGCCCGGTTAGAGAAAGTGGTTGTGTTTCTACAAGAAACTGTGTTGTGCAATGACCAACATGTCGCGGCTCTGTCTGTAAACCATAAGATGGTGGTAAATCAGAACGAGAACCTGCTGAAGAGGAAATGTGATCTGCACACACAGAATGTTAAACTGCTGGACTAGGCTAACCACCAGGCAAACAGGGTAGGGGAACAAGCAGATCGGATCGCTGCTCTGACTGCTGAGGTGAGCAAATTAAGTAAGGAAGTCAAAGAAGGGCGTTCGTAGCTCGAGCGAGAACAAAAACAATGCAAGAAAAGATAAATGCAATTGTTGAGGAGAGGGAAACACAAATGTTCGCAGCTGCAACCGACATGATTGCCACGGAGAACAAAAAAGGTATTACAGAATTGATGGCCCTGAATATTGGTCTGAACCTAGGCTCATTTGCTCACCTTTTTCAGCTACTGCCCCAACCTCGATCGTGGCCCACGAGAAAAGCACATAAACTACACTGTCGTGGATCCTTCTGGACAATTACCCCCTAATGGGTCTAAGTAATTTTCATGCTTACTTATTGAACTCAACTGTTGTCTTTTTTTGTATTAACTTATGCTACTGCTTGCAGTATCTGGACCACATTATTTTGAATTGATGCATGCTTTTCTTTAATTATTATTACAAATTTATGTTGATAAATGTAGACTATATGTGTGCTGAGTTATCCGGAGACTTTTTATAACCCCGAGCTCAGTATGGCTCATTCCATAGCTTAGATAACATGTGCCATGATAGCATTTTCGTGGAGAGATCCTATGGACCCTATTGCGTGGTCTTTTCAGACTTGGTCTTTGATCAGTTCGGTAATATACCCAGTACAAAGTATAGACACAGTATGGTCATTGCATAGCCCGTAGGCGTGGCGAATTAGCCCGTTCGCGTTTATAGACACTTAGTCTGGACTCAGTATGGTCTGTTGCGTAACCTTACAATGGTGTGGTCATTGACCCATTCGCTGGTTATAAAAGTAAAACTCTCACACACATTTGGCGAAAACAATAATCTATATTAAAAAGACTCAAAATCTTGTTCGTAGATGCCTCAGTAAAAACCCTCCCCGCACCATCAGAGAGGAAAAAGAGCGCATCTTTACATCTTATACATTTTGGCCATACAATTTTAGGTGATTAACATTCCAAGGATGCTTGAGTGCTTGGCCTTCTTGATCTGCTAATCTATACGCGCCATGGTGTCTTGCCGATATGACTGAGTACGGGCCTTCCCAATTTGGTCCTAACTTACCACCCGCGCCGCTACCAGAACCCTGAAACACCTTTTTCAAAACCAAGTCACCTTCCTTAAATGATCTTGGCTTCAACCGAGCATTGAAACGTCCTCTCATGAGACTTCAATAGTGCTCTGCTCGAACCCTGGCCTGGTCTTGTCTTTCATCAATTAGATCCAGAGATATTGATCTGGCTATATGGTTTGCTTCTTCCTTATAGTGCTGAATCCTATGGCTCAGTACTATGACTTCCGCTGGGATAACTGCTTCAGCTCCGTATACCATAGCAAAAGGTGTATCACCTGTTGTAGAACGCAGGATAGTCGTATAAGCCCATAGAACCTCTGCCAACTTGTCTGGCCATTTGCCCTTGGCTCCTTCCAACTTTTTCTTTAGCCCTTCTAACAACGTTCTGTTGGTGACTTCAACCTGCCCATTTTCCTGAGGATAATAAGGGGTGGAAAAATGCTGTAGAATCCCATATCGTTTACAGAAGTTTGTAAGAACTGAATTTTGAAATTGAGGCCCGTTGTCTGTCATTAAAATTCATGGAATCCCATAACGAGTCAGAATTTGATTATGTATTGATGAGTCCGGAATTATTCACCACCACTCACTGTGAAAACCAGACAGGGGTGATCCGGATAATATGCGTCCACTATCCGGACAGGACAAAAGTACTAAAACACTAAACACCTTTTGACTAAGCTAATTGCTAATATGCTTAATAAACTAATGGGTCTTTGAACTCGACCCGTTTTCATTATTTGACCTGAAAGCCCATGGGTCCATAATTAAGGGTATAAATACCCAACCACCTTCATTAATGAGGGTAATGAACATTTAATACAACCAGGCAGCTCTAATCTCTCACTACAAAGCACCCAAACATTTAATACCCTTAAAATTCCCCAAAACATCTGCCAAAATTACCCTTAGTCCAAAATAATCATCACCAAATTGGCGACCACAGTGGGAGAAGAAGGTGTCTGAATCTAGAATTCAAAACCAGCAAGAAAAACCAGTTCGGATGAATCCGGACGAGCAAGCAGTGCCACCACATTTGATAGAAGTAGTGGGAGAAAATGGTGAGTACAGAATCGAAGAACGAGACAGGCTGAAAGCTGAAATAGAAGCCTTGAGAGCTGCTAAAAAAGCGGAGTTAGGCTTGAAATAAAAATCGAAAGTGTCATCCATTCACCAGACTGACAATCCAAAGGAGCATGACCCATCAGCAAGGACTCACTTGAGTGCTAAAAAGACTCATGTCAGCTCGAAGAAGTCTCACCGGTCTAAACCGGTGGAGAGCTTGGAGTCAGAATCCTCTAGTAGCTCCTCGAACAAGGATGGACTTGAGGAGTCCCTGTCATCCAACAGTGATGAAGACAGGTCCAAGAAGAAGCAAAAATTGGTTAAAAAATATTCAAGAAAGAGGGACATGCATGGAAGGTTGAAAAAGCATCTGAGTAAAGGGTCATCTCATAGCCACAGCCATAGTCGGAGGCATATAGACCAACTCTTAATGGATCCCTTCGATTTCAATGATAAGGAAGGTATATTTGCAACTCCCAATGAATAAACTGTTTTTAGTCGTGGCCGAAATTGGAGACAATCTCCATTGTCCTCCAAAATACTGTCCGAAAACCTTCCTAAGAGGTTTGACAGTACCAAGATGGAAACGTATGATGGGATCAAGGATCCGAATAATCATCTGGAACAATTTAAAAAACTTATGATGAATTTTGACGATGATGACAAGTTGCTCTGCAGAGCCTTCTCTCAATCTTTTACATGGAGTGCTTTTAAATGGTACAATAGCCTACCACAAGGGTGCATCAGAAACTTTGATACGTTTTGGGTGGCCTTCCGGAGGCAGTTTGTTGGAAGTAAGGAGGTGAAGGGCAATGTAGACACTATTATCCATTGTGCCCAAGAGCCAAATGAATCGTTGAAAGAATATATAAGTCGATTTGTGAACACAAAGAATGTATTAGCTGATTGCTTTGAACAAGTAGCAATAGCTTCTCTGAGACAAGGTTTGAACCCTGGCAATCTGGCCGATTTGGTAACCAGGAAGAAGGCCCTGACGTGGGGTGGTTTACTGAACCAGGTGGGAAAGCAAATCAATGTAGATGAAACAAAAAAGACTAGGGTGCACAGGCAAGTGAGATCTTCCCCAACTGCACCAAACCAGAATCAATCCGGATACAAGGCTAAGGAGGCCGGACAAGGTCCCAACAGAGCCAAGGCTCAATCTCACCCAGCCCCAGCTCAGAGCCAGCAGTCCAGAAATAAGCGAGGACCTTGGGTCCAACCTGAGTGGTTTGTCGAATTGAAAGAGAATGTGGCAACCATCTATGACAAAACAAAAGATGAGGTGCATTTTAGGAAGCCGGCAACGCTTCAATCTCCTAGGGAAAGTCGTAATGCTTGTTTCTGTCAATATAATCATGATATTGGCCATAAGACAGAAGATTGCATCGCTTTGAAACAAGAGGTGCATAATTTGATTGAAAGAGGAAAATTAGGTGCTTATGTCAAAAGAAGAAGTGGGAATATTCTTGATAATGCTCATCGGACCGGCCCAACAAACAATGTAGGGACATCGGCTCCGGACGGGGCCATGGTAATTATTGAAAGATTTGATGTAGAATCAAAGTATTTGGATCCTGATCCAGCCCGGAATAAGGTGGGTGTTATAACAGAACATACCAAGACGATGTCTGGGCTCATAAGCTTTTTTGAGTCACTTACCATATTTGGGGGAGACACAATGACTGCACCAAATCCTTTTTCAAGGAAGAAGCATGTTCACACTCTGGCTACTCAGTTGGAGGGAGGCATGTCCTCCCATCAATCCCAAATACCTTTTCCCTTTATTGTTTTTGATGAAGATGACTTGAGGGATATAGTTAGTCCTCATGAAGATATTGTGGTGATAGGAGCATCAATTGGGGCAATGACATTAGGCGAATTTCGGTGGACACGGGCAGCTCAGCCAATATCCTCTTTTTAAGTTCCTATAAACAAATGAAGAATCCGACAGTGATTCAACGTTCGAACAGGTCCATTGTGGGTTTCACTGGAAGCTCTGTGGACGTGGTCGGGGAGATTGAGGAGGAGGTTTTGTTGGGTAAGGGCCCTTTCAAGAAAAATATTCAGGATACTTTTCATCATGGTAGATTGTCCCACGTGTTACAATGAAATCTTGGGAAGATCTTGGCTCTTTATGATGCATGCTGTGGCTTCAACAGTTCACCAATGTTTAAAATATGTTGTTCAAGGACAAGTGAGAGTTGTCCGGAGTAGCCAAAAGATAGCAGGAAATGTTATGCAACTGCGCTTGCCCCTAGAACTTTAGGGGCAATTTGGATAAATGAAGATTAGCAGTTGGTGGGGACCTCTGGGGAGAGGGTGAAATTGATTACCCCAGAGAGACCCTTGGTGTTTTAATACCAATTGAAGAGGTTGAAACCCACTCTCTGGCTGAAGGACGAAGTGTCAAGATTGGATCTAAGATGACATCAGAATTAAAAAGCAAAGTGTTATCCTTTTTAACAAACCACCAACACATTTTTTCTTGGTGTAATGCTGATGTAACCGGAATGTATGCGAATGTTATATCACACCAACTATCCATCCGGGAGGATGTAGCACCCGTTATGCAGAGAAGAAGAGCTTTCTCTAAATAAAAAGATGATGTCATAGTTCAAGAGGTTGACCGGCTTACCAAGATGGGGCACATAAAAGAATCTCAGTACCCTTTTATGGACAACCAATCCAGTGTTAGTAAAAAAGAAAAATGGGAAATGGCGTATGTGCATCGACTTTACTGACCTCAACAGGGCTTGCCCAAAAGATTTGTATCTAGTCTCTCGAATCGATCAGTTGGTAGACTCCACATCTGGGAACAAGTTATTGTCCTTCATGGATGCCTTCTCCGGTTATAATCAGATACAAGTGGATCTGAAGGACCAGGAACACACTACTTTTGTTACTGATAGGGGCCTCCATTGTTACAAGGTGATTCCTTTTGGGTTAAAGAATGCTGGGGCTACTTATCAATGGTTGGTGAATAAAGCATTTGCTTATCAAATTGGGAGAAATATGGAAGTCTATATTGATGACATGATGGTAAAGAGTGTGGAAGAAGAATCACACTTGGCAGATCTCCAAGAGACTTTTACCAACTTGGTAAAAGTTAATTTAAAGTTAAATCTAGAAAAATGTGGTTTTGGAGTACAGTCCGAGACGTTTTTGGGGTATGTGATAAGTGAGAAAGGAATACAGCCTGATCAAGACCAGCTTAATGCCTTACTACAGATGGATCCTCTTCAGAATATTAAAGAAGTGCAAAGATTGACAGGAAGGCTGGCTGCTCTAAATCATTTTTTTAAGGTCTTTGGCTGGTGTGCCCCATTTTTCCAGACTTGAAAGGGTGCTAAAGACTTTAATTGGTCTCCACAGTGGAACCAAGCGTTCGATGAAATAAAAAAGCATTTATCTTCCCCTAAGACTCTCTACAAACCTATTGATGGAGAAACATTGTACATATATTTAGCAGTGTCCGAATGTGCTATAAGTGCAGTAATAGTAAGGAAGGTGGATAGTTATCCTCGTCCGGTGTACTACATCAGTAAGAGCCTGATGGATGCTGAAAGAAGGTACTTAAAACTTGAAAAACTAGCACTGGCTTTAGTAATTGCTGCTAGGAAAATGAGGCCCTATTTTCAGTCTCATTCGATTGTCGTCCAGACATCTTTTCCCTTAAAAAATATTCTTCATAAGGCGGACATATCAAGCAGGATGACCAAATGGTCAGTAGAATTGGGTGATTATGACATTGATTTTGCCCCTCGAACTACAATCAAAGCTCAATCTGTTGCTGATTTCCTAGTTGAATTCCATTCGGACAGAAGTACTAAGCAAGCTGCAGATGAAAGAACTAAGAAGGTATGGGTTATCTGAACAGATGGTGGATCAAGTACCATAGGTTGTGGTGTTGGGATATGTTTAACATCTCTGTATGGCGACAAGCTATACCAGGCTATATGTTTTGCTTTTAAGGCTTCTAACAATGAGTCCGAATATGAAGCTGCTATAGCTGGTTTGAAATTAGCCTTTCTATGTGGAGCTAAAAGAGTTAGGTTAATTAGTGATTCTCAGCTTCTTATCCATCACGCCCAAGGTCAATCTGAGGTAAAAAAGGAGCAGTTGATTAATACTTATTCATTCTTAAAAAAGTGGCAGCCAACTTCAAAGATGTCAGCCATGAGCATATACCCAGATCGGAAAATACATTAGCAGACTCCTTGGCAACCATAACATATTCTGAGTCCTACCCATGGATTCATGTGCAAGAATGTCAATCCATACAACCCAATTGGGGTAAGAAAGAAGAGGAAAGTTAAGTATACAAGTGGTTTAACCCAAGGACTGGAGACATCCCCTTCTTCAATACATTTCTAATGGTTTTTTGCCTCCGGAGAAAGTTGTGGCAAGGAAAATGAAGTACATGGCTCGTGGTTTTTTAGTCATAAGAGATATTTTATAAAAGAAGTCATTTAGTAGACCTCTCTTGCATTTTTTGGGGTTTGAAGAGTCTTAAATTGTGCTATCTGAACTACATGATGGTGAGGGGTCAGCACACTGTGGCTATAGAGCTTTAACCCAAAGAGTTTTATTGGCCGGATACTACTGGCCATCCATAATAGAAGATGCCAAGGAATTGGTAAAGAAGTGTGATCCATACCAAAGATATGGTAATGAAATTCATATCTCAGCTGTCCCCCTGGAGTCGATTTCTAAACCAATACCTTTTGCTCGTTGGGGACTGGTTCTAGTAGGACCTCTACCGATGGCATTCGGAGGGTGCAGGACTATTATTGTAGCCATTGATTCTTTTTCAAAGTGGATAAAAGCAGCCCCTTTGGCAGGAACCACTTCAAAAGCTGTTATAAAATTTATCATGTCTAATATTTGTTGCAGATTTGGGGTTCCACAAAAGATAACCACAGATAATGGGCCACAATTTGATAACAAGGATATGGAGAGTTTATGTGCCTCTAGGGGCATTCAGCATTTCTTCTCTTCTCATTTCCACCCACAAGCAAATGGTCAAGTTGAAGTGGCAAACAGAACCATTATGTCCGGTCTCAAAAAGAATTTAGAATGGGATGCTGGAAAGGGGCCAAGCTATTTACAAGAAGTACTATGGGCCTACCGGACTACCCCTGGAGCTGCTACACAAGAATCTCCTTTTTCCTTGGTATATGGGATGGATGCAATTGCTCATGTAGAGGAAACTCTTCTATCATACAGAGTCCACAACTTTTCCGAACAGGCTAATGAAGTGGCAGTCAAAAGTCAATTGGACTTGATAGAAGAAAAAAGGTTAAGGCTCATCTTAGAGCCACCCATTATCAAGGTTTGATGAGGAGCATGTTTTCTTCGAGAATCAAAAGAAGGGATTTTCGACCAGGGGAGATAATATTGAGAAAAGTCTTCCTACATACGAAGGAGAAGCAGTTCGGCAAGCTAGCTCCAAATTGGGAAGGGCCATATGTGGTCACTGAAAAGCTTAAGCCCGGGACATACAGGCTTCAAGACAAAGATGGAAGAATCTTAAACCACCCTTGGAACATTGAACAGCTCTGGATGTATCTAGAATGAAAGTTGTGTAAATATTTACTTCTTTAAATTCCATATAAATATTATAGGGCATACTCTTTCCTACCCTAGTGGCGCGGGGAGGTTTTAATGAGGTGTCCGGGTTTTTTTTAATGAAATTCGATACCTTCTTAAAATATTCAGAGTGGTTTGATTTACAGTTTCTTTAAATCCTTTTAAGTATCTTTGACAGATCAGATTGATCTGGTGGAATGATGACCATTTAACATTTGTCATCAGAGAATTTAAACACTCTCATCTTAACATACTTGTAAAATAAATAAAGGCTATTTAAACATCAACCATTAAGGTTGAGCGAATATGAAACAAAACAAGAATTTAGCAAAGTAAAACTACCCGGCTAAGACCGGATAATGATATTAAAACATAAAAAATGGCTTGGCCATCCAAGGACTTTAAGTTTAAGAGGAAAAGCTTGACCAGACTTGAACCGGACACAGTTACAAAAATTCCTTGGTCATCCAAGGACTTTAGTATATCATAAGGATAAGAAAAAAACAAAAAATAGTTAAAACTTCAGGGCTAGTTTCCCTTAGATGTTCATACATCATCTTTTTTCTTCTTCGGATCTTTGGGTTCGTCACTGGAACTCTCTCCGGTCCCTTCTTCCTCATCGGTAGTGTCATCAAGACCACTGGAATAGTTTTTCTTATCGTCATCCACCATCGTATGGAATGGGATATCTTCATATTCGATGTACTGCCATATGGTACCGAGCGTTCTCTTCGGAAATGTTTGATGAAAAAGCAAGACCATGTCAGATTTAACTTCGGCATACCTCTTTTCTAGGTTGGTGTATGCATCAATCTTGGCCTAGATCGTCTTTTCCTACTCTTGTACCAAGTCCTCTTTCTCCTTGGTAACCTTGGACACAACCTCTTCAAGAGAAGTCTTGTCACCGGACAGGGTTTGAATAGTATTTTACTTGGTCTTTACCTCTTCTTTCAAGATGGAGAGATCTTTCTCCAAGCTAGAGCACTTAGTTTGGAACTCTGTGTTAGCCTTCTCCGAAGTGACCAGCTTGGTTGCCAGATCTTCTTTCTCTTTCTTCAACTTCTCAAGCTCTTTCTTTAATGCTTCGATACTTGGTTGGCATTAAGAAGGTCAGAGGATAAACTCTCCTTATCTGTATTGAGGGTATTGATGAGGGCAGACTGACTTTTTACTTGCCTCTCCAAGTTGAGCACCGGCTGAATATGGCCCAACAGAGAATGGGTCACCGTATCGTTTTCCCCTGAAACAGTGAAAGACTTACCATTAAAAGTCACCATATTGGAGGATCTTGGGGGAAGGTAAGGGCCATCAAAGTCATCTTTGTCAAACTCTCCAAAATAAAGGCCAATGTTTTGGAGGCTACTGACGTCAACTCCTTCCAAATCCCCTCTAGCACCCTCTCCGGTTTATAGATCACTTGGGATTTGCTCTGCCATGGTAGGGTCTGTTGGGTCGGCCGGAGGTTGAGACTCCGAAGGCCGGAGGACAACCTCATCCCCCAAGGAGACGTTTTTCTTCTTAACAGTCCTCTCTTCACTGCTTGCTCCCCATTTTCGGCCCTTCTTAGGAGGTTATTGAGGATCTTGTGGTTCACCTTCTTCCCTAATACTCTCATCTTTGACTACTTTGAGTAAAGTAGCATCAATACCCCCTTGGGTCTGTGCTCCTTGGTTCTCCGGAGCGATCTCCTCTGCAACACTCTGAATAGCCTCTGTTGCAGCCTTTTTTTCGCGCCCTTCCCTTTCATCTTGCTTAGGGCTTTGGCTCTGGATGGAAAAGCCACTTTGTCATCTTTCTCCTCTATTCTCTTAAGGATAACGACCGGAGGGGGTGGTGTAGTCAGTTCTTCCCATGTAAGATCTCTCCGGCTTGTAGTATTCCAGAGATGGGATCTCACCAGGTTTCCTGAGGTGAAGAAGTTGTGGAAGGCGTTTCCCCAACGGTCAGCAGCCCAAGCATTTAATTTGACACATGTGGCATGCCCCTCCTCCACATAATCGGAGAACTCCTTCAGCAACACTAACCAAAGAAAAAGAGAAATAATTTAGAAACAAATTTCTTGCGATATGAGAAAGACAAACAAAGTATAAAATTTACCTGAACTCTTCCACTTAATGGTGAGCATACTAGGGTTGACATCAGCTTTGATTTTCCTCTCATTCTCCCACGTCCCGCTAATGAACATAAACTGGGTCTTCCAGGTTTTCTCTGACTCAAGCAGGTCATCCACCACCTTAAAGTTATCTCTTATATTGAAGTGGTAGAATGGGATATGGTGGTTCTTACAAAGGCTGGCCACTGCAGCAAACTGCTCCTTTGGAAGAGGTATACCGGATAGCCTTGACGCCATAATGCAGGGGATGAGAGTGTACCAAGCGTTAGGGCTCAGCTGGCTTGGATAAATTTTTATCAGGTGGAAATACCTGACAATTTCTGGATCCAAGGGGAATCTGAGCCCCCATTTGAACAGCTCTGTGTAGATGACAATTTCATTAAGCTTGCAGTCCATCAGAGTCTCCGGTGTGACTGGTATCCTTACCTTAACAGATTCAGGGATCCCTCACTTGGTCTGGATCCGGCCTAACTCAGCAGTATGAGTATAGACATAATTAATATTCTGCATGGCCAGTATATACTTGACATTGACCTTGTGGAAGATATTCTGCCATGTACATAAACAACGGCTCTTCTGGTGCAGGGGTAGATAAAATCTCAGGAGATGTAAGATATTTCTTCAGGTCATCAAAAGCCTTGTCGCACTCCTCTGTTCATGCAAATTTCTTGGCACCCCGCAATACTTCAAAAAAAGGATGAATTTTATTTGAAGCTCGCGAGATGAACCTTGAAAGAGCTGCTAACCTTCCTGTAAGACATTGGACTTCCTTAACATTCCTTGGCGGTTTCATTTGCAAAATCTCACTTAATTGAACCAGATCTGCCTCAATGCCCTGCTGACTTACCATGTAGCCTAGGAATTTTCCCTTGGCCACACCAAAAGAACATTTTTCCAGGTTAAGCTTAAGGTTATACTTGCGTAATAAATAAAAAAACAACCTGTAAAGTGCTAAGGTGCTGCTCCTCTTCGGGTATTTTGATAATCATGTCATCAATATATGCTTTCAAATGCTGCCCCAAATGATCCTGAAAAATGTGATTAGCTAGCCTTTGATACGTTGATCCCGCATTCTTCAACCCAAAGGGCATGACCATATAAAAATAGAGGCCTCGCTCGGTTTGAAAAGCTGTGTGCTCTTGATCAGATGGGTGCATGTGAATCTGATTATATCCTGAATATGCATCCATAAAAGATAGAAATTTGCAACCTGAAGCTAAATCAATGAGTTGATCTATCCTCGGAAATGGGAAAGCATCCCTAGGACATGCTTGGTTCAAATCGGTAAAATCCACACACATTCTCTATTACCCGCTCTTCTTTTTAACTAAGACTGGATTAGCTATCCAAACCGGATACCTTGCTTATCGAATATGCCCCAATCGAGTGAGCTTAGTGACCTCTGCCAATATAGCAACCTGCTTCTCAGCTGAAAATGCTCTTCGTTTCTGCTGCACTGGTTTAGCGCATGGATTGATAGCCAACTCATGACTTATAATTGCAGGACTTACTCTTGAAATGTCACCAGCCTCCCAAGCAACTACATCTAAATTCTTTGCTAATAAATCCACAAATCGTACCTTTGACTCTGAAGTTAGTTCATTCCCCAAGCGTGGCACTCTATTAGCAGCTATGACCGTGTCCGCTGTCGTAACATCCGTTGTGGGTGAATCCTCATTTTCTCGTGGATCATCCACTGCTTCTGGCGAGGTAAGACTTGTTACAGCTGGAACAATGTCTCCCCCCCCCACCATTTAATTGCTATTGGATGGGTTTTAAAGGATCTGACGCTTTCGCATAACAAGTTCGTGCGGTCCCATGGCTATCTCGGATTATACCTGTCGAACTACCCATTGTATACTTAATGTATAGCCGATACGTGCATGGCGTTGCTTCCATCCTATGAAGCCATGGTCGTCCGATGATCGCATGATAAGGACTCGGCGCGTCAGAGATAAAAAATAGCGTCTTTAATTCCTTTTTTGTAGCTCCATGACCGACTTTAACCACCAGGTCGGCCTCCCCAACACATTGTGAATATTTTCCTTCGTATCCTACCAAATTTCGCTGAGTAGATCGATACGGTGGGACATTCTGCATGCGATCAAAACTCCCCTTGAAAATAATATTTGTCGAGCTTTCTCCATCGACCAATACTCTTGTTACCATTACTCCTCCTATGTCCAAACGAACAGTTAGAGCATCTTCATGGGGCAAACTTAATCCTCTGAGATCATCATCATTGAAAGTGAGATCGGCGACTGGGTATCCGTAATTTCGATAAGAACTTCCATCTGTCTCGTAAACCCTGAACTCATTTTTAGCTCGCTTATGCTGGGTAGACCCCTGTCCAGTAGTCAAACTTCCCCTGCTATGGTCACTAACCACTGCTGCTTATTAGCTTCCGGCCCCTCTCTAATTGCTGGTTTTTCGGTATTTAGAGGGCGAGCTTCTTCATGTTGATCTGGCTAAGTTCGTTTGATATACCGAATCAACTCACCATTGTCTATCAATCGCAGTATTTCATCATTTAGCTGCCAGCATTCATCAGTCGAGTGCCCATGGTCATGGTGATACGCACAATAGTACCTATTAGATCGCTTAAACCCAGGTGCACTCAATTTTTGCGGAGCTTCGTACCTCGTACGCCTCTTTGTTCGGTCATAGATTACTGAAATAGCCTCTGTCAATGGAGGGAAACGTCTATTCGGTTGGTCGAGCTGCTGAGGTCTTTGATTTTAGTCCCTCCTTGGTTGATCTTCAAACTTTTTCCGTTTGGACCCACCATCTTTGACATCTGGCTCACGCCGCTCAGGTGACGTTCCTTTTCTAGCATCCTCAACTCTGATAAAAGTGTCTGCTCTTGCAAGCAGATCTCCTATGTTTTCAGTTGGGAACCTGATAAGATCTGCATATAGCTCCCCTCTCCTATCTAGCCCTTGTTTCAAAGAGGCCATTGCCATATTCTTAGCTAGATCTAGTAAAGCATTCATGGCATGAGCAAATCGTCTAACATAACTTTTGAGAGACTCACCTCGACGTTGATAAAGATCCATGATCGAATCCCACTCGCTTTTGAGTTCATTATTTCCCACGAACCTCTCTCTAAACACTTTCCATAACCCAGCAAAATCATAGATAGACCCTTTCGGCAAGCTACTGAACCAATCCATAGCGTTACATTTAGTATTGCATCGTCTAGTTTAAAAGCCATCATCATGTTTCTGAACTGCTCTAACTGCCTCTCTGGGTCCCATGTTCCGTCATAAGCTTCCATCCTGAATGAATCAAATTTCCTCGGGAGTTGAACCTCCAGGATTTTCTCTGAAAACGGTGATTCCTTCAATATGTAAGCTGATAACTTCGGGCCGATCTGGCTATAACAAAGGTCTTCGTCCTCTCGGGCTCGTTTGCTAGACGTCTGCTTGACCTTATCACGTGGTCCTCTGTTACGATTTTCCCCCGCTCTCACCTTCACCTTCTTGTTTGTCGTCTCTTTAGAAGAACGATCAGTCATGTTGACCTTGCTTGCCTCTAGTCGTGATGGCTGACGAGTCTTGTTTGCACCCTTGATTCTTGCAGTTAGAGCATGAATAGCGTCATTCATACATGTCATGGTAGCATGCATAGCTTGCTCTCTAGCGTCACGTTCAAACGCTATTTTTAGCTGCTCTTCCTGTAAATTTTGGAGTCGTTGTTCCAGTTGGAGAACCGCCGAGTCATTCGCTGGTATGGCTTCCGTACCTCTTTGAGCTCCCAACACATTGTCGGTTTAATGAGGATGAGTCTCTTCCCTAGGAGCAGTGCTTGTCTGGACCAGAGGTCCCTCTGCTACCACCATTGATGTGGGTATCAAAGGATTGATCTCTTGAGAAATCGTAGGATAGAGACGACTTACGGTTCTCCTTTGATTACTTGTTGTTTTGCTAGTTTCCTGATTATCTCTCTCAATTCCTGACCTAGTGACCACCATGGAGATTGGTTAAAGAGTTCCCACAGACGGCGCCAAATTTATTAAAGAACTAACAAGTTCTACCACAGTAAGTCTTCTATGTTTTAGTCAAGAAAGAGATCACTTTATTCATCGATAGGTTTTCCCTATCTATAATGTACAGACTAGTGGGTAGTTACACTTGGTTACGATAAAAGTTCCACTAACCCACTTAAACCATTATTCCTAAAATTGTGGAACTAACAACCGTTACCACAGCTATCCCTATAATTATGGAATAACTAACACGTCCTAAATTCATGGGCTAATCGTGCGTTAGTATTACAAATAAAAGCTATGAGTGCAATCTATACTTCAATCTGAGCTGAACTCCCCTTCAATCGAGCTCGTTAACGATCGGAACCCAGTATGATCTGCTATGCTGAGCTCGAACTCTCTTATGACGCGCTCAAGTCCTTTCCTTTTACCACATTCTATGTTCTAGTCGATCAACTCTACAGTGTTATTATCGAACTCATCCTGATCTTGAATTCAGTCGATCAATTCTACTTTGTCATCATCGAGCTCATCCTAACCTCGAGTTCAGCAACATCGTGCATGCTCTTAAGCTTTCTCCATTACCATGCTCTGTACTCCGTTGGACTCGGTTTAGTGACGAGCTCAATATCTCTTTGAGATCATCTCCGTTCTCTGTTAACAACGTCAACCTGCTATTGAGCTCATCCGCGCTATCTATCATTGATGTCAACCTGCTGTCGAGCTCATCCAAGCCATAGAGCTCATTCTCTTCTTTTATGCTCATCGTAATCCAAACTCCCAGTGCTCATTGCTCGAGTCTTGGGAAATCCCCTCTTATCAATGAGGGACTATATTTTCTTTACGCTTGGTCAATGTGTAATATATGTTTGATCTATGTGTGGTTTGTATTTGGGTAGAATCTTTAGTAGGTAAATATGATTATGGTTGTAGAATTTCAAAAATAGACTAAAGATCAAGCATAGGTAAAAAAATTCATAGAAAGGGAGATAATATTATATATAAGTTTATAGAAAGATCAAGTATAGGTAAAAGACTCGTTGAAATACAGATAATATTATATAGAAGGTAAGTCAAACTTAAGTCAATTGTTCTAATTGTTGTATTAGATGTCGTTGTACATATTTTATAAAAATAGATAGAGGCAAGTTAGTTTTATGAGTAGTGTAGTTGAGTAATAATTAAGGTAAACTAGGACAAACATAAAAACGTATAAAAAAGGCATTTAAAATTTTAAAAAATGTTACTACCTGTAGTATTAGGTATAACAAGGCACAGTTTAAATAATTTTACTAATTGTTACAACACATGATATAAACGATCATATATTAACATTATTTGTTATACTTCAAATAATTTCTTATGTTCTTTTTATTGTTTTTGTAAATATAATACATGTTACAAATGCCGAATGAATATAGAAAATTTTAAAAAAATTGTAAAAGGAGAAAAATACACATGGAAGCATGAATATAGATCAACGATGGTAACTCTTGCAAATTTTATTTGAAGATTTTGTTTTCCTAAACGGAACTTCAAAAGTATAGAAGGACTCATTTTATACTATTTATTTGAAGTATTACTAGCTAACAATATAAATCACGTTTTGATGTAGACGAACAAAGAATAGAGTTAGTTGGTCAAGTGGTAGAGATTATTGAATATAAAGTAGGATTATATATGGTATAATTTATGGAAATGAGATATTCCCAAAGATAACAAATGCTCAAAAATAAAATTCAAAAATTTGTAAGGAATACTTCCAAAGTACACTACATGAGGGAAAAATAATATCTCTTATAAAGAATATGATAGTTGAAGCTATTGATTTGGCATCACAAAAATAGGTGATGAAGACATAAAAGATTCAGTAAGATTGGTTTCTTTACTTGCCTATTTTCACCATTTTTCTCGAAGCAATGAGGCAACCTTCTCTGGAATTTCATTGTATTTTTTGAAAATCGAAAAGAATCAAGAAGTTAAACCGGAGAAAATAAGTTATTGATAACCTTGGAACATCAATTCTGCATGCAAAAGAAATTATTTTAATAAAAGCTTGTGTTGCACTTTTAACTATAAGTATTAACATATATAATTTCAAGCAATATAAATTCATAATAATATGACTAATACTATTATTATTTTAAGAATTAGTTTTATGAGACACACGATAAAAAACTAGAAAAAATAAGTATATCCAAGATGTTTGAAGTGTAAATGTCATGCAATAGAAATATTTGTTTCACTTTAAGATATAAATAATTCAGAAACATATCAGGTAAAAATTCATTAAATGTTTAGAAATATAAGAGTTTCTTTAATAAACAAATATTTGTTAAACAAGTAATTTTTACAGAATTGGAATGCAATGAATATGAAAAAATTCATATGAAAATCAAAGTTCAAAGAAATAAAGAAACTGAAAAATATGAAGATTTACCTCAGCTACAACAAATAGTTCAAGATTAAGATGAACAAAAAATTTATGTGAAGAAGAAACTTTTGCAAACTTGTTAAGCCAAGTAAAGAAATTTGGAATAACAAAAACAAAAGAGCAATTGAAAAAAGAATCAAGTAAAATAAAGGTAATAAGATTTTATAAGTTTATGTTTATGTTTCAAGTTATTTTATTAAGTATAAATATGAAGGATAAATTATTATTTAACGTTTAAGTCATTGTTTTAGATACTGTATATATCAAGTAGAACATATTTGGTAAAGTTTCATATAGATACAACATAGATATTCAGTTGATGTATTAGGGTAATTGTTTTGGTGAACCATGACATATTATATAGATGCATGTCAAATTATTAGTTAATGTAGTTGGATAATAAAGCATTAATTTTTTTTAGATAAAATGGAAGCCTATGTTGGAATATTTTAGTCAATCTTTTAAATAATTTACTAAGTAAAGCATGACAATTTACAGAAGACTACAAACTGTAACAAGAAATGATATAAATTGTTCTGCATCGTCATTATATGTTATAAAAAAATTATTTGGCATAGTTTTATTAAGTAACATAAAAGATATCATATATATATATATATATGTGTTTTTAATACGTTTATAAGAGATAAAAAGAAAAATGATCAATGTGAAAATGATAAACAACTTATAATATTTGTCTATACACCAAAACAAAAAGTTAACAAAATGGCTCAAGTACTAAAATTTTATAGAGTCACACATGAAGAGAACTTATACATTGAAAAAGTGAATCATAAAATAAAGAGTATGGGTGTAATATGAGAGATTCGAATGAAGAATCAAATGTTGAAGTAGATACTAGAAAGAGAGAATAAATCGAAAAAGTGTTCATCAACAATAACAACACGAACAAACAGATGAGAACATTTTCCATCAAGAAAAATATGAAAAATAGAGAAATAATGAATTGAAATAAGATTATATTCAAAAATAATCTTTAAGGTATATTGGATGAAATTGAAAAACGCTTTGTTGATGAAAAACTACTACTACCTGTGGAAATTGTTAAGGAAAATAAAATTAAAGACATTAATGACCAAAATGAGAAAGATATGGTTGAAACTAAAATGAGAAAGATATGGTTGAAACTATTGAGGAATAAGCTACACTTTAAGTCGAGTCCACCATTATCCTAACAACAATATCGAGTAGAATTGGACAAGCTAAGTGGTAGACTGGTTCGTAAAAACTTTACGTTGAGTAAACATTCAATGTCATCGATGCATCATATCAATCCCGTAAAAACGAGAAATGACGAGCCCTTTTTAATAATTTTTGGAATTCACCATCTTCGTACTTGAAACAACACTCACATGTTGCATATTGAGCAAAATTGGTGATAAAGTCATGCATCGTGAAGTGTGAAAAGTTTTTTTTTTGGAAACAACGACTTTGACACGAGCTAGGAGACGTAATCATGCCCCAAATCTTCAATTCGCGTGTTTCCTCCAAGTCTCTACAAGAAACCTTCAACCATCCACTAAAGAACTAACTTCTATTTTTCAAATTCGTAACCCTTTAGAATTATCGAACGTTAGTCAAAACTCATTTCCAAAGCACGAATTTGATCCAAAATGTAAACGAATTGACCACCGATGTTGGGGTAGCTCAACACACTGTCTTGAGCACCATAACAAGACTCTAGAGAAAAGACATACAGTAAATCAATATCAGGATCTAAATTACGGGTTATGTCCACTGAGAAAGAAGACGGAACGAGTTTTTGGAATTTGGTGGGATACTCCCAAAACAGTTTTAAGTGCAATCATTTCAGTCCGCTTAAAATGCTCATTATTTGATCTAAAATTATGGGAAATGAAGCGCTTGAATCAGTCTTACTTAGAGAAGAAAACCGAGGTGATAGTTAAGGAAACGAATAGCGTGAACAATCTGATATAGAGAATCAAATGAATCAATTATTAGAAAAGATAATTGTCTTGAACGATGAGTTTGTTCGAAAGCAGAAAATCCAATCGAATAGGCTGAAATCCAAGGTATAAAAAGTGGAAGAGAAAAATAAGTTAGATAGTCTTTCTAATGAATCTCCCTTGCTCGTCAAGTTTGAAGTGACTGTACAAAAACATATTTCTAGTCAGACAAAAGCATCATTTTTCACGAAAGGAAAAAAAAGATAAACATCAGAGTAGTTCAAATCCTGAGGGAGATGTATTTAAACAAGGAAAATATTGGCATTCATCGAAGGGAGAAGGAAGTCAACGCCACAAATCACGCAAAAATCATAGATTGAAGAGGGAGGGTAGGCTTTGAAATATGAGGGGCAACCCATTGTACGAGGGTAATACATCTAATCAGTATGTCAATACTGCGGACCAAAACCTATATGCAGTTATGGGAACAACTGGAGTTGATCAATATATGCGATTGTATTAGAATATCTTCTTTGACAGTTGAGATTAGGTCAATCCCTCTTCTTATGTGCTTTTATATATCGAAGGTTGAAAAATTTGATGGGACACAAGACCCCAATGATCATATTGAGAAGTTTAAAAATTATATGATGAATTTAGAGGATGATGATAAATTGGTGTGTTTAGCATTCTCGCAAACTTTTAAAGCCACCACCTTAAAGTGGTATAATAGAATTCTGAGGGGATCTATAACCAACTTTAATATTGTTTACACTAATTTTCGAAGATATTTCGTGGGAAGCAAAGAGATGCGAGCCAATGATGATACAATAACACAATGCATATAGGCAGTATAGGAGAAATTAAAAGATTATACTAGATTATTTGTGTTAACAAATACATATTTGGAAGTATTGTTTTCAAGGGATTTAACAAACGAGACCATGAGGAGAATGGAATTGATATTTGGAGCCTTAATGGCTCAAGTTGAATAAAAAATCAAGGTGGAAGAATCGACAAGAGTTCGAGGTGGATCAAATTCCTCTCAAATAAATTTGGGGCATACACCTACTGGTCAAGGATATCAGGGAAGCTCTTCAAATTCCCAAGTACCATCTCGTTCAAGGACTAATACTAATATTTGTCCTCGAACAGGAGGAGCAAATTCTTAACCATCTCTTTGAGCTCCCAACACATTGTCGGTTTAATGAGGATGAGTCTCTTCCCTAGGAGCAGTGCTTGTCTGGACCAGAGGTCCCTCTGCTACCACCATTGATGTGGGTATCAAAGGATTGATCTCTTGAGAAATCGTAGGATAGAGACGACTTACGGTTCTCCTTCGATTACTTGTTGTTTTGCTAGTTTCCTGATTATCTCTCTCAATTCCTGACCTAGTGACCACCATGGAGATTGGTTAAAGAGTTCCCACAGACGGCGCCAAATTTATTAAAGAACTAACAAGTTCTACCACAGTAAGTCTTCTATGTTTTAGTCAAGAAAGAGATCACTTTATTCATCGATAGGTTTTCCCTATCTATAATGTACAGACTAGTGGGTAGTTACACTTGGTTACGATAAAAGTTCCACTAACCCACTTAAACCATTATTCCTAAAATTGTGGAACTAACAACCGTTACCACAGCTATCCCTATAATTATGGAATAACTAACACGTCCTAAATTCATGGGCTAATCGTGCGTTAGTATTACAAATAAAAGCTATGAGTGCAATCTATACTTCAATCTGAGCTGAACTCCCCTTCAATCGAGCTCGTTAACGATCGGAACCCAGTATGATCTGCTATGCTGAGCTCGAACTCTCTTATGACGCGCTCAAGTCCTTTCTTTTTACCACATTCTATGTTCTAGTCGATCAACTCTACAGTGTTATTATCGAACTCATCCTGATCTTGAATTCAGTCGATCAATTCTACTTTGTCATCATCGAGCTCATCCTAACCTCGAGTTCAGCAACATCGTGCATGCTCTTAAGCTTTCTCCATTACCATGCTCTGTACTCCGTTGGACTCGGTTTAGTGACGAGCTCAATATCTCTTTGAGATCATCTCCGTTCTCTGTTAACAACGTCAACCTGCTATTGAGCTCATCCGCGCTATCTATCATTGATGCCAACCTGCTGTCGAGCTCATCCAAGCCATAGAGCTCATTCTATTCTTTTATGCTCATCGTAATCCAAACTCCCAGTGCTCATTGCTCGAGTCTTAGGAAATCCCCTCTTATCAATGAGGGACTATATTTTCTTTACGCTTGGTCAATGTGTAATATATGTTTGATCTATGTGTGGTTTGTATTTGGGTAGAATCTTTAGTAGGTAAATATGATTATGGTTGTAGAATTTCAAAAATAGACTAAAGATCAAGCATAGGTAAAAAAATTCATAGAAAGGGAGATAATATTATATATAAGTTTATAGAAAGATCAAGTATAGGTAAAAGACTCGTTGAAATACAGATAATATTATATAGAAGGTAAGTCAAACTTAAGTCAATTGTTCTAATTGTTGTATTAGATGTCGTTGTACATATTTTATAAAAATAGATAGAGGCAAGTTAGTTTTATGAGTAGTGTAGTTGAGTAATAATTAAGGTAAACTAGGACAAACATAAAAACGTATAAAAAAGGCATTTAAAATTTTAAAAAATGTTACTACCTGTAGTATTAGGTATAACAAGGCACATTTTAAATAATTTTACTAATTGTTACAACACATGATATAAACGATCATATATTAACATTATTTGTTATACTTCAAATAATTTCTTATGTTCTTTTTATTGTTTTTGTAAATATAATACATGTTACAAATGCCGAATGAATATAGAAAATTTTAAAAAAATTGTAAAAGGAGAAAAATACACATGGAAGCATGAATATAGATCAACGATGGTAACTCTTGCAAATTTTATTTGAAGATTTTGTTTTCCTAAACGGAACTTCAAAAGTATAGAAGGACTCGTTTTATACTATTTATTTGAAGTATTACTAGCTAACAATATAAATCACGTTTTGATGTAGACGAACAAAGAATAGAGTTAGTTGGTCAAGTGGTAGAGATTATTGAATATAAAGTAGGATTATATATGGTATAATTTATGGAAATGAGACATTCCCAAAGATAACAAATGCTCAAAAATAAAATTCAAAAATTTGTAAGGAATACTTCCAAAGTACACTACATGAGGGAAAAATAATATCTCTTATAAAGAATATGATAGTTGAAGCTATTGATTTGGCATCACAAAAATAGGTGATGAAGACATAAAAGATTCAGTAAGATTGGTTTCTTTACTTGCCTATTTTCACCATTTTTCTCGAAGCAATGAGGCAACCTTCTCTGGAATTTCATTGTATTTTTTGAAAATCGAAAAGAATCAAGAAGTTAAACCGGAGAAAATAAGTTATTGATAACCTTGGAACATCAATTCCGCATGCAAAAGAAATTATTTTAATAAAAGCTTGTGTTGCACTTTTAACTATAAGTATTAACATATATAATTTCAAGCAATATAAATTCATAATAATATGACTAATACTATTATTATTTTAAGAATTAGTTTTATGAGACACACGATAAAAAACTAGAAAAAATAAGTATATCCAAGATGTTTGAAGTGTAAATGTCATGCAATAGAAATATTTGTTTCACTTTAAGATATAAATAATTCAGAAACATATCAGGTAAAAATTCATTAAATGTTTAGAAATATAAGAGTTTCTTTAATAAACAAATATTTGTTAAACAAGTAATTTTTACAGAATTGGAATGCAATGAATATGAAAAAATTCATATGAAAATCAAAGTTCAAAGAAATAAAGAAACTGAAAAATATGAAGATTTACCTCAGCTACAACAAATAGTTCAAGATTAAGATGAACAAAAAATTTATGTGAAGAAGAAACTTTTGCAAACTTGTTAAGCCAAGTAAAGAAATTTGGAATAACAAAAACAAAAGAGCAATTGAAAAAAGAATCAAGTAAAATAAAGGTAATAAGATTTTATAAGTTTATGTTTATGTTTCAAGTTATTTTATTAAGTATAAATATGAAGGATAAATTATTATTTAACGTTTAAGTCATTGTTTTAGATACTGTATATATCAAGTAGAACATATTTGGTAAAGTTTCATATAGATACAACATAGATATTCAGTTGATGTATTAGGGTAATTGTTTTGGTGAACCATGACATATTATATAGATGCATGTCAAATTATTAGTTAATGTAGTTGGATAATAAAGCATTAATTTTTTTTAGATAAAATGGAAGCTTATGTTGGAATATTTTAGTCAATCATTTAAATAATTTACTAAGTAAAGCATGACAATTTACAGAAGACTACAAACTGTAACAAGAAATGATATAAATTGTTCTGCATCGTCATTATATGTTATAAAAAAATTATTTGGCATAGTTTTATTAAGTAACATAAAAGATATCATATATATATATATATGTTTTTAATACGTTTATAAGAGATAAAAAGAAAAATGATCAATGTGAAAATGATAAACAACTTATAATATTTGTCTATACACCAAAACAAAAAGTTAACAAAATGGCTCAAGTACTAAAATTTTATAGAGTCACACATGAAGAGAACTTATACACTGAAAAAGTGAATCATAAAATAAAGAGTATGGGTGTAATATGAGAGATTCGAATGAAGAATCAAATGTTGAAGTAGATACTAGAAAGAGAGAATAAATCGAAAAAGTGTTCATCAACAATAACAACACGAACAAACAGATGAGAACATTTTCCATCAAGAAAAATATGAAAAATAGAGAAATAATGAATTGAAATAAGATTATATTCAAAAATAATCTTTAAGGTATATTGGATGAAATTTAAAAACGCTTTGTTGATGAAAAACTACTACTACCTGTTGAAATTGTTAAGGAAAATAAAATTGAAGACATTAATGACCAAAATGAGAAAGATATGGTTGAAACTAAAATGAGAAAGATATGGTTGAAACTATTGAGGAATAAGCTACACTTTAAGTCGAGTCCACCATTATCCTAACAACAATATCGAGTAGAATTGGACAAGCTAAGTGGTAGACTGGTTCGTAAAAACTTTACGTTGAGTAAACATTCAATGTCATCGATGCATCATATCAATCCCGTAAAAACGAGAAATGACGAGCCCTTTTTAATAATTTTTGGAATTCACCATCTTCGTACTTGAAACAACACTCACATGTTGCATATTGAGCAAAATTGGTGATAAAGTCATGCATCGTGAAGTGTGAAAAGTTTTTTTTTTGGAAACAACGACTTTGACACGAGCTAGGAGACGTAATCATGCCCCAAATCTTCAAGTCGCGTGTTTCCTCCAAGTCTCTACAAGAAACCTTCAACCATCCACTAAAGAACTAACTTCTATTTTTCAAATTCGTAACCCTTTAGAATTATCGAACGTTAGTCAAAACTTATTTCCAAAGCACGAATTTGATCCAAAATGTAAACGAATTGACCACCGATGTTGGGGTAGCTCAACACACTGTCTTGAGCACCATAACAAGACTCTAGAGAAAAGACATACAGTAAATCAATATCAGGATCTAAATTACGGGTTATGTCCACTGAGAAAGAAGACGGAACGAGTTTTTGGAATTTGGTGGGATACTCCCAAAACAGTTTTAAGTGCAATCATTTCAGTCCGCTTAAAATGCTCATTATTTGATCTAAAATTACGGGAAATGAAGCGCTTGAATCAGTCTTACTTAGAGAAGAAAACCGAGGTGATAGTTAAGGAAACGAATAGCGTGAACAATCTGATATAGAGAATCAAATGAATCAATTATTAGAAAAGATAATTGTCTTGAACGATGAGTTTGTTCGAAAGCAGAAAATCCAATCGAATAGGCTGAAATCCAAGGTATAAAAAGTGGAAGAGAAAAATAAGTTAGATAGTCTTTCTGATGAATCTCCCAGGCTTGTCAAGTTTGAAGTGACTGTACAAAAACATATTTCTAGTCAGACAAAAGCATCATTTTTCACGAAAGGAAAAAAAAAGATAAACATCAGAGTAGTTCAAATCCTGAGGGAGATGTATTTAAACAAGGAAAATATTGGCATTCATCGAAGGGAGAAGGAAGTCAACGCCACAAATCACGCAAAAATCATAGATTGAAGAGGGAGGGTAGGCTTTGAAATATGAGGGGCAACCCATTGTACGAGGGTAATACATCTAATCAGTATGTCAATACTGCGGACCAAAACCTATATGCACTTATGGAAACAACTGGAGTTGATCAATATATGCGATTGTATTAGAATATCTTCTTTGACAGTTGAGATTAGGTCAATCCCTCTTCTTATGTGCTTTTATATATCGAAGGTTGAAAAATTTGATGGGACACAAGACCCCAATGATCATATTGAGAAGTTTAAAAATTATATGATGAATTTAGAGGATGATGATAAATTGGTGTGTTTAGCATTCTCGCAAACTTTTAAAGCCACCACCTTAAAGTGGTATAATAGAATTCTGAGGGGATCTATAACCAACTTTAATATTGTTTACACTAATTTTCGAAGATATTTCGTGGGAAGCAAAGAGATGCGAGCCAATGATGATACAATAACACAATGCATATAGGCAGTATAGGAGAAATTAAAAGATTATACTAGATTATTTGTGTTAACAAATACATATTTGGAAGTATTGTTTTCAAGGGATTTAACAAACGAGACCATGAGGAGAATGGAATTGATATTTGGAGCCTTAATGGCTCAAGTTGAATAAAAAATCAAGGTGGAAGAATCGACAAGAGTTCGAGGTGGATCAAATTCCTCTCAAATAAATTTGGGGCATACACCTACTGGTCAAGGATATCAGGGAAGCTCTTCAAATTCCCAAGTACCATCTCGTTCAAGGACTAATACTAATATTTATCCTCGAACAGGAGGAGCAAATTCTTAACCAACTAGTTATCAACCTCCTCGCGTGAGGCTTGACCAATTGATAAGGCCCGAATATTTTGAAGAGTTAACTAACAATGTGACAACCATCTTCGAAAGAGCAAAAAATCATGTTAATTTTAGAAAACCAGCCCCAAATTTCATATCCCAATAATTAATCATCTTGTTGATTCAACGTCGATGAATAAAAGTTTTTCTTTCATGGATGCATTCGCGGGTTATAATTAGATTCAGATGAATCTGAAGGATCAAGAAAGTACTACATTTATTACTGATTGAGGATTGCATTGTTACCGGGGTATACCATTTGGTCTTAAGAATGTTGGGGAAACATATCAAAGATTGGTAACAAAGGTTTTTTCTTATCAAATTGGGAGGAATATAAAAGTTTATATTGATGATATGTTAGTCAAAATTTCAAAAGATGGTGAACACTTACGCTATTTGGAGGAAATTGATTTGAATCTTAGGGTTATTCAATTAAGGTTAAAATCTGGAGAAATGCATAATTTGTGTAAGGTCATGCAAGTTATTGGGATATATCATAAGCGAGAAGGGAATAAAAGCCGATCCTGATCAATTAAAGACTTCGGTATCGATGACTTTACCTCAGACAATCAAAAGAAGTGCAAATTTTGACAGGGAGGTTGGCTGCTCTAAATAAATTCATCTCCTCAATTTTCTGACAAATGTGCTCATTTTTTCCAAGTTTTGCGCCGACCAAAGGAATTGTGGACACCAAAATGTGAAGTGGTGTTTTTAAATATTAAAGAGAATTTCTTATCATTTGAAATTTTATCCAAGCCTCGAATAGGAGAACATCTATTTATATATGTATGGGTGTAAATTTCACTATTGGTGCTATGTTGATAAGGGAAGAAAGTGGAGCTTCCATGCCAGTTTATTATGTGAATACTCCATTATTTCGAGGATATTAATACAGATGGGGTTAAAGCGCATCTGAATTGGACAAACTATCAAACTTTGATGAGAAGTAATTATAATTAGATGGTAAGGCTAAGAGATCTCAAGGTATGAGACAAAGTGTTGAGGAACATATTCTTGCATACTAAGGATAAGAGACTTGAAAACTGGCTTCAAACTGGGAAGGTCCTTATTCAGTGATAAAGAGAATTAAACTAGGTATGTATCACCTCCAGGATAAATAGGGGAGATTTTTACAATACCCATGGATCGTTGAACATTTGAAGTTGTATTGAGAGTGATTTTTTATTTTTTACGCTTGTGATATTATATTTTTATTGTTTATATATTTCGTACTGTGGCATACTCTTTTATCTCCTAGTGGTTTCGGAAGGTTCTAACGAGGTGCTACATATATATTTGCAGTTATAAATAGAGGTTCTTTTTTTGGAATTTCTTTTAGTAACAATTAAGTTATTTTGGAAATTATGCAGAGATTGATCATCTTTGGGGTAATCTACAAAGATATAATTCGAAGTGCTAACGTCCATTAAAAGCATTGCTTAAAGTGCCAATTTGAGTGGCGATATAATTCGAAATGATAACGTTCATTTAAAGCATTGTTTGAAGTGTCAATTTGAGCGGTGATATAATTCAAAGTACTAATTTTTATTTAAGGATCTGTTCAAAGTGCCAATTTCAGTGGCGATATAACTCGACATGCTGACGTTTATTTACAACATTATTTGAAGTGCCAATTTGAGTGACGATATAACTCGACATGCTAACGTTTATTTACAACATTATTTGAAGTGCCGATTTGAGTGGAGATATAGTTCGAAATGCTAACATCTATTTAGAATATTATTCAACATGCCAATTTAAGTGGTGATATAATTCGAAGTGCTAACGTTCATTTGAAGAATTAATTTGAAGTGCTAATTTGAGTGGTGATAAAATTCTAAGTGCTAACATATGGTTCGATATGTTAAATCAAGGTATTATGAAATTCGAGGAGATAAACGTTTGATGAAGTGATTTCGATTACAAAAGATCTAAAACAAAATGGGGTAGTGATGCTTAGCATTTTTTCAACTGAATAAAAAGTGACAACAAGTGCTACATGCTTAAGCACCAACAAATATTAACACTTACCCAACAAAGTGTAGATAGACACCACAAGTAATGAAACAACAAAAACTAATATTAAAATAAAAATGATCACCACAAACATCACTGATCCCAAAAAATGTCCAAGTATAATACCACTTCCTATTCGTCCTTGCCATAGTTAAGAGCATTATTTGAGCTGGTTCTTTTTAATTTTTTTTAATTTTTTTATGGAGTTGGTTTCTTCAAGAGATTATCATCGGAATCTGAGGGAGGAGTGCTTTATGTATTTTCGATATTTGAGTCAGTCTATGTCCTAGATTCTGATGTAGCAGCCTA
Source organism: Limnanthes douglasii subsp. nivea (assembly GCA_036936605.1). Lineage (NCBI taxonomy): Eukaryota > Viridiplantae > Streptophyta > Magnoliopsida > Brassicales > Limnanthaceae > Limnanthes > Limnanthes douglasii. Next base: position 198,772,051 of record JAUPFV010000004.1, on the reverse strand, counting down.
CAAACTATCTAGGAAATTGTAATGCTTTGTTGGTCAATCTCTGAATGAGTTTCTTGTGATGTTTTTTGTAACAACCATATCTTTCGAGGGAGGACAAGATATAGGGTTTTGTGAAATGGTAATGTCCTCGGAATCTCTCATTGCTATGAATGCACTTTTTTCGAGGAATTTTCATTTTTTGAAGAAGTTTTTTAATGTACTCGAGGTGCTTGTTTACGATTGATTCGAGAAGGAGTAGGAGTATTGGCAGAAGATGCTTATGTTGATTTCTGAGCATAATTCTTTTGTGTTTGTTTACGGTTGATTTGAGGAAGAGTTGGATTGTTGTCAATATATGCTTGTGTGGGGTTTCGAGGAGATTTCTTTTTTGTTTGTTGAGGGGATTTTTGTGAGCATGCTTTAGGGACCAGTTTAGAAATATTTTGGAGTTTTGATCAGGGTTGAAGACCCCATTTAGGGTGGTACGAGTGTAACATTTTGGAGGGTTGTCGATCACACCTGATGCTTGATATTCAGCAGCCCCTCAGTGATATTGAAGTGTTTGTAGATGCCACAAATGGATTTTTTACTAGGGTTTGTTTTTTTCATAAACTGAAATAGAGGGAATTTTTCAAATCAGGCATGAACAAGATGAATGAAAATCAGAGAAATTAGTGGTTTAGATGGTGGCGATGGTAGAATAAAACTTCTCATCTATCTCTAGAGTTTATGTGTGATTGAGAAAATAGGAGTTGATAGAATATTTATAGAAGAACTAGTGGAGAAGGAATTGAGAAAGAGAGATGAAAGGTTGACAAGAGTCTATAGGTTGAAATATGAATCGACAAATGGTTGTCTATTCTAAAGTAGGCTGATACGTGTAAGATGTCAGAGTTAAAAATATGTTATATGCGTACTAGGGGTATTCTATAAGTTTCTAGCTCATTTTAGGTGAATGATTAAAAAAAGCCATGGGAGTTCCAAAGTGAAAGAAGAAAAGTCACACAGAGTTTCGAGGTGAATTCTTGTAGTGGACATTGACCGAAGTGAAAGTAGAAAAGTCACACCAAGTTTTAAGGTAAATTCTTGTAGTGAACATTGAAAGTATTCAAAGAAAACAATTATAAAGCTTCGAGGAGGACATGAAGAACACAAATAAATTCCCGAGGAAGATTATAAGTTTGTTCAAAGTAACCCGAAACAGTTTTAGTCATTCTTCAGTAGTCCTCACAAGGACTTATGAGGGCTTTTGATAAAGATATAAATAATCAATGAGTAAAAGCAATTAGAAAAATTGGTTATTGTTTGAGCTTTGTATAATTAAATGATAAGTTTAACATTGAATATATATAGTAAAGGATAAAAGAGAAATTTACTATAACTTTTAATCGATTCTGTTATTCATCATCTTATCTTATAAATAAGAAGAGAAGTTACAAAATAAAGACTGATCGACATCTTTTATTCACTATTGTTTTAAAAACTGTTTCTCTCTTTAAAATATTAGTTATTTTTACTCTCTAAATTTGGTTTTACGGTCCAATCTCTATATACAAAACCTATTACTTCACAGTAGTCAATGTCATAGCACGGTACTCAGCCTCAATAGACAATCTAGAAACAACATCTTGTTTCTTACTTTTCCATGAGATTAATGAATCTTTAAAGAAAGCACAGAAACCAGTAGTTGATATACGATCACGAGGATTTTTATCCCAGTTAGCATCATTATAGGCATGCCATTTGAGTGAAGAAGTCAAAGGAAACAAAAGACTCTAGAATTGAGTGACACGAAAATATCTAAATATACGAAGAATAACTCTCAAGTGGATAGAAGTATGAATAGTAAAAAATTGACTAATCACATGAACATCATAAGCTATATATGGTATATTAACTGTAAGATAAACCAAGCTCCCTACAAGAGTATATTATAATGTCGGATCTAATAAAAGAACACCATCAGTTGGAGAATATCGAGTATTAGTTTCAAGAGGGGTGTGTGTCGTCATGTTACTAGAAAATAACGCTCGCTCAAATATATCAGATACATATATTTTTATCTAAGAAAGAATATAACCTTTGAGAGACTGGGCGACCTCGTTACAGTAAGTAACATAAAACTCCCAAATCTTACATTGCAAACCGATGAGCCAAATCACGTATTAGTGATTCAATACCATCAATAACGTCTCGTGTAATAATCATGTAATCTACATATAAAGATATAATAATCCAGATAAATAAAATTGAATCATGATTACTTGCATGAAAATCAAGTGAAATAATAATTGTAGATAATTTCTCAAACCATGCATGATGAGCTTGTTTGAAATCATATAAAGTTTTTATTTTTTTACCAAACTTCATGAGTTTGTGAAGAAATAAAAACGATGTGGGTCTTTGTGAAGTTATCCGAATCTAAAAAACTTCTCTAACCCAATCGAAATCAAATCCAAAATAAAAAAAATAGCCAATCAAAATCAAATCTAAAACGAAACTGAAATCCAAAATCAAAATTTAAAATAAAAAATAAACAGGAAACCGGGAAATATGAGGGAAAGCTATCATTCCCCGATCAAATTAATCCAATCATCGAACATGCTTTCCTGATGACGCAATGGAAATAGAAGAAGAAACAACAATAGATGAAACCCTAATTCAAGGGTAACATGATGAAACTCTAATATAAGGGTAACACGATGAACCCTAATATAAGGGTAACAAGATTGAAATTTTCAGAGATAAAAAATTTATTATTCCAAAAACTTAAAATAACTCAAGCAGTATGAGGCTTTATATAATAGCTTCTCAAAACTCTAAATTAGAATACAAAGAAATAAAATAAATGTATTAAATATAAAATAAAATAAAATCTTAATATAAATAGATTTGATTTAAACAATATAAGATATTTGAATAAAATAAAATAAAATTAAAAAAAATTGTTTGGACTTTCTAGGCTACATCAATAAGATAATATTTAGAAAGAGCTTAATCTACTATTTATAGAGTAATAATATAGTGAGCTATTAAGCCTAATATCTCTAACATCTCTAATGCATTTAACAAAAAAAAATCAAAATTAAAATCTATAACTTGATAGAAAAATATTTTCAAAAAAGATTTGTAATTTGTTAGATTTTAAGCTTTCATAAAAAGTCAAAACATTTCAACTCATATAATATTATATTTATGTTTTTAAAACTATATTTTGGATTTGTTGGAAATTATAGATCGGTATATGCTTAATGATATATTTAAAAAAAATAGTAAACGATCCACTTAATAAGTAATTGGTTAATTAAAATAATTAGAAATTTGACAAATACATTAAATCGATTATGTAGGTATTTGTGTAAATATTGGGTCAAATTTTGTCCATGTGAAGGATAAAGCCTAAATATTAATATTTAATTCTAAACAAATAGTATATGGTTCTATGGTCGGTCACCATTGATCAAATGAGTTCTATTATGAAAAAGTGTAACCATAATTGCACTTCTAATTAAAGAGACATACAAGGTTATTCCTTCATTTATGATATTATACATATGCCACTTTGAATCAGTTAGGTTGAAATCGGAGGTGAGACAGATGGATGACAAGAATGATACTGACAATCAGTCTGATTGATCTTGCACAACTCGCTAGGTTCAAAGTGAGGATAAAAAAGCATACTTTGAATCCTTTAAAGAGCGTTACACTTCACGAAAAGAGAAAAAAAATAAACAGAGGTATATACGTCCAATGAAGAAGAAATAAAAAGTTTAGGATATCATTTTAAGAGGTATCGAGGATTTTCGAAAGAAGAAAAAGATCGACCTCGGAAATCACGAAAGGAGTACAAAATAGAAAAAGAGGTATACCACGATGCTTGATGGAAGTTGAATGGTGTGAAGAGAACACATCGAATCAGTAGAATATGATGGACGATCAGAATTTATACGCTGTGATAGGAACTAGGAATGTAATCAATATGTTCAGGGAGTTGATTTGAGAAATTCTTCTTTGACAACTAAGATAATATCTATCTCTCATCTAAGCGGTTTGATATTTTAAAAGTTGAAAAAATCGATGGGATGTAAGACACTGACGACCACATCGAACAGTTTAAAAATTACATGATGAATTTCGAGGACAATCATAGGTTGGTGTGTAGAGATTTCTCTCAGACGTTCAAAAGAACTGCCTTAAAGTTTTATAACAGAATTCCGAGGGGGATATTTCCAATTTCAGGGATTTTTATGCAGCTTACCGAAGATAATTTGTGGGAAGCAAAGAGATGCGGGCAGACAAAGATACGATAATTCAATGTAAAAAATTAGTAAGAGAAAACTTGAAGGACTATACTAAGGGATTTGTGTTAATCAATGCTGGTTTGGATAATTGTGAGGATTTGGTAGCAATATCAGCATTTTGACAAGGATTGTTACTAGGTTACAAATGAAACAACAAAGCGAAGAGCTTTGACTTTTGAAGCACTGATGGCTCAGGTGGAGGATCAAATTAAGGTAGAAGAATCCATTAGAGTTTGAGGAGTGGTTGGAACTAGTCAAAAGAGCTCACGAAATGTGCCAAACAATCAACGATAATATTTGAATCCATCCCAACCAAATACGTCCGAGGAACAACAACAACTTACCTCCTCGAACTGGGGGATATTTAAATCAAGCAACAAGGTAGTCGTTTCATAAACCAAAGCCAAATTAGTGGATAAGGACGGAGTAATATGCCGATCTAACTGAGAATGCTGCTACAATCTATAAAAAGACAAAGGGATACGTGAATTTCAAGAAGCCCGTCCTAATAGGTAGACAAAAAATGAGCGAAATAGCAGGTTTTGTAAGTATCATAATAACATCGGACATGATACTGCAGATTGTATTACTTTAAAAAAGTAGGTACATACATTAATTGAGAATGAAAATTTATCGGCTTATATAAAAGGGCAGAGCAATGCGTCAAAGGTTCATGTTGTATCGACTTCACATGTAGCAAATCCAAATGCACACACATAAAATTTAATGATTCTGGATTTAAAGATTGATGATTTCGATGCTGCATCAGAATATCTAGATGCAGACCCAGATCGATTGATTTTAATGGCAGTGGATGAGCCAGTTTAATAAGGCTGAGTTCAAAGTCTATGTGAGTCTTTGGTAATTTTTGGAGGAAACACTATGATTAACAATACCGCCAATTCTAGAAAAAGACATGTATTAAGCTTAACTACTTAGATAGAAAAAGGGATGTCTACTCATCTGTATGGTGAGAGAGATATTCCCTTTTTTTATTAAGATGATCTAAGAGGCATTGTAGGTCCTCATGAAGATGCAGTGGTTATTGGAGCAGAGATAGCTGTAGTTAAAATCCGACGTATATTGATAGATACAGGGAGCCCGTTAAATGTTCTTTTCAAGTCAACTTATGATAGAATACGTAATCTTCCTCGTATTTCCCAATCAGAACGTACAATCATTGGTTTTACATGAATAACAACACAAATAATTGGGGAATTCGAGGTATAGGTGAGTTTGGGAAATGGACCTTTCAAAAAGAAGGTTCAGGTGTTGTTCATGGTGGTGGTTTGTCCAACAAGCTATAATTCCATTTTTAGAAGATTTTGGCTATCAAGGATGTATGGAGTTGTGTCAACAGTCCACCAATACTTGAAGTATGTCATCAGAGATCGCGTGAGGGTCGTCCCAGATGATCAGAAGGTTGTTAGAGAGTGTTATGTCACAGCTCTTCGAATGTGAGGATCAAACAATGGTGATAAAATGGTTGAATATCAACCAAAGGGGTTGACATTGGATCTCGAGGAGCGGGTTGATGATCCAAGGGAAACCCGGATTTTTTAACAATAAGTAAAAATATAGAGGAATATGCTTTTCCTAATGAAAAAGTACTTCGAATAGGAACCTTATTGACCTCAGTTTTACGTCAGCAACTGTTACAGTTTTTATTTCACAATTTGGATGTTTTCACTTGGAAAACAGAATATATGGTAGGAGTTCCAGTCCAAGTGATATGGGATAGCCTAGCAATTAATCTGAAGGTCAAACATGTTATACAAAAACGGTGTAATTTTTCTTTTGAGAAAGCAGAAGCTATCGTTTCTGAGGTGGATCTTTTATCAAAAGTCAGACATATAAGGGAGTCGCAATATCCTTTATGGACAACAAATCAAGTGGTGGTTAAAAATAAGAATATAAAATTGAGAATGTGCGTCGACTTTACAAATCTGAATCGATCTTGTCCTAAAGATCGATTCCTCGTTCCTCGAATAGACCAATTGATTGATTCCACTTTTAGAAATAGACCTTTATGGATTCATTTGCATGGTATAATCAAATTCAAATGGATATAAAAGATCAAAAGAGTACCACTTTCATCATGGATCGAGGCTTGCATTGTTATGGGGTTATGCCTTTTACGTTAAATAATGTTGGAGCAACATATGAGAGATTAACGAATAAAACCTTCGCTTCTCAAATCATAAGAAATATAGAGTTATATTGATGATATGTTGGTTAAAAGTTAGCAGATGATGCACAATTAGAAGATTTAGAGGAGACTTTTTTGAATTTGAGGACTATTAGAGTAAAGTTAAATCCTGAGAAGTGTACCTTTGGAGTTCGATCAGGAAATTGTTTAGGTTATGTTATTAGTAAAAGGGAATAGAAGCTGACCTAGAACAACTACAATCTTTAGTATCAATGACATCACCTCGAACTATCAAAGAAGTGCAAATTTTAACAGGAAAGTTAGCGGCTCTTAACAGATTCATTTCTAGATTTTCTTATATAAATGTTTCCATTTGTTTCAAGTGTTACGAAGACCAAAAGAATTTAAGTGGACCTCGGAATGTGAAGCAACATTTTCAAGAATTAAAGAACTATTGTCATCACCAGAAATATTATCCAAGCCTCAAATTGGAGAACAACTCTCTTTGTATATTGCAGTATTGGATTTTGCGGTAAGTGCTGTGTTGATAAGTGAAGATTTGTGAATTTCGAAGACGGTGTATTATGTCAGTAAGAGTCTAGTACCAGCAGAAAAAGGTACTTGAAGATCGAAAAATTGGCTCTGGCTTTAGTAGTGGCTACCAGAAAGATGCGCGCATATTTTCAAGATCACACTATTGAGGTTCGTTCTTTATTCTCATTGAAAAATGTTTTGCAACGTCCCAATATTTCTGGGAGGATGACCAAATGGTCAGTTGAGTTGGGATATTTTGATATCATCTTCTCACCTCAAACGGCTATAAAGGCCCAAGTCTTAGCATATTTTCTTGATGAATTCTATTCAAGTAGATCAGATGAAGAAATGAATAAGAAGGTCTTGACAAGAAGTTTGCTGTGGGTAGTTCGAACTAATGAGGGTTCTAGCATTTTAGGATGCAATATTGAAGTTCAATGCATTAAATTTGGATTTCATGTATCGAATAATTAAGCCGAATATGAAGCTGCATTGGTTGGTTTAAGGCTTGCGAGCATCTGTACGATAACTTTAGTTCATTTAGAATTAGAATCTCAGTTAGTAGCAAATCAAGTGGCTGGAATTTCCAAAGCCAAAAAGGACCATTTAATTTTATATTTTCGAGAGCTTCGTAATTTGAATCTTTTGTTCGGTCACATTACTGTAGAGCATATTAGCCGAGGAGACAATATAGTTGTTGATTTTTTGGCAACTGTGGCATACACAGTAGAATACCCTTGGATTTTATTACTAGAGAGTCCTTTGATTTTAACACGCTCAGCGCAGTGCAAATTTGTAGAAGAAAGTTTTATCACTCCAGGTGTAATTCGAAGTGAATGGAGAACTGGTATTCTGAATTTCTTGTTAAGAAGGACGTTGCCTCATGATATGCAACTAACTAAGAAGCTGAAATGTAAAGCATGTGGCTATATGGTGTTAGATGGGGTTTTAGAAAAGAAAGCGTTGAGTATGCCATTATTGCGATGCTTGAAAAACATGAATCACAAGAAATTTTGTGAAAGTTACATGATAGAGAGGGTTCATCACATTGCGGGTTCAAGGAATTGAGACGTCGAGTTTAGTTGGCAGGGTATTATTGGCCTTCGGTTATGAATGATGCTAAGAGTTTAGTTCGAGGCTGTGATACTTGTCAACGTTTCGCTAACTCTATTCATAAACCTACAGTTCCACTCATGTCCATTACCGAAGCCATCCATTTTGACAGATGGGGAATAGACTTAGTAGGACCATTGACAATGGTTTCTGGAGGACGCCAAATGATTATTATGGCAGTGAGTTATTTTACGAAATGGGCAGAAGCTGAACCATTTTCTGGAAAAAAAGCCAAGGATGTAATTAAGTTCATTGTAAATAGTATTTGTTTCCGCTTCGGAGTACCTCAAAAAATTACCACGGATAACGGTCCTCAATTTACTAACAAAGAAATGGCTTCTTTTTATGCTTCGAGAGGGATAACACAATGCTTTTCCATACTTTTTCACCCACAAGAAAATGGTCAGGTAGAGGTGACAAACATATCTATTTTGGAAGGTTTAAAGAAGAATTTGGCAGGGTCCGCAAGGAAATGGCCTAACTATTTACAGGAGGTTTTATGGGCTTATCAAACAACTTCTAGAGAGGCTGCTAAAGAAACTCCTTTTACTTTAGCATATGGGATGGATGTTGTTAGTATGCATAATCTACATTACCTTCTTTTAGAGTAGCTCAATATTTCGAAGACCTGAATGACGAAGCAAAAAGAGCGATTTGGATTTGATTGAGAAAAAAAAAACTAGAGCTCACCTGAATATGATTCATTATCAGACTCTTATGAGGAGTAAATATAATTCGAAGGTAAGAATGAGGGATTACAAGGTTGGTGATAAATTTCTAAGGAAGGTATTCCTCCATACTAAGGAAAAGAGCCTCGGCAAGATGGCCTCAAATTGAGAGGGTCCTTGTATGGTTGTGGAAAAAATAAAGTCAGTTTCTTATTGTCTTTGTGACAAGCAGAGGAGGATGTTTCAAGATCATTGGAATATACAACATCTAAAAAATTTATTTCCTACGTTGTTGGCCCAAGGAGGATTTAATGAGGTACTATGTAAACATTTGAAGCTATCAATAAAACATTTTTTTGGCAAATGGTTGTTTACCTATGTTTATTTAAATTATTTTCGTAACTAGTCAAAGACTGATCATCTTTGAAGTTGATCAAGAGTAATTATTCTGAAGTGTTGTATACACTTTTTGAAGGATTAACAATATTCGAAGTACCAAATTCTTTAAACGCACTACCATATTCGAAGTGTCACGTTCTTTAAACGCACTACCATATTCGAAGTGCTACGTTTTCTAAAATCACGATATTATTCGAAGTCACACATTTTATAAATGTATTATTTGTATTTAAGGTGTTAACATTCTTTAAACACACTAATGAAGTTCAAGTATTCTTACTTCAAAAATTATAAGTTAGTTATGATATAAGTTATATTTCGAGGTGAACATGGCGTATAAGTTTGAAAGAAATATTAGTATAAGAGAAACAAAGCCCTTATGCATTCAATTTAATCTGATGGTAACAAAATAAGTTTTTAAATGCCAAGTAAAAAGGCATCCATAAAAAACGATTCATCCTACATCAATTGAATGACAGGTACAACAAAAAAGGTAACAAATTTATTTATCCTACGAACTTTCTCCGGAAGATTCCCCTTGTTCAAAATCATTTTCTTCTGTTCCACTTCTTCGGATGAAGAACTAGGAATAAAATCAAAAGCTTCGCTAGGGCGACTTTCGATAAGAATCTGCTCCCAAAGGTTGGAGAGGTCAGCCTTAGGAAATGCGGCATGAATTTCACGAAGAAGATTAACAGATCTTTGCTATTTGGTATTTTTTATAGATGCTAACATGTCCTTTCCACATTCGGTTTCAGCAACAGTGACAGCACGCCTCTTTTTTCATTGAATGGAGCTTTAAGAGCATCCATATCCTCTATCAATTTTTTTATTTTCATCTTCACTCTTGTTGAGTGAAAGTTGAAGATTATAGGATTTTTGCTTCTCTGTAGCTAATTCTTCAGGGGCTTAGATTTGAGTTTTTCAATCTCATTTTGGTGAGAAGTATTGAGCTCATCCTTTTCCTTTTGGTGCAAAGCTCTAAGGTGATTCTTGAGATACATGAGCCCTCTGATGAATTCTGATATGGCCAGCTGAAATCCATGGAATTGCTTTTCCACGATGTCAACAAAGATTTCCCTCATTCTTTTTTCAGCAGCATCAATTTTATTATGGCGAACCATTTCCTTTTCCATATGTTGTAAATGATCTCGAGCAAAGTTAATTTATTGGCTTAATTTTTGTGCTACAGTGCCAATATTGGAAAATGTTTGAATAGCAAGTGCAACTTCTTCGGATGGTTCTTTGGAAGGTATGACCATTGGGCTAAAAACAAGCATAAGAGCACATGAAGATAGAGGCAAAGATACCTTTAGTGAAGTTGCTCCGGGAAGCACAATAGCAGACCTTTTACTAATAATTTTGAAATTGGTCCTGAAGGTCTTGAATGTATGGATCTTTATCTCTAGCAAGCTCTTGAGATTGATCAAGGCTGATGAAACTATCAGTATCAAAGTTAACATCACCTCGATCATTGTCTGGATCAGTCTCTCCTTGTTAAGTTCCCCCCTCTTCATCACCTGATTCATTTTTTTAATGATATTTCACAACAGCAATTTCATCAGCATCGGAAGGCACCTTTTGAGCGGTTTGTACAGCTTTCTTTTTTTCTCTCTTTTGAGGAGTTGTTTTAGTTTTGCTTTTATTTTTATTCAAGGCATCTGTCGTCTTTCTTTTTAAAGAAGGCTCAACTTATTCTCCTTCTTCGATAATGGGAAGTTCTCATCTGTTTTTTTTTCTCTTTGGCGGCGCTGGAGTTTATGAAGGGCTAGCACCAGATGTGCTAGCTGCCTTTTTATTGTTTTTCCCTTTCTTCTTTGAGAGAAGATGATTGTCTGACCTATTCTGAATTGGAAGAAGCACCTTACCATTAGGTGCCACCAGTCTCTTCACAACCAGAATAGGATTTGGAAGCTTCATCTGATTTTCTGGGACGTCCACATCCAGTGTGATTTTCCATAAATAGGTGCTGATAAAGTTGATGGGCAAGAAAGCTGAGTGGAACCCATTGCCCCACTTTTTTTCTGCCCAAGTGGCTAACGTTGAGAAAATTTCTTTGGCATCTTTTTAGCGAATCTTATATTGCCTTGGAATTTCTAGGATATAAAAAAATATAAGTAAAAATAACACAATAAAAGAAAATCAGCTTACTGTTACTCCTCCAGATGAGCTTAAGCCTTGATAGATTCGCCTCAGAAATCTCCTTTCCTTTTTACCAAGACCTGATATGAAGACAAATTTTTCTTTCCAAAATTTGTCAGCCTTGAGTAGGTGATTGACTATCTTCAGATCATCATCCAGTGTGAGATAGTAAAACGGCAGAACAACGCCCTTCGAAAGCTTTGTTAGGGCAATGAACTTTTTGATCGAAAGAGGGATTTGTGCAATTATATAAGCCATGATAATGGACAGAAGGGTAAACCATTGATTGGGAGTATCTGTCGTAGGATAGAGATCAAGGAGCTCAAAATACTCCACAATTATTGGGTTTAGCGGAAACCGAAGAGCCCGGTTAATAATTTCTTGGTACACCACCAGCTCATCCTTTTTACAGTCAAGTGGAGTTTCTCCTTCTTTTGGAAGCCGAAGTACTATGTTCTCTGGCATTCCCTATTTCCTTTTTAAAGAAGCAGCCCGAGACTAGTATAATAAATATATGGCACATATTTTAATGCCAATATATATTCAGCGTTGAGTGGCCTCAAGTTTTCTCCAACTAAGGTAGCCAGTTCTTCAGAGAGCTCAACATGAGCTTTTTTTTTATCCTATGTGCTCTTGCCTTCAAAACACCTTTCACTGCTTCAATGCCTGTTTCTTTCAAAGCATCTTCTTCTGTATCAGCCTCGATATTTGATTGTGTGGCTTCAGAATCCTCTTCCTCATCGGATGCCTCATCCACGAGTCGAGGTAGGTTACTTGAGGTATATTTTTGAGACTATATTATTGTCTCAACAACTTCGGTCAGGAGAGGAGAAGAAGTTGATGGATTTGATGCGTGATCAGCATCGTCATCCATGGCTATGAAGGTTTTTCTTTTTAGGGTTTTAGGAAGTTGAGTTTTTGTATGAACTGAAAACGTTTCCTTACGTAATGGACAAGGGGGTTCAGAATTAACTAGAGAAGGAGTTTCCTATGATCATCTGTAGAGGATTTAGTTTGGGTTACCTTGCGATTGATTTAAGGATTTGAGTTTGCAGAAGGAATTCGAGGTGATGGTCTATTTAGAGAGGGTGAAATTGGGGGTGTATTCGGTGTTTGAGTTTTGGATGACTAATTTCTTCTAGTAGAGAAGAATTTGAAAAAGAAAAAGGAGTTTTGTTAGGATGGAAGTTACCGTAGTATATTATCTCTGTGGACAAACCCCGAGGAGTGTTGCTTACCAGTCCAGCTGTTCTATACTCATCTGGCATTTTGCTTATGCAGAAGTAGTCATATGATCCGAAGTGAGATTTCTTTTTATCCGGGGAAGATGAATTGCTCGGTTTTTTGGCTTTTGTCTTTTTGAGTTTTGGATGTTTTCTCATAAACAAACTTGAAAGACATGAGGAGAATTGGTGTTTTTCGGTGAAGGTAGCTTAAGGGTTGAAGATTCAGATGAAGGTAGCAAGTGAACTTTCTCTCTTTCTTTCTAAAAAATGTTGTGAAGAAAAGTGAGGCATAGAGAATTATATATAGGAAACGTTGAGAGAGAGGGAAGTGGAAGAGGTGGAGAAGGCAATTGGACAAAATTTCAAATGGTTACGTAAAGAAGAATTTGACACCTGCCATATGATAGGCATAGTGGCAGACCTAGTGCCTAGGGCATCATCACCTATTCGATCTCTGTTTTGAACAATCATGATTGTTGGAAGGAAATGACTCCATATGAAATTATCTGAGGCATTGAGGAAATTATTATCAAATTCGAAGATAGATTTTGCCAGAAATATGGGAACAACAAGATTGAAGCAGTTCGGATCGTAGATAAAAAGATTCTTCTCTACCTATAAATATTTATAAAGCTAATTAGTTCTCATTCATTGACTTTAATAAGAACTAAGGGGGCTACTGATAAGGAAATAGAACTTTGGGGATCAAAATGTAAATGATTAAAACCTTGTATGATAAATTGTATAGTTATACGAGATATTTAAAGCTTTATAAATAAGTGAGGGACTAATGTACAATTAGACCCTTTGTGTAACAGTTTATGTTATGCTTAAGTCTTTTCGCCTATATATAATGGCCACAGCTGAACTAACGGAAGATTCTGACTTTTGAGATTAAACTACTTTCACTTCTTGACTTTCTCTTTGTAGAGACTACTTGTCTCTACATCTCTATACTTCTCTTGACTTTACTCAATTTTACTCTATGAACCATATAAAATCCATATCAGTTACCATATAAAATCCATATCAGTTACCATATAATATGTTTGGGAATTTTCTTTTTATATGCGGCTGATTGAGAAATATTTAAATTTTAAATAAAATTGTATGATTAAGGTTGTCCTGACAATGGTTAGCAACTTATTCTACCAATATATTTTCCCAAACGAAAGTTGTTGGTGAATTGAGGAACTTTGGGTCTAGACGGGTCATAGATTGATCTTATTTCAAGCATTTTCTCGCCAAATGAAGGTTAATGTTCGACATATTTAATCGTGGATATTAGATTATCATTAGTGAATTGATCATTAAGGGTTTAACTGAAATAGGAAAACCATGAAAAATGAGGGTTTCACTAGAATTAAGTTAATTAAAAATTGTTCAATAATGATTATTTCAAACTCATAAAATTGAAAACATATGTTTTCCCAAGGTATCTTATTAGCGATTGATGTTAGATTTTGCATGTAAAATGTAATGCTTAGATATTAATTTGTAAGAAGTGTAAATCTGATATGTTGTATGTTTATATGTTATATAGTAACAGGTGTTGGGTACAACCCAATGAGTAATAAGCCTCCCATGTTAGGTGGGTATTTTTACCAGTGGAAAGAGAAAATACAATTATATCTCAACTGTCGTGATTATGGTAGAATATTAATTGTAGCAAAACCATACTCTTTTTTAGAAGAAACCACTAAGAGACACAATAATTAAAGGCATGAGAGCAACCTTAATGTGACATGGAATTCTAACACCGTTATATGGGACCATATTCTTGGGATTTTGATGTTGTCTACTAAGTGAAGGGAAATTAAGATTAATCTATGTGAGGAATGTGTGGTCGATTTTATTTTCTAGTCACTTTCGATTAAGTATAAATAATTTTCAATACACGTATAAGTGTATGCATGATCAATGGACAATAATTTAAAAGCCTGAAAATTGAATATAGTCAACTCCAATAAGGGGGTGGGTCAAAAGAGAAAGTTTTGTTGAAAAACATATGATTCAAGTAAAAAGAAACAAAAGGAGTCAACTGATGGTCAATATTATGCAAAAGCAAATGACATATAAAAAGGACTATGAACAGTAGCAGGCTTACATGAAAGAAAAATTTAATCTTACTATTTTGGTCAGCTCATCAACTAATCTTATTTCAGTTGTAAGAAATATTTGGTGTATAAATACAGATACAACCACTCATCGGCGTATTTCTTTGCAGGGTACGATAAGAAGTCTAAACCATAATGACGGTGAAATATCCGTCCATACAGCAGAGGGGAGCTCATGCCTGGTTCTCATAATTTTTTATATTTTATTTGAGATTATGCAATGGGCATATGTTATTTTTGGAAGAGGTTCTATTTGTATCTTTATTTAGAAGAATTGTTTATTACTTTTTCCGGTTTTAGATAATGTAGGTTTTTCACGTCTATTTGGAAATAATTAGTTGACTCTTACATAAAATAATGTAGTAGATGGTACTATATGATTATAAATAAATAATAAACTGAATTTATCAGATATAATTGAGCATATTAAGCATTGAACACACCAATAACACATAACAAGATTAATAATACTCAAAAATCAGAAAAACTTTGGCATGTGTGCTTAGGTTATATCTATAAAGTAAGGATGAATATGTTTGTGCTTGTATCAAATGTATCAAGGAGAAAACAGATCAAAATTAAAACACTATGTACATAGAGAACTAAACAAGTCAAAGAGTTTATCCATAACTGTATATGTAGACTGTTCTTAAAGGAATCATGATGAATTCTCTTATGACGGGTACCTATACCTTTTTCATGAGAAATCAGAAGCCCTAGACAAGTTCATATATTCTACAAAAGAAGTTAGTAAACAATCGGGTAATCAAATTAAATGTGTTAGATCTAAATTTTATAGTGAATATTATGATATATACGATGGTATTTTCCCTCACTATCTAATGCCAGGGTCACCCAGTATAAATGGAGTGTGTGAGAGGTGAAATTGTACGCTTAAAGATATGGTAAGAAGTATGATAAGCTAGTTGACTCTACCACTATCACTATGAGGTGGGATCATCAAGTATGGATCCTACATTCTCAATCGCGTTCCCATAAAGTTAACCATAAAGATCTCATATGAGCTTTATACTGGGCAAAGCCTCGTTTAAAGCATCTGCATATATAGGGGTATCAATATGAAGCAAAAGCTTATAAATCATTGAAGGAAATTGGAACCGAATATGCTAATCTGTTTTTTCATTTGTTATTCTAAGTATTCAAAAGGTTTTAAGTGTTACGATCATTCTACTAAAAATATTTTTGAGACGATAACAGGACAGATTTTTGAGGATGTTAAGTTTGAGTGGGTGAGGGTTGATATTTTAGGAAGGAATGTTTATTTTAAACAATAATCTATATATATTTAAGATAGTTCTAACAAAAATACTTAGGTATCAGATGATTGAAGTTCAAATGTCGATCATTTCAGTATCACTGAAACATGAAGGTGCTCAATATCAAGGATATTCAACTTGAGGGTTTTGACAATGATACATATATGGTATATTTATAGCATGAAGGCACTTACGATAATGTCATTATTCTATAAGTATACCAAAATGATATTTTTTATGAAGGACAATGTGTTAGATTTGCATATATAGGGTGTTTATTAGACGCAAAAGCTTATAAGTCAAATGAAAAACAATTGGAACCATAAATGATTATAGTTTTTTCATTAGTAATTATGAGTATTAAAAGGATTTATAGTTTTCATGAAGTATAAACTCCACCTCCTCAAGAAGTACAACATGAAATAATAATACTCTTAAGAATATCCACAAGAGAAAATAAGAATGCTATATATTCAGATTATGTAGTATATTTTCAAAAACATGAAGAATCATGTAGTATAGCAGTAAACGATTCATCATCTCTCCATAAAGAGTTTCAATTCTTACAAAGAATAGTATAAATGAATAATGATAACACAGTATGAGATCTTGGCCCATTACCTAAAATAAAATGTTAGATTGGTTGTGAATTTATTTCTAAAACCAAATTATACTCCAAAGGTAATATGGAGAGACATAAAGTGAACCTTGCGGAAAGAGGTTATACTTAGCGTGAAAGGATAGACTTTAAAGAGACCTTCTATTCGGTATCATCAAATGATATTTTTAGGACAATCACCATATTAGTTGCACATTTTGATCTAGAGTTTCATCAAATGGATGTTAAGGTTATTTTCTTAATGACAATAATAAGGAAATAATTTATATTATGTGACCTAAATTCTTTGGTATACAAACTTAAGAAATCTATTTCTTGGCTCAATTAGACTTCTTAATAGTGATACCACAAGTTTTCTAAAATAATAATCTCTTTTGGATTTGAGATTAATTCAGTTGAGGATTGTGTGTAGTAAAGGTGTAGACGGAGTAAGTTCATATTTCTGGTATGGTATGTTGATGACATACTTCTTGCCTCTAAGGATAAAGAAATATTATATACAATAGAGAAATTTCTATCAGAAAAAAATTGATATTAAGGATCTCAGCGATGCGGCTTTTATATTAGAAATCCATATATCACGAGATGTTTCTCGTAGAATTCTAAGTTTATCATAAAAGATATAAATATAGAGTATGTTGCACTGTACTGAATGGAAAATAACAAGACCTTGTATACCTCTATGGGAAAACATGATAAATTAAGTTGTAGTCAATTTCTAAAAGCAACCCTTGAGATTAAGGAAATTTATACGATTCCCTATGCTTTGGAAGTTGGGAGTTGGTATGTGCTAAAGTTTGTACAAGGTCACATATTTCCTTCATTATCAATTTGCTAGGAATTTATGTAAGCAACTCGAGGATGAAACATTGGTGAGCCATTAAGTGAGTCCTCTAATACCTACAATGAACAAAAGAGAAAATGTTGACATAGAAGAACTCAGATAATCTAGAAATCATTAAGTATTCCGACTCAGATTTTAGTGGATGTGTTGACACACTAAATAGCACTTAAAACATCATATTCCTATTAGTCGGGTGTGAAATATAATAGAAAAGTATTGAGAAAATACTAATTATGTCGTACATTATGGTAGCTCATGATTTTAGGCATCCAACCAAACATTATAGTTGTAAATGTTTGTCAATGTACTACGTATAGAAGATCTCGTGAAGCTATATTGTGATAATAATTCCACATTTTATTATTCCTGTCGTAACATGAGTTTGTCTAAGTCCAAAGATATAGACATCAAGTTTATGTCCATTAAAGAGAGAGTTAAGAGTCATAAAATAATTATAGAGCACATCGACACAAACACTATAGTATCAGATCCTCTTACAAAGTAGTAGTACTATTACTTTTTGGCAACACATAATTAGGATGGTGTTGTTGATTTAAATGATTGTTGATTTAAGTGGGAGTTTTCTAATAGGAATTGATATATATATATATATATATATATATATATATATATATATATATATATTCTATTTAGTTGTATATATTTGGTTATTGCTATATTGGTCTCAATTAAGTTTATTGACTTCTTTAATTCATCAAGTAGATTTTCACTTAAGTTGGACCAATTAAGAATTCATATATGCAATTACGTTTCATATTATTCTTATGTTACACACCATAATTGATTCATGTAATTGATTGATGGCGATAATGTTATAATTATTTCTATCTAATTACTCATATTACAACGAAAAGATCTTAAGTCATTTATCGTTCATCTTCATGTACTTGAATGTTTAGTTCATCTATCAAAAATATTTTCAGGAATTCAATTAAGTGAATGCATATTTGGTATCAATATGTTTATCCAAGTGAGATTTTATTGGAAAATATGATGATCCAAGTGAGATGCTATTGGAAATTATAGATCAATCTATGCCTAATGATACACTTAACTAATTTTCAATAGACGATCTAATTAATAAGTACTCAGTTAATTAAAATAATTGAAAACTAGATTAATAGATGAAAGCTCATTTGTTCCAAATATTAAAATTTAAGTCTAAACAAATAGTTTATGGACTAAATTAAATATAAAAAAATCCGGTCAAATTATAATCCCCGATCATGAGTTAATCAAAAAGGGTGAGTCCGATTAGATAAAATATAACCTAATTGCAATACTATATAAATAGACACGCGGTTTTATTTTTTCACGTATCGTATTATTGATCTATTGGTTGGAAGACTAAAGTCCTCTATGTTTTTTTTGCTTTTCAAATTAACAACATCAATCGTCATGATTAAAGAATCATAAGCACAAAGTAGAAATAAATGAATCAATCATATAATCTAAAAGGAGATCTAAGACAGAAATCATCCTTACGAGAATGTTTAATCTCGCAAGAAAGTTTTTCCACGAGAATGGATCTATTTTTTTTTTGGTATAAAAAGCGCTTAAATTAATGAATAAATGTACATGGGTTTTCAGGAGGCAGGTGCCTCATTACAAGTAGAAATACGAAATGGTCTAGAGGAGTTGTTACAGAATGTAAATTACACTTATATTAAATTGAAAGACAGGAGTGGTCGGTCTATCCTGAGAAGTTGGCTTTGGTTCCTTTGAATCGGTATCTGAGGTCCGATGGCACATGGTGTGCTATACTGGAGAAGGGGGATTGCTTGTTGTTGTAGATTCTATCATTTCTTTCCTTCCAGATGTAATAGATGGTGGCACAAAAGGCTGTTTTCCAGTGGGGCTTTCGGTTATCCTTCGAGGCATTCCATGTACTTGCCTGCTCTAACCATTGCGGCCAAGGGGAGAGGGAGGAGGGGAATAGTAGTTTCTGGGCTAGGGATTCCCAAATAGCGGTAGAGTAATGGCACTGGGTTAGGAGGTGTTCTAGATTTTCAGCCAAAGTTTCACATAGTACACAGGTCGGGGGGGAGTCCAGACCCCAAGAAATGAGTTTATCTTTGGTGGTGGGTTTGTTATGGATTGCAAGCCATGTGATGAAAGAGTGTCTGGGGATCGAATATTTATGCCAGACAAGTGGAGCCCAAGCGACTTTATTTCTGGTGGGCTTTAAGGTTTTGTAGGTGCTGCTGATGGTGAAAGTATGATTGGGTTTGTTGGGGAGCCAAATGAACGAGTCCTTTGAAGATGGGGAGGGGGGGAGGTTTTGGATGGCGGAAATTATTTCTGTGAGGAGAGGATTGAGATTTCGGTTGGGGGCTCTGGCTTGGGGAGGCCACGTCCAGGTGCCATTTTGAATGAGGTCTTTTACCCTTTGAAGGTTCCGAAGGCGGGATAGGTTTTGGATGAAGGGTCTGTAACGGTTGGTCAGGGAGGTGGGGAATAACCAGGGGTCATGCCAGATGGATGTGTCTGCTCCATTGCCAATTATGACTTTGTAAAGACTTGCTGCTATTTTCCGAAGGTTGAGGATTTTCCTCCAGCTCCAGCTATCATTTGATGGAGTGGGGATGGTCCAAAAACAGTTGCTCTTTATTTTTTCCATCAGTATCCATTGGGTCCATATGGAGTTCTCGCTTTTTGTGAGAATGGACCAGAGGAGTTTCAGGGCGGCCGCCTGATTCCAGGTTTTTAGGTCTGGGATCCCAAGACCACCCTCCTCTTTGGATACAACTACCCTTTCCCAAGCTATCTTTGCTCCTGTGATCTTCATTTCTGAACCAGACCAGAGAAATCTGCGTAAGAGCTGGGATAGTTCTTTGATGACTCTGACTGGGAGAATGAAAATTGAGGACCAATAAACTTGGCTAGCAAAAAGAATAGAGTTGATGAGCTGAAGGCGTCCGGCGTAAGAAGGATGCTTTGTGGTCCAGGAGTTGATTCGGTTTGTGATTTTGAGGAAGAGGGGTCTGCAGTCGTTGTAGGTTAGGCGAGAGGTGATGAGGGGAACTCCAAGATAACGGACATGGAGGGAACCTTCGATGAAGTTGAGGTGGGAGAGGATTTCTTGTTTAGTACCATGGGAGGTACCAGAGAAGAAAATGTGGCTTTTGGAGGGGTTGAGTTGGAGACCAGATAGGGTTGCGAATTCTTGCAGTCCTTCAAGGATGAGCTTAATGGAGGGGAGGTTGGCTCTGCATAGGATCAAGAGGTCGTCTGCGAAGCACAAGTTGATGATACGAAGCTTTTGACATTTCCAATGAAATCCGAAAGATGGATGTCGGATTTTTTCTTGGAGAATGTTGGAGAGTACCTGCATTACAATAACAAAGATATACGGGGAAAGCGGGTCTCCTTGCCTGAGACCTTTAGCACCCGGGAAGAAATCCGAAGACTTACCATTTATGCTAACGGCATAGGAGGGGGTGGTAATGCATTGGATGATCCAGTTTATCATGTCAATGGGGAAGTTCATGGCAAGCAAGATATCAAGAACGAGTTCCCATCTGACATTGTCAAAAGCTTTTTTAAGGTCTATCTTGAGAGCACATCTGGGGCCTTTGCGGTTAGCATGATACCCATGCAGAAGGTTTTGAGAGAGAAGAATGTTGTCCACAATTGATCTTCCCGGGACAAAGGCGGATTGGGAGGGGTCAATAAGGGAAGGTAGGGCTGGCTTAATTCTATTTGCAATGATCTTAGAGATTGTTTTGTAAATGACATTGCAGCAGGCTATGGGTCTGAAGTCAGACGGGTGAGAAGGCGTGTCTACTTTGGGGATGAGGGCTATTAGGGTTTTGTTCCAGCTGGGGTCCATTTTCCCTTTGGTGAAGAAGGATTTAACCCCTTCACAGACATCATGACCTACTGTTGTCCAACAGGTTTTGAAAAAATCTGCGCTGTAACCATCAAGGCCCGGAGTCTTGTCACTGTTAATCGAAAAGAGGGCTTGCTTGATTTCTTCATTTGAGATGGGTTTAGTCATGTCCGGGATTAGGTTCGGGGGGACCGAGGATTTAATAAGTTTCCTTATTCGATCTGGCCCAGGGTAGTCCTTAGAACTAGGAGAACCTAATTGATTACGAAAGAAATTGATGAAGGTGGTAGCAATAGAACGGGGGTTAGAGCTTAAAGAGCCGTCCTCCTTTTGAATAGAGAGAATCTTATTCCTTGCTCTATGGGCTCGGATACTGTTATGGAAAAACTTGGAGTTCTTGTCCCCCAGCTTAAGCCAGGTTTCTCTGGATTTTTGCTTAAGGAAGGATTCCTCAGCTCGACTGAAGAATATGTAGGAGTCGGATGCCGTTTTTTCGAGGGAGATGAAAGTACGGTTCGAGGGGGAGCTAAGGAGGTTCTCCTGGGCTTGGGCTAGAGTAATTCTAGCCTTCTCAACACGGTCACTAATATCACTAAAAGCGGATTTGTTTAGGGATATTAGAGAGGGGACAAGTCTAGCTAGCTTGAAGACTAAATTTTCCATTGGGGTTTGGTGTGTAGGGATGTTCCAGTTACTGAGGACCAAGTCCTGGAATCTATGGTGGAGTTTCCACATATTGAAATACTTGAAAGGGCTTGGGGTGTTCACGTAAGGAGCTGAAAGGTGAATAATTATCGGGGTGTGGTCAGAGGTGAACGGGAGGTCATAGTGAGCAAACGAGTTAGGGAAAGAGTCATCCCATTCTGCGTTTATTAAAGCCCGATCAATTCTAGAGGATATTGGGTTGTTCTCTTGCTTGTTGAACCAAGAGAACTAGAATCCAGAGGAGCGGAGATCATCCAGATTACAGGCCCGACAGCAGTCATTGAAGGCTTCTATGGAACAATTCCATCGCGGGTCTTGGCTGGTTCTCTCCTGGGGATTTCTAATAGCATTAAAATCCCCGAGAACAATCCAAGGGGAGGTTGCGATGCTGTGCGCTGTGGTTCTAAGATTGTTCCAAAGAGGAAGACGGTCTGAGTGGTCATTAAAGCCATAACATGCTGTAAGATAGAATTGAGTATTTCTGGCGCTCCAAACTAGAGAACAGTGGATGGTCTGGGCCGTTATATCTAATATGCTTAATTTGTAGACACTTGGGTTCCAAGCGATCCAGATTCTACCTAAATGGTGGTGGTCATGGTTCGTGCGGAAGTGCAAAAAAGGTAGCATGTTCCGCATAATGGTCTCAGCATTGGGGGCTTGACCTTAGTCTCCAAAAGGCAAATGGAATTTATACTATTCGAAAAAACTAAATGTCGTACGTCTTTTTGACGTACTGGGTCGTTTAACCCACGAACATTCCAACATGCAATTTTCATTCAATTACGATAATAAAGTAAAAGGAAAAGTTAATACATCTTGGGGTTTTCCCCATACATAATTGAAAAAGCCGCATTTCCGGCTGCTTTTGGTCTTGGGGAAGTGATCTCGGTTGAGGATGGTTCTCCTTCTTCATGTCCTATTTGGGCTGGTGCTGGGGTGTTGCTGGCGATGATGAAACTTTTTGTCCAGCTATTCTGGACGGTCATTTGTCTGAGAGTGTCCGGGGTGGGTGTTTCGTTGTTGCTTGAGTCCGATAGAGTGATATGAGGTGGGTTGATCATTGGTTCTTTTCCAGGTCGGTGGGCAGGGAGGCCTGAAGGGGGGGGGAGGGTCTATAGCCAGATGACATGCTGCTGCCGCATGTCCAAAGGAATAACATCTGTTGCAGATTGTGGGGAGGCCTTAGAATTCGACTTGTATGACATGGTCTTTGCCAAGGCAACGAATGGTGATGGAGGAGGGGAACTTTGATGTCACATGCATTATGATGCATATCCGGGCATAATTTAGTCTTGTTCTGTCTGATGTCTGGCTGTCTACGTAGATGGGAGTTCCCAGATAGCTCCCCAGTATGCCTAACCCTTTCTCCGACCACAGTTCATGGGGCATTCCGTGGAATTTGACCCAGAAGGGGATGGATTTTAATGCCTCTCTTGTCAATGTTTCCATCGGTTCCCATCGCTTTAAGAAAATCGGGTGGCTGCTGAAAAACCAGGGTGCCTTTTCCAGAACTTCTGTAGCATTGTCGGCAGTAGAGAACTTGAAAAAATAGTGGCCGGAAGGCGTCGGTTTGCATTCTTGGAGACCAAGGTACTCCATACTTGGTTCGCCAGGGTTTGGACATGGGAAACGACTCTTTTCTTTGAGAGAAAGTAGCCCGACAGACATCTTGCCCAATCTTCTTTGTCGTCTGTTAAGGCATCATAAGGGAAGATTAAGGTGCCGTTGTCTACTTGGATATCTTCAATTTTCTGAACCTTCATTGGGGAACGAGGGTCCGGTTGGGCGACTATATGAGCCCATGACTTTGATGATGCTCCGGGGTGGTGGATGTTTACCATGGAGGCTGATTCCGCGGCGAGGTGAGGGGTAATGGTGTTGGGGTTTCCTCGGATGTGACGGAAGGCACTGTTAGATTTCCAAGGACCTGATAGGTCGGGACGGATACCAAGGGGGCGGTGTGCTTTAGAGGGTCTTGAGAAGGCATGGCCTTTGCTGTTACGGCCGGGGAACGATTCTGGAAAGGAGGTTTAGGAGTTTGAGATGAGGGGTGGGCAGCAATGTGAATGATTGTGGAGGTCTGCTTCTGGTTGCAAGGGGAAGGAACTTTGTTGGCTTGGGATGCATGTTGGAGCGTGAGGACAACGGTTGAGATGACGCTGGTTTGCGGGGAGGGGGGGTGGTATAAGGGTGGAGAGTTGATGGGAGGGCATTGTTGAAGAGGTAGCGGTTTGTCACAGACGTGGTTTCTACTAAGGAAGGAGGGGGGGCTAGTGTCAGGAAACTGGCCAGGGAGGGAATGAGATGGTTGTTAGGGTTTTGGCATGCATGCATGGGAAAATTAGCTGCATGCATGCACGAAGCCAGAGTGTTGGGGTTTGGCAGAGGATGAGGCCGACGTACTGGAGGGTGGGGATTTCTGTATCGGTGAAGAGGTGGTTTGGGTAGCGAAGGGAGGCGGGTTCGAAAGAGCGGAGGAGGATGACCGGAGCAGACCAGGGATTGGGGCTGTCTCGCTGCCGTGGTGGCTGGGTTTGGTGAGGGATTCGGGAGAGACTATTGAGGGGCGATGTGCGTCTTCTAAGGCCGTAATGGCTTTAAAGAGGCGGTCATTGCTTTCGAAAATGGCTCGTAACTACTGGTCTTTGGTCGGCGAAGGGGAGGGGGCGATTTCAGATGGGTCTTCTTCTTCGGAACTCTCCACAGCGATGATTTTGGTTCCAGGAGGTGAGAGGGACAGCGGGGATACTTCCCTATCCCTCATCTCTGAATCACTTGACGGCTTGGAAGGTGGTTTGCGGTTAGGAGAGAGTGGTGGAGGCGAGCCGTGGACGGATAGCGGCAGCCCATGCATGCCGGTGGATTTCGTCGGGGAGGAGGAGGAGGGTGACGTTGACCTGGTTTCCAAAGACAGCGAAGTGCTCGGGCTGGACGGTCTCGAGGAAGCGGCTGATGGTGGAGGTGTTGCTTTCTCATTGAATCTAGGGGTGATTTTTCGGTTTGACCGCCTGGAGGAGGAGCTTCTCCTGGTTTCCACCATTGTTGTAGTTTCGGTAGAGAGCGTAGGAGAGAAAAATGGGTGAGATAGTTCACCAAAGTGGGAACAGAGAGAGAGGAAAGGAGAGGTAGGGGAATGGAGATGGGAAGCGAGGGAGAGAGTAGGGTTTGTGTTTGTTTCGAGGCTCTGGTTAGAGAGATTCGAAGAAGGGACGAGGTTGTTTGGTAAATCTGGTGAGCAAGAGGAGAGGGAGTGATGGAGGGTGAGATTGAAGCTTTTGTGACTGTGAGAGATGGAGGAGGTGGTGTCAGGGAGATGAGGGTGGGAATAGAGGTTAGAGAAAGGAAGGAGGTTAGGTTGAGGTCGAAAGAACTGCCAGGGGAGCAGTTTTCTTTTTACAGTGGGTGGTTTTATTTTCTTTGATTAGTGGAGTGAGTGGGTGAGGTCTAGGAGTCTGGTTTTAAGGGGATGAGAAGAAAGAGAGGAAGACGAAAGGGTTGAGGAGGCAGTCGAGAAGAGGCAGAGGGTTACTTGCACGATTTGAGTTGCCATTAATGAGGAGAGAGAAGAGAGGAGAGAGGTAAGAGCCATTAATGCGGCTCTGCATGCTCGGTTTTTATGATTGGCTGGTAGAGGAGTAAATGCAGGGCTGCAAAGGGAATAAGGGGTGAGGTCAGAGGGTGAGGGATTAGTTCGATGTAGGGTGGAGATCGCCAGGGAGGACTGTCTCGGGGATGCCGCCATAGACGGCGCTGCTCGCAGGATTTGCGGGAGGCAGTTTTACAGGCAAAAAGGATTTGCTTTCATTGCATCTGTGTTGGAAAACGAAAGGGTGCCGAGAGAATTTAATGCACGATGATGAAGCATGGCATTAAATTCTTGCTGAGATACGAGAAGACATTGGAAAGGCAGCCTTAACTTGGCTGTCTGAGACCTTACTGGAGAACTTGAAGACTCCATTAATGGAGCTTGGGGAGATGTGGGATAGGTTTTTTGTGCTCCCGAAGCCATTGTTAGGAAGAGAAAAATGGTGTCTTCCCCATCTGCAAGCCAAGAAGCTTGTAGTGGGGAGAGAAACAGATTAAAAATGGGGATCACGCTGTAAATTTGGATAGAATTGAAAAAAGTTTGGTGAGGTTTCTAGAGAGCTACTCTCTCTAGAAACTAGCCGTTTTTTTATTCATCTACTTTAATGGATCTATATTTTATTGAAAACATAGACTAAAACATGATTATCTATATTTCTTTTCCATCTAATTTTTTTTACCATATTGATTGTTCCTTAGCTATAAATTAATTATAAATATTGTAATAATAGTTTTTATTTTTCTTTTTGGTATTGTAATTAATTTTTTTCATCTAATAAAATTTTGATTATAAATTTATTATTTTATAAGGTTTCAAAATTTTCATGTTTTGTATAATAAAAAAATTTCATACAACCAATTTA
Organism: Limnanthes douglasii subsp. nivea; assembly: GCA_036936605.1. Taxonomy (NCBI): domain Eukaryota; kingdom Viridiplantae; phylum Streptophyta; class Magnoliopsida; order Brassicales; family Limnanthaceae; genus Limnanthes; species Limnanthes douglasii. The sequence continues at coordinate 198,745,677 of JAUPFV010000004.1, read as the reverse complement.
TAAATGCATTCTTCTTTGTCTATTCCACCTATATATATCACGAATTTGTTTTTTGTCCACTTCCAATTGATCTCATACTAGTGGAGACGTGTTTTTACATATATACCATTGATATTTCTAATGTTTAAGCGATGTTGGACTTTGGTCGTCTCTAACAATCCTCCTCTCAAATAAATTACCACTTAAGCCTTCTCTCAATTAATTTTTATATGTTCACTCCAACCAGTTTATGCACTACTCGAGTTGTAGAGCTTCAATAAAGATCTATTTACTCACTCCAATCAGGTCACATGATATGGTTCAATTGAGCAATTCCAATCAAGTCACACCGCGTAATATATCAAGCCATTTAGCTCAAATCAGGTCCCACCCATTGATATATAGAATCATTCCAAGCATGTCATAGTGCCTGATATATAGATCTTAACCATATATCTTTCTTCTTGAGCAAAGATGCTCCATCATGTTCAACCCTCAAGAATTTTTACGAATATGGGGACCACATATTTTTCTTATATATATATATATGGACTGAACTGGTCTCCGTACTAGTATGCTATTATCAGCTTTAGACTCAAAGGCCCGCATAACTTTGTTTTTTGTTTACTTCCAAAAAATCTCATAAGAGTGGAGATAAGTTCGTAGTTATATACCAATGATCTTAGTATATTTAACTGATGTGGGATTTTTTTGTCTCTAAAATTCCATATATTTTTCCTTTAAATGATAAAATTAAGTGGATTTCTCATGACCTTGTGGGAGGCTAATCACATATATCACCACGATCTGTACAATATACCAGACCATTGAATCGACATGAGCCACCTTGATGTGTCTAAAAGACATAGACATAGTGAACGCGAGTTGATGACAGAGGCTTACTAAACCAATTATTATGTGTGTAGATTCTTATCCTATTATGGGTTTCATCTTATTAGAATTTTGTATCATTGTAAACACTTTTCTCTAAACATAGTGAAACCACAGTTGCTCATTAAACGTAACTTATTTTTGGGTTAACCAAGTAAAAAATTATTATGTTTATTCTTTCTATTTCATTTCTTTTTAGCATTAATTCATAACAACTGGTATTAGAGCGAGGCTTGTAAAGAGTTGAGAAAAATATTATTCTAAAGAAGAATTGATAAAAAAAAAAGATACAATGAAATAGTAGATAAACAGACAATGATATAATATACACTTGTAGTCGGATCTTAAGATGTTGTAATTGGATCTGGACGTGTTAAAATAAAAATATTTGACAGGTCAGACTTCGTGTACAGGATGATGTAGATTAAAGATTATATATATTGGAGAAACTTACACCAACCTTTACAAAAAAAACAGATGAGATGTATAAGGCTGATTGTAAAATCTTAGATCATAAAGTTCTAAGGATTATTCGGTTCACCGTAGCCAAGTTAGTTACACACGGTGTTATGAAAGAAAATGTCATTGTTGGTTTTATGGCGGCCTTGGTGAGTATGTATTAAAAGCATTCGGAGAACAAAAATATGCATTTGATGAATAAGTTGTTCAGCTTGAACAAGATAAAAAGCACTCTAGTTACAAAGAACTTGAATGAGTTTAGATAAATTATGAATGCTCTATCATCTATCGTAATATGAATTTTGATCAGATCGGATATCTACGAGGGATTACTAAAGTAATTATGTTTTCATCGGAAGGGGCAGTTCAGAGAGAATGAATAAAATTCAAGTGAGCATGTGATTCAGTTGTTTTCCTAGAACCTTAGTTCTTGGGCTTAGGGGCTCCTGTGATTGACCTGAATATAATATCTAACCTGCACGACCCATGGATTATAGAAAAAAAATATAAATACTTCAACCAACAACATTAAATGAGTTGAACTTTTTCTTAAAATGTTAAATACAAACAGTTATTTTCTCTTACTACTCTCTACAAAAACTTTAAATACTAAATTAGCAAAATATTATTTGATTCTATCCTCATAATACTTTTTACCCTCATCAAATTGGCGACCACTATGAGAGATAAAGGTACCTGAATAGCTTTATTCAAAAAATTACTTGTAATTCGAAGTTTGGAAATCTTTGGGATATGGATCTCAATATGCAAGGGCTACCTCACGAAAATAAATGAATAAGAGATAAGAATGAGCATGCTAATATGTTTTATGTCAATCACAACACGGAGGAAAGACCATTCACGCAAGATGAACGTGATCAATTGAGGGATGATATTGAAGTTGTGAGAGCCCAAAGGCAAGCGGAAAGAGCATTAAAAGAAAAATCCTATGCGGAAGGTATAACTACATAGCCTGGTGTCACAGGCTTAGATTTTGCTAAGACTGTGCGGTAATTAAACTCTTCAAGTTAGCCTAAAAGAGTGAAGAAGTGGGATACTTAGAGCTTTTAGAGAGAGAAAGTGTATTATATTTCTAGAGAGAGAAAGTATAATACTTTGATGGGTGAGGAGAAAATGAAATTCTCCTCTTTATATAGGCTTCATGGATGATTCTTGAAGATGTTCTATAATCATCTCTTTCTGGGAAGCTTCCTCTAATTACAATAAACGTAGATAATAAATGAAAGTTCTAGATTACAAGGAAAATTCTATAATATCCTAGAATGTTCTTGAGGTTTCTGGAATGTTCCAGAAGTGATGTAGAGTCTTTTAGAAGCTTGAAGAGTATGAAGCTTGGGGTTTCTCCATGGATGAAGAGTCTTCCGGAATCTTCCATACCTCTCTAGGATATTTTAGATACTTCCAAGGAACCTCGCGGGTCGGTCTATCTCTAGAGGGAGATTGGGCGGGCCGTGACATTATCCCCTACTAAATCTCGTGACGTCCTCGTCGTGGTATCTACGTTGAACTGCTCGATGGAATCCTTGAATTTCCAGAGGGATTCTTCAGGTCCCCAAGTTTTTTCTTGTAACGATGCATCTTTTCAATTCACCAGGTATTCTTTGTAAGGTGGTACGCCCTTCCTTCAGACGATACCGTCTGCCCAAAACTCGTTTACATCTTTCTCGAATGATGTGGCAATCATAGGTGGCGCTCTGATGGATTCTCCTCGACTTGCATCTTCCTTGTCTTGATAGAATGGATTTAAGTTGCTGATATGGAAGACTTGATGAATTTTCATCTTTGATAGGAGTTCTACTCAGTAAGACGCTTTCCCCACCTTGGCTATCACCTCGAATGGCCCTTCATATTTACGTAATAAGCCTTTGTATAGCGGTCGGGTGTACTTGAATTGTTGAGAAAGAAGCTTGACAAATACTATGTCTTCGGCTTAGAATTCCACGTGTCTTCGCTTCTTATCAACCAACATTTTCATCTTCCTTGCCGCATTTTCCAATTGAGTGCATGAAAAATCCCTTTGCTCCTGTCAATCCTTTATGGTTTTGTATGTGTTGGGGTTAGTACCTGCATAAAAAGTAATCAAAAAGGATCTTCCCGGTCGACTCCGAGCATTGTAGGTTGTACGAGAATTGGGCTACATCAAGTAATCGTGACCAATATCGTTGGTTGGCACTAACAGAATGGCGGATGTATAGCTCTAGTAGCGCGTTCACTCATTCTAGTTGTTTGTCGGATTGTAGGTGGAAGTTAGTTGAGAAATTTAGTTGGGTACCCATTAGTTTGATGAAATTCATCCAAAATTTCCCCGTGAAGCAGACATATTGATCACTCACAATATTCTTCGGGATCCCCCAATACTTTACCACGTTTAGAAAGAACAATTTGGATCATTCGTTGGTTGTGCACCCGGGTGAAGCTGCTGCAAAAGTTTCCTATTTTGTGAATCTGTCTAACACCATCATAATCATTCCAAAGCCATCTGACTTGGGAAATCAAATGATAAAGTCCATCGAGACGCTCCCCCATGGTCTATCCTGGATAAAAATCGGTTCCAACAGTCCGCTCAGTTGTTTTTTCTCGATTTTGTCTTGTTGGGATATAAGACACGCCCGCACATATGTCTCTACGTCGTCGCGAAGCTGTGGCCACAAAAACTTCTTGTGCACTATGGCTAAGGTGCGATGGGTGCCGGGATGGCCTACCCACTGTGAGTCATGACATTCCTTAATAATGTCTCTCCTTAAGTTGTCCCACTGAGGCACGTATATTCTTCTCTCAGGAGTGAAGAGTAGTTCGTCCTCAACCCAAAATTCTCTTGTCTTTCCTGCCTTGGTGAGCTCTACCATAATTCCGCTAACGACCCATTAACATGCTTCCAGCTTGGGTGAGATTTGCAAATTCATCTTTGCGACTAAGTGCATATGCGACAACGTTGCCTTTCTCTGGTTTGTACTCAAGGTCATAGTCGAATTTTGCGATGAAATGTTGTCATCTCTCTTGCGTGGGGCTTTTTCTGTGTTTGAAAGTAGTTTGTCGCCATATTTTCTGTCTTGACAAAGAACTTGGATCCGAGGAGGTAATGTCTCCACATGCGTAAATAATGAATTACCATCGTCATCTCTTTCTCTTAAACGGTGTACCTCTGTTTCGTATCATTCCGTTTACGAATTTCAAATGCGATGGGTTGCCTTGCTTGCATTAACACTCCTCCTATGGCGAAGTATGAAGCGTCGGTGTTCACTTCAAATGGTAGGTTTTGTTCGAGAATTTTCAAGACTGGCTCTTCGATCACAGCCTGCTTCAGTTCTTTGAATGTTTTTTGAAAATGGTCGCACCACTCCAAATATCTCTTTTTTTCAATAGATCGGTCAAATGAGCTTTTTTCCGTGAGTAACCTAGGATGAACCATCAATAATAGTTGATAAAACCTAGGAAAGATCATAGTTCTAGTCTTTAGTTAAGCTTGTCCATTCTTGGATTGCACGGATCTTGGTTTCCTCCATCATGAGTTTCCCGCCGCTGATTTTGTGGCCTAGGAAAAATATTTCCTCTTGGGCAAATGAGCACTTCTCTTCCTTGACGTACAATTCGTTTTCCTTTAAAGATTGGAAAAAAGTTCGCAAGTGTTCGGCATGCTCATCTTTCATCTTGTTATAGATTACTATATCCTTGAGATACACCACAACAAACGCGTCCCCGTATGGGTGAAGAATTTTATTCATTAAAGTGCATAAGGTAGCAGGTGCGTTAGTTAACCCGAAAGGCATGACTAGAAACTCGTAAGCTTCATACTTTGTGATGCACGCTTTTTTTGCTCGTCGTCGTCCATAATCCTGACCTGATAGTATCCCGATCGTAGATCGAGTTTTGAAAACTACCTTGCATTCCCAAACCGGTCGAACAAGTCCGCGATCAGTGGTATTGGATACTGCTTCTTCACGGTCACCTTGTTGAGCTACCAGTAGTCGATACACAACCTCATTGATCCATCTTTCTTCTTTTGAAATAATATTAGTGTCATGTATGGTGCATTTAATGGTTGGATATACCATGCATCCAACAAATCTTTAAGTTTCTTCTTCAATTCTGCTAACTCTGGTGGGTACATTTGGTACGGTGCTCTCGTTGGAGGTTTGACGACAGGCTCTAGTCCAATGGCATGATTGATCTCTCTTCGTGGTGGTAACTTCTTGGGTAGCTCTTTCAAGCATTACAGATTTGAAATCGTTGAGAACTTCTTTTATCTCCATCGAAACTTCTTTGGATTGGTTGTTTGGTTTTTCTTCTTTCATGGTTGCTAGGAAAGTCACCTCGCCCTTTTTAACCTTTGTTGAATTGTATTACGGATAAGACTAGCTTCTCTTTTGCTTTCTTAGTAATCGGGACAAGGTGTGCTGATTTCTCTCTGAGTATGCATAGGGAGTCAAAGGGTGGCATGGGGATGGCCCGTTGTTCACGCATGAAGTCCAATCCTAACACCATGCTAAAATCATCCATTAGAATAACTGAAAAATTTACCTGTCCTGACCATTTGTCGAGACGCATTTCCACATCTCGTGTTACGCCTTCTAATGGTTTTGCATCCAAATTTACAGCTTTCACGGTGCCCCTTCCTTTGATAATCTTCATGCCTAGTCGGATATCTTCTTTCTTTGACACAAAGTTTTGGGTTGGTCTTGTGTCTACTAAGGCGCGAGATATCTTTCCATTCACGTTGATGTCCACAAACATAAGGGTCTTGTCCTTGTTTTTTGGTTTTTTCTCTTTAGCTCGGACACAGTTGTTGGAGCAAGCTTGCCATTGAATCGCGTTCCTCACGCGTCTCCCGTTCTTCCTCAGACTTGATTTCCTCTACTAATGAGCTTCTCTTTATTTGGGAAATCGCAAATTCTGTGATTTTCTTCGCATATGAAGCAACTCTACTTGGACGTATCTTCTTTTTTACGGTCAATAATTTTATCTCTTGGTGGAAAGAATATTCTTTGGGTCTGATTGTCCCTATCATCTCTTCCTCCACTATCTTTGTTGTAGCAGTTTCTCAGGCTTCTTCCCTGTTCATCATAATTAGAATAGTAGCTTCTAGGTCTTCTTCTCTTTTCATTGTAATTAGTACGGTAGTTCATGGGATTTCTTCCCTTCACGCCTGGGTTTGTGTTCCCCAAAGTTTTGGCTTTGTCTTCAGAGTAGGTGTCATACAACTTCTCGGCTTCGGTTATGGCTTCGATCAGTGTTCAGACATGCCTTCGATCTAACTTTTGTTTCACCGATGGTTTTGCATCGCATAGGAAATTGAAAATCTTTTCTTCTTATGACACATTGGGTATTTCTAAAAAGGTTTGTGTACATTTGCGTATACTCTTTGATTGAACCCGTTTGTCGCAAATATTTTAATTTGCTCTTGCTTCGTAAATCGTGTTAACAAGATAAAAATATTTCTTTAAATCGTTCGTAAAGTTTGACTAGTTATTAATAGTAGCCATAACTTGTCGGATTTCTTTTCTCCGGAGTCTCTGCCATGCTAAGGCAATGGCGGTGAGAAATATCGTTGCTCTTTCTATTTTCTTCAAGTCATCCTCCATTTCGAGATGTTTAAAGTACCTCTCACAGCTCCATATGAATGAGATGATTTCTTTAGCGTCTCTCTTCCCATCATAAGACTTTGGCTTCAGAGCATCTTCTCTCGTGATCTTGCTAGTCCCGTCATTCATTACAGCCTTTTTGCATAATACTAGCTTGCCACTAAACTCCTCCAGCATTTCCTTAAGTGTTTTTAATCTGTGCTCAACTGACAATAACCTAGCCGTCTTTTTTATGAGCTTTTTTAGTTCATCATCGACTGCCAACAACATGGAGACGACAACTTTGCCTTCTTCCAATATTTGGGGCTTGTGCCTCCATCTTGATAATATCTACTACTTTGTTTACGTAACCTTCAATGGTATCTTTCCACCCCTCAAGAGACTCATTTGTTAAGTACTTCTCCTCAGCGCGCATAAGGAAATCGCTTACTCGTTTCTCCATGCATACCAACCTCGCTTCAAGGCTCGACTGTGTATCTCTGGATTTTTCCCTTTTTATGGTTTGGCCTTCAATACCTCTCTATGTGGTGATGTTGTTGGTTGGATCAGCCATCTCTGAGTATTGAACCTTCTCTGATATCAAATGTCACATGCTTAGATTTTTCTAAGATTGTGCGGCACTTGAACTCTTCAAGTCAACCTAAAAAGTGAAGGAGTGAGATACTTAGAGCTTTTAGAAAAAGAAAGTGTATTATATTTCTAGAGAGAGAAAGTACAATACTTTGATGGGTGAGGAGAAAATGATGTTCTCCTCCTTATATATGCTCTATGGATGATTCTAGCAGATATTCTAGAATCATTTATTTCTGGAAGCTTCCTCTAATTATAATGAGTGTCTAGATAATAAAGGAAAGTTCTAGATTACAAGGAAAGTTCTATAATATCGTAGAATGTTCTTGAGTCTTCTGGAATGTTCCAAAAGTGATGTGGAGTCTTCTAGAAGCTTGCGGAGTATTCTAGTAGTATGGGGTTTCTCTATGGATGAAGAGTCTTCTGAAATCTTCGATAACTCTCTAGATATTCTGGATACTTCCAAGGAACCTTGCGGGCCAGTCTATCTCTAGAGAGAGATTGGGTTAGTCGTGACACTAGGGACAATAACAAACAAGGTGAATATGATCAGTCCAAAAAGGCTCATATTAACTCTAAAATGAGCATCATAATAAATAGGTGATGAGTACGTCGGATTCTGGTGAAACTTTAACTACAACATCTGACTCTTATAGGTTTTCTTCATCGAGTAGCAACCATGGCCATCAGAAAAAGTAATTAAGGTTAACCAAGAAACATAGTCGAAAAAGGGATAGAAAGGGGGAAATGGAGAAGAATAAATATCCAGGAAAAATAAAGGGGTCGATAGGTCACTGTATTGATCATCTACTAAGTGATCAATTTGGTATCCAATCTGAACCATATATATTTCCCACTCCCGATGAAGACAATGTGTGTAGCGGTAACCATAATTGGAGGTAGTCACATTTGTCCTCAAAGATACTCTCTTGATATTTACCGAGACGGTTTGACAGTTCTAAAATGGAAAAAACGATGGAAGCAAAGATCATAATAACTACCTCGGGTAGTTCAAGAATTTATGATGAATTTTGATGATGATGGTGATAAACTTTTATGCCAAGATTTCTCACAAACTTTCAAGGGGAGTGCTTTTAAAATTATATGATAGGTTACCACATGTATCTATTAAAAACGTAGATGTTTTCTAGATAGCGTTTGGAGACAATTCGTGGGAAGTAAGGAGCTTAAAGGGAATGGTGGTACTATCATCCATTGTGCCCAAGAACCGAACGAGTCTTTAAAAGAATATATTAGTCGTGTTGTGAATACGTAGAACGGATTGGCCGATTGTTTTGAACAGATAGCCATTACTTCTCTGAGACAAGGGTTAAATCTGGGCGAAATTGGTTGATTCAGTTACTTGGAAAAAAATAATGACATAGGGAGTATTATTAAATCTGGTCGCATAATAGATTACGGTAGAGAAAACTAAGAAATCTAGAGTACCGCGCCATAATAGGTCTGCTCCTACATCGTCAATCTCACAAGCCAGTACTCAACCCCAGGCTACAACTAATTACAGGTCTAAATATTCCGGACAGGGGTCACATCGACCTAGACGGGGAATCAATCAAGTGAAGCCCAACAATTTAAACCCAATAAGGATTCCATGGATTCAACCTGAATGGTTTGCCGAACTGGGTGAAAGTGTGGCTATCGTTTATGATAAAACAAAGAATGTTGTGCATTTTAGAAGACCAACACCAATTCAATCTCCTAGAGAGAATCTAAATAGACGTTTTTGTAAGTACCACAACTATTTGGGTCATGATACCCAAGATTGCATCGCTCTAAAATAAGAACTGCAAAATTTTATTGAGAGACGGAAATTGTCAGCTTTTGTAGAAAGGCATGGAAGCAACCAGAAAGTTAATATTCACTCTCAGTCTAATACGAATACAACGCGAGCAACGTCACCGACTGTCTAGGACAAAAACTAAGTGCATCTAGACAAGAAGATGTAAAAACACTGTTTAGATTCCAGATAAATCTGTGAAGTCTTGTTTATGAACCAATACCCTTTGATAGATGGGTACTTGACCTAGTTCGACCCTTTCTAATGGCTTATGGGCGGTTTTTGTTCCATAATTGTGGCGATAGACTACTGCTCCAAGTGGGTAGAAGCAGCACCGTTGTCTGGAATAACACCCAAATTAGTGATGAAGTTTATTATCTCCAACATATGTTGTCAATTTGGGATTCCCAAGCGTATCACTACATATAATGGTCCTAAATTTGATAATAAATTTATGGATGTATTTGTACAGCAAGAGGAATTCAACATTTCTTCTCTTCTTCTTTTCATCATCAAGCCAATGGATAGGTTGAAGTGGCAAATCAGATAATTTTGTCAAGCCTAAAAAGAAATTTAGAAGGAGCAGCTGGGAAATGTCTAAGCTACTTACAAGAGGTACTATGAGCATACCGAACCACTCCTCATACAACCACACAATAGTGTCCATTTGTTTTTCTCTACGTGATGGATGCGGTTACACCTATAGAAGCTACTCTTCCTTCCTTTAGAGTTCAAAATTATTCTGAAAGCGAGAATGAGAAATCTATGAGTACTTAGTTGGATTTCATTGAATAAAAAATAATTAAAGCACATTTAAGAATTGCACATTACCAAGGCTTGCTGAGGAGTATATATGCGTCTAAAGTAAAAAATAGATATTTTCAAGTATGAGACAAAGTGTTAAGAAACATGTTCCCACATACTAAGGAGAAATAGTTCAAAATCTGACGAATGACCATACATCGTATGTGAAAGAGTCAAGCATGGAACGTACAAGATTTTAGACAAAGAAGCAAATCTGTTGAAACATCTTTGGAATCTTTAGCATCTAAGGTTATACTTAGAATGAACTCATCTTTTAAATATTTACTTCGTTTATTCCTATGTAAATATTTGGGACATATTATTTCTTACTTTGGTGGCGCGAGGAGGTTTTGACGAGGTGTCAAAATCTCAATCAATATACTATCATTTTCCTTTTGAAAGAAAATGTCTTAGTTAGGATCAGATGAATTAAAGGCGTATTAAACATTTGTTTCCCTCCAATGGATTACTTTGAGTGGATCGAATGAACTAAAGTCTTATTAAACACTTGTTTCCCTCTAATGGATTACTTTTTCGTGGATCAGATGAATTAAAGATTTATCAAACACTTGTTGCCATCAAATGGATTACTTTTGAGTGGATCGAATGAACTAAAGGATTATTAAATACTTGTTACCCTCAAATGGATTAACTTTGAGTGGATCAGATAAATTAAAGGATTATTAAACACTTATTGCTTTTAAATGGACTACCTTTGAATGGTTCAGATGGATTAAAGACCTATTTCAATGAGTTAAAGACCTATCAAACAGTTTGAATGGTTCGGATGGATTATTGATCAGGTTTAATGTATTGATTTATTTTCTTTGAGAAATATTGGATATTAATGGAAGTATAAAAGGAAACATGGTGAAATACCAAGTAGATAAAACCAAAGATGACATAGAATGATGATAGGGTCATAAAAGACACCCGATCTATATTACAAGAATGATTTGTGTAAGACAAAGTCTTATGCTAACACGGCTACTAAAATATCCGATCTTTGAATATAACAAAATTTCCTTAAAACATTTCAAGGACTTTGGTTCTCAAATAAATAATAAAAAATGATTAAATTCAGGGCATAGTCCCTTCTATCTTTTTATCAACTTTCTCTTCCTCATGTTCTTCTTTTTCACCATTATCTGATTCCTCCCCAGCTTCATCAGACTCAGAATATTTTGAAGAAATGCATAGTTTATCATCAAGAGGCATATTATGAAAGGAATTTATTCATATGGCACAAACTCCCACGGTTTCCCAAGAGACCGTTTGGGGAAAGTTTTGTAAAACAGTAGAACCATGTCCGATTTAATGGACTCATCTCTCTGGTCTAAATATTTTAATACACCCTCAGCATAGGTGTTTACAACATCAGATATATCCTTAGCAGTGTTTCCTTTGAGATCGGTGATTTCGTCTTCGGCCCAAATATGAGTTGCAACTGATTATGATCAGACTTAGACTGATCTAGCTCATCTTTAAGAGTTTTCAGTTCCTTAGTTAAACTTTCAACTTTGTTTTTCTCTGAACTAACGGTGTCTTGTAGAAATTGATTCTCATTGAGAAGGGATTGTTTTTCTCCACGAAAGGATGTAATTTATGTGATTAGAGATCTAACCTGCCTTTCCAAGTCAACTATAGACCTAATGTAGCCCAAAAGACGCACCCCAAGGTGTCATGTTCACTAGATACTTTAAAAGACTCACCATCACGTGTCACGACATCGGCAATGGTGGAAGTCTGGGGAAAAGCTTTATCAAAATCCTCAATATCAAATTAACTCAAGTATAAGTTGTCAAGGTCATCCAAATTGGCATCGCCCTGAACGGAGAGTTGGTTAGCACTAGGAAACTTAGGAGAGAAAGGTTCAATATGTACCTCTTCATGAGAAGGATCCTTGGTAGGAACATCAGATGGAAGAGCTTCAGATCGGAGAATGATCTCCAAACCAGCAGAAGTATTTTTTTCATGTCTTCTTATCACTACCCTCACTACTCCTTTTTCGGCCATTGTTCTTCTGAACGGGTGAAAATTTTAAGGGATCTTGAATCTCCCACACTGTAGCTGCAACAGCCTCCAAAAGAGTTGTATTTATTTCATCTAGGGCCCCATCCTTCCCATTTTGGGGATTACTTGAGGTAGTGCCCCCTCTTCAACATTCTCCTTTAACTCTTTCTTTCTCTGTTTCTTGATCTTATCAAGATGACTAAAAGCTCTTTTCCTAGCGGATAGAAAAATCTTACCATCAGCCTCCTCAGTCCTCTTTAGAATTTCAGCATATGGGGGAGGGGTAGTAAATTGTTCCCATGAGAGCTCACGGATCGGATTCGTCCTCCATAGGTTCCTGTATTAAAATAATTATGGAATCCATTCGAGCATTTTTAGCCGCCCATTGATGCAGTTTAGTAAAAGTGACTTTCCCATTTTCTAGATGATAAGAGAACAACTTTGAAAACACTACAAAATATATCCAATGTGAGAACCGTTGTGAGGACTTATAAGAAAATAGCAAGAACTAAAGTAAGAAATACTTACATGAATATTTCCCATATCTGGTAAGCATGCTCTTATTACCCTTATATGTAATATTTTTCCATTCTCTCACGACCCACTGATGAAAATAAATTGGGTTCTGCAGGGTTTATCAACTTCTAATAAGTTATTGACTACTTTGTAGTCGTTCTCTATCTTAAAATATGATAAGAGAATGTTACCGTTTCGACATAAACCAGCCACAACATCAAACTACTCTATGGGCATCGTAATCTTCGATAGCCTTGAAGCTATAATGCTGGACAAAAGGGTAAACCAGACGTTAGGGCTAATTTAACTCGGGCATAGTTTTACCAAGTGAAAATACCTAACGATTTATGGGTCTAGAGGGAACCTGAGACCCTAGTTGAGCATTTCGGGATACACCACCAATTCAATTTCCTTACAGTCCATCAGAGTTTCTTCAGGCATTGAAATCCGAACTTTGATTGATTCAAGGAACCCTCATTTACTCTGAAGTTTACCCAGATTAGTTGTGTGGGTGTACACATAAAATATTCTCCGTGTAGCTAGCGGATACTTGATGTTAATTGTGGTAAAGTTAGGTCCAACCTTTCCAACCAGACATTCTGGGAGTGGTTCCGATTCTACCATTGGGGCTTTCTTTATTTGTTTTTGTTTTTCCTTTTGATCATTCCCAGTGTAGTCCGATGTCTCCAAGGTCATATCTTCACCACTTTAGTCCATTATATGCCGATCCATCTCTACGGTTTCACCGACCTGTTTATCGGGATTATCTTTCTCAGAAGGAAGAACCTCAACAGAGGAAGTTGTTGGATGAGTCAAATCAGTTTTTCCCCTTCAATTCGTTGTTGCTGGAGGAGTTTACTAACATCAGTGGAGGGATCTAATGATTTATCATTTTCTTTTTCCGATGTAAAAAGTTTGTTTTTAGCTTTTGAAAGTCTGATGAGCTGTCAATTAGTATTTTCTCCAACATCTGACCCATGAAAATGAAGGTTGATTTAGATTTATGTATGCTAATAAATTGTTTGGTAAAAACCTCAGTTTGTTGGGCAGGTTGATTACTGATATAGGAAGATTGATCATAAGGGCTAAATTTAGGAATGAAATGACGTTTACCAGATGCTGGGTTTCTATATGAATCTGGGATTTTTGCCACCAACGAAGCGGGTAATCCGGCGACAATTCTAGGTTTTTTCTTTTCTTCTTCTAACTCTAACAAATTAAGCCAACCCCATTTAATAAGTATATGTTCTAGGTGTGAAAATACAAAATTTTGAAATCGAACAAGAAGAATCGAAGAAGAATTTGGGTAAAAATTAAAAGCTTTATCTCTGTAAAATTATGAAGATAAATATGCTTTCTTCTTACTCTAATAACATAAATAATGAAGATTAATATTATATACAAATAAAACTACTTAAGTAATTTACTAGGGAAGACAAGTTAATAGTGATAATTAGGAGGCTAGGAAAAATAGTTGTTAGTTTTTTTTTTGAAAAATAGATGGCGTTTCTAAGGAAGAAATCGTTTGGTTTCTCCAAGTAATTGTATGACATGTGTCATAACAACACCAATCGTTTAAAGTCGTGACTGTTCCATAAAAACGATTTTGATCACATACTTCGGATACGATTCAGATTTCGTTTATGATGTTAGCTTTCCTGAAACGCTTCGGAAAGAGCTAATTGGGCTATATGATCATATGGGATATCAACGACGGAGTATTAAAATAATTCTGTTTTTTTATCTAAAGGGGAAATTCGGACATAATGAATAAAACTCAAGTGGACCTATGAGTTTGATGTTTGCCTAGCACCTTAGTTCTTAGGCTTGAGGGCTCATGTGATTAGCCCGAATATAATATCCAACCTGCACGATCCATTGGTCATAGAAAAAAAGTATAACTATCCCAACCAATAACATTAAATAGGTTGGACATTTTCGTAAAATATTAGATACAACAGCCTTTTTCTCTTACTACTCTCTACAAAAACTTTAAATACTAAATTACCAAAAGATCTTCCAATTCTTTCCTCACAATACTTTTTACCCTCATCAAATTTAATAATAAAAAATTTGCGCTAATCTTTTTGTTTTTGTACCAAATATTTAGGAATTTGTGAGAACTACTATAAGTAATTATGTTGTACAGGCGAAACTAAAGTACACGATTTGATTCTCGGTGAAAAAGTTTGAATGATGGGTTCTAATAAGTCTTTGAATGATGATGTTACCTTCGTTATCAAATCAAGAATAAGATCATGCAATAAAAATCAGAACAAATGAATATTTAAATCAAGATGATAGCAAAAAAAGATTTAATCTAAAGATATGACCCATACATAGGTATTAGAACGAAATTAAGAAAACCGGTAATGAAACTGCCAATATTATTATAGAAAACATACAAATGCCTTGTTTCTTACTTTTAAAAATCCCATGAACTTTTGGGTTATTGGCTCATGAGCTTCTTGGCATACCACTTCAAACCGAGAATTCATTGTCACATATCATACATGTAATTTCAAAACTATTTATTTAGTTTATAATAGATGACTTAGGAGATTGTGTATTATATATATCAAGCATAATGAGGACACTTGATTAGTTTTTCAAATCTATAAGGTTAAACACGTTCCAGAGTTAAAGATAAATTTCACTTCTATTGGGCATCTTGATGACAGAGTGCATAATGTTTATTTTGGTGATGACAAATGTAAAGTGACCAAATGAGCTATGGTTGTGTTTAGTGGTTACAAGTCGATTACTATTTATATGTATTAATTCCGAGAGACATACATAGGTATTAGAAAGAAATAAGGAGCTTCGATTTCTTGTTGGTGATCCCCGCCCCATGGGTTGGCTAATTGATATTGGGTTGGCTAATTGATATTGGGTTGGCTTCGTAGGATCCAGTGTTATGGCGTAGCAGTTTCTTGTTGTTCTTTGGTTACCTCTAATTACGCCTACGAGGTTGTCGACCGGGTACTTGACATAGTATCTAAACAAGCACGAGGTTGTTTCGAGCTTATGGAACCATGGTTTCTCTATTGTCACATGGTAATATCTTGGTGCGTCGGTGGTCATGAACAACGTTCTTACCACTTTCTTCGTGTTCTCATGTCCCATTGTGACCGGGATATCTACCTCACCTACATACATGATTGATTTTCCTTCGTTACTAACCAGCTGCTTGTCTGTAGCTTTAAATGGGGGTACCCTAAAAAATTGAGGGAACCAACAGCCGTTACTCAACGAATGCGCACAGGGTAAAACCTCGATCTGACACAATAACCTGCAAACCAACGCCAAAAGATAAACCACACAAGGTGACAGGCTCAGCCAAGAAAGCGTTTGTAGAGAGACTCTAACTCATGACATTTGGTCACAAGCATGCCTTACTCCACCTTGAGAATGACGTTGGCCGAGCCACCATTATCAACTGGGACCCGAGTGACCATTAATCCTGAAATGTTTGCATTAATGGTTAAGGGGGTCATTATGACGGGTGACAATTTCCCTCAAATCATCGTCGTTAAATGTAAGGTCGGCTATCGGCACCCGATAATTTTGGTATGATGAGTTGTCCACCAAATGGACATCCAACTCTTTCATGTGTCTTTTTTTAGCGGTAGAGTCAGCTCCGCTTAGCGTGTTGCCTCTGAAAATTGTGCATAACCATTTATGCTTCTCTTTTGACCCCTTCATTTTGTCAAAGGCCTCGTCTATGGGCCCAGGTAACTCCTTATCTTCACTTGTGGCATTCTATTTTTGTTTCACGAATTGGACGAGCTTTTCGTTATCCATCAGTCGTTGACCTCCTTCTTTAGATGTCAACACTCGTCATCCTGTCATTGTGGTATGCGCAGAAGTAGCGAGGGGACCTCTTATAACTAGTTGTGAACATATTTTGCAGAGCTTAGAATTTAGCCCATCTTTTTTTTATATATATACTGGACAAGTTCTCCGTGAGAGGCGTAAATTTTCTTTATCGAAATAAGAAGTTAGTGATCTACTTACTTGAGTTCTGCACGAATATGCGTGGAGTTTCTTTATCAAAAAATTGCTTAGAAAAAAAGATTTATCTTTATTGCTTTTTAAGTTTTGAACCCAACTACCTGTATAATTCAATTGGTTGTCAAAGTGCAGTTCATCATATATATATATATATATATATATACTTGATATGGAGTATAAAAAAAAAAGTGGCCCAAGTTTGAACCTTAAACTTCTAAATTCCTATCTCTCGTCTTATTTCACCAGCTATTCTTTTATACTTGTTATAGAGTGAATACCTGGTCTTAAGAATAGACACCGACAGTACGATTTCCCGCAAACGAAGGATTTCGTGATTTACACAATCAGAATTTTAGTTATAAATATCTGTGCTTACTCTAAGATTTTTACCAATTAAATTATTGGTTGGTACTTATAATGTTGACGAATGATACAATTTTTGGCGCATCCATCGTCTACCATTCTTTTATCATGGCCGTCCATCAGACACTTTCTTAACGGAAGCCTTACCAGAAGCCATTCTCCCTATACTTAACTTTCAAAAGAAAATACTAAATTATGAAAATCGTTGGACTACTATGATTAACTGTCAAAAGAATCCTATGATGTGTGGCTTATTCAACAATAAGAATCCTATGATGTGTGGCTTATTCAACAATAAGAATCCAGTGGGTTAATAGAGCACAAGAACTAAAGGTTGATAAGGAACAGCCAATAGAGCACATAGGGTTTCTATCTGGCTATCGATCACAGGCAAAACATCCATCAATGTTTTTTTATAGGGAGAATGTTTTACATTCTGTCTTTTACTGGGGCTCGACTACATATAACCAGTGCCAACTTGCTCATATCAAGTAACAACAAACGCCTATAGCTTTCTGATCTCAATATAGGTTGGTCGGTCAGGTGATCAATTCCAATGGCCGATTTTCTCATTGCTCATTTTTTCTCATTGTAGGTCACCTATTTATATCAAGTGCTTTACAGAAAGACTAGCTCTTACCTTTTGTTTGCTGGAGCAACAATTTATACATAGCAAGACGGATCAAATGAGGTATTCCTAGAACAATAGCCATCAATCTATACAGTAAGAAACATACACCGGCTAAAAACACTATTAAAAATAACAAACAAAATGTAAACAAGGATGGATCAGAATACTGGCTTAAGCTCTCTTTGGAAGAGAGAAATGTAGCAATGTATAATCATCTTCGATCATTTGGGGAAAGTATCATCGCCTCCACCTTTGTTTTTCTATTTTGATAGTCATGCAGAATCAAGAAGCACATAAAGAGTATCCAACTCTCTATTTCAAACCAGTAATACAGAGACATAGACAATGGATTCACTGCATTCTCAAATTTAAACTTTTTTATGAGCCGAAGAACTATCTCAACAAAATCTAAACAAACATCTAAACAAAAATCTATTAAAGTAAGCTGAAGATGGATAAGTATTCTGGCTTAAACTCTCTTGCGAAACAGAGTAAGTGTATAGCATAGTATAATCATCTTCGATCGTTTGGGGAAATTGTCATCACCTCCATCTTCAACGTTACCATTTTATTAAATACTAAAAGAATTGAAATCTCTTCAGTTCAGGTCTCCATGAATCATCCGCATAAACCATCTCGGATTATAACATGTTCTATCATCATCAGAGATCCAATTTCATACAAACTATATAGAAGAATCACTACAGAAAATCGGGAAGACAAAATTAGAATTGTAATTTCCTCGTCAATCAAAATACAATCAACTCACATAAAGTCTCTTCAGTTCAAAAATCTTCCACATGGATTATATGAAATCAATCGGAAGAACGAAAGTTATAAAACTAAATACATCATTAGAGACCAAAAAAATGAAAAAAGAACAAGAGAAAATAGTACTAACCAATAGAAGCAAGAAGCAGCTATGGCTTCATTCGAGGAACCCTGTACAAAGATAGGACCAACTTATAAAAAAAGTGCGAACCCTAGATTAGTTTTGTAGTTTGGGCTTCATGTCTTTGGGCCTAACTTAACTTATCATATACAAGTACAACCCCTTTTTTAATTCTGTCATCCTTTTTAAATTTCAATTTAAATTATTTGGAACTCTTATTTTACTTTAACAATAAAAATTTTAAAAATCATAATATATTTTTCTTTTTTAAGCAAGAAAATTTTATTACCAAAGTAAACGATTTACAAATATGAGTACTCTAAAGAGAATTATTACATACTATAGGCCTAATACCGAGAATTGAAATGAAAAAGTTAGCGCCGAACTTTCCCTAATTTTTTATTTCAAAATCCAAAAATAGAGACCTTGAACTTCTAGTTCAAAAGAAACGAAGCAACTTCTTCCCGAATCAGCAACTAAATCATAACTCTTAGAGCCTCGCAATCTCTATTTCACAAATTGATCTTCAACAAAAAGCAGAAGATTAATCTAAGGAGATGTAGCCCAGACCTAAGCCTTCTAATAGCATTATCGTCATCAATTCATTAAGAGCATTGAGACTTTAAAATCTCTAATTTTGCTTGCAGTTGAGTGTCCATTTCGCAATTCAGTCGGAGGCTTGATTTTGAGTTTTGGAGATATGACGATTGCCATCTTGGAATGAATAAGATTCCTACACAGAGATTGTAGACTCAAGGTACCAAACTGCATTTCCCTCGGCAAGAAGGTTGATAAGAACCAAACTATCAGATTCAACATCGACTTCAAAACATTCGTTTTGTTTACAAATAATCAGACATTCCAATAGGTCTCTGATTTCTGCAATTAAAGGGCTTAATCTGCCAAACAAGATGCCAGAGACCAAGCTAATTTCAACATCCGATTTTTGAACAATACACCTCCACTGGCCTCTTTATTCGCAATGCACGTTCCATCAACGTTTAATTTCAGTCTGCTTGGATTAGAAGCTAGCCATTTGAGGTATCAAGGAATCTTTCTTCTGTTTTCAATCATTTTGCATCATAAAGCTGTTCATGCGTTAATAGCTTTAGACCAATGTTTGTTAGAAATCTTGTTAAACTTGTAGATTCCAATTATAACATTAATTATCCTCTCGATAGCACTTTTGACAGTATTGTGAGTTCCTTTGTATTTAGATTTATTTTTGTTTTTCCACATTATCCAACATATGATTTGTGGGATAATATGGGTAACATGAAATTTGCTTTTGGAAAACCAGAACCACGATTGTATCAGACGAGAAAGGACCATATATCCACCTAATTTAACTCTGAAGAGACATCCAAAGTAGTTCCAAATATGCCAGGCAAAGCTGCAGCTAACGAAGAGGTGATTTTTCTCTTCGCATCTGTTGCACAACTGACATTTGGAGGCCATAGATAGATTTGTTTCCATTAGTATGTTATCAATAGGAATTAAATTGTTAATAAGTTTCCAGGAAAGGAAGGAAAACTTTCTGGGAACAATGGGACTCCAAATATTTTTAAATAGACCAGATTTGTTATATTTATACCAAATGCTTTCCCACGTTAGATAAGTATTGAAATATTGATTATTAGAAAGTTTCCAAACCATTAAATCCTTCTTATCAGGGATGACCTTATACTTAATGATATGATTGACTATGTCTTTAGGAAGAAAAATTTGAAGAGTATCGATGTCTCATTCATTGTTTTTCTAGAAAGTATTAGCATTAACGTTTAAGAACCAAATGTGAGGATAAGAAGAAATTATCATTGGGGGAAGATTATGCCAATCTTCAAGCAAAAATTCCATGCTTCATTGGCCTATAATCCACTTGATGTTGCTTTCAGCTATAGCTTTAGTATCTGAGAGCCTCTTCCGAACTAACGAATCAACTTTATTACATTTAACTTTAATAGGATGAGCATCTGAGCAGTAAATTTTGTGTAGCAACCCACAAGCTGTTATTTTTTCTGAAATGGAACTAGAGTTTTTAGGAGAAGGTGAGTTGAATGTCACTTAACATTTTGATGTTCAACCCACCCTCTTCAAAAGACTTACAAAGTTATTCCCATGAGGTCCATTGGATATATTTTTCATTGAAGTTTGACATCCATAAGAATATATTGAAGCTTAACTCAAGTTTTTTAATAATAGCTTTAGGGATAAGACTATTTTGCATCCTATAATAAGTAATAGGAAGTAATATTGATGAGATAAGAGTCATTCTGCCTCCAAAAGACAGATGATTCAAATCCCATTCAGTAATCTTGTCATGAATTCTATCTATAAGAGGATTGTAATTCTTCCCTTTGTTATTACCACAGAGAGTTATTCCAAGGTAGCAAACAGGCAGAGTCTCAATGATGAAGCCAGTCTTAATCTTGAGGTTGTTGATTCTAGAATGATGAGCTTTAGTTGAGGTGATTAACTTCGTCTTTTCTTTATTGATAGCTTGACCAAAAACTAATTGATACTTGTCTAAAAACCTGTTTAATGCGTCAATAGAATTGGGAAGACTGTTGGTGAACATCAATATATCATCAGCGAAAGCAAGGTATGACACTAGGTAATCTGTTCTAGAAGAATAGTTAAGATTGTTGTTAGAGTTAAATAGATTAAAAGGCCTAGGAGGACTACCTCATCAAGAATGAAGAGGCTGGTAGATTAAGGATCTCATTGCCTTAATCACTTCTTCTGATGGAAGTATCCAATTACATCATCATTTATAAGAAGATATATGTTAATTTCAGAGATCATTTTCTTTATTAAGATTATACACTCAGCCGAGAACCCAAAACAGGAGAGGACTTTAAGAATGAAAGCATGAGACATTTTATCAAATGCTTTGGACATATCCACTTGGATCATAATATTACCTGTTTTTGGTTTTCTGTTGATATCATGTATAAATTCCTTCGCTATCAATATATGTTCATGGATAAGTCTGTCGTTGACAAAGGCCCCCTGATTTATAGACACAATGTTAGGAAGAATTATGGCTAGTCTCGAGTTCACAAGATTAGAAAGAACTCTGTTGAACATAGAGCAAAGACTAATTGGTCTGAAGTTGCTCCAATTAGTAGGATTAACACTCTTAGGGACCAAACAAATTCCAGTAGCAAAGACATCATTAGGGATATTGTTGCCTTGAAGATAAGAGTTTAAAGATTTATAAAGATCATAATTTATAATAGACCAGCAAGTTTTAAAAAAGGAAATGTTAAACCCATCAATTCCAACTGCACTGTCATTGCTCATATTGCTGATGATTTTCCAAACTTATTCCTTGTTAGTTGGATTTAGGATATAATAATTGTCTTGCTCATAAAATGTTTAGGGGATTTTATCAAAGATAGAGTCCTGCATTAAAAAATCTTCTTCATCTTTGTTATTATAAGAATCAGAGGCTAAAGAGTTTTTAAAGAAATTTTCTGCAGAGATAACAATCTCTTCAGAGTTCTGGATCCACATCCCATTCTCTATAATGCCTTTAATATGATTTATCCTTTTTTTAAAAGCATAAGCATGATAAAGCTTATTGTTACCATCACCCTCTTTAAGCCAGTTATTGTAACATTTCTGTCTGCAAACATTCTCCTCATTTCTAAGGGCTTGAATGTAAATATTATTTGCCTTAGAGGGATTAACTTTAGAAGAGTTATTATTATCCCTTAAATGCTGAATCTCCATCGTGTTAACCTCTTCAACAGAAGTATTGACTTTACTAAAGATGCTACCAAAACTCTTGATGTTCCAATCCTTGAGACACCTCTTAGTCTTCTGAGTTTAAACCAGAAAACTTGGTTGAGACCCCCACAACAGTGAAATTCCAATTTTGTTTAACAATACTTAAAAAACTATCATCATTAGCCCAAACATTTATAAATTTGAAACTTCTCTTATTATTGTTAGCATCAGTAGATGAGTTGTAATTAGAATAGATTGAGAGAGGGGCGTGGTCAGAACAAGTTCTGACCATGTGAAAGACCTGAGTCCTCTTGAAAATTGAAAGCCATTTGTCGTTAATCATAGCTCTGTCGAGTCTTTTCTGATGAGTCCGAATTCAGGATACTCCCCGGAAGGGCAGGTCAGTGTAAATTCTCTCCGAATACCGGACAGACCATTTGGACCGGACAGATCACTTCGAACCAATGTGAGCCTAAGGCTGCTCGAACTATGACAAAAGTACTAAAAAACCTAAAACACTTCCTGACTAAGCTATCTGTCCTCCTGCTTAGAACTCATGGGTCTTTAAACATGACCCGGGTCCATTAAACTTGACCCGAAAGCCTATAAGGGCCCAAACATCACACTATAAATACTCAACCACCAGCATTAACTTCTGGTAATGAAAATTAACTGCTACCAAGCTGCTTAATTATCTCTCCACCTTGAAACACCCATACACCACCTTGAAACACCCATACACCACCTTGAAACACCCATACACCACCTTGAAACACCCATACACCACCTTTAAACTCCACTTAAAATTACTAGCCTACCCTCAGGCTATTTTTATCCACACCAAATTGGCGACCATAGTGGGAGGAGAGAGGTGCCTGAATCAAGCATTCGAAACCTACCAAGAAATTCTGTCTGAATGAATCCGGATAATCCAGAGCTTCCACCAGCTTTGCTCGAAGTGGTGGAAGAGAACGATGAGTATACTGTCCAAGAGCGTGACAGGTTAAGGCTTGAGATAGAAGCTCTGAGGGCTGAAAAGGCCAAAATGGGCGTGAAAGAAAAATCCAAGGCATCGGTTGTTCATCACACCGATAACCCTAGAGAGCCCGAGGCTTCGAAAACTCATGTGAGTACCAAAAAGACACATGCTAGTTCTAAAAAGTCTCACCGGTCCAAGCCTGTGGAGAGCTCTGACTCAAGTTCAGAATGATATTGGCCATACCACTGACGATTGCATAGCATTGAAACAAGAGGTACAAAACTTGATTGAAAGGGGAAAGTTGGGTGCATACGTTAAAAGAAGAGGAGGCAACAGGCCTGACAACACTCACCGGGTTAGTCCAAGTAATGCTGCCCTAGAGGGGGCCATGGTAATAGTTGAAAGGTTTGATGTGGAATCTGAATACTTGGATCCTGATCCAACACGAAATAAGGTGGGTGCCATAGAGGATTATTCCAAGACAGTCTTTGGGCTCATTAAATTCTTCGAGTCACTGACGATTTTCGGAGGGGACACAATGACTGCTCCTACTGCTTCTTCAAGAAAGAGGCATGTTCATAATTTAGCCTCCCAGCTAGAAGGAGGCATGACATCCTATCAATCACCAAACTCATTCCCATTCATAGTCTTCGATGAGGATGATTTGAGAGATATTGCTGGCCCTCATGAGGATGCTGTTGTCATAGGAGCATTTATAGGGGGCAATGAGATAAGGCGAATTCTGGTGGATACTGGAAGCTCTGCCAACATCCTTTTTCTAAACACTTATAAGAAAATGAAAAATCCAGCTGTGATTCAAAAGTCGGATAGATCAATCGTGGGCTTCACGGGCAGCTCAGCCGATGTGATCGGGGAGTTTGAAGAAGAAGTGTTATTGGGCAGGGGCCCTTTCAAGAAAATGGTTAGAATACTCTTCATTGTGGTGGATTGTCCCACTTGCTATAATGCTATTCTAGGGAGATCTTGGCTCTCTAGGATGCATGCAGTGGCTTCGACAGTCCATCAGTGTTTAAAGTATGATGTTCAGGGACAGGTTGGGGTTGTCCGGAGCAGCCAAAAGATTGCAAGGGAATGCTATGCCACTGCCTTGGCTCCACGAACGCTGGGGGCAGTCCGTATAGATAATCAATAGCAGTTTGAGGGCCTTTCTGGGGGTGAGGGTGAAATTGATGACCCCAGAGAGACCCCCGGAGTATTGATTCCGATTGAAGAGGTTGAAATGCACTGCTTGGAAGAAGGAAAAAGTGTCAAGATAGGGTCCAAAATGCCACCAATGTTGAAAGAAGAAATGTTGAAATTCTTGAAAGACCATCCGCACGTTTTTGCTTGGTGCAATGCTGATGTTACTGGAGTTCCATCAGAGGTGATTTCCCATCACCTATCTGTCCGGAGGGAGGTGGCACCAGTGGTACAAAAGAGGAGAGCTTTCTCAAAAGAAAAGGCTGATGTCATAGTGCAAGAGGTTGACAGACTCACAAAGATGAGGCATATTAAAGAATCTCAATACCCTTTCTGGACTGCCAATCCTGTCTTGGTGAAAAAGAAGAATGGCAAATGGCGTATGTGTATTGACTTCACAGACCTCAATAGAGCTTGCCCAAAAGATTTGTATCCGGTCCCCCGGATTGATCAGTTAGTAGACTCTACTTCTGGGAACAAGCTGCTCTCCTTCATGGATGCCTTCTCCGGGTACAATCAGATCCAAGTAGATCCAAAAGATCAAGAGCACACCACGTTTGTCATTGATAGGGGTCTACATTGCTACAAGGTGATGCCTTTCGGCTTGAAAAATGTTGGGGCTACTTATCAAAGGTTAGTTAACAAGGCATTTGCTAATCAAATTGGAAGAAATATGGAGGTTTATATTGACGATATGATGGTAAAAAGTGTGGATGAGCAGTTGCACTTGTCCGACCTCCGAGAAACTTTTGCCAACTTAACAAAAGTGAATTTAAAATTAAACCCTGAAAAGTGTGTGTTCGGAGTGCAGTCCGGGAAATTCTTAGGGTATATCATAAGTGAGCATGGAATACAGCCCGACCCGGATCAACTCAATGCCTTATTCCAGATGGAGCCTCCTCGAAACATTAAAGAAGTACAGCGATTAACGGGGAGATTGGCTGCCTTGAACAGATTCATCTCCAGGTCTTCGGACAGGTGTGCTCCATTCTTTCAAACCTTGAAGGGTGCAAATGGGTTTGAATGGACACCACAGTGTGATGAAGCATTCAGTGAAATCAAGAAACATCTTTCCTCTCCCAAAACCTTGTTCAAACCAGTTGATGGGGAAAATCTCTTTGTGTATATGGCTGTTTCAAGTTGTGCCATCAGTGCAGTATTAGTAAGAGAGGTCGATAGGCATCCTCACCCAGTGTACTACGTCAGCAAAAGCTTGATTGATGCTGAGAGGCGTTACTTGAAACTCGAAAAATTGGTATTAGCTTTGGTGATAGCTGCAAGAAAAATGAGGCCCTACTTCCAGGCTCATCCAATCGTCGTCCAGACATCTTTCCCTTTAAAGAATGTCCTTCAAAAAGCAGACATTTCAAGCAGAATGACAAAGTGGTCAGTAGAGTTGGGGGACTTCGACATAGACTTTGCTCCCCGGATAGCAGTAAAAGCCCAAGCTGTGGCTGATTTTCTGGTTGAATTCCATTCTGATAGGGATTCAGAGCAACCTACTCATTCAAAAGACAAGAAAGTGTGGATGGTCCGAACAGACGGAGGATCTAGTACCATGGGATCTGGGGCAGGGATATGTCTCACTTCCCCCTACGGGGACAACATGTACCAAGCTATTTGTTTTGCTTTCAGGGCATCTAATAATGAGTCCGAGTACGAAGCAGCCATAGCTGGGTTAAAGTTGGCCTATATCTGTGGAGCTAAAAGGGTCAAGCTACTAAGTGACTCCCAGTTGCTTATCCACCATGCTTTGGGCCTATCAGAGGCTAGAAAGGAGCAGTTGGTCAAATATTTACTCCTCCTAAAAAATGAAGCGTTAAAGTTTAAGGCTGTTGTCTATGAGCACATCCCCTGGGCATAAAATGAGCTAGCAGATTCATTGGCGACAATAGCATATACGGAGTCCTACCCATGGATCCATGTGCTTGAAAGCCCTTCTATCGAACTTGGTGAGGGTGGAAAAGAGGAAGTCTTTGAAATACAAGTGAGTCGACCTCAAGACTGGAGGTCTCCTCTTATGCAGTATCTGTCCGATGGTATTGTGCCCTTAGATAAATCACAAGCCAGAACGTTGAAACACAGGGCTCGTGGTTTCATTATGTTAAGAGAAGTCTTGTACAAAAAGTCCTATAGCAAACCTCTTCTACGTTGTTTAGGGGATCATGAGTCACAAATGGTTCTCTCCGAATTGCATGATGGTGAGGGATCAGCTCATTGTGGATTTAGAGCTTTGACAAGAAGAGTGTTACTCTCCGGATATTATTGGCCATCAATCATGAAAGATGCTAAGGAGTTGGTGAGAAGGTGTGACCCATGCCAGAGGTACAGCAATGAAATTCATGTACCAGCCATTCCTTTGGAATCAATTTATGAGCCCATCCCTTTTGCTCGATGGGGATTGGACTTGGTTGGACCTCTCCCTGTGGCTTCCAGAGGGCGTAAAACCATAATTGTGGCCATCGACTACTTTTCAAAGTGGGTAGAAGCAGCTCCCCTGGCAGGGACAACCTCGAAAGCTGTCATAAAATTCATTATGTCCAACATATGTTGCAGATTTGGTGTCCCACAGAAGATAACAACAGACAATGGGCCACAGTTTGACA
Organism: Limnanthes douglasii subsp. nivea; assembly: GCA_036936605.1. NCBI lineage: Eukaryota > Viridiplantae > Streptophyta > Magnoliopsida > Brassicales > Limnanthaceae > Limnanthes > Limnanthes douglasii. The sequence goes on along the minus strand of JAUPFV010000004.1, from coordinate 198,718,627 downwards.
ACAGAGAAATGGAAAGCTTTTGTGCCTCAAGGGGTATTCAGCACTGCTTTTCTTCACCTTTCCACCCTCAAGCCAATGGGCAAGTTGAAGTGGCTAATAGAACAATACTGTCCGGTTTAAAGAAGAATTTGGAAGGGGCTGCTGGGAAGTGGCCTAGTTATCTACAAGAAGTCTTATGGGCCTACCGGACAACACCTGGGGCTGCAACACAAGAATCCCTTTTTGCCTTGGTCTATGGAATGGATGCAGTAGCCCTCATAGAGAAGACACTCCCTTCCTTTCGTGTTCATAACTTCTCCGGACATGCTAATGAGATGGCAATTAGAAATCAGCTCGATTTGATCAAAGAAAGACGGGTTAAAGCTCATCTTAGAATTGCACACTCTCAGGGCTTGATGAGAAGCAGGTTTGCTTCTAAAGTTAAAAAGAGAGATTTTCAACCAGGAGATAAAGTATTAAGGAAAGTTTTCTTGCATATTAAGGAAAAGCTCTTCGGAAAGCTGGCCCCAACCTGGGAGGGTCCGTATACTGTGGTTGAAAGAATCAAGCCTGGGACTTATTGGTTGGAAGATAAAGAAGGCAGGGTTTTAACTCACCCTTGGAATATTGAACACCTTCGAATGTACTTGGAATAACACTTGTGTAAATATTTACTTGTTTAAACATCCATGTAAATATTTGGGGGCATACCTTCCCCTCTTCGGTGGCACGGAGAGCTTTCAATAAAACTTGGTGCCTTCTTCAAAATTCTCTAAGTATTTTCAAAATTTTATCTCTTATCATACTACCAGGACTAAAAGATCTAAGGGCTATTTAAATTCTAGCCGGAGAGTCTTGATACTCTCACAATACAATAAAACTACTTAAACTCAAGCTATTTAAACCAATAATGAAAGAAGAGGATGGTTGAGCAAAATAAAACATTCATTCAACAACTTAAAATTTCCTTGGCCTTCCAAGGACTTTTTGAACAAGTTTGGGCATAGTACAAAAAATATGTCCGAATAATACGGACACCATCACAAAAGAGTGCCTTGGCCTTCCAAGGACTTTAGTTCGAATGAAAGATAAACAAAATAAATTTTTAAATTAAGCCTTTGAAGATGGCTCGCCCTCGTCTGTCTTCTTGCCCTTGATATTGCTCTTCTCTTCGACTATCTTTTTTCCCTTGGGATCAATCTCTTCTTCGCCTGGGCTCTCTCCGGTTTCCTCTTCATTATCAGATGAGGACTCGCCGGAATAACCCTCGTCAATCATAGTATAATATGGGAGGTCATCATCATCCACATAGCGCCATAAGTCCCCCAGTCTCCTCTTCGGGAATTTCTCGTGAAACAGGAGGACCATATCAGACTTCACCCTTTGAATCATTAGCTCCTCGCTTTGTATCATCTCCCTGGCATAGGCGTTGATCTTGGCCTTGATTGTGGCCTCTTGGTCCCTCACCAAAACAGCCTTCTCTTCAGCAGCCTGAGTCACTGCATTCTCTAAAGCGATTTTGTCAGTGGTCAGGTTGGTGATGGGCTTCTCCTTGGCTGCAGTTTCTCCCCTTGAGATTGTCAGGTCCTTCTCCAGTCCGGACAGCTTAGCCCGGAGATCTTTTATGGTCTCTTCCAAAGAAGCAACTTTTGTGTGTGTTTTCATCTTGATTCTTCTTTAGCTGATCATTTGCCTCCTTAAGCAAATCAACCTTAGTAGCAGCAGTCTGGAGGTCATCGGACAGCTTCTCCTTCTCAGACCTGAGGTCTTTGATGGTGTCTGCCTGACTTCGGACTTGCCTTTCCAAAGTAAGCACTGGCTGTACATTGCTAAGTAGAGAATGGGCTATACTATCCTTCTCGCTAGAGACCATGAAAGTCTTACCGTTAAAATTGACCGTGTTGGAGCTGCTCGGAGGGATGTAGGGCCCTGCGAACTCGTCTCTGGGCAGGCCAAGAAAATATTCACCAAGTCCACCCAGACCGGTGATGTCCATTTCATCCAAGTTAAGCTCTCCCCCCTCAACTTCATCTGTATGGAATTCCTTTGGAATCTCTTCTTGAAAGTCCCTTGGGATCTCTTCGGCCAATGTTGGGTCAGTAGGGAAAGAGGGCTCCGGGTCCCGGAGAGCAATCTCATCTCCTTGGGAAGTCTTTTTCTTCTTGGCTTCCCTGTCAGCACCTTCACTTGCTTGCTTGCGAGTCGTCTTTGAAGCTCTTGAGGGTTTTGGGAGATTCACTTCCTGCTTTTCGCTCTCCTGCTCCACCACTTGTAAAAGGGCTGCATCAATTTGAACCTGGGCCAGTCCCTCTGGGTCTTTTGGGGCCTCCTTCTCAGTATCACCTTCCGCCTTCTTGCCTTTCTTCTTCTTGCCTTTCATTTTGCTTGGGGCTTTAGCCCGAGCAGGCAGGTAGAGTGTCCCATCCAGCTCATGGGACCTTCTCAGCACAATGTCTTCATCAGGCTGGGCGGCAAGCTCTTCCCAGGTTAGGTCTCTCCGACCTGTTGTGTTCCACAGATGGGACCTTGCTAGGTTTCAAGTGGTAAAGGCCTTGTGGAAACGGTTCTCCCAGTTCTCTGCAGCCCATGCGTTGATTTTGCCACAGGTAGTCTGTCCGGCCTTCAGGTAGTCCCCGAACACCTTTGGCAGCTCTATTAAAACAAAAGAGAAATTGGTTAGTACAAAGAAGAAAAGAGAGATTCGAACAGAAACTTAAAATAAAAACTTACGGTCACTCCTCCATCTACTCCTGAGGAGGCTTGGATTCTCTCCGGTCTTGATTTTCTTGCCGTTTTCCCACGAGCCACTGACAAACAAGAATTGGCTCCTCCATTTTCTCTCCGACTCCAGGAGATCATCAACAGATTTGAGATCGTTCCCCATGTTGAAATGGTAGAAGGGGAACTGATGATGCTTGCACAGGTTGGCCACTGCAGCGAACTCTTCCATAGAAAGAGGGATCCCTGATAGCCTGGATGCCATTATGCATGACATCAAGGTGAACCAACCATTGGGGCTTAACTGTGATGGGCAGAGTTTGACCAAGTGAAAGTAGCGCACTATCTCCGGGTCCAGTGGGAACCTGAGTCCCCAGTTGAATAGCTCCGTAAAGAAGACTATTTCATTCTTTTTACAATCCATCGGGGTCTCCGGATCGATGGGAATCCTTATCTTTACGTTCTCAGGGATCCCCCACTTTGTGTGCAATCTACCTAGATCTGAAGTATGGATGAACGCATAATTGGTCTTCAGCAAAGCCAAAAGATACTTGAACTCAACTTTATGAAAGCATGGCCCCACTCTCCCTTCAAGGCTCTCCGGCAGGTCCGGACGCCTCAGATATAAGTTCTCTTTGACCTTCTTGACAACAACAATAGTAGTATCAGCCTGTCCGGAGGACTCGGACTCAAAACGGACCTCCTCAGTGGAGTCCTCCATCCTCTCCTCCATAATTGTTGGGGGAGCTTCTGTAGAAGTAGTCCGGGGAGGATTGAAGCTTGGCATAGCTGACCCTCCGGACTGTGGACTGCCCGTATTTATTCGACTTCTCACCTCAATTTGAGTTTCTGAGGCAGAAGATTCTTTGGGGGGTAGTGGGCTGCTGGCCTCTAGTCCTGACGGCCTCTCCCGGGGAGCTCTAATAGTTTCCCCATACTCAGATTCACTGTTTTTTGCCCCCGATTTCGAGGGAGTGTTTTTAGAGGATAGCCCTTTGACTAACCGGCTTGGCCTTTTGATGACTAGCTTATCCGGGGAGTGGTCAGAGTCAGACCCCATGGCAATAAAAGACGATTTTTTCCTAACACTGGTAGCAGTAACTCCTGGTTCAACAGCTGGGATTGACTCCTGAACTGAGGAGCCATAAACTATGGGAGAAAGGGTGGATTGAAAGAGCTTTTTAGGCTTAGTACCTTTGGAAGAAGATGAGCCTCTATCAGATTCTGCGACAGAAGAGGCTGGTTTCTCAACAGACGACGATGGTAGCCCTGCTGCAAGTCTTTTTTCCTTCTCGACCCTTTGTGCTTTCTCCAACTCCGAGAGGTTAAGCCAGCCGCCTTTGATCAGTGCTGTTCTTGCTGTAAACATAAACAGCCAAGGAAGTTTTGAGTTCTAGAGAGATAAAGCTCTGGGTGAAATTGTAGAGTGAAATTTGAAAGAGATAATGAGACAGTGAAAAGTGAATGAGAATTTATAGTAAGTGTAAAAAAGGGAGTTGATTCCTAGGAGAATCCGAAAAGTTGGGCAATGATTAAAAGACGGCGCTGATGTCATTAATGGCAATTAAAGAGGTAACTTGTTCGAGAAGGTGGTGCGAAATTCAAGGTGAAAAAACGGCTGAAGTGACCTATCAGAGAGTGACACGTGTCCCATTAACTCTGGCAAAAACCGTTTGGGATTCGTAACGTTCAATCTGTCCGGGTATACCCACAACTCTCTCCGAATTGAGAACCACTTCCTATAATCAGACTGTTTTTCAGTTCTTTGACAAGGACACTCGTTCAAACACCTAAAAAAGGGGCTCTTGATGAGTCCGAATTCAAGATACTCCCCGGAAGGGCAGGTCAGTGTAAATTCTCTCCGAATACCGGACAGACCATTTGGACCGGACAGATCACTTCGAACCAATGTGAGCCTAAGGCTGTTCGAACTATGACAAAAGTACTAAAAAACCTAAAACACTTCCTGACTAAGCTACATGTCCTCCTGCTTAGAACTCATGGGTCTTTAAACAAGACCCGGGTCCATTAAACTTGACCCGAAAGCCCATAAGGGCCCAAACATCACACTATAAATACTCAACCACCAGCATTAACTTCTGGTAATGAAAATTAACTGCTACCAAGCTGCTTAATTATCTCTCCACCTTGAAACACCCATACACCACCTTGAAACACCCATACACCACCTTGAAACACCCATACACCACCTTTAGGGCTATAATGCTGGACAAAAGGGTAAACCAGGCGTTAGGGCTGATTTAACTCGGGTATAGAGGGAACCTGAGACCCCAGTTGAGCATTTCGGGATACACCACCAATTCACTTTCCTTACAGTCCATCAGAGTTTCTTCAGGCATTGAAATCCGGACTTTGATTGATTCAAGGAACCCTCATTTGCTCTGAAGTTTACCCAGATTAGTTGTGTGGGTGTACACATAAAATATTCTCCGTGTAGCTAGCGGATACTTGATGTTAATTGTGGTAAATTTAGGTCCAACCTTTCCAACCAGACATTCTGGGAGTGGTTCCGATTCTACCATTGGGGCTTTCTTTATTTGTTTTTGTTTTTCCTTTTGATCATTCCCAGTGTAGTCCGATGTCTCCAAGGTCATATCTTCACCACTTTACTCCATTATATGCCGATCCATCTCTACGGTTTCACCGACCTGTTTATCGGGATTATCTTTCTTAGAAGGAAGAACCTCAACAGAGGAAGTTGTTGGATGAGTCAAATCAGTTTTTCCCCTTCAATTGGTTGTTGCTGGAGGAGTTTACTAACATCAGTGGAGGGATCTAATGATTTATCATTTTCTTTTTCCGATGTAAAAAGTTTGTTTTTAGCTTTTGAAAGTCTGATGAGCTGTCAATTAGTATTTTCTCCAACATCTGACCCATGAAAATGAAGGTTGATTTAGATTTATGTATGCTAATAAATTGTTTGGTAAAAACCTCAGTTTGTCGGGCAGGTTGATTACTGATATAGGAAGATTGATCATAAGGGCTAAATTTAGGAATGAAATGACGTTTACCAGATGGTGAGTTTCTATATGAATCTGGGATTTTTGCCACCAAAGAAACGGGTAATCCGACGACAATTCTAGGTTTTTTCTTTTCTTCTTCTAACTCTGACAAATTAAGCCAACCCCATTTAATAAGTATATGTTCTAGGTGTGAAAATACAAAATTTTGAAATCGAACAAGAAGAATCGAAGGAGAATTTGGGTAAAAATTAAAAGCTTTATCTCTGTAAAATTATGAAGATAGATATGCTTTCTTCTTACTCTAATAGCAGAAATAATGAAGATTAATATTATATACAAATAAAACTACTTAAGTAATTTACTAGGGAAGACAAGTTAATAGTGATAATTAGGAGGCTAGGAAAAATAGTTGTTAGTTTTTTTTTTGAAAAATAGATGGCGTTTCTAAAGAAGAAACCGTTTGGTTTCTCCAAGTAATTGCATGACATGTGTCATAACAACACCAATCGTTTAAAGTTGTGACTGTTCCATAAAAACGATTTTGATCACATACTTCGGATACGATTCAGATTTCGTTTATGATGTTAACTTTCCTGAAACGCTTCGGAAAGAGCTAATTGGGCTATATGATCATATCGGATATCAACGACGGAGTATTAAAATAATTCTGTTTTTTTTATCTAAAGGGGAAATTCTGACATAATGAATAAAACTCAAGTGGACCTATGACTTTGATGTTTGCCTAGCACCTTAGTTCTTAGGCTTGAGGGCTCATGTGATTAACCCGAATATAATATCCAACCCGGACGATCCATTGGTCATAGAAAAAAAGTATAACTATCCCAACCAACAACATTAAATAGGTTGGACATTTTCGTAAAATATTAGATACAACAGCCTTTTTCTCTTACTACTCTCTACAAAAACTTTAAATACTAAATTATCAAAAGATCTTCCAATTCTTTCCTCACAATACTTTTTACTCTCATCAAATTTAATAATAAAAAATTTGCGCTAATCTTTTTGTTTTTGTACCAAATATTTAGGAATTTGTGAGAACTACTATAAGTAATTATGTTGTACAGGCGAAACTAAAGTACACGATTTGATTCTCGGTGAAAAAGTTTGAATGATGGGTTCTAATAAGTCTTTGAATGATGATGTTACCTTCGTTATCAAATCAAGAATAAGATCATGCAATAAAAATCAGAACAAATGAATATTTAAATCAAGATGATAGCAAAAAAAGATTTAATCTAAAGATATGACCCATACATAGGTATTAGAAAGAAATCAAGAAAACCGGTAATGAAACTGCCAATATTATTATAGAAAACATACAAATGCCTTGTTTCTTACTTTTGAAAATCCCATGAACTTTTGGGTTATTGGCTCATGAGCTTCTTGGCATACCACTTCAAACCGAGAATTCATTGTCACATATCATACATGTAATTTCAAAACTATTTATTTAGTTTATAATAGATGACTTGGGAGATTATGTATTAAATATATCAAGCATAATCAGGACACTTGATTAGTTTTTCAAATCTATAAGGTTAAACACGTTCCAGAGTTAAAGATAAATTTCACTTCTATTGGGCATATTGAAGACAGAGTGCATAATGTTTATTTTGGTGATGACAAATGTAAAGTGACCAAATGAGCTATGGTTGTGTTTAGTGGTTACAAGTCGATTACTATTTATATGTATTAATTCCGAGAGACATACATAGGTATTAGAAAGAAATAAGGAGCTTCGATTTCTTGTTGGTGATCCCCGCCCCATGGGTTGGCTAATTGATATTGGGTTGGCTAATTGATATTGGGTTGGCTTCGTAGGATCCAGTGTTATGGCGTAGCAGTTTCTTGTTGTTCTTTGGTTACCTCTAATTACGCCTACGAGGTTGTCGACCGGGTACTTGACATAGTATCTAAACAAGCACGAGGTTGTTTCGAGCTTATGGAACCATGGTTTCCCTATTGTCACATGGTAATATCTTGGTGCGTCGGTGGTCATGAACAACGTTCTTACCACTTTCTTCGTGTTCTCATGTCCCATTGTGACCGGGATATCTACCTCACCTACATACATGATTGATTTTCCTTCGTTACTAACCAGCTGCTTGTCTGTAGCTTTAAATGGGGGTACCCTAAAAAATTGAGGGAACCAACAGCCGTTACTCAACGAATGCGCACAGGGTAAAACCTCGATCTGACACAATAACCTGCAAACCAACGCCAAAAGATAAACCACACAAGGTGACAGGCTCAGCCAAGAAAGCGTTTGTAGAGAGACTCTAACTCATGACATTTGGTCACAAGCATGCCTTACTCCACCTTGAGAATGACGTTGGCCGAGCCACCATTATCAACTGGGACCCGAGTGACCATTAATCCTGAAATGTTTGCATTAATGGTTAAGGGGGTCATTATGACGGGTGACAATTTCCCTCAAATCATCGCCGTTAAATGTAAGGTCGGCTATCGGCACCCGATAATTTTGGTATGATGAGTTGTCCACCAAATGGACATCCAACTCTTTCATGTGTCTTTTTTTAGCGGTAGAGTCAGCTCCGCTTAGCGTGTTGCCTCTGAAAATTGTGCATAACCATTTATGCTTCTCTTTTGACCCCTTCATTTTGTCAAAGGCCTCGTCTATGGGCCCAGGTAACTCCTTATCTTCACTTGTGGCATTCTATTTTTGTTTCACGAATTGGACGAGCTTTTCGTTATCCATCAGTCGTTGACCTCCTTCTTTAGATGTCAACACTCGTCATCCTGTCATTGTGGTATGCGCAGAAGTAGCGAGGGGACCTCTTATAACTAGTTGTGAACATATTTTGCAGAGCTTGGAATTTAGCCCATCTTTTTTTTATATATATACTGGACAAGTTCTCCGTGAGAGGCGTAAATTTTCTTTATCGAAATAAGAAGTTAGTGATCTACTTACTTGAGTTCTGCACGAATATGCGTGGAGTTTCTTTATCAAAAAATTGCTTAGAAAAAAAGATTTATCTTTATTGCTTTTTAAGTTTTGAACCCAACTACCTGTATAATTCAATTGGTTGTCAAAGTGCAGTTCATCATATATATATATATATATATACTTGATATGGAGTATAAAAAAAAAAGTGGCCCAAGTTTGAACCTTAAACTTCTAAATTCCTATCTCTCGTCTTATTTCACCAGCTATTCTTTTATACTTGTTATAGAGTGAATACCTGGTCTTAAGAATAGACACCGACAGTACGATTTCCCGCAAACGAAGGATTTCGTGATTTACACAATCAGAATTTTAGTTATAAATATCTGTGCTTACTCTAAGATTTTTACCAATTAAATTATTGGTTGGTACTTATAATGTTGACGAATGATACAATTTTTGGCGCATCCATCGTCTACCATTCTTTTATCATGGCCGTCCATCAGACACTTTCTTAACGGAAGCCTTACCAGAAGCCATTCTCCCTATACTTAACTTTCAAAAGAAAATACTAAATTATGAAAATCGTTGGACTACTATGATTAACTGTCAAAAGAATCCTATGATGTGTGGCTTATTCAACAATAAGAATCCTATGATGTGTGGCTTATTCAACAATAAGAATCCAGTGGGTTAATAGAGCACAAGAACTAAAGGTTGATAAGGAACAGCCAATAGAGCACATAGGGTTTCTATCTGGCTATCGATCACAGGCAAAACATCCATCAATGTTTTTTTATAGGGAGAATGTTTTACATTCTGTCTTTTACTGGGGCTCGACTACATATAACCAGTGCCAACTTGCTCATATCAAGTAACAACAAACGCCTATAGCTTTCTGATCTCAATATAGGTTGGTCGGTCAGGTGATCAATTCCAATGGCCGATTTTCTCATTGCTCATTTTTTCTCATTGTAGGTCACCTATTTATATCAAGTGCTTTACAGAAAGACTAGCTCTTACCTTTTGTTTGCTGGAGCAACAATTTATACATAGCAAGACGGATCAAATGAGGTATTCCTAGAACAATAGCCATCAATCTATACAGTAAGAAACATACACCGGCTAAAAACACTATTAAAAATAACAAACAAAATGTAAACAAGGATGGATCAGAATACTGGCTTAAGCTCTCTTTGGAAGAGAGAAATGTAGCAATGTATAATCATCTTCGATCATTTGGGGAAAGTATCATCGCCTCCACCTTTGTTTTTCTATTTTGATAGTCATGCAGAATCAAGAAGCACATAAAGAGTATCCAACTCTCTATTTCAAACCAGTAATACAGAGACATAGACAATGGATTCACTGCATTCTCAAATTTAAACTTTTTTATGAGCCGAAGAACTATCTCAACAAAATCTAAACAAACATCTAAACAAAAATCTATTAAAGTAAGCTGAAGATGGATAAGTATTCTGGCTTAAACTCTCTTGCGAAACAGAGTAAGTGTATAGCATAGTATAATCATCTTCGATCGTTTGGGGAAATTGTCATCACCTCCATCTTCAACGTTACCATTTTATTAAATACTAAAAGAATTGAAATCTCTTCAGTTCAGGTCTCCATGAATCATCCGCATAAACCATCTCGGATTATAACATGTTCTATCATCATCAGAGATCCAATTTCATACAAACTATATAGAAGAATCACTACAGAAAATCGGGAAGACAAAATTAGAATTGTAATTTCCTCGTCAATCAAAATACAATCAACTCACATAAAGTCTCTTCAGTTCAAAAATCTTCCACATGGATTATATGAAATCAATCGGAAGAACGAAAGTTATAAAACTAAATACATCATTAGAGACCAAAAAAATGAAAAAAGAACAAGAGAAAATAGTACTAACCAATAGAAGCAAGAAGCAGCTATGGCTTCATTCGAGGAACCCTGTACAAAGATAGGACCAACTTATAAAAAAAGTGCGAACCCTAGATTAGTTTTGTAGTTTGGGCTTCATGTCTTTGGGCCTAACTTAACTTATCATATACAAGTACAACCCCTTTTTTAATTCTGTCATCCTTTTTAAATTTCAATTTAAATTATTTGGAACTCTTATTTTACTTTAACAATAAAAATTTTAAAAATCATAATATATTTTTCTTTTTTAAGCAAGAAAATTTTATTACCAAAGTAAACGATTTACAAATATGAGTACTCTAAAGAGAATTATTACATACTATAGGCCTAATACCGAGAATTGAAATGAAAAAGTTAGCGCCGAACTTTCCCTAATTTTTTATTTCAAAATCCAAAAATAGAGACCTTGAACTTCTAGTTCAAAAGAAACGAAGCAACTTCTTCCCGAATCAGCAACTAAATCATAACTCTTAGAGCCTCGCAATCTCTATTTCACAAATTGATCTTCAACAAAAAGCAGAAGATTAATCTAAGGAGATGTAGCCCAGACCTAAGCCTTCTAATAGCATTATCGTCATCAATTCATTAAGAGCATTGAGACTTTAAAATCTCTAATTTTGCTTGCAGTTGAGTGTCCATTTCGCAATTCAGTCGGAGGCTTGATTTTGAGTTTTGGAGATATGGCGATTGCCATCTTGGAATGAATAAGATTCCTACACAGAGATTGTAGACTCAAGGTACCAAACTGCATTTCCCTCGGCAAGAAGGTTGATAAGAACCAAGCTATCAGATTCAACATCGACTTCAAACCATTCGTTTTGTTTACAAATAATCAGACATTCCAATAGGTCTCTGATTTCTGCAATTAAAGGGCTTAATCTGCCAAACAAGATGCCAGAGACCAAGCTAATTTCAACATCCGATTTTTGAACAATACACCTCCACTGGCCTCTTTATTCGCAATGCACGTTCCATCAACGTTTAATTTCAGTCTGCTTGGATTAGAAGCTAGCCATTTGAGGTATCAAGGAATCTTTCTTCTGTTTTCAATCATTTTGCATCATAAAGCTGTTCATGCGTTAATAGCTTTAGACCAATGTTTGTTAGAAATCTTGTTAAACTTGTAGATTCCAATTATAACATTAATTATCCTCTCGATAGCACTTTTGACAGTATTGTGAGTTCCTTTGTATTTAGATTTATTTTTGTTTTTCCACATTATCCAACATATGATTTGTGGGATAATATGGGTAACATGAAATTTGCTTTTGGAAAACCAGAACCACGATTGTATCAGACGAGAAAGGACCATATATCCACCTAATTTAACTCTGAAAAGACATCCAAAGTAGTTCCAAATATGCCAGGCAAAGCTACAGCTAACGACGAGGTGATTTTTCTCTTTGCATCTGTTGCACAACTGACATTTGGAGGCCATAGATAGATTTTTTTTCTATTAGTATGTTATCAATAGGAATTAAATTGTTAATAAGTTTCCAGGAAATGAAGGAAAACTTTCTGGGAACAATGGGATTCCAAATCTTTTTAAATAGACCAGATTTGTTATATTTAGACCTAATGCTTTCCCACGTTAGAAAAGTATTGAAATATTGATTATTAGAAAGTTTCCAAACCATTAAATCCTTCTTATCAGGGATGACCTTATACTTAATGATATGATTGACTCTGTCATTAGGAAGAAAAATTTGAAGAGTATTAATGTCCCATTCATTGTTTTTCTAGAAAGTATTAGCATTAGCGTTTAAGAACCAAATGTGAGGATCAGAAGAAATTATCATTGGGGGAAGATTATGCCAATCTTCAAGCAAAAATTCCATGCTTCATTGGCCTATAATCCACTTGATGTTGCTTTCAGCTATAGCTTTAGTATCTGATAGCCTCTTCCGAACTAACGAATCAACTTTATTACATTTAGCTTTAATAGGATGAGCATCTGAGTAGTAAATTTTGTGTAGAAACCCACAAGCTGTTATTTTTTCTGAAATGGAACCAGAGTTTTTGGGAGAAGGTGAGTTGAATGTCACTTAACATTTTGATGTTCAGCTCACCCTCTTCAAAAGGATTACAAAGTTATTCCCATGAGGTCCAGTGGATATATTTTTCATTGAAGTTTGACATCCATAAGAATCTATTGAAGCTTAGCTCAAGTCTTTTAATAATAACTTTAGGGATAAGACTATTTTGCATCCAATAATAAGTAATATGAAGTAATACTGATGAGATAAGAGTCATTCTGCCTCCAAAAGACAGATGATTCAAATCCCATTCAGTCATCTTGTCATGAATTTTATCTATAAGAGGATTGTAATTCTTCCCTTTGTTATTACCACAGAGAGTTATTCCAAGGTAGCAAACAGGCAGAGTCTCAATGATGAAGCCAGTCTTAATCTTGAGGTTGTTGATTCTAGAATGATGAGCTTTAGTTGAGGTGATTAACTTCGTCTTTTCTTTATTGATAGCTCGACCAAAGACTAATTAATATTTGTCTAAAAACCTGTTTAATGTGTCAATAGATTTGGGAAGACTATTGGTGAACATCAATATATCGTCAGCGAAAGCAAGGTATGACACTAGGTAATCTGTTCTAGAAGTATAGTTAAGACTGTTGTTAGAGTTAAATAGATTAAAAAGGCCTCTTAGGAGGACTACCTCATCAAGAATGAAGAGGCTGGTAGATTAAGGATCTCATTCCCTTAATCATTTCTTCTGATGAAAGTATCCAATTACATGATCATTTATAAGAAGATATATGTTAATTTCAAAGATTATTTTCTTTATTAAGATTATACACTCAGCCGAGAACCCAAAATAAGAGAGGAATTTAAGAATGAAAGCATGAGATATTTTTATCAAATGCTTTGGACATATCCAGTTGGATCATAATATTAACTATTTTTTGTTTTCTGTTGATATCATGTATAAATTCCTTCGCTATCAATATATGTTCATGGATAAGTCTGCCTTTGACAAAGCCCCCCTGAGTTTTAGACACAATGTTAGGAAGAATTCTGGCCAGTCTCTAGTTCACAAGATTAGAAAGAACTCTGTTGAACATATATCAAAGACTAATTGGTCTGAAGTTGCTCCAATTAGTAGGATTAGCACTCTTAGGTACCAAACAAATTCTAGTAGCAAATACATCATTAGGGATATTGTTGCCTTGAAGATAAGAGTTTAAAGATTTACAAAGATCATAATTTATAATAGACCAACAAGTTTTAAAAAAGAAAATGTTAAACCCATCAATTCCAACTGCACTGTCATTGCTCATATTGCTGATGATTTTCCAAACTTATTCCTTGTTAGTTGGCTTTAGGATAGAATAATTGTCTTGCTCATAAACAATTTTGGGGATGTTATCAAAGATAGAGTCATGCATCAAAAAATCTTCTTCATCTTTGGTATTATAAGAATTAGAGGCTAAAGAGTTTTTAAAGAAATTTTCTACAGAGATAACAATCTCTTCAGAGTTCTGGATCCAAATCCCATTCTCTTTAATGCCTTTAATATGATTTCTCTTTTTTTTAGAAACATAAGCATGATGAAGCTTATTGTAACCATCACCCTCTTTAAGCGAGTTATTGTAACATTTCTTTTTTTAAGAACTTGTCTGTAAATAGTCAAATATTGGGGTGAGAAATTCACTTTTATGGTGGTAATTATGTAATTTTACTATATACCTCATTGACTATATAAATGACATTCCCTTTTGGGAAAAGGGGCCAATGATTAGTCAATTATTGCTATATTTATTCCTTTTATGTCTTTCTCTTTCTAGTAATAATTGATTTCACTATTTGATGTCACTTCATACACATATTCCATTGTCCGACCCTCTCCTACGAACATCTTTGCTTCTGAATCTCACTAAGGATTTTCTGAGTTCATCAGTGGTGCCGTCTGTGGGAAATGTTTGGTACCCATAATTAATTTTTAAAACCTTGAAAACTAAATTCGAAAAAAATATGGATATTGAAGCTCGTGGAGAGATCGAGACTAATCCGATGAGAGATCTAGTCGGCGTTGAGTCTGGTGACCCTCTGATGGAAGAACAAGTCACGAACGAAGGCAATGCCCCGAATCGATATGCAAAAGAGCTTCTAGAGGAATCAGTCTTGGTCACTAAGCGAAAAGAGTTACCAGAAGACATCGAAAATTTGAATGCGGAAAGGGAAGCCATGATGGCAAGTTCCAAGAAGGTCCGATCTGAGGTCCGACAAGAAAGGATCGAGGTTGATCAGACCCAAGATGTTGTTCATCTCGAAGAGAACCGACGTAGGAAAAGCTGTCGACATTGTAAAAGGCGCGCCAGATCAGAACAAAGACACGATTCGTCTGAGTTTAGCGAATATACCTCCTTCAGTTCTGATAAGTCTTCCTTATCGGAGACAGATGCAAGGTACAAAGCGGATCGAAGGCACAGAGATTCGAGGACACGCAAGCATGTCCATCGGACTAGTCGGAGAAGGAAGGATTCAAGAAAGAAAACCGACTATGTTAAGTACAAAATGTACTCTAAAGAGCAGGACAAAATGGGAAATGTACAAGTCGAACATGTCATCACTCGGATACAACCTCAATCCGATAGCTATCATCAAGATTACTAAGTCAGTAATCATTTCACTTCTCCGACCGAAGAAAGGTTGTACCCAGCCACCAATGATGGTCCGGGGGGAAGTGCTTACAAAATTAGACACAACTGGAGGCCATCCCCTCTTTCCCCGGAGATCCTCTCTGGGTATCTTCCCAAGTGGTTCAATATTTCCAAACTAGAGAAGTTTAACGGGACTCAAGATCCAGACAACCATATCGAGCATTTTAAGAACTTTATGATCAATTATGATGACGACGACAAGGTGTTATGTAGAGCATTCTCTCAGACGTTCAAGAACGCTGCTTCCAAGTGGTATAATCGTCTGCCACAGGGATGTATAAATAATTTTGACATGTTCTGGAGTATGTTCCGACAACACTTCGTGGGAAGCAAAAAGTTTTGCGCAAATGGAGATACCACCATCTATTATCAACATAAAATTGGAAAAAGTTTGAAAGAATACACGAAGCGTTTCATCCAGGTCAAGATGCGCATGGAGTTCTGTGAAGACAAGGTAGCACTAACCATTTTCCGAATGGGTCTTCTTCCTGGGGTAATGAAGTACAATGCCGCAGAGACACAAGCTATGACATTTGGAGCTCTGTTGGATCAGATAGAGAAAAGAATCTTAGTCGAAAAGACTATCGCCTTGGAGATAGAATCCATGTCTCAATTCTATCAGGATCCGAACTTAGCCAGGCCAGTACGACGACTTTGAATGTCCAACCTCAAGCTATACAACCGGTCACAACTGTTCTATTGCGGGCTTAAGCAGTTCAAGCAACGAATCAAACCCCTCAATGGACGACGCGGATACAACGGTACCAGCGGACAGGTCAAGCAGTTCAACAATATGTCAGACTTGCATCAAATAGGTGAGTCCGACCAACTCATTACGCCGAATTGACTGAGTGCACCTCAAGCATTTTCGAAAAGGTACGTGCAAATGTGCATTTTTGCAAGCCTTTCCCATTACAGACTCCAAGGAAGCACAGGTAGAACAAATACTGTTAGTTCCATGACGATATCGGGTATCACACCAAGAATTATGTGGCATTAAAGAAAGAAGTCGAGTATCTGATAGATAACGGAAAGCTAGTTGATTTTGTCAAGAGGAATGCCACGGTTGCACCAAAACAAGAAGTCGATCCAAGGCAATAAGATACCATGATAATATCCAATGTGATTGAAGAAGAGTTTGTAGATGCGTTTGATGTAGCCACAGAATACCTTGATCTGAAACCGGGGAGGAACAGTGTAAACATGGTAGAGGAATTAATCCCCAGAGGAAAGGTTAGTGAGTTATGTGCGTTTTTTCGAATCACTAACTATTTTCGGTGGGGATACGGTAGCAGGTGTATCAAACTATTTTCGGTGGGGATACGGTAACAGGTATATCAAACTATTCCCGGAAAAGGCACATCGTGAGTCTGGCAACACAGTTGGAAGCAGGAGCCTCATCGCACCTATAAAAAAACCCATCACCAATTATTTTCTTCGAGGATGACGACATGAGAGATGTAGCTGGTCCACATGATGACGCAATAGTGATCGAAGCAGAGATTTCTCGAAATGAGATAAGAAAAATCTTGATTGACACAGGGAGCTCTACCAACATAATGTTTATAACAACCTACAACCAGATAACCAATCCCTCAACAATCCTACGATCCGACATAACGATAGTGGGATTCACCGGTGCGACCGCAGACGTAATCGGAGAATTCGAGGGAATGGTAGAACTGGGCAGAGGGTCGTTCAACAAGATAGTAACGGTACTATTTGTCGTGGTAGACACCCCCACATCGTACAACGCCATCTTCGGAAGGTCACAGTTGTCTAAAATACACGTTATGCCGTCCACAGTTCACTAATGTTTAAAGTATGTGGTGGGCAGCAGTGTTGGAAAAGTAAGGTCAAGTCAGAAAATGGCTACAGAATGTTACAAAGCGGTGTTGGCCCCCCAAACATTTGAAAGAGGTCAGATCCAAAAAAGAATAGCAATCAGAGGGGCCTCTTTTGGATTCCGATCCTGTTGATGATCTGAGAGACTCCCTTGGGTTCATGGTCCCTGATGAAGGCTTCGAGGATCATGCTTTTAGCCCTAGAAAAAGTCTCAAGATAGGAACAAGGCTATCACAAGAGGTTAAAAAAAAGCTTACTCAGATTTCTTTACACCAAATTACATTTGTTTGCTTGGTGCACAGAAGATGTCACAGGGGTCCCAGAAGATATCATCTGTCACAGGTTGGCTATACGGAATAGTGTTTGACCGATAATTCAAAATAAAAGATCTTTTTCCCAAGAAAAATTTGAAGCACTAATGGCAGAGGTAGACTGTTTAACGAAAGTAGGCCACATCCGCGAATCACAATATCTATTGTGGACAACCAATCCGATCTTAGTGAAGAATAAAAATGGCAAATGTCGGATGTGCGTAGACTTCACTGATCTGAATAGGGCTTGCCCTAAAGATCCTTTCTCGGTCCCAATAATAGATCAATTAGTTGAATCGACGTTCAGAAATCGTTTATTGTCCTTTATGGACGCATACGCTGGATACAATCAAATCCGGATGGACCCGAGGGATCAGGAGAGCATGACTTTCATCATCGGAAGGGGTCTACACTGCTACAGGGTTATGCCGTTCAGACTAAAGAATGCGGGGGCAACATATCAACGTTTGGTGAACAAAGCTTCGATTGGACACAAAAATGCTCGGATGCTTTTAATCACATAAAAAAACATCTTTCATCCCCGAAACTTCTGACAAAGCCGCGTCTGGGGGAGAGGTTATTCATTTACCTAGCAGTGTCCGATTTTGCTGTCAGCGCGATTTTAGTCCGAGAAGAGTCGAACGTTCCAAAACCAGTCTACTACGTGAAAAAAAGTCTTTTGGATGCAGAGAAGAGGTACCTCAAGTTGGAAAAGTTGGCACTTGCACTAGTAACATCAACTCGAGAGATGAGGCCCTACTTCCAAGCTCGCACGATTGTAGTGCGAACATCTTTTCGTTCGAAAAATATGTTGCAGAGGCCCGATGTGTTAAGAAGGATAACAAAATGGTCGGTAGATCTCGAGGATTTTGACATTGAATTTGAACCGCAAACTGCAATCAAAGCACAAAAACGTTTCCAAATAGGTAGAAGTCGAACCGTTAACATGAACAAGAGCAAAATATGTAATTAAATCCATCATCTCCAACATCTGCTGTCGTTTTGGTATACTTAGGAAGATTATGATGGACAACGGCCCACGGTTCGACAACAACGAAATGAGAGCTTTCTGCGCGTTCAAAGGAATACAATAATGTTTCTCAGCACATTTCCATCCTCAAGTGAACGGTCAGGTCGAAGTAACCAATCGGACAATTCTGGATGAGTTAAGAAAAATCTAGAAGGTAAAGCAGGGAAGTGACCAGATTACCTACAAGAAGTGCTATGGGCTTACATGACTACTCCCCGAACCGCAACGCATGAGTCGCCCTTTGCACTTATGTACGGAATGGATGCAGTAGTGTCATCGGAAACTATCTTCCTATTTTACCGACTGAGCGAGTATTCTGAGGAGGGAAATGACAAAAGAAAGCGCACCGAGTTGGATCTGATAGAAGAAAAAAGAAGAAGGGCACAATTGAATTCATTGCACTATCATACTCTAATGAGAAACCGGTATGCATCAAAGGTCGGAAGAAGAGAATTCGAGGTGTGTGACAAGGTCCCAAGAAACGTCTTCTTACACACGAAAGAAAATAGACTCTGAAAACTCGCTCCAAATTGGGAAGGTCTGTACTCAGTAACAAAAAATATAAAATCAGGGACGTACAGATTAAAAGATAAAGAATGGAGAGATCTTCCCCATCCATGGAACATTGAGCACCTAAAGGTTTACTTAAAGTGAATGTGTAACATATAAATATTTTCTTTATCAGTTTATGTAAGTTCCGATGGCACACTCTTTCCTACTCTGGTGGCGCAGGAAGGTTTCAATGAGGTGCCTAAATAGTCAGCTTATATATTAAATTTCATTTCCCTCTTAAATGACTCGCAAAAGTTCATCTTTTTTTAACTCAAAACTCACACTAAATAAGTTTGGACAAGAAAGTTCATCTTTTTGAACTCAAAACGTACTCCAAAGAAGTTTGGACAAGAAAGTTCATCTTTTTTAACTCAAAACATACTCCACAATAGTTTGGATAAATAATTCAGTATTGAATCATAAGTAGAAAAACATAAGGACAAAATGATTTAATGAAGCATCACACTAAAAATTATCCCATCATAAGCTCCCACAGTGGGGAGAAGATTATACAAAAAAAATTTAACAGGTTCAATGAACAAATAGTCAACAAAAATATGGAATGCCCAGCATATACTAATCGGAAGCAGAATTCTCTTTATTGCCTGCGGGGGAATCTGAATCCGACAACGAGCTCTCCGAGTTCTCACAAGATTCCGGCTCCTCCACGAATACCCGGGGGGGTGATGCTGTTCAATAACCCGAGTCCAAAGACTACCAATGTGCAGATCTGGGAACCTCTCATGCATCTCCATTACCATTCCAGATCTCAACTTGGCATTTTTTTCTTCAAGACGAGTAACGATCTTAGCAGCGTATTCATCAAGGCATTTCTTATGCTCAACTTTGAAGTTTTTATTCAAACCTTCATTTTCTGCTGCTAATTTCTCAATGTCTGCAACTGCTTTCTCGAAATATACCTTTATCTTGCAGTAACCCTCATCAAGACCATCTACCGTCGTGTCGTGCTCGGCATCCTTAGTAATAAACTTCTCACGTTCATCGTCAAATTTTGTCTACACCTCGGATAGTTAAGTCCCAAGAGAAGTAATGGTGGCCAAGCGGTCCTAAGAGGTTTTCTTCTCTTTAGCAAGTTCATCATTAACGTCCCTCAGTCGGGAAGAGACCTCCGATGTCTTGGCTAGTTCATCAATTAGCTCATTCACCTTCTTTTTTAACTCCTCGGACTCGGAGGTCAGAGTCTCTACCTTGGCAGATACCTCCGATGTCTTGGCTAGCTCATCCTTTAACTCTTTTACTTTATTTTTCAACTCATCGGACTCGAAGACTAAGCCCTCTACCTTGGAAGATATCTCGGTTTGTTCGGCAAGCTCATCGGTTAATTCTTTCACTTTAGCCTTCAATTCAGCTACCTCAGAAGTTAAGGCTTTCACCTCAGCCCTTCTCTCAATGACCTCACCCTTATAACGGTTTTTTCAGTTAGTTTTGCGCTCGAGAAGGACAGCAACGCGAAGTAGCTTATTCAACTCATTCGCAACACAATCATTTTCATATACATCGAAGTGAGCTGAGGCATGGGAGGGATACATTCCTTCGTTGGAATCATCTTCTTGAATTTCCCTTCGTTAGAGAAAAAATTCACCACCAGGGTCCGAGTCGACAACTACGAAATTCTTTATTGGAGGCAGGCTTGGACACGTAGTATTGCTGCTCTCCTCTCCACTCTCAACTACCCTTTTCTTTTTCTCCTCAATAGTAAACCTTCGCGACCTCGTTGCATCAGCCCGACCATGAGGCCTAACTTCAACTGTATGGTCAGTCTCACTTGATTTGTTTTCCGGGTGAGAGGTCGGGGAAATAGCCTGAGGGCCAGAGGGGGCTTCCTGTTGAGGCTCCGATAACCTCGCATATTATAGTAGGTACACTTGAAATTTGTTTTGGTGATCACCATGAGCCTCTATTGGAAGACTGCCCTGTAATCCTCCTTGGAGACCACCCTAAGCCTCAAGTTGAGAACCCCTTGAGCGCTGGCTCCTCTTTCCTCGGGAGCATCACCTTCTGATTCAGTATCTTCCTCGGTTTCCTCCTCTTCTTCTTCCTTGGGGTTTTCCGCATCTTGATGACTCGGAGCCCGGACCCAAGTAGGAAGGTAGACCGCATTGTCCAAACATTCTAAGCGTTTAAGGACGTCGTCACTTGGGAGAGGCACCATAAATCTGAAGCATACTTTTTCTCACTGAGATCGCGTCGCCAAAGGTTACTCTTGGAAAATTTCATGGGAAGAAAGCTTTGGTGAAACTTGTGATCCCAGTGTTCACCTGCTGAAGCGCTTAGTTTCTCAAAAATATCATTTCCTGATTTAGCGTGACGCTTAAAGGACTTAGCAATCCCCTTCATGGCTCAAAAAGGAACAAAGTTAGAATCTACCGTACCCAATGACTCGGAAACAACTTAGGTTGGATTACTTACCCTGCCTAGTCCACTTCAACGTTAACCGATGGGGAAGGTCTTAGGAGTCTTCGAAGCTAGTCTCCCACAACCGACAGATGAATAGGAATTGTTTCTTCAACTTTTTGTCTGCTTCTAAAAAGTGATTAATCACTTTAAGTTGCCTGGCAAAACCAAGCGGTAGTGGGAATTCTTGGCCACACCCGAGATGGAAATAAGCTACTTCATAGTAAAGGTGGTCTCGGATAGTCTAGAGGCCATAATACAAGCCATACGGGTGTACCACATGTTGGCCCCGGCCTAGGAAGGACAGAGTCTGATCAGGTGGAAGTAGTCAGCCAGGAGAAGATCAAGGGGCAGTCAAGACCCTAGTTCATAAGTTCAGTATAGAAAACCAGCTCATTGTTCCGAACAGACAGCGGTGTTTCACCAACAGTGGGAAATTGGATTGTAATGTTAGTCGGAATACCTCACCGATCTCTTAGCTTGACATCCTTAGTCGGATGAAAGTATTTATACTTCACTCTATACAGAGCCAATAAGTGTTTAGATTCAATACCGCGAAGGTTGTCGTCTAAAATATCCTCTATATTTGAAGGCAAACCTGTGGTACGTTTCTTTTTTTTACCCTTCACCAAAGAAGTCTCACCGCGTTGAGGGGGGGGGGGGGGACTGGTGGCATGTTCTGAGGGAGGATCCAAATCATCATTATCCGAGGAAGGAACATCAGCAGGAACAACTCGAAGAGGTTCCGCTTCAACCACAATCATATCAAGATTCCCCCTATCATTATCAGGATCATCAGTCAAATTTCTCTCTTGAACTTTTGGAATAAACGTGAGAGATGGTTCTGGTCGAGTCCCCTTTGTCAAAGGTTTCCTAAGGCTAACCTTTGGAGTCGTTTGCGGGGAACCTTGTGGGGTTATTTGAGGAGTCAAGGCCGAAAAGGAAATCCTCGTCTTAACCAATTTGGTTGTCGGGTTGGGTGATCTTTTTCTTTTAACTTTATCTTTGTTTTATTTGACAGTTGATCTTCCCCTCACGTCACCCATTATGATGAAGGAAGAAGGTCGAGAAGGAAACTTTGGAGGTCTTCCCGTCTCGTCACCCATTGTAAATACACAAATTATTTATCTGATTTTATTGAATAGTCTCTTTAACGTATAATAATTTTATACCCATCTCTTTGGTTTGGATATAGATGACAAAAATACAATAAATATATTTTGAAGTTTGAGCGAAATTGTTTGTGTTTACAAAAAATTGTATCGCGTTCAAATTTATTTTAAAAACTTTGTTATGTACAGATTATTCACTTAAAGATATGAATGACAATGGACCGAGTTCGGACCGGGTTCAGGCTGATCCGTTCAAGCCCATCTTTTTACTTGAATCATGACCCGGTCTGATCCGCTGCAGGTTTAATATTTTTTAGTCTGAGCCCGATGCGTACGTGTTCCAGCTCAGTCTGGCCTGATCTGAAAAAAATATTTTGCATTCGGTTTGTTTGGACTTTATTTTTGAATTTATACAAAAATTAAGATGTAAACTTTTTACGGTGAAGCTATTTCCCCCATAACATCTTTTATTTCCCCCATAAATCTAAAAAAACTTCGTCTTGATATTTCATCCATAAAAGAAATACCAAGATTAACCCTTCCTTCACCAAAATAAAACTTTCCTTAGTTCGTGACCAAACACCATAGATTCAAACATTAATTAACTACTCTGTTATATTTCTACCTAACTCTACCAAACACCAGTCACTCCATAACTCTTGACTTTAATTTATCCAACCTTCCAACTTTCCAACCTTTCTAGCAACACCATTAATTTCTCCAGCCCAACCCTAACCCTCATTCGAACAACCTCTCCACATATAAATAATAAGCCTTCAATTCCTAACACTAATTCAGCCTCTCAACGTAGAAATTACAATCTTTCGAACCCTAACCCCAACACTGATTTCGACTTCACACCAAGACCTAACCCTAATTCTACAAAATCGAAAAGCCTATCATCTCTCATTCGAACAACCTCTCAATATCCCTTCTTGATTTCGAAGAAAGGTAAGATTTATTTTTTTTATTTTTTAACTACCGTATTCCTTGATGATTCGTTCAATGAGTTACAGGAACTCGATGAACAAATCAAACGATTTCCTATAACTCAATGAACGTTTGGAAAAACCTAGAGTCCGTAACACAATCTAACTGTCCTAATTGAGTTTCTATTTATTCGATTCGTTCAATGAAAACTGATAAGGAAGTAATTCTCCGATCCCAATTGAAAAGGAGTCGATTGTAAATATGAGAAGGGAATAATGCCCGTTATTGTATTTATTATTTATTATAAGACAATATGTAAATAGAGTAGTTTGTAAATGACTAATTGTGAAATAATAAAAGACTACCAAGGATATAAATGGGTCCTACCTTCCCCACTATAAAAGGGAGCCAATTTATTCTTTGTAGGAAAACAATTCTTTAATATATTCTCTCTCTACATTTTGAGCTCTAGTCACATCAAGTCTAAGATCCGAGATTCCTTATTCTTGTCATTTATTCTCTCATCGTTGACGCCATCTGTGGGAACACGTGATACCAAAAAGAAAACCTTTTCTTTGAAAATCGCGATTTAATCTTAAAGAATGAATGATGAAGCAGCTGGGGAGAGTGTCGGGAGAGAGGTGGCCGGAGCCATTTCGCTGTCCGAGGGCAAGAAAATACCGGGACAGGAGTATTATGCACGGGGTTGGGATAAGCGGTCAACTTTTATCATGACCAGGAGACAGTTACTGGAGGACATCGCAAAGTTGAACGCTGAAAGGAGCGGGCTCTGGATGACAAGAGAATTCGGGAAGGCAAAGGAAAAGAGTCGTTCATAGACAAACTGTGGAGAAGGCTATCCGAGTGTTGACCATCGTATCGATGCCCGACCTGTTCGATATTATCGGGAGCCCCGCCCGGACGAGGAGCGAGATTGAAGAGTTGAACGATACCAAAAGGATGACCGGGTTATTTCTGCTAATTATACTTCGGACGATTCGTCGGGAAACGAATACCGACGCAAGGAAAGACTAAACAAACGCGCGCAAAAGAGAAATTCTCGACGCAATAGGGAACCACGTTCTGACTCACCCAAGTTCAAGAAGGGTAGCACCGAGAAAAGAGCATCAGGTTTGTTGGAAAAAGAAGAAATGTTAACGGGCAGCAGAGAGGAGCGGGTAGTCCTACCCCAGGTACAGTAGCAACCGTCGAATAACCAGACCCAGGGGTACAGGGTCAGTAGCCAGTTCATCAACCCGGGAAACGAAGGACTGTATGGAGTTCAGACCGAGGGGCTCGGAGGCGGTTCTTTCGAATTCAGAATGAATTGGAGAGCTTCACCATTGTCAGACGAAATCTTGTTGGGAAACCTCCCAAAGAGGTTTGACATTTCTAAATTGGAAAAGTACGATGGTAAAAGAGATCCGGACAACCATTTAGAAGCCTTCAAAAATTTTATGTTGAGTTTCGATAATGATGATAAGTTGTTATGCCGAGCTTTCTCTATGACTTTCAAGGATCAGGCATCTAAGTGGTACAACCGGCTATCGCAGGGTTGTATAAAAAATTTCGGAATGTTCTGGGTGATGTTCCGCCAGCAGTTTGTGGGAAGCAAAAGTATCCGGGCGAATGGTGATACGATCGTTAACTGTAAACAAACGCTGGGAGAGAGCCTCAGGTATTACACCAGGTGCTTTATCGATGCGAAGACCGACCTTGATCATTGCGAAGAAAACGTGGCTCTGACAGCATATCGTTTAGGGCTGCTCCCAGGATCGATGAAGCAAGCTGTCACTAAGAAACAAGCATTCACTTTTTCCGCCCTTCTAGCTCAGGTGGAAAAGCAAATATTGATAGAAGAAACTGAGGCGTCCGAGTTTGCAGCGCAAACCCAGCAGAGTGCACAAGCGTCGGTCGTTATAAAGCAGAGTACTCAAGCAGAGTGCACAAACGTCCGAGTTTGCATCAACATTTGCTCAGTTCAGGACACCCCCAGTGATTATGCGTTCGGACCGAACTATCGTAGGGTTCACAGAATCGGCAGCAGAAGTGATTGAAGAGTTCGAAGGCATCGTTCAGTTGGGCCGCGAGCCTTCAAGAAGGAGGTTACTGTTTTGTTCGTCGTGGTAGATGCACCAGCCTCCCATAATGCAATCTTTGGCAGGTCATGGCTGTCACGAATGCACGCGGTAACGTCCACTATTCATTAATGCTTGAAATACGTGGTCGGGAATAACGTAGGAGTGGTGCAAAGCAGGCAGAAAGCGGCAATAGAATCTTTGCAGGGGAAGAAGTCCGACGCATCTTTGTAGATACCGGAAGCTCAGCAAACATAATCTTTGCATCAAAATTTGCTCAGTTCAGGACACCCCCAGTGATTACGCGTTCGGACCGAACTATCGTAGGGTTCACAGGATCGGCAGCAGAAGTGATTGGAGAGTTCGAAGGCATTGTTCAGCTGGGCCGCGAGCCTTTCAAGAAGGAGGTCACTGTTTTGTTCGTCGTGGTAGATGCACTAGCCTCCCATAATGCGATCTTTGGCAGGTCATGGCTGTCACGAATGTACGCGGTAACGTCCACTATTCATCAATGCTTGAAATACGTGGTCGGGATTAACATAGGGATGGTGCAAAGCAGGCAGAAAGCGGCAAGAGAATGCTACCGGGCGGCTTTAGCACCGAAAATGGATCAAGAGATGGAGCAAGTACGAGACTAGCAATTAGCGGGACTTCCCTTGGGGTCGCTACCTCTCGACGATCCCAGGAAAGCTCCCAGTGTTTTTACCACTGATGAAGAATGTGAAAAACACAAGTTTACCGAAGGAAGAGTTTGGTAGATATGAACTAACTTATCACCAGGCTTTAAGAGAGAGTTGATCTTATTGCTACAAGAGAATTTGAATTTGTTTGCGTGGTGCTCGAAGGACGTTACCGGAGTCCCAGAAGACCATGTAATTCACAAACTAACTATCAATAAGAACGTCAGACCTGTCTCACAAAAGCATCGGGCCTTTTCACCAGAAAAGGCAGAGATTATTTTGAGAGAGGTTGAAAGAATGCTCAGCTTCGGTCACATCAAGGAATCAAGTTACCCGCTTTGTACATCCAATCCCGTCCTGAGGATGTGCGTAGACTTTACCGACCTTAATCGAGCGTGCCCAAAAGACCCCTTCCCGATGCCGAGAATTGACCAGTTGGTGCATTCGACGTCGGGAAACATACTACTCTCGTTTATTGATGCATATGCAGGGTATAATCAAATCAAGTTGCACCCGACAGACCAGGAAAGCACAACGTCTGTCACGGGCCGAGGCCTATATTGTTATAAGGTTATGTCATTTGGGTTGAAAAATATAGAGGCGACTTACCAAATATTGGTGAACAAGACTTTTGACTGTCAGATAGGGAGAAATATAGAGGTTTACATCGATGATATGCTTGTGAAGAGCGACACAGATGAAGACCATCTCGCTGATTTGAGGGAGACGTTTGGCAATCTAAGGGGTATAAATCTTAAGTTGAACCCGGAGACATGTTCTTTTGGGGTTAGGTCGGGCAAGTTCCTCGGATTCTTTGTCAGCGAAAAAAGAATCGAGGCAGACCCGGTCCAATTGCAAGCTCTTACCGACATGACCCCACCCAGGAATGTCAAGGAGGTTCAGATATTAACCGGGCGCTTAGCGGATCTGAACCGATTTATTTCTCGATCATCTGACAAGTGCGCCCCCTTTTTTCAGGTCTTGAGGAACACTAAGTCTTTTATTTGGACACCAGCTTGTGATAAAGCCTTTTTAGGGATCAAAACTTATTTATCATCCCCGAACCTTCTAACGAAGCCCCGGACAGGGGAGACTCTCTTTCTTTATATAGCAGTTTCAGATTTCGCAGTAAGTGCTGCATTGATCAGTGAATCGGGAACGGTTCCCAAAGCGGTATACTTCGTGAGCAAAAGCCTATTGGATGTGGAGACGCGGTATTTGAAGCTGGAAAAATGGCATTGGCTTTGGTGACCGCGACACGAAAAATGCAACCATATTTTCAGGCCCACCCCATTGTCGTTCGAACCTCTTTTCCACTCAAGTATGTTCTTCAGCGACCGGACATGTCAGGAAGAATGTCTAAATGGTCGGTCGAGCTGGGAAATTTTGACATCAATTTTGAGCCAAGAAGAGCCATCCAAGGGCAGGCCCTGGCTGATTTTATAGTCGAATTTCATTCCGACCGACCAGACCAAGAAGAGCCGCCCGAGAAAGATGAGCTAGTAGAGTGGGTTATTCGAACTGATGGTGGGTCGAACGTCAATGGATGTGGCGCGGGCGTACATCTAATCACCCCTACGGGCATAAGTATGCATCAGGCAATCCGATTTGGTTTCACCACTTCTAACAACGAAGCTGAATATGAGGCTCCCCTGGCCGGTTTGAGATTAGCACATGTGTGCGGGGCTAAACACATACGTCTTGTTAGTGATTCTCAACTTTTGATTAATCAGCCCTCGGGAGTGTCGGAAGCTAGGAAAGAGCACCTGGTTCAATACTTAGCAGCATTACGAGTGTTAGCCGCATCATTTGCCAAAGCAACATATGAGCACGTCCCTAGGACCGAAAATATTATTGCCGACTCCCGAGCGTCGGCATCCTTTTCAAGCAGTTACCCCTGGATAACCGAACAAGAAAACCCGTCGATCATAAATAGGGAAGAGCTGGACAATCGACCAGAAATCGCCTGTCAGATATCCGCGGTAACGATATCGGACTGGAGAAGGGATATTATAGCTTTCCTGGCCAAAGAACTACTACCAGAGGATAGTATCGCAACTCGGAAGGTACTAAACAAGGTCTGAGGCTACATTTTGTTGAGAGATATACTATACAAAAATTCTTTCAGCAGGCTTTTGCTGAGATGGTTGGGGGCAAATGAATCATAAATAATTGTATCCGAATTACACCATGAAGAAAGCGCAGCTTACTGCGGTTACAAAGCACTAATAAGAAGAATTTATATCGCTGGTTTTTATTGGCCAACGGTAACTGCCGACGCTCAGCAGATAGTGAACACGTGCGACACCTGTCAAAGATTCGAAAATGTGATCAACATGCCTGCGGCTCCTTTAAAATCAATATTCGAAGGCCTGCCTTTTGACCGATGGGGAATCGATTTAGTGAGACCGTTAGCGATGACATCTGGTGGTAGACAGACGATTGTGGTGGCTGTAGATTACTTTTCCAAATGGGTAGAAGCCGAGCCATTATCGGGAACGAGAACTAAAGATATTATCAAATTTATTTGGTCGAACATCTACTGTAGGTTCGGGGTACCTCAAAAGCTCACCATGGACAACGGACCTCAGTTTGACAGCAGCGAGATGAAATCTTTTTGTACGACCCATAGGATTAGGCAATGCTTTTCTGCCCCTTTCCATCCCCAGATGAACGGGCAAGTTGAAGTCACGAACCGAACCATCTTGGACGGGCTCAAAAAGAACCTAGAAGGAAAAATTGGCAAATGGCCGGATTACTTGCAAGAAGTATTGTGAGCTTACGGAACTACACCTTGAACGACGACTAAAGAATCACCTTATGCCTTGGTTTATGGAATGGATGATGTCACCCCAGCGGAGTCAATCTTCCCATCCTTTAGGATCGGGAATTATGATGCGAATAAAAACAAATATGACAGACGACTAGCTCTAGACCTGATAGAATAAAAAAGAAGCCGAGCTAAACTGAATTCTTTGCATTATCAGACTTTAATGTGCAGTCGGTATACAACAAAAGTACGTCGGCGAGAGTTCAAAGTTGGGGATAGGGTTTTGAGAAGAGTTTTTCTGGATACCAAAGACAAAAGCCTTGGCAAACTCGCCCCGAACTGGGAAGGACCGTATAAAGTAGTGGAAAGAATTAAGAGTGGGACGTATCGATTGCAGGATAAGCACAAACGTTTATTGAGGCTCCTGTGGAACATTGCACATTTGAAGCTCTACTTAGAGTAGTTTTATCGATCTTTGTAAATTCTTTGTAATCACTGTTTATGTAAGAACCTTTGGTCGGGGACGTACTCTTTCCTACCCCGGTGGCGTGGGAAGGTTTTAATGAGGCGTCCATAGTAACCGACCTTTTTAATCCAATGTTTTGCCTTTAAAATTCAGAAGTATTACAATGGAGTCCATTGGCTGACGAGCTGATAGACAACTTTTGGCGATCTTAATCGATTAACATAACCTTAATGGGTTTTCAGTGTTTAACTGATCTACATTTTATTCCCAAACCTATGGGAAAATTTTCAATTAAACATTGATCGACATAACCTTAATAGGTTTTTCAGTGTTTAACTGATCTACATTTTATTCCCGACCCTATGGGAAAATTTTCAATTAAACATTGATCGACAGAACCTTAATAGGTTTTTCAGTGTTTAACTGATCTACATTTTATTCCCAACCCTATGGAGAATTTTTAATTAAGCATTGATCAAAGTATATTATCTTCGACTCTAGAAATTTCTTAATAATGAAAAAAATTGTGTCCGACCAAATATCAAATTACAAAATCATATTGGAGACAACTTCAAGATTATGAGAAAACTTTAACATTTAAAAGTGGTCAGTTACAAAAAGGGTTCTACAGACCCAAAAATTACAAAATTTCGATAAAAAAAGGGGGAGTCTAAGCGTCCTCATCCTCAGGCTCAGTCTCTGTGTGGTCCGACTCTTCATCCTCGCAGACCACATCAGATGGGCGATCTGCCTCAGGAACATCCAATCACATGGACCCAAGGGGAAGGTCGGGGAAACGGTTTGAGCACATAAGCAGCTTTAGCCTCGGCAGTCTCTTTGTCCGTCCATTTTTTACACTTGTGAGCAAATAAAGCGTTGGCATTTTTAAGATCGGCAATCTCTTTCGCTTTCTTCGTCGCGGAGTAACGAAAGAAACAAATCTGAATTTTTCAGACGACCAATTGCCCAGCTTGGTCATCGCGGTGTTTTCTGACCTGCACCAAGGTTATTTCAACCTTTTTCAGCTTTCCCTCCAAGAGCATGTTTGTTGCCTCTCCCTTTTTCACCTCCTCTTCAAGCTCGGCAATTTTCCCTTCCGCATCCATCAGCCTCTAGCTTAGTTACCCTGCACGCATTTTTTTCATCGCCAGATGCACGATCATATTATACAAAGACAAGGACAGACCGTCGGTTACCCGCAAAGGGAAGGTATGAGGGCTCCCAGGAACTGACAGCACAGGCAGCTTTGTGCCGCTTGATGACGCCCCAACAACTTTTGCTGCCTTAGAGGGACCAGTCTCATCATCGTCGGGGATCACCACTACCGGAGCCCTCTCATACGGTACTGCTGCAGGAGCGGCCACATCCCCACCTTTGACCTCCTCATATTTCTCAAAAAGTGCCGGGATGGTCGCATTATCGACGAGAGCGGGAGCATCAATAGGACCACTCTCCTTCTTTGAGCGTTTCGATTTTTTTGCTTGAGCAACATCCGCCTCAGCCTTTTCCTTCTGTTTCTTGGTCAGCTCCTCAGACCGATGGGCTGCGTCATCCTCAGCAACAACTTCATCCCTTTGTCCCACCGCGTCGACCTCCGAGACCTCGGCATTCGCCTGCTCGGCATCCTCGTCCGACTTGGA
The DNA here is from genome assembly GCA_036936605.1 of Limnanthes douglasii subsp. nivea. Classification (NCBI taxonomy): domain Eukaryota; kingdom Viridiplantae; phylum Streptophyta; class Magnoliopsida; order Brassicales; family Limnanthaceae; genus Limnanthes; species Limnanthes douglasii. The sequence goes on along the minus strand of JAUPFV010000004.1, from coordinate 198,687,590 downwards.
GCGCATGTTAGGCGCCTTATTGCGTTTGGGAAGGAAAAGGTGTGCGTCGGGCGCATCTGTCTTTGCAACCAAATCCACCAAGCTGGGTGGTTGGCGCATCTGCTCCAAGGTGAGCGATTCAGCAGAGCAACGCCAAAGGTTGCTCATGATCAGATTTGTGTTCTTGAAGGAGCGGTGGAACGCCCGACCCCAGTTTTTCCTAGCAAAGTCCTTTAAAATTTGGAAGGTCACTTTGCCAGCCTTGAAGTGGCTCTTCTTCAGCTCCTTGATGAACTTATTTGACACTGCACAAAAGATCGGTCTTTTCGTTAAAAAAAATAAAAATAAAAATATGTAATGTGATTACCATCGGGAACCCATATCCGCAACAATTGCCTCGGGTTCTCTTTAGTATATTGGCAACCGTTTTCCCAGTAGCCACTAAGGAAGACGCACTGATGCTTCCAGCCCTTGTCGCCTTTGAGGAAATCGTTTACAATCTTCCAAGTGTTGGCCAGGGAAGAATAGAAGAAGGGTGATTTGGGAGATTTCGAGAGCCCAGACATGGGAATGTACTCAGTCATCGGCATAACCCGGCCCGATAGGCGAGAAGCCATTATGTATGATATCAGCGTATACCACGCATTGGGCGTTAGCTGTGAGGGGCATATGCTAAGGGTCTTAAAATACAGAGCGATCTCAGGATCCAGAGGAAACGTGAGGCCCCAGTTGAAGAGCTCTGTAAAAATTACGATCTCCTGTGACGAAACCTGCACGGGCGTCTCACCAGGAATGGGGAATCGTACGGTGACGCACTCCGGGATCCCCCACCGGATAAGAAGCTCTACCTATTCCGCGACAGAGAAGTAGAGATATTTTCCTTCAAAGAGGGAAATAATGTTGTCCCTTGGCAACAACCGATGATAAGTTGTGGTTATGACGGCTTCGATCTCCGCTGGAAGAGGTTCTTCGGGAGGAGCAGCGGCGTTGCCAGCAGCAGCAACACTTTCCCCAGTAGCTAAGACAGCCGCTTCTGGCTCTCTAGCATCTTCTGATTGGATAGCGTCAGGTTTAGGGGAGCCGGCTGCTGGAGGTTCGACCGACTGAGAAGGAGGCTCTATAAAGCTAGAACTACTATCAGTGTATGCGAGCTTTGATTCTTCTTCTCGCTGTTGACGAGCACGCTCGATCTCCAGGTTCTGACGGTCGAGATCCCTTCGGGCAACGCCCAAAGGGGTTCATGCGGTATTGACACCCGTCTGTTATACTTGAATGGTGGGAGTCAGCTGGACTATTTCGGGAGGGTTACCCCTCGCAAGTGAAGTAGAGGTGCTGGAATCTCCCATTGAAAGAAACCTAGTTTTGCCTTGGCATCTAAGAAGAAAAGGGTTTAAGCTGGTAGGAGAATTTACCAACGAAGGCGTCGGGCGATCGAACTAAGCGATAGGGGAGTATGGAGAGCTACTTCTAGAGGAGATAACTATGGCCTCGGGGGTTTGAGCGCTAACAGGGTCGGGTACGATGGAGGATTTAGCAAGAACAGGATTAGGAAGGACAGGGTCGTGAGGGAGAGGCACGGGTGCGAAAGGCTTTGTATTAGAGCTCTAGATTAATCCCGCAGCTTGGTACTCTTCAGCTCGGTAGCCAATACTAGCCCAGTCGATAAACCCAAATACATACTCGGTATTCTTCTTCGGTTTTTGTTTTGGCTTTGGGGTCTTACTTTTCATAAACTTTGCTCTCTCTCTCTCTAGAAATGGTCAGAACAGGAATTTCTCTCTCTAGATTTATCTTTGAGAGCGATTTAGTGAATGAATTACTTATATGCAACTTGTCTTAACCTCTTTACGCATGGGAGAGTCCAAACAACGAAAAAAAGCGGAAGGGTGAAGAGTCTTTTGGAGAGATGTGTAGACGAGCATGCTTCGAGTAAGGGGATGACACGTGTAGGTTTAGCCCAATAGAGCACGCCATAGACGCTAGTCAGGCAGGCATCGTAGGTCTGCACCGACTAGTTTGGGCGGACATGCTAGATGGGCTCCGTGTACCCGGTTTTCCTTCCAAGCCCAGATTATCCGTTTGGGCATGCTAGATGGGCTCAATATGCCCGATTTTCTTAGATGGACTCATAATAAGCTCTTTTTGCGTCGGGGACGGTTCGTAGCCGTTCCTGAAGCTTTAATGACGAACATAGGGGGTCGGTCATCATTCAGGAGAAAGCGGATGGTCATGGGACACTTCCTTAAGCCGTTCTGATACCGAGGCAATGGGGTCATTTGATACCGAGGCAGCGTGGGAATTCGATACCGAGGCAGTCGTCGAAGGCGTTTCGAAATAATTTATTTACAAGCCTTCATTCCCGATGCTCTTGAAGACTGGGGGCTACTGATAAGGAAGTAATTCGCCGATCCCAATAGAAAAGGAGTCGATTGTAAATATGAGAAGGGAATAATGCCCGTTATTGTATTTATTATTTATTAGAAGACAATGTGTAAATAGAGTAGGTTGTAAAGGACTAATTGTGAAATAATAAAAGACTACCAAGGACATAAATGGGTCCCACCTTCCCCACTATAAAAGGGAGCCCATTTATTCTTGGTAGGAAAACAATTCTTTAATATATTCTCTTTCTATATTATTTCTCTACATTTTAAGCACTAGTCACATAAGGTCCAAGATCTGAGATTCCTTATTCTTGTCATTTATTCTCTCATAAAAAATGAGCCATAATCGAATTCTTACAATATGTAACTCAATCGAACAACCTAGTATTTTTTTGTTACTGAAGTCAGTTAATCCTACAATATCTAACTTAATCGAACAATGTTTTGACGATTTTAAACGGTTTGATTAGGGTAGAATGTGATAAATTATCTTATCTGGTGATAATCAGTCTGACAGTGTTTTTTTTTCTAGGTATTCAAACAATATTGAGGTATTGAAGCAAGATTCAAGTAATATGTTTTTTTAATTTTTGTACGCCAATTTAAGGTTCATGTTTTTGTATTTTTAAATTAGAGTTCCTTATAAGAATGGTTTATTCCAAGATTCAAGTAGTCTGTTTTCTTGACGTATTATTGATGTTGTTGTTAATTTTTATAAATTGGTACAATTGCTGTTAAATTTTGTGAATTGTTAAAGCTGATGTTGAATTGATGATTTCAAATTGTTTCTCTTGAATGAATTGCTTGTCATGGTGTTGTTTTATCGCTTATTGGTTCATTTTAGTATTTTTACGTGTGGTTTTGCTGCATTTTAGTGTTTTTGGTGTGGTGTATGGTATGGATTGCATGAATTGATGTTTTGTACTGCGTTTTGGTTCGTTTTAGTGTTTTTATGTAGTGTTTGGTATGAATTACTGCCATATTGTTGCTAATAAAATAGTTCCATTGTTCTCGTAAAATTTGAAGCCTAAGTTTTGATACAAATGTATAAAATTTAAAGTTGAAGGGCCAGGTTTTGCTGTTGAATTGATGTTAAAGTTTTTCTTCTTAGTGTTTTGGTGTTCTATGGTACATGCTTTACTACATTTGGTTAATTTTCAGCTATTTTTGTTATTGTTGAATTAATGTTAAAGTTGCATAACACCGGAGGTTATACCAATTTTTTTGACACGTGCAAAGAATATGTGGAAAGTATGACGGTTGAAGAGTGCCGTGCCGCCTTAAGACACTGCATTCTTATAAGCAAGACGTATACAACATGATGATGTTTAGTTGTGTGTTATTGTACTTTATGTTACTTTAATTTGTGGAAGATGTTTGTTTGTTTTGATGATGATGTTTCTTTTTGGAAAATGTATGTTATCGGATGCATTTTTTTTAAATATTACTCGTATGATATTACTCTTCTTCTTAGCATGTAATATAACCTTTTGTGTGCAACTAAAATGGTTCTTGTTTAAGCCAAACCATAAAAAATCCACTATTTTTTATAAAAACAGATGAAATGCACCTAATTCCGAGATACCAACTCAGAATTAGATGCAAATTATTTTAAAAACAAAACACCTGATTCTGAGAGAGAATAGAGAAAGGTTGAGAGAGAATAGAGAAAGAATCCCTGAGAGATGACGATGTCAGATTAAATTTTGTAGTCACGACTTGGGAAAGCAGAAACGTCAAACAGGGTTTTGAAAGATAAGATAAGATGAGAAATTGATACGGAAACGGTTGGAAGCCATTTTCTGTTTATATTTTAGTTATTCTACAATGTAATATATAAGATATTATATTAGTGAAATGAATTAACCTTTTCACAAAATTTTGTTGTCTCTATTATCTTAAAATAATTTTTTTTTGTTTTCTATGTTTAACAAATTCCTACATTCAGAATAAACAAAAGGGTTTAAAATCCAACATTTGGTATCAGAGCCACAATCTCGCATACGCCAGGACGTGATGATAGTTATGCCAATGTGGTGGGAGGCAGTGGGAGCATGCAGACAGGAGTTTCTGGAAGTAGTTCTGGCCCGAGGGAGAAATATGTATCTTTCCAGTACCCGAAACTGTCTGCTACAAACTACCAAGTATGGACTATGCAGATGAAAATTTTCATGCGCATCTAGCGAGTTTGGGAACGAGTGGAGTCAACAGTTGACACACAAACGGATCAACTTGCGAGACATTTTTGGTGGTGGATGTAGAAAACAATGTTTAAAATTCCAGATAATTTTATCAAGTCTTGTAAATAATGTCTAATTGAAATTATTTTCGAGGTTCTCCAAAAACAACCAATTGGATAGAATCAGAGATGTCTATCTTTTGAATAGAGAAAATGGAAATCGTTTTTGAGTGTTCTTTTTTTACTTACAGAACCCAATGTTATAAGTAATTCGACCAATAGATTAGATTTGATAGTTAGGGTACTTAGGGTCCCTGAAATAAAACGGGAATTTTAAAATTTGAATAAAATGGCTATAATTTAAAATTTGAAATTATGTTGACTTGCAACACGAGCTAACAATAGCCCAGCCAGTGGCTCTGTCCCTTAGACCCCGCAAGAGGTTACGCCCTTTGACCCTGTTAATCATGATATAATCTAAAAAATGTGCATTCCGCACTTCACCACTTGTTTGATAATGTATCATGATTAAATTGGTCAACTAGTCGATCCAATTACACTAAAATATCTAACAGTTGATAGAGAGAAAGAGAATAGAAGAAAAAAGGCTCTTGATGAAGACAAGTGAAGTGTTAGCTTGTGTCTCCTATCAAACCTAAGTCTTAACATTGGGCCTCGCAAATATTCAAGACCCAAGCTCCATGAGGAAAACAAATAGCTGTATTAGATAAGACTAAGGTTGTTACACTAACAAATTTGATTCTCTTAGTAACAAACCTCAAACAGATTATTTACAAGATGTATATATATTACACTACCGATTAATTGGAAATTGTGAAGAAACAAATTAATAAAATATAGTACAAATCTTGATCTTGATCTTTTTTCTTTATTCTTCTTAAATTCAATCTCTAACTTGGTATCAGAGCCATATAATGGCAAACGTCAACTCTCCTTCTAATACATATGATACAACAGCATCAGCCTACACCTTACCTGAGTTTTTCACAAATAACAAAAGTCAGATCGTGCACATCAGTAATTCTAACAACACTCTCAAGCTAGACAGTGATGAGTTCGGATCTTGCAGACATAGCATACCCACTAATCCGAACAAGAGTAATTTGGACAATGTCACACCACTTTAAATCCGAATAGGACAATGTAAACAACTTTTGACTAAACTATTTGCTAATCTACTTCAAAACTAATGAGTCTTTGAACTCGAGCCATCACTAAAGACTCATCTTTGTTAAAAAAAGACCCATCTCAGCTCTAAGAAGACACATCGGTCCAAGCCTGTTGAAAGTTTAGAGTCTGAGTCCTCCAATAGCTCTTCGAATGAGGCTGAGCTTGAGGAGTCTTTGTCATCAACCAGTGATGAGGGGAGATCTAGAAAAAATATGAAGTTAGTCAAAAAGTACTCAAGAAAGAGGGATAGGCATGGTAGGCTTAAAATGCATCTTGGCAAAGGGCCATCCCATGGCCATGCTGATCAATTGCTGATAAATTTTTTTGCTTTTCAGACCGAACCAGGTATTTTTGCAACACTTAATGAAGATACAGTCTTTAGCTGTAGTAAAAACTGGAGGCAGTCACCTTTGTCTACAAAACTACTGTCCGGAAATTTGATAGCTCCAAAATAAAGATATATGATGGAAGTCGAGATCCAGACAACCATCTGGAACAATTCAAGAACTTCATGATGAATTTTGATGATGATGACAAACTCTTATGTAGAGTCTTCTCCCAAACTTTTACGGAGAGTGCTCTTAAATGGTATAATAGTTTATCTCAGGGGTGTATTAGAAACTTTGATACATTATGGGTTGCCTTTTGAAGGCAATTTGTTGGAAGTAAGGAGGTGGAGGGTAATGAGGATACCATTATCCATTGTGCCTAAGAACCAAACAAATCTCTAAAAGACTACATAATTCGGTTTGTGAATACAAAAAACGGATTAGCAGATTTCTTTGAGCAGGTGGAAATTGCTTCTCTGAGACAGAGGTTGAATCCTAGGAACCTAGTTGATTATGTAACTAGGAAGAAAACCATGACCTGGGGTGGCTTGTTGAATCAAGTGGGAAAATAGATTAATGTGGAGGAAACAAAGAAAACCAGGATGCACCGTCAAGTGAGGTCCATCATAACAGCTCCTCCTGCTGCTAACGAATCCGGTTACAAGGCCAAGGAGACCGGACAAGGGTCCAACCGATCTAAACAAACTCAATCCAACTAGAACCAGACTCAGAGCCAACAATCAAGAGGCAAAAGGGGTCCTTGGGTTCAACCTGAGTGGTTTGCAGAGTTAAGGGAAAATGTAACCACAATCTATGACAAGACTAAGGAGGAAGTCCATTTTCGAAAGCCGACGGCATTGTAGTCCCCCAGAGAAAGCCGTAATACTTGTTTCTTCCAATATCACAATGATATAGGCCATAATACTCAAGACTGTATAGAATTAAAACAGGAAGTTCAGAACCTTATTGAGAGAGGAAAACTGGGAGCATACATTAAAAGTAGAAATGGAAACAGACCTGACAATACTCCCAGACAGGTCATACAAACAATCCGAGAACATCTGCTCAAGAAGGGGAAATGATCATTCTTGAAAGGTTCGACGTAGACTCTGAGTATCTGGATCCTGATCCAACTCGAAATAAGGTGGGAGTATAACAGAATAAACCAAGACGGTGTCCGGATTGATCAGCTTCTTTAAGTCATTGAGTATCTTTGGAGAAGATACTGTGATTGCACCTACCCCTTTCTCAAGGAAGAGACATGTCCACAGTCTTACCACTCAATTAGAAGGAGGAATAGCTTCCCATCAGCGTCAGTTCCCGTTCCCATTTATAATCTTTGATGAAGATGATTGAGGAATATTGTTGGACCCCATGAGGATGTGGTGGTTATAGGAGCATCTATTGGGGGAATGATATACGGTGAATTCTGATAGATACAGGGAGTTCAGCAAACATCATATTCCTAAGCTCCTACAAACAGATGAGGAATTCGGTTGTTATTCAACACTCAAATAAAACTATTGTGGGCTTCACATGAAGCTCTGCGGTTGTGATTGGGGAATTTGAAGAAGAAGTGTTGTTGGGCTAGGGATGCTGAGGGTTTTATTTGTTATGGTAGACTACCGCACATCATACAATGAAATTTTTAGGAGGTCTTGGCTCTCCAGAATGCATGTTGTGGTCTCAAAAGTTCATCAGTGTTTAAACTATGTAGTTCAAGGAAAAGTAGGTGTTGTCCCAAGTAGTCTGAAGATAGCCAGAGACTACTATGCAGCAGCTCTTGCTCCTAAGACTCTGTGGGCAATTTGGATTAATGAAGATTAGCAGTTACTAGAGCCTTCAGTTGGGGAAAGTGAGATTGATGACCCCAGTGAGGCTCTCAGTGTTATAATACCCATCGAAGAAGTTGAAACCCACTCCATTGCAAAGGATAATAATCTCAAGATTGGTTCCAAGATGACACCAGAGTTGAAAAAGAATTTGTTGTCTTTTTTGCTACCCAATCAACATGTGTTTGCTTAGTTCAATGGTGATGTAACTGGAGTACCCGCAAGCGTTATTTTATACAAGTTGTCCATCCGGAGTGATGTTACAGCTGTCGTACAGAAAAGAAGAGGTTTTTCTAAGGAAAATCAGATGTGATAGTTCAAGATGTTGATCGGGTGACCAAGATGGGAAATATTAAAGAATCCCAATATCATTTATGGACTGCAAATCCGGTGTTAGTCAAGAAAAAGAACGGGAGATGGCGTATGTGTATTGATTTCACTGAGCTTAACAGAGCTTGCCCTAAGGATCTCTACATGTCCCCCAGATAGATCAGTTGGTAGACTCTACGTATGGAAACAAGTTGTTGTCCTTCATGGATGCATTTTCCGGGTATAACCAGATACATGTGGATCCAAAGGATCAAGATCAGACTACCTTTATAACAGACAGAGGTCTCCATTGCTACAAGATGATGCCGTCTGGGTTAAAGAATGCTGGGGCTACTTATCAGAGGTTGGTGAACAAAACATTTTCTAATCAGATTGGTAGAATTATGGAAGTATACATAGATGACATGATGGTCAAAAGGTTGGAGGAAGATTTGCACATAGCTGATCTCCAAGAAACCTTTGCTAATTTAGTTGTTGTGAATTTGAAATTGAATCCAGAGAAATGTGTGTTTGGGGTTCGATCTGGGAAGTTTCTGGGATACATAATAAGTAAGAAAGGTATCCAACTTGATCCGGATCAGCTTAACGCGCGACTAGAAATGGACCCTCCTCGAAACATTAAAGAAGTCCAAAGGCTCACCGGAAGGTTGGCTGCCTTAAATAGGTTTATTTCAAGGTCATCGGACAAGTGTGCTCCGTTTTTTCAAACTTTGAAAAATGCTAAAGACTTTAACTGGTCCTCACAGTGCAACCAGGCCTTCGTGAAGATAAAGAAACACTTATCCTCACCAAAGACTCTTTTCAATCCTATTCAATGAGAAAAGCTCTATGTATACTTAGCTGTATTGGAATGTGCTATAAGTGCTGTCCTGGTAAGAGAAGTGGACAATTATCCTCGTCCGGTGTACTATATCAGTAAAAGTTTATTAGATACTGAAAAAAGGTATTTAAAGTTGGAAAAATTGGCACTAGCCTTAGAGATTGCGGCAAGAAAGATGCAGTCGTATTTTAAATCTCCTTTTATCATTGTCCGAACATCTTTCTCGTTAAAAAATATTTTTCAAAAGGAAGATATATCAAGCAAGATGACCAAGTGGTCAGTAGAATTGGGCGATTACGACATTGATTTTGTCCCTCGAATAGCTATTAAAGCTCAATCAGTGGCTGATTTCTTAGTGGAATTCCATGCGGACAGGAACTCTAAACAAAATTTAGAAGGTAAAACCAAGAAAGAACGGATGGTCCGAACTGATGGTGGATTAAGAAATATGGGTTATGGAGATGGAGTTTGCTTAACTTCTCCGTATGGTAATAAAATGTATCAAGCTATATGTTTTGGGTTCAGGGCTTCTAACAATGAGTCTGAATATGAAGCAGCTATAGTTGGTCTTAAATTGACTCTCCTGTGTGGGGCTAAGGAAGTTCAGTTAATGAGTGACTCTCAATTTCTCATCCACCATGCTCAAGGTCAGTCTGAGGCTAGGAAGGATAAGCTGATCAAGTACTTACTCGTTTTGAAAGAAGTGGCAGCAGACTTCAAAAGTATTTGTTATGAGCATATTCCCAGATCAGATAATACATTGGCAGACTCTCAAGCAACTATAGCATATTTTGAGTCCTACCCTTGGATTCACATACAAGAATGCACATCCATACAGCTAAGTCAAAACAAAGAAGATGGGGAAAGTATGAGCATACATGTGATTCAACCTAAATACTGGAGATATACCCTCCTTCAATATATTTCTGATGAGGCTTTGCCTTCAGACAAAGCTGTGGAAAAAAAAGATTAAATACAAGACACTTGGTTTTTTTATGATAAGGGGAATTCTCTATAAAAAATCTTTTAGTAGACCTCTCTTATGTTATTTGGGATTTGAGGAATCCCAAGTTGTTTTGTCCGAACTGCATGGTGGGGAGGGCTCAACACATTGTGGGTACAAGGCACTAACCCGAAGAGTCTTATTAGTTGGATACTATTGGCCATCCATAATGGCAGATGCCAAAGAAATAGTAAAGAAATGTGATCCATGTCAAAGGTATGAGAATGAAATTCATGTGCCAGTAGTACCTATGGAGTATATCTCTGAGCCAATACCTTTTGCCAGATGGGGGATGGATTTAGTTGGACCTCTACCTAAGGCATCCGGGGGGTGCAGAACTATTATAGTTGCTATTGACTACTTCTCAAAATGGATAGAGGCAGCTCCCTTGGCAGGGACCACATCGAAGGCTGTCATTGAATTTATTTTATCCAATATATGTTGCAGATTTAGAGTCCTCCAAAAGATTACTACAGACAATGGGTCATAGTTTGACAACAAAGATATGGAGGATTTTTGTGCCTCTAAAGGTATTCAGCATTGTTTTTCTTCTCCTTTCCATCCACAAACGAATGACCAAGTTGAAGTTGCAAACATTACTATTTTGTCTGGATTAAAAAAGAATTTAGAAGGTGCTGCAGGAAAGTGGCCAAGCTATTTACAAGAAGTGTTGTGGGCCTACCGAAATACTCCTCGGGCTGCTACACAAGAGTCTCCTTTTACCTTGGTGTATGGGATGGATGCAATTACCCCCATAGAAGCTACCTTACCGTCGTACAGACTCCATAACTATTCTGAACAGGCTAATGAGATATCAATTAGGAATCAGCTGGACTTAGTAGAAGAAAAAGGGTTAAAGCACACTTAAGAACAACACACTATCAAGGTTTGATTCGTAGTTGGTTTGTCTTCAAGGTTAAAATAAGAGATTTTCAACCAGGTAATAAGGTATTAAGGAAAGTTTTCTTACATACCAAGGAGAAGTAGTTTGGTTGTGAAAATCTCAAACTTGGGACATATAGGCTTCAAGATAAATAAGGGAGAGGTTTGAAGCACCCATGGAATGTTGAGCATCTGAGGTTATATTTAGAATAAACTTTTTATGTAAATATTTACTTGTTAAATATCAATGTAAATATTATGGGGCATACTCTTTCCTACCCTGGTGGCGCGAGAAGGTTTTAATGAGGTGTCCGGTTTCTTCTTCAATAATATATAATACCTTCTTCAAAAAATTCTGAGTGATTTTACTACAATTCAATTCAAGTGGAAATCACTTATTCAATACTCTGGATCTTTAGTAGATCGGATAAACTTGATGGTTGGTCATGACTATTAAATACATGTCATTGGAGATATTAAACACTCTCACTTCAATACTTCTGAAATTCTAGGGGCTACTTAAACATTAGTCATGAAAGATTTAAAGTAAATTATTAAACACAAAGAAAGTTGGATAAATTAAACCTGTTCGGACTTAAACCGAACAATAGTACAAAACATGCCTTGGCCATCCAAGGACTTTGATTGTTCACAAAATCAAAAATGATACATGATAAAATCTTAGGGCTTGTTCCTTTCGGAAGTTCCTTCACCACCACCTTTTTTGGGACTTTTGAGTTCAGCACTTGAACTCTCATCTGTACCTTCTTCATCATCAGTAGAGTCAAATCCACTAGAGTAATTGTGCTTGTCCCCATCAGCCAATGTATAAAATGGGATGTCCTCGTACTCCACATACTTCCATAAGGGACCAAGGGTCCTCTTAGGGAAGATCTCATGGAACAATAACACCATGTCAGACTTGATCCCATCATCTCTTTTTTCCAAGGAGTCTATTACTCCATTGGCGTACTCCTCAATACCTGCCTTGATAGCTTGCTCTTGCTGACTCTTCAGGGCCTCCTTTTCCTTGGTTATCTCCAAAACAGTGCCTTCCAACTTAGTCTTCTTGTTGATTAGGGTTTGAATAGCACAATCCTTAGTCTTCAACTGCTCTTCCAATGGTGTGAGGCTTTGTGAGGAAGAAGTCTCCAGGTCGGAGTACTTCGTTTGGAGCTCAGTTATGGATGCTTCCGATAGGGTTAGCTTGGTTGCCAAATCCTCTTTCTCCTTTTCAGCACCTCTATAATTTGTTGAGTATTTAGAAGACTGTTTGACAAAGATTTCTTGTCATAAGTAAGAGAGTTGATAACATTGGTCTGAATTTTTACTTACCTCTCCAAATCGAGTACTAGCCGGATATAACCAAGGAGGGCATGACTTAAGAAATCCTGTTCTTCGAATATGGAGAATGATTTCCCACTTTAGGTCACCATGTTGGAGGAACTTGAGGGACGATAAGAACCTGCAAAATCATATTTCTTAAAGTCGTTAAAGTACATGCCAATGTCTTGAAGGGCAGAGAGGCCCACTTCATCGTTCCCCCCACCAACAATCTCTCTGGACTGAAGGTCTGTTGGGATTTCCTCTTGCCGAGTAGGGTCGGCAGGAGCTGGTGCTGGGATTTCTGAAGGGCGAAGGACTATTTATTCCCCCAAGGTGACCTTCTTATTCTTGGCAGCTTTTTCATCACTGATGGCCCTGCGTTTCCTGTCCTTTTTAGGAGGCATTGGTGGTTCTTTCACCCTCCAGCTTACCTTATTGTCTCGACCTCCACTGCCTTGAGCAAAACCACATAAATAACACCCTGGTTCCCCAAACTAGTCTCTTCTGTAGCGGTTTGAGCCAGATCTGTTGTAGTCTTTCTCTTTTTATTCTTTATTTTGCTGGGAGCCTTAGCCCTGGAAGGCAAGAACAACTTGTCATCTTTGGCTTCTGTCCTTCTTAAAATCACGTCAGCAGGAGGAGGGTTGGTAAGCTCTTCCCATGAAAGGTCTCTCCTTCCTGTGGTGTTCCACAGGTGAGACCTCACAAAATTGCTCGACTTGAATTAATTGTGGAAGGCATTCCGCCAGTTTTCCGTAGCCCATGCATTGAGCTTTGCACAAGTCTTTTACCCTTCTTCCAAGTGGCTGGTGAACTCCTTCAGTAGAACTAAAGAGAAATAACAAATTAGTCAGAATAAGAAAACTTGTATTTTAAGAAGTAAAAAAAAGGAAGAGACTTACCAGTGCTTTTCCACCTGCTGGTCAGCAAACTAGGGTTGGTGGTGGCCTTTATCATCTTGCCATTTTCCCATGTTCCACTAACAAAAAGAAACTGTGTCCTCCAAGGTTTTTCGGACTCTAACAGGTCGTTCATAACCTTGAAATCGTTCCCCGTGTTGTAGTGGTAGAAAGGAATCTGATGGTTCTTGTACAAGCTTGCTACAGCAGCAAACTGCTCCATCGGAATGGGGATCTTTGACAATCTAGATGCCATGATACAGGCGAGAAGTGTGTACCATGTATTGGGCCTTAACTGACTCATATAAAGTTTGACCAAATGGAAGTACTTTACAATTTCTGGGTTTAAAGAGAACCGGAGTCCCAAGTTAAGTACTTCGGTGTATACTACCACCTCATTCAATTTGCAGTCCACGGGGATCTCCGGAGTAATCGGTATTCTCACTTTAACAGACTCTGGAATCCTCTATTTGGTCCGGATTCGATCTAACTCAGTAGTGTGAGTGTAGACATAGTTGATATTTTGCAAAGCTAGCAGATATTTAACGCTGCCATGTTTAAAACAAGGGCCTACTTTACCCTCTAAACACTCTGGAGGAGATTCCGGATTTTTCACCTTACTTTTACGTTTTTTGTGTAAGGCACCATCCCATGTCTGGCCGCACGGTTCGGTCTCAAAAGGGGCATCTTCGATGCTGTCCTCCATATTCTCTTCTATCACTGTGGAAGGTTTTTCGGTTGTCTTTGAAGAAAGTTGCTCTTTTTCCTTCATCAGAAGTTGTTCTGGTGGTTTTGCACTTGTTGCCTCTGAGGGCCTGAAATCTTTAAAGGTCGTGATCCGTAGGGCTTGGCCTGCGTAGTTTCTTTAGCTACCTCCGATCCGGAGGGTTTTGAAGTTGATGGTGAGGACTGGGTTTTGGTTTGGCAAGTTTTCCGGCGAGGAGTTATCTTCTCTGGTGACTAATCTGTATCAGAATCCATTGCTATGAATGGTGAGGGTTGTCTGATGCTTGAAACAGTTTTTTTCCTTAGAAATAGGGTGTTGAGATTCTTGTATGGAAGAACCATAAAGGAGGGGTGAAAGGGTTGGTCTAAATGAGAGCTTTCTGGGTCTAGAGTTTTGTGAGAAAGAGGACCCCTGATCGGCGTCCTGGTTTGGCTGATTGTTTTTCTCGCCTAGAGAAACAGGGAGACCGGTGGCGATATGGTTTTATCTCTCTACTTTCTTTGATCTCTCTAACTCCGATAAATTCAACCAGCCACCTTTAACTAAAGCGTTTCTGGCTGTGAGCATATAATCTCTCAAGAACAGTTTGAAGATGAAGATGATTTTCTCTCTGAGACAGTTTTGAGTATGAAAGACAATGGAATAATAAAGTATATATATATATATATATATATATATATATAACAGTTAAAAGCAACAATTACCAAGGAAAAGTTAACAGGTTTTTTTTGCAATGATTAAGGGTTGTGCAACGTGTGAAAAATAACCTAGGTAACTTTCTAGACCTAGTGGGTGCGACATTCTAGGAAAAATAACGGCTGGGAGGTCAAACCAGATATTGACACGTGTCCCACGATTCATGGAAAAATTCTTAGAATTCTGAAAAGAAAAACCAGTCCTAATGAAATTCGAACGGAGTTATTTGTGAGAGAAGGGCTTTTCAGTTCGGAAAACGTAAGCAGATCGGACACAATTGATGTTGACTTGACAAATTTTTTAACCCTTCCAAAGATAATTTGCAAGGCCTAAAAATGGGCTACTGATGAGTTTAGAACTTGTAGACACAACCTACCCACTAATCCGAACATGGTAATTAGGATCATGTCACACCACTATAAATCCGAAGAGGATAAATGTAAACATCTTTTGACTAAACTATTTGCTAATCTACTTAAAAACTAATGGGTCTTTGAACGCGACCCGGTTTTTCCACTTGACCCGGTAAGCCCATGGGTCATTAATTAAAGTATAAATACCCCAACCACTCTCATTAATGAGGGTGATCAACATTTAATACAAGCATGCTGCTTAATTATCTCACTACTCCTCACACTAAACACAAAACACCCCAAACTTACTAAAACACTTTACAAAACTACCCCCAACCCAAAATAAACCAAACTAAACATAACAAATTTTGTTTTATGGAAGACGATGATAATTCTAGTCATTAAAGGTAACATATTATTTGGTTACATTTTAGGAGATGCCTAATGTCCTCCTAGACTTGTTCTTGATTCTACTGGAATTTTTATTGATAATGTTGCCTATGAAGAGTGGAAATCTAAGGATCAGCTGCTATTAGGTTGGTTATTCACCACTATCAATCCAGAGATTGCAACACAAATCTTAGAGCATGAGTCATCTAAAAGACTATGGGATGTTGTAGTAGAACTTTCTGGCTAAAAAACAAGAGCCATAATATACTATTACAAAGGTGAATTTCAAATAATTAGAAAATGTTCAACCACTATGGTTGAATACCTAGCTAAAATAAGATTTATTGCTGGGTCTCTCTACAGTTGATTTAATTTCACAAGTTTTATCTGGTTTGGACTCAGACTACTCTCCAATTATAGTGAGTCTGGCTGATAAAGATGATCTAAGCTGGTCAGGACTACAATCTTCTCTCCTAACGTTTGAAATCAAAGTAGAGAAACTATATAACCTAAAGGCAGTTGTAACTAATCTAAATCTAGTGTCAACCAACAACGACACCGAAACAAACAGACAACAGTCAAACAATTATCAAAAGTTCAGAGGAAACAATTCTTATTATAGCGGCTAGAGTAGGGGTCACAGGGGCAGAAACAACAACAAATCATACAGAGGAAGGTCTAACTACACTTACATAGAAAGAGGAGAGAGATATTCTCCCAATAAACCAGTTTGTCAGTTGTGTGGCAAGTATGGCCATGCAGTACCAACTTGCTATCAACGTGAAGAGCCAACAAATTTCAATTCACTACCTGCAGATAATCAACAACAAAGATCATATTGAGATGCCTATGTTGTGATACAAGACTCAAACAATGAGAAGACTTGGTATGCAGATTCAGGGGCTACACATCATGTTACTGGAAATTCTAGCCTCATGAATCAGAGAATAGACTACTCAGGTATTTCTTTCGTTCAAGTTGTAAATGGTGAAAAATATCATATCAAACATATTGGTACTTCTGTGATTCCTACTTATTATAATCAACCTTTACATTTTGAAAATGTTTTACATGTTCCCACTATTTCCAAAAATCTATTGTCCATCTCTAAACTTACTTCTCAAAATCAGGTTTATGTTGAGTTCCTCAAAGACCTTTGTTTGGTGAAGGATTTACAAACATGGAAAATTCTTCTAACAGGGATAACTAAAGAGGGTTTGTACTACTTTCATCAAGCCGTGAATGATTATTCTAGAGCCTTAAGTTATGAGCTAGTCCAGGATTCTATGTCTATGTTTACTTTACCTAACATTTTGCACCACAGATTGGGCCATCCCTCTTCAGTTGTGTTGTCTAAGGTCCTACAATCTTGTAATATTCATGTCAGTTAGGAAAATCTCATAGATTGTTCTTTCTTGTATTAGCCCCAATTCAAAGTAGATATGGTTTTAAATACTATTTATTGTTTCTAGATGATCATACCAGATTTTCTTAGATCTACCCTTTGAAAAATAAGAGTGACGCCCTATCTGTTTTTCTAGAATTCAAAATTTGGTTGAAAAACAAATTGAAAGACAACTAAAGGGTTTACAAACTGATGGTGAGGGTGAGTTTCAATCTCTTATTCCTTTTGCTAAGAGCTGTGGTATTGAAATGATAATGTCATGCCCTTATACTTCTGGCCAAAATGGCAGGATATAAAAGAAACATAGACACATAGTTGAGACTGGCCTAACCTTCTTGGCTCAGTCTCATGTGCATTTCTCCTATTGGTCTGATGCCTTCAGTACTGCTACTTATCTCATAAACAGACTGCCTACTTCTATCTTAGACCACAAATCACCTTATGAGCTTGTCTATCACAAAAAACCAAACTATTTTATTCTTAAAATCTTTGGTTTATCATATTTTCCCTATATAAGACCCTATCAGAATCATAAGTGTAGCTTGATTGACGGTAGCATCCATGGTTTTTTTAAAGGGAGAAAGAGGTTGCGACAAAAAGACCCTTTTCATCTTACATATTCATCATTTGTCTATAGTATTTTTCTAGACTTATGAAGAGGGACACTCAAAATCCAACCTTCAATTCTCATCCAAAACAGAGAACCTTAAAATCATGCATCTTGCATTCGAGGATGATTTGATGTTTATAGCACGGGGAACGAGCCGACAATTGGTATTGTTGCCTTGATGACTTCAGTTTAAGTTGGGATTGCACTTAAATAATCTCAATTCCAACATGTATGTGACTGAAATTCAGCCATAAACTATGGACAACATCGATCATAACATGCACCTTGTGCAAGGGCCTACCCCAATTCGGTACATTAGCATTCCACTCGTTTGTGCCTAATTAAAGGTTATGCACTTTGGCCCCTTACTTGATAACATTATAATCATAATTTCCACTTGGATTGGTTTGTCTTTGTTGTATGCAGGTAGAGTAGAGCTAGTTTGATCCATCATCCAAGTTTTATAGGCTTTTTGGTTGTCTATCTTTCCCATCTCGGCAGCGGTTCGATCACATCTTATTAAGTTGTGCATAACTTTCCTCTCAAAGCAACTTTAGAACATTATTACCAAAAAGAAAAATTTATGGATCTAATAGGTTAACCAAGTATACAGGATGGACACATCCATTTGAGATTGGAAAGTCCACAGCCATGACTCGCCATTGTTCAAGTACATTTTAGCCATTAGAGACAAATTCAGAAGCCACTCTAACGATAACGAAACAACCCTCGCTAAGTCAGAAATGTGGCATTCGAAAGACGTAGGTCTAAAAGAATGCGCATACGAATTCTTTAGAGCAAGGTCTGCTATTAGGTTATGGGCTAATATCATTTGAAGCTCCTATATTACACACAAGTATAGCTCTGTGCTATGGCTTGACATGAAATAAATGCTACTTACAAGGGACATAATCACCTACATTGAGATTGACGAAGCTTGTACGTTATGTAACGACTACTTAAAAACAGTATGTCACATTTTATTTAATTGTTCCGTTCGTAATTTAATTTTGGCAGAGATTAGGAGTTAGATGGACATTTGAAGAGAAGAAACTACTTTGGATAACACGATCAAATGACTTAAAAAAGAAGTTAAAGGAACTTCTTAGAAGAACAATGCCAAAAAGGTTGCCTTTGCTAGTACAGATTATCACATTTGGACTGTCCACAACCACCTGATTTTCAACGAGGTTATTCTTATCCCGAGAGAAATCGTTCATGCTATCAAGACGCACATTTATATGACAGTTTTTTTTTCTATAAACCGTAATTATTGCATCAACTTGTTATCTTATGAAACTAGTATATTTAACTAGTTTTTATTTGTTGTACTTCTTTGTTTTGCCACATGTTTTGGCTATTTCTTGTTGTACCGTTCTTTCAGATGGAAAATTCCTCGAGTCTGTGTACAATTTTTTCATTATATTTAAATGAAAATCGAAAAATTGATCTGTAATTGAAAAACCTCGAATATGATAATGACTATCAAAATATACGATGTATTAATATAAAAATAATGATGAATTGAATCTTCGAATAGTTAATCTAACACCATTATAAATAAAGATTTTTGCACGAGCATTAAAATATATAGATCTAAACAATCAACATGTATATCAACACAAAAGAAATTGTAACATCAAATTAGATTTAAGTTTTCTCTAAGATTCTCTTTCTTGAATTCCAAGAAAACTTTATGTTTTATTCGCTTGATTGAATAACCTCATTCCCTGGCCTAATCTCTTCACCTTCTGCATCTAGTATTCTCCCATCAGCATCCCTTGTTCTTCTTTTGCCTTTATCCTCATGTTGCAATCTAGTGGATTCTTGGTTCCATCATTTTTTTACCTATCAACACAAGAAAATCACTGTTAGCAATGACATTTAAATAAAGCGGAGTTTTTCATAACTCTGACTTTTCATAATTGCATTCAACTAACAATCATAAAGAATACTATCAAGGCGATACACAGCCAAACAAGTCTTACGCGGATCCGTTCTCTCAAACAAATGAATTCACCTTATCATCTGTCCAATATAAAAGCAATCATATCTCGCTAAAATTCATCAAACAAGACAAATATAGATTATTGACATCCGTAAAATTTACCTTAGTCGGCAAATTCTATGCAGGTATACGTAAGAAACAACTTTTAACAAAAAAAATCAATGATCGCAGGTTCACTGGAGAGTATAACGTCTCAAACTGGGATGCTCACTACATCCTGATATAAAAGAAAGACTTAAGCAAGCTCTGGTTTAGAAATGTGTGGGCCATAAGTTCTTTTTTGATGAGAATTCTTAAATGGACTCCCTACCTTAACCTAATAATAGGAAGCCTCATTACTCGTATGTGGATACGAGTCTCAAAGGTCCCAGAGTATATGTAGAATGAGGCTATGATTCTATCTATTGTTTCTTCTATATGTAACCCTATCAAATCCTGTATTCCTGAGAAAATTAAGGTATTATATAATGTTTCTTATGTTTTGGGTGGAAATGGATATAACACAGAATCTCCAGCATAATATATGGGTTGGGTTCGATGACAATGACGGTTGTTGGCTAGATATTAGCTACAAAAGCATTCCATCCTACTGTCACCAATGCAATTACATATGATATAGAAAAGAAATCTGCAGGAAACTCCTAAAAGGTACTCAAGAAGTTGAAGACAAAAAATAACCTGATGTTGAATCCCTTAAAGAACCAGAACCTCCAAATTCTAAGCCTCAAATGATTACATTTATCATAACCAAACCTGTGTCTCTTTCCAACTCTGCAATAACACAAGAACCCAATGAGTCTACTATTAAATCACAAAATATCATCACAGTTCATTCAACAAACCCAAACTAATCCTCACCAATCAGTCTATTGAAGAAATGCCTAATAAAGCCTACCATTAAGACAACCAAAATCCTCGTAACCATACTGAACCCACAACTAATAATGATGAAATAATTGAGGCAATTAAATCCCTTGATTATGACTATAACCTTTCATCACCAATAGACTTAGAAACCATTTACTCTGGTAACCATACCCCAAACCAAAATAATATTGGTAGCCTTCCAGGAACCCTCACCCTTAAGAAAAAAACGTTGAAACCGCTTTCCAAAACCTCCTCAACAAAAATCTCAGGTTAGCTAAAGACAAGAAGAAAAAGAACTCTCTAGTCATTAAGTCTTTACAATTTACTGAGATAAAAAAAATCTACCTTAAACATCCCAACATAATTAAGACTCTTAATTGGAATATTCGGTAAAAATTTAAAACAAAGTGTCTCTAAGAAGGCTCAAATCTATTGTTAGGAAAGAAAAGACCAACCTTCTCATGATTCAGGAACTATTTATCAACAAATATCGTCAAAATTATATTGCTTCTATTCTGGGCTTTGAGAATTATGCTGCTAACATTTTTAACCACCTTTGGAATTTTTGAAATGACGACCTTTTGATCAGTGTTCTTATTGATCATGAGCAATGTTTATATAGATCAAACATACTATCTTTGACAAAACCGTTCATGTTACTGCTGTCTACGCTAAATGTCAAATAATTAAAATATTAAACTTATGGTATACTCTCAAATTTATTTCTCCTATTGTTAAAGAATGGCTCATTTTAGGAGATTTCAACTTTATCAAAACTCATACTGATCAGCTGGGTTGCATTATTTTCTGGAATCAGAGTTCTGATGACCTAAATGACATGATTATGGATTGTCATTTGGATGACGCTGGGTATACTAGCTCTAAGTTTACGTGGTTTAACAAATCTAAGTGGAAGCACCTCGATTGGGTTTTATTCAACCAAGATTGGACTGATAACTTCTCCACAACTAAGGTTAATCATTTGGCTCGCACTTGCTCAAACCATGCCCCGCTATGTATAAACATTTCTAAAGATAGAGCCAAACCAATCAACAACTTTAAGTTTCTGAACATGTATGTTATTGTCAACAATTTCATTAACGTGGTGGAAACTAACTGGAATCATGAAATGCATGGCTTTCCTATGTTTTTGTTGTGGAACAAAATTAAAAGGTTACCGATTTCCCTTAGATATTTGAACATAAACTACTTTGGAAATATTTTTGATAAGGTCAGGGATACTGAAAAGGAAGTCTCCCTATGTGAAACTAAATACCAGCTAACAATATCTCTGATAAAAACAACTCGAATCAGGCTAATGCTAACTATATTCTAGCCCTTACCGTGGAAAAGGATTACTGGCATCAAAAGTGCTACTTAAGCTGGTTAAAAGATGTGGATAGAAACACTATGGTTTACCATAATTATGTACATAAAAAGAGAAAAAAAGCATGATTTCAAGTGTTAAATCAATAATGAGTGGATTACAGAGGAAAACTTATTAGTTATTCAACAGAATCATACTTTAAAGATATTCTCTCTAAAGCTTCTTATCTTAATATTGAAGATAAATATTCTTATCTGAATGAAGACATATTCAGTGTAATCCTTAAACTTATTGATGATATAGACAATAACTTACTCGTCGTTGTTCCAATTAAATAAGAAGAAGTCTTCATCATCATCCAAAGCTTCAAGCCTTCTAGCGTTGTTTGAATGGATGACTTTAATTGATGTTTCTTCCTCTCCCGTTGGAAAATTATCAAGAAATATATCTACAAAGCATTAGCTTCATTTATCATTAGTCAAAATATTCCAAAAGGAATCTTAGCTACTGATATATGTTTAATCCTCAAATCTAGCAACCCATCACAAGGAAATATTTCAGACCAATAAGTCTAATAAAATCATGTCAAATATAACAAATAATAAGCTCACTAACACCCTTTCTAAGATAATTCATAAGGAGCAGGGTGCTTATGTGAAAGATAGATCAATCCAGGACAATATACTTTTGGAAAATGAGCTTATTCATGATTTGGGGAGTAATACTAAGACTAGAAACACAATTATTAAAGTCGATATGTCAAAATCATTTTACAACATTGCTCATAACTTTATATTAAAATTTCTTCACTCTTTTGGATTTAATTAGATATTTATAAATCTTATAAACAATTTAATTAACTCGGTTTTTGTATCTATCCTAATAAGTGGCATAACTATTGGCTTATTCAAAACCAAACGAGGAGTTAGACAAGGGGACCATTTGTTCCCCCGTCTATTTATCATTGTTGAATAAGTACTTATCATATGTTTAAACTCTCTTTACAGCTCTAATAAAACCCTCAAGTACTCTTATAGAAACAAAATAGTGATTCCTTGTCTGACTTTCACATACGATTTATTAATTTTTTTTCTAATGGTTTAAAGTCATCTATGGACTCAATTGGTCGTGTTCTACAGATATACCAAGAAATTTCCAGGCAAGCTATTAATAAGAAGAAAACTAGGATTATAACGTCCTAAAATATATCTCATGATAAAATTAGAGCATTATTTATTCAAACGAGTTTCAGTACTGGTTTTCTTCCTACCACATATTTTGGATCACCCTCAACTCCAACAACAAAATTAGCAACTACAATCCTCTCCTCGATAAGCTCAAAAACAAGATTCAGGACTGGGATGGCAAAAATCTCTCTTATGGGGGCAAATTAACCCTTATTAATATTGTCTTAATGCATATCCCCATCTACTATGTGCAGAGTTGCAGCCTTCCTAAGGCTATTATTTCCATAATTGAAATGTTTTTTAATAAGTTCTTGTGGGGCTCTGATAGTGCCTCTTATAAAGTGCATTGGTCTAACAGGTTTATGAATGGTAAATCTTTCAGGGAAGGTAATATTAACTTGCGTAGCCTCAATGACATTCAATATGCCTATTCCTCCAAGCTTTGATTCGTTTCATAGAGAAAAATTCTATATGGGATAAGTTCATTCATAGCATTTACCGTAAAACTAAACACCCTCTTCAACTGAACTATTCTAAGCATGACTCCCAAACTTGAAAAAAACTTTCTAAAATTAAAAACTTTGATGAAAGTTATATTAATTGGAATATGGGCAATAGCATGGTGGACTTTTGACTTGATAATTGTATTGGAAAGCCTTTTCTAATCAAGCTAAATGACGACTCTGATTATCTTTGTTTATTGGATCTAAAGTAAATTTATTTTGGCACAATAACACTTGGAATTGGAACAAAATTATCCTTATTTGCACCCTTCAAACACTAACTTAATATTTAAGTTCTTCATTGATTATCAGGTGGAAGACTTTGTCAAATGACAACTGTCTAAAGATGGAAAATTTAACGTCAAGAAAACCATTCAACATATCAGAATCAAGCATAACACTTCCTCCCCATATGAAAGAACTTAGAACCACATCAAGACAGGAAGTACTCTTCCTATTATGAAGGCTTCTTCATAATATGATTCCAACAGACACTACCATGTAATATAGACATATGAACCCCACATCAAAGTGTCAGTTTTGTAATAATATTGAAAGTACTAACCATTTATTTGTTTTTTGCAAATTTGCTTGGACCATATGGTCTTGCTTTGCAGATGTCTTCAAGATCAAAATAAGCAGATCCATGTTAATAACTCACATATGGTCTGCCCCATTCAAAGTAAACATCAAATCCATTTTCCCAACAATTATCTGTGGGTCATATGGAAAACAAAGAATCAAATCAAATTCAAATGAAGCCTCTTTACAACGAATTCTTCCATCAAATATATAAAGTTTATTGTTTCTATGTTGGATTACTCTAATATCCCCAAGAAAAATCATTGGAGAGGCTGAGAATAGTCAGCTTCCGTAATGGGATGTTTCAATCACTTAAAGATAAAAAAGAGGATTTTTTACCTATCCTGGAATTTTCCTGCTCCTCGTATATGCAAAGTAAATAGAGACGCATGTAGCCTTGTTAACGGAGAATCTAATGATGCAATCCTTATTAGAGACACCAATGCCTCCATTCTTCATGGACATTGCAACTTATATAGCAAGTTATACCCCATCAAAGCTGAATCTGGGGCTCTCCGCGATGACCTTCAAATCTGTAAAATAAAAGGTCTTAGTATTGTGGATATTGAAACCGAACTAGAGATATTAGTCTCTCTTATCTCCTCTAGCCAAAGTCCATCTCCATTAGCGTCCATTCTGACCAATATCAGGGTTTTAATTTTCCCTAATATGACCATTGATCACATCTCCAGAGAACAAAACCAAACAGCCGATTAACTCACTAGGTGGAATCTGAAATGTAAGATGAAATTGGATCATACTATCTTTAAAGCTCCTCATCGGTTAGAATCTATCGTATTTTAGGTCTGGAAAATATTTGCGTTAATTAATCTGTGTTTTTTCAGTAACCTTTCATCCTCTGGTGTTTATCTAAGCTCCAATAGAATTCTGAGTAGCAAGTGTAGAACTTTTCAGGTTATAAACTGTAGATTTTCATATTGTTTATTGTCTAGCTGAGCTCCTTGGTTCTTGTTCGATGAGTCTTGTTGAAATCCCTTAAGATCACAAGCTTCTCAGTCTATTCTCTAACCTCGATTTGTCTTTAGATCCTATTTTTTGATGTAATATATCTGGATGAAAATGAAGCTTATTCCCAACTCCAGATCCACTATCGAGCTATCTATTGCAGATTTGTAGATCTTTCATTGACTAGCTGATCTCCATGGATCTGTTCGCTCTTAGTTAGTAGAGTCTTTCCGCAACTCCTTAAGACCTCAAGCTTCTCAGTCTCGCCTCTCATCTTGATTTAACTTCATATTCCTCTTCTTCAATGAAATCAGTCTGGATGAAATTAAATTTTTTCCCTGCTCAGATTAACTATCGAGCTATCTATTACAGATTTGCAGATCTTTTATTGTTTGAATGAGCTCCATGGATCTTGTTCGCTCATAGTTCGAAGATTCTTGCTGCAATCTCTAAAGATCTCAAATTTCTCGGTCTCTTTTTTTCATCTTGATTCGACTTCAAATTCCTCGTTTTATATTAAATCCGTTTGGATAAAAATGAAGCATTTTTCCAACTCCGAATTTACTATTTGATCTTCTCGACACTAATTTTTTACTATTTTTTTACTGAATTTAATTATTCCGCCCCACAATTCTAATTTAATTATGTCAAACTTTGGGTTTAATTTATACTCATTCTCTTTCTCATCTTATTCCATTTTTAAATTAAAAAACAAACAATCAACACGCATGATAATGATAACGTAAAAAATTATACTAATATTTTATTTAACTTGGTGGAACAAACTAAAGCCATTGTTGAAACCCAAACCCAAATCTGAAAGAAAACCCTAATTTTATTTCGGTTGTTTTTAAATGTCGCACCTTATTATAAGTGCTGTCTATCCAGCTCGCTTTATCACAACGTGTAGCACGACTGCTCGATCGAAACCTTAATTCCTTGTTTTATGGGAGGAGACTATGATAAACAAATTCGAGAATTGGTCATCTTTTATGAATTTTATTCGTTCAAATTTTAGTAATAGATGTGTTCAAAGTTATGAATTCCCTATATTTTTGTCTGTTAAAAAAGTGATGATAAGTTTTGTCGCCCCAGTCTTATTTGTACTTTTTTACAAGGAAAATGCAATATGGTGATACACATTCTTAATCTGATTTTCAATCCTAATTTTTTGAGGAGGTACATCAAGAGCCGAAAAAGAATGCAGGTAGAAGATAAGTAGCCTATAACATAGCCCAAACCGAAGTAAAGATTAAGTGAAAGTGAAGAAAAACTAACATCGTCAACATAACAAAATACAAAGACGAAAAAATATATGAGCAAAGCAGCAAACAAGCGAGTGGGGCATGATCAAATAAGCAAGCAACAATGACAAAAAAGAGCAAATACAATTAACCAGAAGGGTAAAAGGTTGCTTCAATCAAACACACACAAAAATAAGTTAGATAATTAAGAGGGCTGGATTGACCAAACAACTTTGGTACCAAGGAATCTTAAGCTTATCACGGGTAGAAAGTTTTCCTTGAATAACAAGCCCAATGATGAACGTATGACACATAATAAGTTAGACAACCTTTGTTTAGACCTCATCTCAGAAGCTTATCACATATGAAAAGTTTTCCTTGAATAGCAAACCTAAAGATGAACGTATGGCACGAGATATTAAATTTATATCATACTAACCCTGTCCATCCGACACATAGGATGGGCGTACAAATTGCATTGTACGTATCTTTAATAGTGAAATTGGTTATAACTCTCTTATCAATCTAATAGTGGATGTCGTTGTATTGGATGTTGGGAGAAGGGAGAAAGGATATGATAATTAATTATATGGATGTTACGAATATTTATAGCATTAGCGGACCTTAAATGAGTCGGCTAGTTCCAGAGACCATTTCAGGTGATGTCGGAGACCTAGAGGTTGCTCTCCATACGATAATCATGAATAATACTATATCCATAGTGGTTGCCCATAGCTTATTCATGATTTGGGGAGTAATACTAAGGCTATAAACACAGTTATGAAAGTCGATATGTCAAAATCGTTTTACAACATTGTTCATAACTTTATCTTAAAAGTTCTTCACTCTTTTGGATTTAATTGTATATTTATAAATCTTATAAATGAATTAATTAACTCAATTTTTGTATTTATCCTAATCAGTGGCAAAGCTATTGGATTCTTCAAAACCAAAAAATGAGTTAGACAAGGAGACCATTTGTTCCCCAGTCTCTTTATTATTGCCGAATAAGTACTTATCATGTGTTTAAAGTCTCTTTACAACTCTAATAAAACCCTCAAGTACTCTAGTATAAGCAAAATAATTATTCCTTGTCTGGCTTTCACATACGATTTATTAATCTTTTCTCATGGTTTAGAGTAATCTATGGACTCAATTGGTTGTTTTCTGCAGAAATACCAAGAAATTTCCAGGCAAGCTATTAATAAGGAGAAAACTAGGATTATAACTTCCTAAAATATATCTTATGATAAAATTAGAGCATTATCTATTCAATCGGGTTTCAGTAATGGTTTTATTCCTATCAGGTATCTTGGATCACCCTCAACTCCAACAACAAAATCAGCAACTACAATCCTCTCATAGATAAACTCATAAACAAGATTTCGGACTAGGATGTAAAAAACCTCTCTTATAGGGGCATATTAAACCTTATTAACACTGTCTTAATGCATGTCCCCATCTACTAGATGCAGAGTTGCAGCCTTTCTAAAACTATTATTTCCAGAATTGAAAGGCTTTTTAATAAGTTCTTGTGGGGCTCTAATAGTGTCTCGTATAAAATGCATTGGTTTAACTGGTTTATGAATGGTAAATATTTCAGGGAAGGTAGTCTTAACTTGCGTAGCCTTAATGACATTCAATCTGTTTATTCCTCCAAGTGTTGGATTCATTTCAGAGAGAAAAATTCTCTTTGGGCTAAGTTCATTCATAGCATTTACCGTAAAACTAGACACCCTCTTTAGCTGAACTATTCTAAGTATGACTCCCAAATTTGAAAAGACTTTCTAAAATAATAGAAAAAAACTTTGCTGAAAGTTATATTAGTTGGAATCTGGGCAATAGCATGGTGGAATTTTGGCTTTGTAGTTGGATGGGAAAACCTCTTCTAATCAAGCTAAATGATGACTCTGATATTATCTGGTTTATTGGATCTAAAGTAAATTCATTTTGGCACAATAACATTTAGAATTGGAAAAAAATTATCCCTATTTTCACCCCGTTCAAACACTAACTTAATATTTAAGTTATTCATTGATTAATAGGTGGAAGACTCTGTCAAATGGCAACTGTCTGAAGATGGAAACTTTAACGTTAGGGAAACCATTGAACATATCAGAATCAAGTATAACACGTCCTCCCCATATGAAAGGACTTGGAACCACATCAAGCCAGGAAGTACTCTTTCCTATTGTGGAGGCTTCTTCACAATATGATTCCAACACACACTACCATGTAATCTATACATATAAACCTGACATAAAAGTGTTAGTTTTGTAATAATATTGAAAGTACTAACCATTTATTTGTTTTTTTCAAATTTGCATGGACCATATGGTCTTACTTTGCAGGTGTTTTCAAAATTAAAATAAGCAGCTACATGTCAATAACTCACATAATTCGTTGTTGGTTATGGTTTGCCCCATTCAAAGTACACATCAAATCCATTTTCCAACAATTATCTCTGGGTCATATGGACAACAAAGAATCAAATCAAATTCAAATGAAGCCTCTTTACAACGAATTCTTCCATCAAATATATAAATTTTATTGTTTATATATTAGATTACACTAATATCCTTAAGAAAAATAATTGGAGAGGCTCGGAATAGTCATCTTCCGTAATGGGATGTTTCAATCACTTAAAGATAAAAAAGAGGATTTCTTACCTCTCTTGGAATTTGCCTACTCATGGTAGATGCAAACTAAATACAGACGCCTGCGGCATTATTAACGGAGAAACGAGTGGTGCAATCCTTATTAGAGACAACAATGGAAACATTCTTTACGAATATGACAACTTATACAGCAAGTTATCCCCCGTCAAAGCTGAATCCGGGGCTCTCCATGATGGCCTTCAAATCTGCAGAATAAAAGGTCTTAGTAATGTTGATATTGAAACTGATTATGAGATATTAGTCTCTCTTATCTCCTATGGCCAAACTCCATCTCCATTAACGTCCATTATGACCAGTATCAAGACTTTAATTTTCCTTAATATGACCATTGATCACATCTTCAGAGAACAGAACCAAGCAGCCGATTGGCTCGCTGGGTGGACTCTGAAATGTAAGATGAAATTGGATCATACTAGCGTTAAATCTCCTCATCAGTTAGAATATATCTCTTGTTAGGTCTCGGAAACATTTGCGTTAATGAATATATGTTTTTCAGTAACCTTTTATCCTCTGGTGTTTATCTAAGCTTCAATAGAGCTCTAAGTAGCAAGTGTAGAACTTTTGAGGTTATAAATTGTAGATTTTCAGATTGTTCATTGTCTAGTTGAGCTCTTTGGTTCTTGTTCGATAAGTCTTGTTGCAATCCCTTAAGATGTCAAGCTTCTCAGCATGATCTCTAATCTCGATTTGTCTTTAAATCCCATTCTTCGATGTAATATGTCTGGATGAAAATGAAGCTTATTTCCAGCTCTAAATCAACTATCGAGCTATATATTACAGATTTGCAGATCTTTCATTGACTAGCTGATCTCCATGGATCTTGTTCGCTCTTAGCTAGTCTTTTGGGAACTCCTTAAGACCTCAAGCTTCTCAGAAAGTTCGTCCTCGGAGTCTAGTTCCCTGGAAGGCAGTAAGGAACACTCCGCATCCGACTAGCAAGCATTGAATGTTTCATCATTATTTTGTTAACTGTTGGGACCCTTGTTACATCTTCTGTGCACCAAGCAAACAAATGTAATTTGGTAGAAATAAATTTGAGTAAAATTTCTTTTAACTCATAGGATAGCCTTGTACCAATCTTGAGACTTTTACCGGGGCAAAAGAAATGATCCTCAAAACCCTCATATGGGACCATGAACCTGGAGGACTCCCTCAGATCGTTAATAGGATCGGAATCTGTGGGAGACCCCTCTGATTGTTATTCTTTTTTCGATTTGACCCCTTTCACATGGGGCCATCGCTACTTTATAACATTCTCTAGCATCTTTTGACTACTTCTTACCATTCCCACATTGCTACCTACTACATACTTCAAACACTGATGAACAGTAGACAGCACGACATGCATCTTAGACAAGCAGGATCTTCTGAAGATAGCATTATATGATGTGGGAGCATCCACCATTACAAACAGTACTGTGACTATCTTCTTGAATGACCATTGGCCAAACTCTACCATTCCTTCAAACTCTCGAACTACATCGGCAGTTACTCCAGTGAACCCCACTATCGCCCGATCAGATCACAAGATTATTGGAGGTTTCTTTATCTGGGTATAGGTTGACATAAATATCATGTTAGCGGAGCTCCCTGTATCAATCAAAAAAAATTCTTATCTCGTTTCCCGCTATCTCCTCTCCTATCACCACTGCATCCTCATGCGGACCAACTACGTCTCTCATGTCATCATCTTCGAAGCAAAAAATCGGGGATGAGTTTCTGTATAGGTGTGACGAGGTTCCCACTTCCAACTGTGTCGCCAGACTAACAATGTGTCTCTTCCAATAATAGTTTGATATTCCTGTCACTGTGTCCCTACCAAAAATGGTTAGTGATTCAAAACACACACATAATTTACTAACATTTCCTCTAGCAATCAGCTATTCAACCATGTTCACACTATTTCTATTAGGCTTTGGATCTAGATACTCTGTAGTGATATCAAATGCATCAACAAATTCTTCATCAACCGCTTCAGATATCATCATAGTACCCTCTTGTTTAGGAGAAACTTCTTGCTTTGGTGTGACCGTGGAATTTTTTTTCACAAAATCAATTAACTTTCCATTCTGTATCAGATACTAGACCTCTTTCTTCAATGCCATGTAATCTTTCGTATCATGCCCGATATCTTCATGAAATTGACAATATTTATTTTTTATATGCTCTTTTAGAGTCTGCAACGGGAAAGGCTTGCGAAAATGCACATTGCACGTGCTTTCTCGAAAATGGTTGATACACACTCGATCAACTCGGCATAATGAGCAGGTTGGACCCATCTGTTGGGCATGGGTCTAACATATTACTGAGATACTTGTCCTATCGGTGCATATTGTCGATTGTGTCCTCCCCGTTGAGGAGTTTGGCTTGTTGCTTGAACTAGTGCTTGTGGTCGGACAATTGTAGTTGGCTGTGAAACTTGCGGTTGGACATTCACTATTGTTATGCTAGCTCTCATCAAGGTAGGATCTTGATAGAATTGAGACATTAACTCTATCTCCAAGGCCATAGTTTATTCACAATAGCTTGTCTCCATCATCATGATTGATTATAGAGGTCTTGAACTGCTCAATACGGTTGTCTAGATTCTGAGTCTCGTCGAACTTTTCCAACTTATAAATATCAAACCACTTGGGAAGATGTCCGACTTTATAAGCGCTTCCCCCGGACCATCATTAGTTGTCATATAAAGTCTTTCCTCGGTCAGAGAAGTAAACTGATTACTAACTCGGTAATCTTGATTATAGTTGTCGGACTGAGGCTGTCTCCGAGGAGTGATATGTTCGACTCAAACATTCCCTGATTTATCGTGCTCCTCGGAATACATCTTCATTTTCCCATGATCACCTTTCTTCCTTGAATCCTTCTTTCTCTGACTAGTCTGATGAGTGTGTTTGTCCATCTTCGAATGTCTTTTCCTGCATAAATACCAAGAAATTTCCAGGCAAGCTATTAATAAGGAGAAAACTAGGATTATAATTTCCTAAAATATATTTTATGATAAAATTAGAGCATTGTCTATTCAAACGAGTTTCAGTACTTGTTTTCTTCCTACCAGGTATTTTGGATCACCCTCAACTCCAAGAACAAAATCAGCAACTACAATCCTCTTCTAGATCAGCTCATAAACAAGAATTGCAGAGTTGCAGCCTTTCTAAAACTATTATTTCCAGAATTGAAAGGCTTTTTAATAAGTTCTTGTGGGGATCTAATAGTGTCTCTTATAAAGTGCATTGGTCTAACTGGTTTATGAATGGTAAATCTTTCAGGGAAGGTAGTCTTAACTTGCGTAGCCTCAATGACATTCAATCTGCTTATTCCTCCAAGCTTTGGATTCGTTTCAGAGAGAACTAAGTTCATTCATAGCATTTACAGTAAAACTAGACACCCTCTTCAGCTGAACTATTCTAAGCACGACTCCCAAACTTGGAAAAGACATTCTAAAATAAAAAAACTTTGCTGAAAGTTATATTAGTTGGAATCTGGGCAATAGTATGGTGGACTTTTGGCTTGATAATTGGATGGGGAAACCTCTTCTAATCAAGCTAAATGACGTCTATGATATTCTCTGGTTTATTGGATCTAAAGTAAATTCATTTTGGCACAATAACATTTGGAATTGGAATAAAATTATCCCTATTTTCACCCACTTCAAACACTAACTTAATATTTAAGCTCTTCAATGATTATCAGGTGGAAGACTCTGTCAAATGGCAACTGTCTAAAGATGGAAAATTTAACGTTATGGAAACCATTTAACATATCAGAATCAAACATAACACTTCCTCCCCATATGAAAGGACTTGGAACCACATCAAGCCAGGAAGTACTCTTTCCTATTGTCGAGGCTTCTTCATAATATGATTCCAACAGACACTACCATGTAATCTAGACATATAAACCCCACATCAAAGTGTCAGTTTTGTAATAATATTGAAAGTACTAACCATTTATTTGTTTTTTGCAAATTTACCAGGACCATATGGTCTTACTATGCAGGTGTTTTCAAGATCAAAATAAGCAGATCCATGTCAATAACTCACATGATTCGTTGTTGATTATGGTTTTCCCCATTCAAAGTACATTTCAAATCCATTTTCCAACAATTATCTCTGGGTCATATGGACAACAAATAATCAAATCAAATTCAAATGAAGCCTCTTTACAACAAATTCTTCTATCAAATATATAAATTTTATTGTTTATATGTTAGATTACATTAATACCCTCAAGAAAAATCATTGGAGAGGCTCAGAATAGTCATCTTCCGTAGTGGGATGTTTCAATCACTTAAAGATAAAAAAAGAGAATTTCTTACCTCTCATGGAATTCGCATGCTCCTGGTAGATGCAAACTAAATACAGACTCCTGCAGCCTTGTTAACGGAGAATCCAGTGGTGCAATCCTTATTAGAGACAACAATGACACCATTCTTCACGGATATGACAACTTATATAGAAAGTTATCCCCCGTCAAAGCTGAATCTGAGGCTCTCCACGATGGCGTTCAAATCTGCAGAATAAAAGGTCTTAGTAATGTTGATATTGAAACCGATTATAAGTATTAGTCTCTCCTATCTCCTCTGGCCAAACTCCATCTCCATTAACGTCCATTATGACCAGTATCGGGGATTTAATTTTCCATAATATGACCATTGATCACATCTTCAAAGAACATAACCAAGAAACCGATTGGCTCGCTAGGTGGACTCTGAAATGTAAGATGAAATTGGATTATACTAGCTTTAAAGCTCCTCATCATTTAGAATATATTGCTTTTTAGGTCTGGGAAACATTTGCGTTAATTAATCTATGTTTTTTCAGTAACCTTTTATCCTCTGGTGTTTATCTAAGCTCCAATAGAGTTCTGAGTAGCAACTGTAGAACTTTTCAGGTTATAAATTGCAGATTTTCAGATTGTTCATTGTCTAGCTAAGCTCATTGGTTCTTGTTCGATGAGTCTTGCCGCAATCCCTTAAGATCTTAAGCTTCTTAGCCCGATCTCTAATCTCTATTTGTCTTCAAATCCCAAATATTTTATGTAATATGTTTGGATGAAAATGAAGCTTATTTCCAGCTCCAGATCAACTATCGAGCTATCTATTGCAGATTTGCAGATCTTTCATTGACTAGTTGATCTCTATGGATCTTGTTCGCTATTAGTTAGAAGAGTCTTTCTGCAACTCCTTAAGACCTCAAGCTTCTCATCCTTGCCTCTCATCTTGATTTAACTTCATATCCCTCTTCTTCAGTGAAATCAGTCTAGATGAAATTGAAGTTTTTTCGTGCTCAGATTAACTATCGAGCTATCTATTGCAGATTTGCAGATCTTTCATTGTCTAGTTGAGCTCTATGGATCTTGTTCGTTCATAGTTCGAAGAGTCTTGCTACAATCTCTTAAGATCTCAAATTTCTCGGCTTCTTTTTTTAATCTTGATTCAACTTCAAATCTTTCGTCTTATATGAAATCCGTTTGGATAAAAATGAAGCATTTTCCCAACTCCGGATCTACTAATTGATCTTCTCGGCACTAATCTTTAGCAAAAAAAATCGTTGAATTTAATTATTCCGCCCCATAATTATAATTTAATTATGTCAAATTGTTGGTTGAATTTGTACATTGTTTTTACTCATTTTATTTCATTTTTAGCTTAAAAAACAATCAACACGCATGGTATTGATAACGTAAAAAATCATGCTAACATTTGATTTAACTTATAAAACAAACTAAAGCCATTGCTGAAACCGAGCCCAAAACTGAAAGAAAACCCTAATTTCATTTCAGTTGCTTTTAAATGTCGCACCTTATTATAAGTGTTGTCTATCCAGCTCGCTTGTCACAACATGTAACGTGACTGCTAGATCGAAACCCTAATTCTTTGTTTTATGGGAGGAGACTATGGATAAACAAATTCGAGAATCGGTCATCTTTTGCGAGTTTTATTCGTTCAAACTTTAGTAATGGACGTGTTCAAAGTTATGATTTCCCTATATTTTTGTCTATTAAAAAAATGATGATAAGTTTTATCGCCCCAGTCTTATTTGTATTTTCATATAAGGAAAATGCAATATGGTGATAAACATTCTTAATCTAATATTCTTTATGATGCGGAAACCTGATTGTTTGTTGATACCAACCTCACTTAAGAGTCGCACAAACTTCCCGATGAGCACGGTTGAGCTTTTAAGAGTCGTATGTTTTGCGTGACGAGCACCATCATTGTCGCATGTATCGCGCCACAACCAAGATTTTCAACGCGTTACTCGCGCGATCTAAAGTAAAACGACAAATAAATGTCTAAACTTTACATCCAATAGAATTTTCCTCCTCCAAAAAGCTCTGATTACTCGTGCTCTATATTATTTCGATGTTTGGTTCGTTTGAGGTAGAAAAATTAAGATTTATAGTAAAAAAATTACTATATTTTTATTATTGTGCTAGAGAAATACTAGGATCTAGAAGTAGAATTTCGGATTGAGAAATAGTTTTTATAGAAATGACAATATCATAGACATTTTGATTTAAAAAAGAAGAAGAAGGTATTGTTGGATTTTCGACCAAAAAG
This sequence comes from Limnanthes douglasii subsp. nivea, assembly GCA_036936605.1. Classification (NCBI taxonomy): domain Eukaryota; kingdom Viridiplantae; phylum Streptophyta; class Magnoliopsida; order Brassicales; family Limnanthaceae; genus Limnanthes; species Limnanthes douglasii. Next base: position 198,652,328 of record JAUPFV010000004.1, on the reverse strand, counting down.
TGGTCTTTTATGCCTTGTTCAATTTGTATCATAGAAAAAACGGAAACCCAAACTACAGCTATTACTGAAACCCAAGCCCAAACTATAAAAACAAAAACCTAATTTCATTTCCATCGCTAAAAGTGGCACCTTATAAGTGCTGTCTACCAGCACGCTTGTCACAACGTGTAGCGCGGCTGCTCGATCGAAACCCTAATTCCTTGTTTTATGGGAGGATCAGGAGACCATAGATAAACAAATTCGAGAATCGGTCATCTTTTGTGAGTTTTATTCGTTCAAATTTTAGTAATAGATGTGTTCAAAGTTATGATTTCCCTATATTTTCGTCTGTTAAAAAAGTGATGATAAGCTTTGTCGCCCCAGTCTTATTTGTATTTTCTTATAAGGAAAATGCAATATGGTGATAGACATTCTTAATCTAATTTTCAATCTTAATTCTTTTTTGATGCCATTTGTCGCTGGAAAGTATGATGTTCTTGTTTGTTGATATCCAGCCTCACTTTTTTCTCAGGAAGAAATATATCCGAAATATATCTAATCGAAAATTTTGTGATTTTTGATATTTTATCATACGAGATGATCAGGTATAAGGGGGTCTGATGATACAAATCCATGTTAGCTCTGCATATATTTTTAGAATTAAGATTAGCCCATGGTATCTAATGTCTAGAGTTTAAAAATGTAGCTTGACATCTCGTGTTTTTGGGCATATATAGAATTGGAACAGGCCTTGCGACACAGTTTGCTTAGTTGCTATAAGCTTTCTGTTACTTAATACCTGCCTATATATATATTACAAACACTACTGTTCTAAACTTAACCCCTATGTTTCTTCTATGAAGAATTTATGTAATTCACATGTCAGACTTCAGAGATTTTAATAGATCAATGAGATTAAAGTTATAATTTCTGAGCGGGAAGATAGATTTTATGTGGAATACAGTTTTGTGCACTATAAGCCGATGCTCTGGATTGAAAACTTAATGAAGGAAGTCATTGCTAAGTGCACATAGATTGAATCTGATTGGGTCGATGTCTGTTTCCACTGAGATTTTATCATTGATTTTGGAGACCTGGTTTACACCCTACATTTGTTCTTAGGTTTATACTATATTTGTGTTGTACTTGTAGTGAATAGTAAGAGACCGTGAAGAATGATATAAAGGTCTCGTTCGTCGTAATGGCAATTTGTACTGCCTTGCCGACCATTCTGATATATCACCACCCATAAACTGAGTCTCATTTTTTAGTTAAAGATTACTTGCTTGTTTGATTGTGGTGTTGGGAATGGGAGAGACCGGTGATGTTATTGTATATTTGCTACTCTTGATGAGCTTTGCTTCAGTTGATGATTATTTTTCCACCAAGATCTCTGAGGTCTCTCTCTTATTTGATGAGGTTCTAATTTGTACATGTCTTAAATGAATTATATTCTATTGAAGTTTAATTATTACAAAAGTTTTGGCTGATTTTATTCAATATTTGAGTCTTTTGTTTCATGTATTTGCTTGATTGGTAGGAGGCTGCTTAATAAAAATTGATCACTAAGATGGGCACTATTATATTTTTGTTAGTTGTTGAGATCTGTCATAGAATTGTTGGTCCACCTTGTTTATAGAGGATTGGGTCTTTGATTAGATTGTGAGTCTTCTGTAAGACAATATGTTTTTGTATTGTCTTGATAAGAAAGAGAGATCGCTAACCTTTACTCAAACTGTGTTTGTCAGCCCTATCCTTTGCTTACTCCTTTCCAGGACATTTTGTTGAATGTGGATATGTATAATTGGTGCTGAGTTTTGGCCTGGTGGATAGGTTTTATTTCTTGCTCTTTTATTGAATGTGGATATGTACAAAGGCTTAGTTTTGCTCAGATCCTAATACGCCTCTGACACTGTTCCAATACTTTTCTATGTTTACTTAAACCTCGCTAGTAATCAGATATTCACGAGCTTATGTAGAATCCAATACTTGTCTATGGTTACGCCCTATCCATGCAGTCGTACTTTGATTTTTTCAGCAGTTCTGTTTCTTTGTTGTAATCAACATTTCTACTGATTTTTCTATCAAATTTATTTCTGGGTTGTATTTAAATGTGATTTTGAGTATTTGTTGTTTCAGTTGATCAATTATAATTTTGTATCTTATGTTTATATAGTTAACTCAAAAACAATAAATTTAGTTACACAGCCAAAATGGTAGAAGTTTGAACCAATCTAACACACAAAAAAATAAGTTAGATAATTAAGGTCGAATTGGCTAGACAACTTTGATACAAGGAATCTGAAGCTTGAAGCTTATAACGGGTACAAAGTTTTCGTTAAATAACAAGCCTATCACATAGCTTATAACGGGTAGAAAGTTTTCGTTAAATAACAAGCCTATCACATAGCTTATAACGGGTAGAAAGTTTTCGTTAAATAGCAAGCCTATCACATAGCTTATAACGGGTAGAAAGTTTTTGTTAAATAGAACGTATGGTATATAATAAGTTAGACAACCTTTGTATAGACCCATTATCACATATGCAAAGTTTTTTGGGTTTCAGAAAAATTAACGGTTCCGAACTCAACAGTGAAACGGGATCCTTGTGAATTAACCCGAGGGTTCGGTATTCTTCAGCTCTATCGGTAATACTGAGATAGTCGATGAAGCCAAAAACTGGTTTCTCAATAGGGTAGGATTTTTTTAGGTTTCTTATGAGAAGAGGGTTTTATATATTTTATTTATTCGGATATTGAATAAAAAAATAAATCAAAATTTTCAAATAAAACAACTTTAAAAGTATTTTCTTTCGAAAGCATTGTCTTTTTAATTTGTAAAAAAGGCATTATATAAATATAAAAACAGTTAATAAATATATGGAGTAAACTTCGAGGAGGTACTCAGGGGATGAGAAAATATATGAGGAAAGGAATCTAAAGCTTATTACTGGTAGAAAGTTTTCGTTGAATAACAAGCCCGATGAACCTATGGCACATAATAAGTTAGACAACCTTAAACATTTGTTTAGATCCCATCTCAGAAGCTTATCACATATAAAATTTTTTCCTTAAATAATGAAATATTAAATTTATATCATACTAACCCCGTCCATGTGACACATGGGATGGCGTACGAATTACATTGTAGGTATCTTTGATAGCGAGATTGGTTATACCTATTTTAGCAATCTAATAGTGGATGACGTTGTATTGGATGTTGTTGGTGTATTTAATAGGGAAACTGGTTATACCTATCTTAGCAATCTAAAAGTGGATGTCGTTGTATTGAATGCTAGGAGAAGGGATAAATGATATGATAATTAATTTCAAGGATGTTACGAATATTTCTAGCACATGCGGACCTTAAATGAGTGGACCAGTTCCAAAGACCGTTTCAGGTGATATCGGAGACCTAGAGGTTGCTCCCCATACGAGAATCACGAATAATACTATGTCCCATAGTGATTGACCAAAGAGGTTGAGAGCAATCAGAGGTCAAACTAGTAAGAGGTCTTTTCCTCATTACCAATCGCAACTCTGTACAAATTGATAGCAAAAGACAAAAGAAGTACAGTTTTCCTCCAAGTCCAAGAGGAAGAAGTATAAATCTTGAAAGAGCAGAAGTTATTGTCTTTAATTTTCTCAAGTAAATCCAGTCACACCAAACTGAGTTGTGTTTACTAACAATGGACAACAAATGTTTAAGGATAAACGTCTGATTCCAGATTTATAGGTCTAGAATCCGAAGGCCGCCCTCTAACAAGGACTAGGTCACAATAGACCATGCCACTTTAGCACCCGTTACCTTCATCTCATGGCCATACCAAAGGAAACGACAGAGAAACTGGGAGATTTCTTTTACAACTCTAGCAGGGTGAATAAAAATTGAAGACCAATAAACCTGCCCGACAAAAGCACAGATTTAATGAGCTGAAGCCAACCCTCATAAAAGAGATGCTTAGATGTCCAAGAGGCAATGCATGTATTGATTTTGTCAAGAAGGGGTAAACAATCTTTATGGGAAATTCGACCAGTTAGAAGAGGGACTCCAAGGTATTTGACCGGGAGGGAACCAACCTTGAAACCAAGGATATTGATTAGGTATGATCTTAGAGTGGGAGGAATATATGGATTTTTTGAGGGCTAACTTTAAGGCCCGAGAGATCAAAGAATTTATTGAGAATGTCCTCGATAAGAATGAGGGAATTAATGTCACTACGACAGAAAATCATCAAGTCGTCAACAAAGTAAAAATTGACAATCTTAAGCTTATGGCACTTCCAGTGGAAACGAAAGTTCACATCATTACTTTTCTCATTAAGGATGTTGGAGAGGACTTGCATGACCAAGAAAAATAAGAATCAAGATAAATGATCACTTTGTCTGAGACCCTTTCTACCATAGAAAATCCCATGAGGGTCACCGTTAATATTAGCGAAATATGAAAGACAACGAATCATCTGGTCCGAGAAATTCATGGCTACTAAGATGCCAATGATAAGATGCCACCGAATGTTATCGAAATCTTTCATCGGGTAGATTTTTAGAGCCACCCTCGGGCCCTTGCAGTTAGTCTAACCTCTTAGGAGTTCTCCAGAAAAAATAATATTGTCCACAATATTACGACCAGCTATAAAAACCGATTGAGACTTGTCAATCAAATATGGGAAGGAGTCTTTGATCCTATCAGAAAATATCTTAGAAATAATCTTGTAGACCACGTTGCAACATGCAATTAGTTTAAAATATTCGGCGATAAAGGGACAATCCTTCTTAGGGATAAGGGAAATGAATGTGAAGTTTCAAGAAAGCTCAAGACTGCTTGAATTGAAGAACATTAAGATCCCATCGCAGATATATTTGCCAATGATGTTCCATAAGTTTTTAAAAAACCCGCATTGAAACCATCAAGCTCCGATGACTTATCACTATCAACAGCAAAGATGACATATTTAATTTCGGCGCACGAAACAGGATGAACAATCGAAGACGTGTCATAAGGATTCACTTTTATAGAAATAAGAGAGGAGATATGAGTGAGCCCAGGGTCCCCCAGAAGAGACCTAGTTCCAAGAAGGTGAGAAAAATGGTTGACTAAAACGATCGCCACCTCATTTGGGGAAGTGGTGAGATCTCCGTTACTATTAGAGATAAAGACACTTTTATTTCTTAGATTACAATTTTTAATACTATTATGAAAGAATTTGGTGTTACGGTCCCCAAGATTGAGCCAAGTCTCTGTAGACTTCTGTTTATAGAAAGATTCCTCAGCACGACTAAAAGAGATATAAACGGAAGAAGCAACAATCTCAACAGAGACCATAGAGGGATTCAGGGGGCATTAGTTAAAAGAGATTGGGCTGAGAAAAGATGGTTTTGGGAAATATACACCATATAACTTATATCACTATATTTCAGGTCATGAATGGAAAATTGAAGCCGAGTGAGATTTTCGGAAACCAATCTCATACCATGAGAATAGATCGGGAGGTTCCACGAAGAAGGCACTAACTCGTTATAAGAGGGATGGCTCTGCCACATATTAAAAAATTTAAAAGATTTTTTAATACGTGGTATGGAGGAGCCCAAAATAAGTTTAACAGTGGAGTGATCAAAAGAGCGGGTAATGCTAAAATGGGCAATGAACATGGAAAAGAATCATCCCAAGCACTATTAACAAGAATTCGGTCAATTCTTGAAGCAATATGGTTTAAAATATTTTTATTGCTCGAGGTGAAATGGAAACCATATGACCAAAGGTCACTCAGTTCAAAATGATAGCAACAGAGATTATAGTCGTCAATCTCACCATAAGAAAACGAGCTAATACGTTTATCGGGATTACGAATAGCGTTGAAATCTTCGAGATTAACATAAGGATAATTACAACAAAAAACCAAAATATCCATCAAGTCAGCCCACAGAGGGCGACGCTCGGGGCCCTCATTGAAGGCATAGATAGCCGATAGGAACAAAGGAACAAGGTAACTAAGACTACAAGATTTGTAGTGAATGAATTGAGATGAATATGATAGAATAGAGATGCAAAAGACACTATGGTTCCAAATAACCCAAATCATACCCAGCCTATAAGATAGTGGCATACTTCAAAAAAGGAGCAATATTTTTAATAATAAAGTTAACATTAGAAATACAGACCTTAATCTCCAAAAAGATCATAACGGTGATACTAAATAAAAATGGACATTCAAAAACTTTAACTTTGACAAATACAAAATTAATTTTTTCAAAATTAAATAAATGAACTGATTCAAAATTAATACTTAATAGCAATAACTATTAATACTAAAAGACTTTTATGACAAAAAGATACCGTATGAAGATAATAAGTACATAAACCTCTCAAAAGTGCTAAAAATTCAAAATTTTAGTTAAGATAGAGGGACCCACTCTATTTAACTCAATAAAACCCACTTGAGGGGTTAAGAAATCCGTGAAGCTAAACATTCCAAAAAAAGTGGTTATAGAATTAAGAAGAACCCAATTAACGACATTAAATAAGCAAGGCTTTGGCTAAATGCGGTCTCATTTCAATAAGTAGCCCAAATTTTAAGTACCCCATCACCTATTTTAAGTATCACCAACATTATACCCAAAATACCCCCGCCTGTTTTACTAAGCCCTAACCCTAAACTCTAACCATCCACAAAACAAAAACAGCCTAAAAAATCTAACATTTCCATCTCCTCTCCTTCTTCAAACTTCCAAAACCCCTACCCACAAAATCGAGATTTTTTGTTAACGATAAATCGTTCTACAACAAATCTATGAGACTCAAATCCACGAAATAACAACAATTGGCAAGGGGAGATCGAGAAGAAACCTGTCCAACTAAATAAGGTGACCCTAGTAGTCGGCCAAAGGGCAATCAGGCCGAACGTGGGGATTGTACGGTGCATACGGAACGCTCTTCGAGGCACAAAAAGTATGAAGCCACAAGGGAGCCCGAAGTACAACCATCTCCTCCACGAGAGATAGTTAGGAAACCCTGTGCGCTTATAGACTCCGATGAGGAGGAGATGAAGGTTCCCGAACCACCACCTCCATAAGAGGTCCGTACCCAAGGCCGTCCAACTGATCCAGAGGGATAGAGGAACCTTTTCCTAGAACATAACAATATCCTTATGTTCTCGGACTATATGCAACACGAGGCTTACTTCACGTTCATGAACGACATAAGTTTTTAAATTTCAGACTTAATTATTCTGATTAACTTTAAATATGTTTTTGACGGTATATCCATGTTTGTTTTCTTTTCAGTTCCGATCTGGCATCACGGTCCAATCAAAGTATGGGCTTCTCGGTCAATGGGACATTAGAAAATAACTAGGGGTCACGACTATATTGGAAGATACTCCGTTCTAGCCACTAATGCGCCATCTGCCGAAGTTCAACTCGCACCCACAGTTGGACGAGGTTTTCTTTTAGAGGTGGCACAAGTAGAAAAACACCTTTCAATTCTCGTTTGATGAGATGACCATCACGTTGGACGACGTGAATGTGATTACCGGCCTCCCGGTCGAGGGGAGAATTATCGACGCCTTTCAGACGGAGTCGATAGATCAGACATATGCACGTTATGCATCACTGTTGGGAGTTTTGGGCGGGCATGAGGATATGGAGGCGCATGATGGGAGTGGGTTTGGCCTCCGATTGCTAAGGAATACGTTTTCTGCTGACGAATATTTGGATTCCAATGCCGCACTCACTACGAAGATGAAGAAACAAGTTGTTATGGCATACATCATGTTCTTCCTTGGATGTATGATCTTCACGAACACTAGTTAGAAGAACATCCAATGCAATTTTCTTCATCATCTCGAGCACTTTGACAAGCTTAATGAGTACGCATGAGGTACTTGCGCGTTGGTATGACTGTATAAGAGTTTGGGAGGCATTTTGAAGAACTCCTTGAAGAGCATGGTTGGTTTTTCGGTGCTGTTAGAGTGTTGGGTGTATAACCAAATTTCCAAAGAAGGTGCTTGGCTGGAAGGTATTATTACAACAAGCCATGGACTAGTGAGGTCAAGCACCTTCCTTGCGAATTTATTCACTGAAGGAAACATTGAGGATGATGACTATCATTTCGAGAAACGCTTCGACTATGGATGAAACTATTTATCGTCATGAAACTGAGTTTGCTATGTCAACCAGGGGATACTATCTATCTATCTATTTCTGTTGTTTGCATTTATATTTTAAATTATGCAATGTCTTCAATTAAAGTGTAATGTTTTTAATTAAAGTGTAATGTCTTAATTTAATGCGAAACACAATTTTAAGAACAAAAAGTCTAAATGTTTTTAAGATAAACGTTATCATAAAGTACAATGACATTATAAAGTACAAAATATACAACTTTAAAAGTGCTGAAATCGTAGTAATGTTCCAATGACATTCTAATGGTATAGTCCTCAAACAAAAGCGGATAAATCGGTTACTTCAGGGCTACAACTCCTAAGCTCTTCGTATAGCTTGCAACGAGAGAGAATCGGTAAAGCGTAACCTTCCGCTTCCGGCGACCGCAACTTTTTGCAACAAGGATGTATCCTCGCACATGGGGCCTCCGTCTTAATCCCAAGCTACAAAATGAAAACACAATGAAATTGATTTCTTAATATATAAACTAACCGTAAATGGAATTAAATACTTACGTTCACGAAGTGGTTGGAGTTCACCCAACCAAATAAGATTTCCATGCGGTTTGACAGAGGGGGTGCACCTCTTAACGAAAGAAAAGTGAACCCAACATTCGTAGTTCGGTATTGTCCTATGAAATAAATAATGCAGTTAAACCCATAAGCGATTGGGACTCTCATCTCGGCTATGGACATCCAATGGTCTTTAGTACTCACGTTACTAGATCACTTCACACGCTCCGCAACATCAATCAAATCCTTCATGCTTGTAAATATCTTAACATACATGGATGCATAATCCATAAGCTTGTTGTAAAGGGCATCCTTAATCAATCGCCACCCATCTTGTTGCCCCTTCAAGGAAAACGCTATCGAGCGGTGATGGACGATATAAATTTTCTAACATATATGGGGAATTAGTTTAAGTGTCCTTTCGGATCAACCACGTTTGCCTTAGCCGACATCGTAGAGTTTGACTTATAGGCGACCGTTCCATTAGAAAGCATTGTCCCACTTTCTTGCTTTAGAATAACGCTACCTTTCTCGGGAGCGGGGGCGCTTTCCCAACCACGTTTCGGGCCCATCACTCCTTTACATTTACTTGATGTTACAGACGGAGGTTTGAAGGTTATACCAATCTCGGGTGAATAACCTTTTTGGAATGTAGCACATGCGCGTGCCTAGATTTGTCTCGTTTAGTGGATGATTCAGATGCGATAATAGACAATTTATGTTTAGAAGGTGGACGACGACACACTTTTTTCTTCACTAATGGCTCCAATAGGGAGGTTGTTTTGGGATGGACGACGATAAAACATTAATTATAAGCGTGCTATATGCGTGCTTCATCATTCGATTCCATGACATCGCACACTAGTTTATAAATTTTGGCTTTGAGTTGCTCGTTCTTTGTGACATTGGTACGAACTAGAATGTCTAACATCTTCCAATGTTCGTGAAAGAACTCTAAAGGCACCTTTATCCCTTTGGCAATAAATTCTCAAATTTTGTGGGCGTAAAGCATACCATGCGTAGTTCGTATGGCACAACCGCAAGGCATGATGGTCGCAATTGGCATGTTCAGGGAACAATCTACTTCTACGGAAAAAAGTTCTAACGCACAGTGGGAGACACTGTTTTTTAGTTTCCCGTACACAATTTTCGCAAATTTATGTAAGGCCAACAATCAGCTCTTTTCAAATGACCCATTGATGTCTTCGTGTTGCAATTCTATCAAAGTATGCAACTTCAACCAAAAAGACTTAAAGTTACCAAAATGCATCCACTTGTTAGTTCTACACGTGATGAATTTATCAACATAAGGCCCTAACCAAATTTCGGTATACGCAATTACTTTCGAATAATCTTTTATGTCACGGTACAATTCAAACCGATAGTTGTTGAAGGCTACTTCCATTTCCGCCAACATCATTTGATTCCACACTTTCAAGAAGGTGTTGGCATTTTCTTCTCCTTTCTGTTTTTTTTTTCGTTTTGCCCATGACGTTCATGTTAATGTGTCATCGCCACAACATGTGTGTTGCATTGGGAAACACTTTTTCTACCACCTTCAGAAGCGCTAAATCTATACCCGTCAAAATAATGGAGGGTGGTTCGATGGAGTGAGTTACCATCAACGAATGTAAGCACTCTAACACCCATTTACAACTCTCGATTTTTTCTCCCGACATAAACGCGAATCCAATGTAGAACATTTTCCCGGTACAAGTGGGTCTGATGACCTCATACAACGGCATATCGTATTTGATTAATTTGTACGTGTTATCCATTTCAATGACGTTTGGAAATGTCTATAACAAATCCAAACTAACCGGGTGCGCGAAGAAAAGCTCACCTATGATATCGTTTCCGTCTTCAGACTTTCTATGGAATTCGTAGTAGTTTAACCTCTTTAGTTCACCCAACAAGTATTGGAATTGCAACCGACCGCATTTCTCGATATTGAGGTGTTTTAGTTGAACGTTGTATACGGTGCGCATTGAAGACGAATTCTTAGGGTTCAATTTCTTCACTCCACCGAGAATGTCTTATGGACGGGATCCCATTTTTGTGAAACTAACTACAAAATCCATCTCTTCTTTGGTGAATCGTCCCAAGTACGAATGACCTTCTTTGTACATTGTAGTGTCGTGATTGTGAACGCCGCATTCGACCTCTAATCCCTAAAAATCATCATCCAGCTTCTTTACTTTGAGGGTGAAAGGGCATCCATATTTTTTCATACCGGTAGACTTCCTCTTTAGATGCTTCAGATTTACCAATTTTGTGTAAACTCCAAATCTTTCGCACACACAAATTATTCTCGGAGTTTTGCGAGCAAGTCTATCGCAGCGACGTAATATAATCATAAACCCGTTGTCTAACGCGGTTTGCTTAACCCAATCAATCAACTACACTTGAGTGTAGTGAGATTTTGTGTCGACCCAGTGGTTATAATCGACGGAGCAAGGCTCCGGCATTACCTCCTCCTTTACCATGCACGAATCATACTAGTAACCCGTTAACTCTTCCTCCTCCTCTTACATAAAAAAGCATAAATTATGTCAATCTAACGAAAAATAAAAAACCTTCGTCTGCACCCGACGGTTGGAAAATTTCCAATCCCCTGAGACGTTATCACCCACCAGGGAGCCCAACATATAGTATATAGACACAGAACTGCTGACAACGTCTCATGAAGACAAAATAAAGAAACTCAAAACCGAGCACATCGCTGAATTGAACATTAAAAAGTCCAACTCTACCACACTTCCAAAATTCTCTAACTCTTTCTGAAGCAAAAAATAAAGAGTTATCCGATGAGATAGAGAAATTGAAGAAAAATTTCGAAGCAGAAAAAGCTGTTGCTGTAACCAAGAGATGCTTTGGCAGCAAAATCGGATAAGGAAATGGTTGACGCAAGGGATTAGCAATTAGTGGGTCGGCCCCTGGATCAGAGCCTGCACACGATCTAGGGAGACCTTATGGCTATTGCTTACCGATGAGAATTGCGAAAGTTATGAATTTTCTAAAGGCAAGGTTTTGAAGATTGGTGTAAATCTACCCCCCCCCCCTTTTTGGAAATATTTGATTGATTTTCTTAGACATAAGCTACATTTGTTTGCCTGGTGCTCAAAGGATATTATAGGGGTTCCTAAGAATTTTATTTATCATCAATTATCAATAAATCCAAATGTTCGACCCATAACTCTAAAACGCCGAGCCTTTTCCCAAGAAAAGGCAGAGATAATTATTTCAGAAGTTGAAAGGTTAACAAGGGTAGGACATATCAGGGAGTCCTAATATCCAAAGTGGACAACAAATCAGTCTTAGTGAAAAAGAAGAACGGAAAGTAGAGAATGTGCGTAGACTTTACGGACCTTAACAGAGCTTGTCCTAAGGACCCATTTCCCATGCCAGGGATTGACCAGCTGGTAGATTCGACGTCTGGGAACAAGTTGTTATTGTTTTATTTACGTTTACGCAGCGTAAAACTAGATAAAATTACATCCGAGAGATCAGGAAAGCACCACGTTTATCACAGAGAGAGGTTTGTAATGTTATAAGGTTATGCCTTTCGGTCTGAAAAATGCAGGGGATACTTACTAGAGTTTGGTTAATAAAGTTTTTGAAGGGAAGATTGGACGAAATGTTGAGGTGTACATCGATGTCATGTTGGTCAAAAGTGTTACTGATGAAAACCATTTTGCCGACCTTGAGAAAACGTTCAAGAATCTCGATAAAGTGAACCTCACGTTAAATCCAGAGAAATGCTCCTTCGGAGTTTGATCTGGAAATCAGCGAAAAATGGATAGAAGCAGATCAAAATCAATTGGACGCTTTGAATAGTATGGGGCCCTAAGGAATATTAAAGAAGTACAGATTTTAACCGGGTGTCTTGCAGCACTGAACATATTCATCTCACGGTCCTCTGACAAATACGCACCTTTCTTTCAAGTGTTGAAGAATGCTAACAGTTTTAGCTGGACACCAGCGTGTACCGAGGCTTTTCTTAATATCAAAAGTTATTTATCATTCCCAACGCTATTGACAAAACCACTACCCCGAGAGATTTTGTTTCTATACATAGCGGTTTCAGAGCAAGCGGTAAGCGCAGCTTTAGTTTGAGAAGAGGATATGGTTCCTAAACCTGTCTATTACGTGAGTAAAAGTTTGATGGATGCTGAAAATGGTATTTGAAGCTTGAAAATTTAACATTGGCTCTAGTAACGGCTGCTAGAAAAATGCGACCTTATTTTCAAGGCCATTATATTATGGTTCGAACTGCTTTTCCCCTAAAAAGTGTGTTACAACGACGTGATATTTCTGGGCATATGTCAAATTGGCCGGTAGATTTGGGGGCCTTTGATATTGATTTCAAACCAAGAACGGCATTGGCTTCAAGCTTCGAACAACGAGGCTGAGTATGAGGCAGCAGTGGCAGGCTTAAGGTTGGCACAGATTTGCGAAGCCAGGAACGTTCGGCTGCTAAGAGATTCACAACTACTGATTAATCACGCAATGGGTCAATCCGAGGCGTGAAAAGAACAACTAGTACAATATTTAGCAGCCTTAAGAATTTTGGATTCATCCTTCGCAAAGATTACTTATGAGCATGTCCGAAAATAGGACAATACAATTGTCGATTCGTTGGCAACCACAATGTATGCTGGAGAATACCCTTCGATTATGACTCAGGAGTATCCCTCTATTTTGAAACATAAAGACCTAGAAAACCGACTAGATATGGGATGTCAAATTTCAACAGCTTCGAGTGCTGACTACAGGAATAACATTATAAAGTTCTTGGCAGAGGAAGTATTGACCGATAACAAGACATTGGCGAAAAACATTCGATATAAGGCGCGAGGTTTTTGCTTTATTGGGAAACATACTTTATAAAAAGTCCGCAAGTAGACCTCTACTAAGGTGTTTGGGACACAAAGAGTCACAGCTGGTGTTATACGAATTACACAATGGTGAAGGGTCGACACATTATGGATTCAAGACATTAATTAGGTTCTGTTATCAGGATTCTACTGGCCTATGCTAGCAGCCGGCGCCAAAGAGTTGGTTAAAATGTGCAACACTTGCCAAAGGTTCGCCAATTCAATCCACACCCCGGAAGTCCCTCTCTAGTCCATTTGAGAAGGTCTACAGTTTGACAGACGCGAGATAGATCTAGTAGGTCCACTTCCGTTAGCAACTGTAGGAAGACAAACCATTATGGTTGCAGCGGATTATTTCTCAAAGTGGGTCGAAGCGAAACCACTACTAGGAACCAAAGCTAAGTATGTGGTAAAGTTCATATGGTCAAATATTTGTTGTCGGTACGGGGTCCTTCAGAAGATAACCATGGACAATGGCCCCCAATTTGACAGCAATGAATTGAGGGAAAACCTGGAAAGTGCCAATATACAACAGTATTTCTCGGCTCGATTCCATCCTCAAGCTAACGGGCAGGTTGAGGTAACAAACAGGACAATCATCAGTGGGCTTAAGAGGATTTTGGAAGGAAAACTTGGAAAGTGGCCAGAGTTTTTACAAGAGGTGCTCTGGGCATACCGAACCACGCCCCAAACTGCAACGCGGGAATCACCCTATGCACTAGTATATGGCATGGATGCAGCAATCCATGCGGAGACAATGTTCCCATCCTTCAGGATCAATCATTATGAGGAGGACGCTAATGACGAAAACTGAGCTTTGGCTCTAGATCTGATAGAGGAAAAACGAACTAGGGCTCACTTAAGTTCCTTGCATTATTAGAACCTTATGACAAGCAGGTACGCTTCAAAAGTTCGAAGAAGAGATTCAAGATCGGGGAAAAAGTACTGCAAAAAGTATTCCTTCACACCAAAGACAAGCATTTGGGGAAATTGGCACCCAATTGGGAAGGGTCGTACCAGGTGACAGAAAAAGTAAAATCAGGGACTTACCTGTTAAAAGATAAATCCGGTTGACTTCTACGCCTCCCTTGGAACATTGAACACCTTAAATTTTATTTAGAATGATCGTTAATTCTTACTTTTTTCTTTTAACTTCATTGTAAGACAATTTTAGTCGGGGACACACTCTTTCCTACCTTGGTGGCGCGGGGAGGTTTTGATGAGGTGTCTATATAAACCGACCCATTTAGTGAATCTTTATAGCCTTAAAACATGTTTGCTATTGTTATATATTCAAACCTGTTAAAGGGTTTTCAACATTAAAGTTGATCAACAACGTCGAACCTATTAAAGGGTTTTTTCAACATTAAAGTTGATAAAAAACGTCAAACCTATTAAAGGGTTTTTCAACATTAAAGTTGATTAACAACGTCAAACCTATTAAAGAGTTTTTCAACATTAAAGTTGATCAAAAAACTTCGGACCTATTAAAGGGTTTTTCAACATTAAAGTTAATCAATAACGTCGAACCTATTAAAGGGTTTTTCAACTCTAATGTTGATCAACAAGTTCGAACCTAATAAGGTTTTTCAACTCTAAAGTTGATTAACATATTCGAACCTAATTAGGTTTTTAAACTCTAAGGTTGATCAACATATTCAAACCTCTTAAATGGTTTTTTCAACATTAAAGTTGATCAACAAAGTCGAATCTGTTACAATATTTTTCAGCTTAAAATTTGATCAACAAATTTGAACACAGTATATGATATAAAAACCCATTGGATTTGGCATCGAAAACTGATCACTTTCGATTACAAAAAAGGGTAGGATACCGAGCAGAGAGTACAAAAAACGAACAGGAAGGGAAATATACAACAAAAAACAACCAAGTCTTAACTTTTAAATGAACGAAAACAATATATCCAAGCAACAGAGTTTAGGCATCGGAGGGATCTTCAGATGATTAATGTATTCAATAGCAGGGTCAGTACAATTAACACATTCTAGACAATCTTCTTCTGGACGTCTAGACACATTGACCCTAACGGCATCCAGGGAAACTGTTCATGAAAGTATAGAACATAGCTGGCCCTCGCGTCGACAACCTCTTGTTCCTTAACTTTTTTGCACTTAGCAGCAAAAATACGGTTCTCCTTTTTACTCTTGTCAACGACCACTTGGAGTTCCCGAAGATTCCTATCCATTTTCGTCGACCACCAGCGAAGGTAGCCATTCTGAAGTTTCTGGGCAGCTAACTCTTTAATGACTTTGGCGCGGTCTTCTTTAGCCTGAGAAACAGATTTTTCCCACTCTTTTTCTTTCACATCAACGGTCCGGAGCTTAGCTTCGGCTTTGTCATCTCGTGTGTTTGTAAGATCAATTAAGTTATGTGATTCTTGGGCATTGGATGAAATGCTTCTCTTGAGCTCTGCAAGTTCTTTCTGAAGTTTCATTACTTCTGTTTATTTTTGGGCTATTGGGGAAAGCATGTTTTGCAAGGAAGTCGTTAGGACATCTGAATCCTGAAAGAAAAAAAGTTCGAACTCTGACAACGAACAGGCAAGAACGTGGGATCAGGAGGCATTGAATCTTCTTGACAAGGAGTATGATCTTGGTGGGCCACCACAGCAAGACCATCTGAATAGCCCTACGCTTTAGCTTTACCCACAAAATGCATTTTCTATGACCCTTTTTCTTTAACAAAGACTTCGACAGGCGCAAACGACTTCGTATCGCCAAATTGTTCAAACATGGTGGGAATGGTGATCTGTTTTGTGGTTGGATCGCAATGCATTTCATCTACAAAAATCTTCTCTTTGGATTTCTTGTTTGAAGTATAGTTCCCCTCGTCAATTGCGGTTTTTTTATTTCTTTTTTCACCACGTCTTTTCGGTGCGCCTTCAACGATGGCAGTAGATTTAACCCCGCTTGCGATTGGGTCACTAAGAATGACAGTGGTTTCAGGCTCTGAGGGTAGTACGTCAAGAGGTTTGTCTACAGCGACACCATCGACATTCTCTTGTTCATATTTTGGACCAGACAAATCCTACGATTTCACTCGTTTGCTAGGTGCCTGATCTCTTTTGGGTAAAAACACTTCAAAATCTGAGGCTTCAAGTCTTCTTATGAAGTCGGCAACATCAGGAGGAATCTGTAACTCTTTGATACTTAGAATATCGTTGGAGCAGCGCGAAATATTGTTGTTGATGAGGTTACTATTTTCAAAGCATCGTCGGAATTGTTAACCCTAGTTCTTTCTGGCAAAGGCTCGAAGTTTGGCAAAAATTTCCGAAGATTTTTTAAGGTGGACTCTTCTCAACTCCTGAATAGTTACCTTGCAGGCTTAAGAAAGAAGATTGTTCAGTCAAAAAAACCTTCAGGAGTCCATTTGTAAGTTAGGAACCTCGGATTCTCTTTGTTATATGGCCGACCGTTTTCCCAAGCGCCGCTGATGAAGACAAATCGGTACTTCCACAATCTGTCAGCTTCCAACAAATTGTTCACTATCTTTTTGGATTGGCGAGAGAAGTATAGAAGAAGGGAAGCTTCAGAGATTTTGACAATCCCAATATTCCTATGTATTCCTCCATGGATATTGGGACCCCAGCCAATCTAGAAGCCATAATGGTAGACATTAAAGTGTACCAAGCGTTACGAGTCAACTAGGTCGGGCAGATATGAAGGATCTCGACGTATCTGACGATTTCGGGATCAAGGGGAAGCCGCAGACCCCAATTGAAAAGTTCAGTGAAGAACACTATCTCTCGAGCTTGTACATGCAAGGAAGTTTCACCGAACTTTGGAAAGCGAATGGTTACACAGTCAGGAATCCCCCAGATCCTCTTCAAGCCGGCCTCTTCGTCGGGAAAAAAGCACAGGTACTTCCCACTAAAAAGAGATATAATATGAGCCCTGGGAAGAAGAATGTGGTAGCCTTTCACAACATCGGCAACTTCAGGAGGTAAAGGTTCTTTTTTAGCCTCGCCAACCGTAGTAGTATTTTGAGCTTCTGGAATCGTCGGTGCATCTGGTTCAGAAATTTTACTTTCAACTCTCGTCGACGCGGATGCCTTGGTTGAAGATTTGCGAATAGGTTCCTCGGTAACTTTGTCCTCGACCCTTGTCGACACAAATGCTTTGTTTGAAGGTTTATGAGTAATCCTTTTTGCAGCTTTATCCTTGAGCCTCGTGGATGCAGATGCCTTGGTTGAAAGTTTATGAGTACTCTTTTCAGCAGGCTCATCTTCAACCCTTGTCAATGCAAATACCTTGAAAGATTTAAGAGCTGGCTTCTTGGCCTCTGACACTTTAAACCTTATTGGGCAAGGGTTTATCACCAAATGTAAACCCTTTCGAAGAAGGAGTCGCATGGACAACGGTTGAGCTGTTATTAACTCGAGTATGACTAGGTGCTGGGACCTCAGCCTTTTTACAAGCAGCTTCTTCACGTTTCCTTCTCTCTTCATCTTGTTGTACCACCCACTTAGGAGTGGTCACGGTATTATGGCTGGTTTGACGTCCCACAATGGTTGGAGTCAGCTGGATATATTCAAGAGGGGTAGATGAATAGCTAGAGTCACCCATAGTCAAAAAAGGAATTTTGGGTCGGTCGACGGTATCTCAAGGTTTTGAAGGAGAATGATGAGTTTTAGCGTCGGTTTTTTTGGATCTTAAAGGGATAAAACGAATAGCAGCGTCAGGCTTTTTTGTTGACGAGGAAGTCCTCAGGATAGTCAGGGGGCTCGCGTTAAGAGAGGATATAGATTGGCCAGGATTTCTGGGTTTCAGAAAAATCAACGGTTCCGAACTCAACGGTGATACGGGACCCTTGTGAATTAACCCGACGGCTTGGTATTCTTCAGCTCTATCGGTGATATTGAGATAGTCGATGAAGCCAAAAACTGGTTTCTCAATAGGTTCGGATTTTTTAGGTTTCTTATGAGAAGAGGGTTTTCTTATAAAAAAAATCAAATTTTCTCTCTCTAGGAAATGGAGAATAGCACGTGTTTATCTCTCTAGTACTCTAATAAAATGCGGGAATGAAGAAGTGGGACTATTTATAGGCAAGTAAGCGTGGTAACGGTTTGTTCCATGGAGAAGCGCAATCGAAAAGAGCGTCGGGAATATCAAGAGTCGCTTAACCAAAATGTTAGTTAAAATATAGTCAAGTTATCACAAGACACGTGTTCATCCTGACAGCTACATCAGACCTAAGGGGACTAGCCTCATGATGCACACGTTGGGCAGTTCAACAGTTGAAGACTGCGAGTACAAATGACAAGTCAATGAACGACACATGGACGATTCAGGAAACCGGTTCTGTGGGTAAACGAGATGGGCCATATGAAAAAATAATTTGACCCAATACCTATAAGAGATGGGCCAAATAGTTCGATTATAATCCTGATGAATTCTGACCCATCGGAATATAACGGACCGATAGATAAGCCACTAACAGACCAAATTTGAAGATTGACAAACTAACCTACCGATCCAGAAATTAAAGCTCGACAAACAACGCATACATCCTAGCAGTATTAAAGGGGTTGATAAAGATACTAATGCAGGTTCCTGACCAGAAAGCTCAGCAGTCAAGTAGGATTTGCTCGACTCTCCAAAAAACTAGGGGGCTACTGATAAGGGCATAAAATGTCAAGATTATTAAGAGACTTAATTGATAATATAAAGGCATATAAGGACCTAATTGTAAAATTAGGAGATATAAGAAAAAAGTGTAAATATGAGGGCCAATATTTAATTAGTATAAACATAGCATGTGAGAGTGGAGCCCACCACTGACACTATATAAGGAAAGATCCCTTTTGGGAAAATGGTACTTTCTAATCATTGGTACGTTATTTTGACTACTTTCTCTCTCTAAACTTTGTACTTATTCGCCTGACACTATTCCACCATACACGTTATTCGATAATCAGTCTTAAATATTCCTAGACTATGAGACAATACAAACTCTTCTTGATTCTGCATACCATGTTTTCTTTCTCTTCTTTTAAGAAATCTTCTGGTTGATACATGTATATCTCCTCATCCAAGTCCTCGCGAAGAAATACAATCTTGACATTTAAATGTTCAAGATAAAAGTCTTTAATGACAACAATACTCAACACTGATCTAATAGTATTGAACTTCACAACTTGAACAAAAATTTCGGTGTAATCAATTCCTTCCTTTCGCTATAACCCTTTGACAACTAGTGGGGCTTTGTATCCCTAAGAGCCATGCTCATCTTTCACCCGATACACCCATTTGTTATGAAGTGCCTTCTTACCCATGGGTAACTTAGCTAGTTCTCATGCCCCATATGAGATTAAAGCCTCCATCTCATTTTTCATGGTAAGCTCCCACTTGTTAGCATCACTGGTCTGACAAGCTTCATCATAGTATTCAGTCTCCATTTTATCGGTCAGTAACAGATAGTTCAAGTAATTCTTGGTAGAACATGGGGCTGGGAAACTCTTCTCAAAACAGGAACTGGCTCGGCCGGATGTAGGGTGTTAGACTGTTGCCGATCGGTCTGTCCAACTGACTCTCCTTGTTGAGGGGTTAATCCGATCGGCTATATATCTGGACTATCTGGGACTCCCTCGATATGTACAAATACTGAACCGTATGGCTTTGAGTTATTTGCTTTGGTTTTTATGTCTGTCTTTGTACATCACTGTTTCATTGAAGATCACATCTCTGCTTCGTATTATCTTCATGTTTTCCTCATCCCAAATACAATAACTGAACTCATCTTCGCCATAGCTGATCATGAAACATTTCTTCGATCTGGGATCAAGCTTGTTCCTGCATTGACATTTATATGAACATATACTGCACAACCAAAAACTCTTAGATGTGATAATGTTATATATTTACTTCATACCTCATCGGGTATTTTATGTTCTAAGGGAACCGACGGGCCTTGGTTAACCAGGTAAGTCGATATGTTGACTGCTTCCGTCCAGAACTGCTTCGGTAGACCAGACTGTATACAAATACATATGGCTCTTTCTGTCAACCTTTTGTTCATACGTTCGGGAATACTATTGTGTTGAGGCGTACCTGGCATGGTTCTCTCCGTTTTGATCTCGTGCTCATATAAAAACTTCTTGAATATGGTGTCCTCATATTCACCACCATTATCAGTTTTGAGCTTTTAAATTTTAAGACCTGTCTCATTCTCAACCATAGATTTCCATCTCCTAAAAACATCAAACACTTCATATTTATGCTTTAGAAAATAAACCCACACCTTTCGAGAATGTTCATCGATAAAGGTCACAAAATAGTGTTTCCTTTCTATTAGTGAAACAGTTGTTGGCCCCTAAACATCAGAGTGAACAACCTACATCATATCTTTCTTTGGGGTTCTGTCATTCGTCTAAAAACTAACCCTTTTCTGTTTTTCAAGTATGCAATCTTCGCACATGTCTATATTGATTGACTTAAGACCTTTAAGCTTCCTCTTTAAGTACATAATTTTCATACCCTTTTCACTCATGTGATTAAGCATCCTGCACCACACATTTGGATTTTAGTTTCTTATTGCTAATGCAATTGAACAACTTGCCTCTGTTATCATTCCACGAGAAATCGTAAGTGCTCCATTTGAAATATTCCAATTGTCACCATAGAAGATCGTAATGTAGCCATCGCTAGCCAACAACCCTACTGAGATTAAGTTCTTTCTTAGATCGGGGATATGTCTGACATCTTTCAGTTCCAAGACAGACTCACTCCACTTAATCTTCACAATATATTTACTAATAATATCACAAGGTTGATCGTCACCAAGATATACATTTCCAAGGTTACGAGGAACATACCTCTTGAATAATTATTTCGTCAAAGTAGCATGAAACGATGCACCAGAGTCTAAAACCCAAGACTCTTTCCTGCTTTTTAAGGAGCATATTAACACATCCTCTCCTTATGAAGTGACATTTTCCTCTGTCTTCTTCTCTTGGTCATTTGGTTCTCTCATGCACTGATATTTATAGTGCCTAATCTTCCCAAAATTCCAACACTCGATATTTTCAACCCATGGGAACTTTGGGGATACTTGGATTTGGACCTCTAGTCTCTTGATCTACCTTGGTAGTTCAATTTATCACGTCCATACCCTATGGTTTAATTTTTTCCTCTCGACTCGGTATGTAAGACTAAGGAGATTGATGACTCACCCGATTCTCTCTTTCGAATCTTTTCACTGAAAACCAGGTCAGGAACATCATCAAATTTCAACTTATTGTTTCTTGACGAGCTCCTCACCGTTGTGATAGAGCATTCCAACTATCTGGTAGTGAAGACAAAAGTATTAATGCTCGTACTTCTTCATAAAATCAATTTCAACTAAACTCACATGGGTTGTGATTGTAGTAAGTTCATTGTGATTGTATAAGAAACCTTGTCTGGTGCTTGCATGAATTATTTTATGTGTTTCTCGTAAGATTCTTCACTCTCCTTCTGCTTACAGAAACAAACTAAATTAGTAACGGAAATTTACCAGCTCCAAATGAGATTAATATTGGAAAATTTTCTATTTGTGTTATTTATGTTTGGAGTATCTTATTCATGTATTTTTATATTTTAACAGTTTAGTCGTAACATGTCCTTCGGATAATATAAAATTATAATAAAAAGACTCAAGAAGATTTATTTTTTTATTTATTAAGTAAAAAAACACTTGATATTATAATACCACAAAGAGAGAGTTTGTACGAAAATTCTAACAAATTTATGCTTAAAATTGATAAGAAACAATTTGAAAAATGAATACAAATTAAAAATTAATGAATTTTTTTATTAAATGTTGGAATAATTTGATAGAACCATAGATGATGACCTCTTGCTTCCTTGAAAATCAAGGCCAGGGGCATGAATACAAATTCTAGATTGCAGTCCCATCATCTGCAACATCATTTTTTCATGTCAGGTCTTAAATCCTTAACAAAGTATTATATATGTATCTACAAAAAAGATAAGAATTTTGAACGTTATGTATAAAACCTGCATACAGAGGTTAGTATTATATTTGAAGACGTTATTGACAACATGATTTCAAAATAAGATGGAAATTAATCATCTGTATTGTTTAACGTTAGATAACAAAGTTTCAAGCTTTCTAAGAATAAAATGGCTCTTAACTGGGACGTGCATCTCTAAGAGTTAAGTTACGGTTAAATTTATATTTAAAATGATATTTAGTCAGCCAATCAGCTGCAAAATTTTACTTCCTATAAATGAGCTTAAGAGTCATTGAAGAAGATAAAACTTCCCATAACAAGATACTAAAGGTGATATGTATGAGCAATGTCATTGGCTAAAGAATCAAACAAATTGGAATTAATTTCAATGTTAATAAGATTATAGCACAAGCTCTTAGACAAGGTTAAACCATCAATGAGGGCTCTAGTTTCAGCAATAATGGGAGAGTGATTTCCATATATTCTGCTGCCAGAGGAAAGCATGATAGCATTAGAGTTTCTAATTAGAAAACCCCCACTAGACTCACCATTTTGAATTCAAGCACCATCAAAGTTTAGTTTCAATCGACTACCTATAGGAGGGTGTCATTTGACATATAGAGCAATCCTATTAGGGAGATGAATTGGACAATTAAGATGGTAACTTGTTTTGTAATCATTTGTCCAGGTTTTCTTAGGTAGAAGATTGACACAATCTAAATTGAATAACATATGCATAATCTTTTTCTAATATCAATTAAAGACACTAATTTGTTTTTAAACTTTGATTATTTCTAGCATGCTAGATATTCAAACAGATTATTGAATATATAATAGTTCTAATGTGTGTTGGTTTGTTTGTTGAAGAAAACCAGATATTAATAAGATGAGTAATAGTTATGTAATTTCCAATGATTATGTTAAACAAACCTGAGAATTATTTTAATACTCCCATCTTGTTTGACAATGCACAAAGAGATGGTCTATAGTTTCGATGTTATTATAAAATTCACATCTAGATACTAAACTGATTTTTTTGTTGAATGATAGTATCTATAAATATGAGACATTTCAGAATTCTCCATAGTGTAAACAAACATATTTTAGGGTTTATTGAGTTCCAAATCTTTTTGTAGATTACTGAAGATAGTTTTGATGTTCTCAACTTGTCAAATGTATCTTTTAAGTTGAAAATACTACATTGATTATCATTCAATTTTATAGTGCCTGGTTTATCATCGTGTAAGGTGAACTTAGTAATTCTGTCAATATCTGCACGAGTTACATTTTACCTAAGTTTGTTAATATTCCAAGAGTTTTTTCTCTTAAAATTTGTTAATTTTATCGTTGTTGTACCAAAGGTTGTCTTCTTAAAGGTTAAAGATAATGAGACAATTAGTTTGTCACCATCTCTCAAGCCAAAAATATGAGTTTCCATTACCAATTTTCTAAGAGATGAACTTTTCAGATGTCTTTCTAATTTTAATCCATCTTTTCTAGGTTTTAGAATCTTTAATTTTATATTGATTTGTAAAGGAAGTTTATTGGGATAGTAAGTTGAATGCATGAGGTTTGACCATAATGATTGATTCTTTCTGAATGTAAACTATAGTTTACACGAGAAAGTATTTTGAACTTCAGTAAGATTTCTAAAGTTTAAGCCGGATTCTTCATAAGAACTATAAAGATTGGACCAATTTTATTAAATCATAGCATTTTTGTCTTTCTTTGATCCCCAAAGGAATTTATTTAATAATTTATGGATTTTATCAATTATAAATTTGTGGGCACAGTGAATTTGAATATAGTAGGAAGGAATGGCCATTAGTACATATTGTATTAAGACCATTCTTCCACCAAAAGAAAATCGCTTACAGTCCTATTCATGATTTTTCTTTCTGATTTTGTTAATGATAACATCAAAGCAACAATGTTTGTTACTAGGATAAATGGTAATACCCAAGTATTTGATGGGTAAATATGAGTGTTTAAAACTAGTAAGTTGATTGATCTTATTATTTGCAATTCTATCTCTGGTTTGAGAATATATGAATATGGATTTAATTTTGTTTATTAGTTGACCCGAAACCTTTTGATAAAAATTTAAAAGTTCTAAAATAATTTAATGTTATTCATTAATCAATTTATAAATATTATTATGTCGTCAGCATAAGCAAGACAACGAATTATAATGTTATTTCTGGTTTGGTAATACATATTTGGATTTTCATTCAATCATTTTTTATACCTATTATAAAGTACTCTTAAACAATGATGAAAAGGTTGGGTGACAAAGGGTCACCCTGCCCTACACCATTAGAAGAGCTAAAAAACTATGAAGGTTGCCGTTGATGATAACATATTATTGAGGATTGATTAAACCTTTTTTAATAAGTTTCATGAACTTTATGTTAAAGCCAAAGCAAAACATTATTTTGAGTAGGAAGGTTATTGATAGTCTGCAAAAGGCTTTGTCCATATCTAGCTTAAAGATTGTATTTCTACCTCTAATCTTTTTATTTAGGTGATGAATCAATTCATGAACATTAAGGATATGCTCATGAATGTTATATTAGATACAAAACCTCTATGGTCATCATAGATTATGTTATGGAGAAGACTAGCCAATCTATTGTTCATTAATTTAGAAAATATTATGTTTAAGACATTGCAAAGGCTAATAGCCAGAAAACACTCCAAGTTTTTTGGGATTATTTCTTAGGAATTAGACAAAATGTAGTAGCATAAACACCTTTTGGAGCAGAGTGACCATTGAAATATTCTATAATTGAATTATAAAGATCCTTTTTAATTATGTTCCAGTAAGTATTATAAAAATTTGTGTTAAAACCGTCAAACCAGCTACAGTATTAGGGATGAGAGATTGAATGGTTTTCAAAATTTCCTCTTTAGTTGGATGGGAAGTAAAAAACAAGTTTTCTTGATCAGTGATTATATTGGGTATGATGTTTTGGAAACCAGACAAACTATGAGGGTTAGATTGAGAGTTTAGAATATCTTTAAAGTGGTCCACTGCTAAGTCCCCTAAGGTTTCAGAGTCTTCAATCCATGTAATATTGTTCCAGATACCATGGATAATGTTTTTTCTTCTTCCTTTGTTAACAAAGTTATGGAAATATGATGTGTTCCTATCTCTAGTTTTGGCCCATGATATGGAAGCTTTCTGTTCCGAGAAAGCTTATTCTTTAGCTAACAGATTAAGGTGATTTGCTTTGGCTTTAGAAACTGTACCTTTATATTTAATTGATTTAGTTTTTTTATAGTCAAATTCATAATTTTTGAATTAATCTTAAGCATTATCAAGACTATAAAAAATGTTATCGAAAATATCCTAATTCTATTGTTTTAGTTTGTATTTTAATCTTTTAAGTTTGGACCATAAAACATGTAAAGGAGTATCAAATAAGTTTAAAGACCAATTTTCTTCCATAATGTGAAGAAATTGAGGATTAAGAATCCACATGTTAAGAAACTTAAAGCGTGATTTAGGTTTGTTTCTGTTGTTTGAGATTGATAAACACAATGGTGAGTCCTCCTTCCAGATTACCCAAATTTTGTTATTTTTATTAGCACAACTTGAGTGAAAAAATGAGAGTTTTGACAGTTTGAATTAGTTTTTCAGAATTGATTATAGGCTATTGTTAAGCTATGAAATCAATTACGTCAGATTTTATAATTGATTTTATTCTTCTAATAACACCCCTACTGTCAATCCATCTGGAGTTCCAGTTAAGTACTTTTAGAATCCTTTGAAAGTTGGGTTTGAGTGACTAGATGAACCTTTTATGGGTTTATCTTTGAGGGTGGAGGTTATCTGGTTGTTTTATGTTTTAGTTTTTAGACTTGTTATTTGAGGACTATTTTGGGGCTGTTTCAGAATATAGTTTTAATATTTTCCTTTCATTAATATTAATAGAAGCCTCACTTGTCTTTTTATATTTGTGTGACCGAGTTTTATGTTCATTTTTTGTAGGATTCAAAGATTCTGACTTAGAATCAAGGTTTTCATATTCATTGAGAATGTTGAACATATTATATATCTCTAAAGTATATATGGCTTCTATTATTTCTTCATTCTGTGTGTTTGAATCAGGTTTTTCATCCTTATATTTAATGATATTTGAGATGTTAAGAGTTTCTAACGTGACAGGTTTGTTAGCATTGTTACAATATTGTTCTATCTTTATCATTTAGTTGAGGCTTATCTTTAATGTTATTCATATCTTTATTTGAGGTATCCTCAATTTGTGATGGTTGTACTATGCTGGATTTAACTTTGTTGTTTTGTTTTGTTATCAAATTGTAGAAGGGGCAGGGTTCACGGTGTCTGAATTAACATTTGTTGTATTTAAGGTGTCAACAGAATGTGTGATATTGTTTTATGCAGTTTTTAACAATCCCTTGATTGTGGCATAAATGATTGCATTTTGTGCGATAGAATGGTTTGTCACCATATAGTATATGCTGCTAAAAGTCATCCCCTGCAGGGACCCATATGGAAAGAGGTCTACCAATTATTTTGGATATATGTACAATCATATCGTGATTGAACATATATTATGAGAGATTTGAGTAAAAAACCTAGACATGGGTTATTTGGGATTCAATTCTATGGATTGAATCTCAAGTATTATTTTAGTAGCCTTAATAAATGTTGGTCAATTGACCACACATACCTTTTCCAAATTTTTATAAAATCATCAATAAGATCAAATTCAATAAATAAGTTCCTATAATTCCACTAAGAGACATTATAGGCACCAATAAATTTAAAGTTATATGAAATTGATTAAACTGAGCTAAATTAGGTTTACTAAATAAAATTTTAGCTAAGAGTGTAAATTGTGAAGTGGAGATTAGGTGAGACTTATCTGTAGTTTTAAAAATAATCGTCTTACAGTCGTCTTTCATTTGGATCTGGACTGATTCATGGATAAATCCTTTAGGTTGGTTCTTGGATGCCTCACCAAAAAGCTTCTATTTTGCTGATTTTCCTTGAATCCGTGGATTTTGTTAATTCTGAGACGATTCTTTCTCAAACATTGGATTAATGTAGACTCTTTGGTTCTATACATCTTCATGGTTTCCAGAATGATTTTTAAATCTTTGAGGAAGATGAGGAAATTGGGCTTCAAGGCATTTTTCCTTCAATTTGCAGTGTTGGTAGTTTAAATCTTCCTCAATCGAGTCGCTGAGAATCTTGAAATATTTTACTGGTTTCGTTATTTATTGAGATGCTTCTTTTTTAACGCAATCCTCTGGATCTATATCTTCAAGATTTTGATTTGGCTCCATTTTACATAGGTTTCTCTTGATGAACCGGGACTCGAAAGAAGATAAGACGAGAAAGAGGATATATTTCAGTATTGAGTGCAAGACTAGAGAGAAAGATGGTCAAAATTGGAGATTTTGACCATCTTGATATTTTCTTGAGAGATCGCTCATTTCCCTTTTTCAACTCATTCATGTAATGTCAATATTTGTCAAAAAAGTTTAAAAAGATAAAAATAGTAATATAATAAATATAACAAATAAATAATAAATAATATTAAAAATTAGTAGTAACATTAACAAAAAATTAAAAAGAACAAAAAAAAGAGCGGTTATCCTTTTTTTTAAACCTACAAATTAAAATAAATAAATGAAGTAAATGAAATATTTAAATATAAAATTTTGAACCATAAAAATAAATACAAGATTTAAAAAATTGATGAACATTAAAAGAATATCAAAAAATAAAAAATAAAAAAACGTTATATACAGATATACTTAAAAAATGAAATTGCACTACTATACGTACATCCGTCTTAAATGGATAATCTGAATATTATATATTCAAAATTTATTATTCAAAACTTATTAATAAATAAACATGATTTTATTAAATCTAGATTTGTCAATCTACGAAAAAGAGCTTATTAGTAAGATGAAAAAAATATGACTTAGGAAGTTTTCATCATTTAAATAAAATAAATAAGGTTATTGCTCTCAAATGGAATTTCTCAGCTAATAACAGAATCAAACTAGATACAGATGTGTCATGTAATTTGACCGCTGAATCTAGTAGTGATAGTCTATTAAATAATAAAATAAACATCCTATTTGGTTTTGGAATACTTTATAGCAAACAAACACTCATTATCACTGATTGCATGACTCTTTTTGGTTGTTTGTTTATAAATACAGAAAGATAAATCTATCTTCTAGACAATAAGATTGATTTTTTTATGCCAATTGAAGTGTTAACAACTGGAAAAACTCCATGGTATTTGGATTCACTAATTGAATGTTGCTAGAAACTTAGAATTTCTAGCATCAATCTAGTCCATGTCTATATGGAGCAAAATCAAACATATGATGGATGACTAAATGGGCTCTCAAGTGTAAAATTAATCAATACTACAATCAAAATCAAATTCATGATTTGAATCTTAATAAAATGACTCGTTTGTTTGGTTATTTTTTATGGAGAGCTTGAATACCTTAACCTTATTTAGAGCATGAAGAAATTGTGCTCGTGAAATCCATAATCTTTCCGAATTCTATAAGCAATAACGAAGTAAGAGGAAATGAGTCTTCTTTTAAACAACGCTGCCTCTTTTGTGGAATTCAACTTCACAATATCTTCCAACAATTTCTTCTGTATCATTACCAAAGTAGAACGCTTTAACTCATCCTCGACGTATTAGTCGTAATAGTGTTGTTCTTTAATTTTTTGTTCTTCAAATTGATGGTTCTCAGAGTATGACACGACCCCAATACCCACACATGGGTGACCCATGGGTGACCCATGTTAGTATATTTCACCCCTTTATTACACTAAACCTACTCATATACTCATTATTACAAGACAAGCCTTCATCATTATTTATTTTTTTATTTCTCTATTGCAAACTTATACATCAATGCCAAAATGCCCTTAATTTTCCCGACCCAATTAGGCACGGATAAATTACGCCCTTACCAAAATGGTATTTGGCGTTACTCATTAAATGTTGCATGAAGCTTATAGCTTTTAGCATGAATCTGATCCATATCTATATCGAGAAAAATCAAACAACTGATTGGATAGCTAGATGGACTCTCAAGTGTAAAATAAAACAAGACTACAATCAAAATCAAATTCATGCTCAACTAAAAGCCTTCACTTTTCAGGAAATCTAAAAATAGGATACTTAAAGGTTGAAGATTAATTGTTTAATTTCAATTTCACTGAGTCATTTAACTTATAAAATAATTAAGTAAATATAAAAAATGGATATCATATTATGTCATTAAAAGATATGAATCGTTTCCTCTGACTTCATTGTTTCTTATAGAATTATGAAGATTATGGATTTCATGAAAATAATTTCTTCATGCTCTAAATAAGTTCAATGTATTCAAGACCTCCATAAAAAATAACCAAACAAAGGAGTCATTATATTAAAATTCAAATAATATATTTGATAGCTCTAAAAATAGCCAGACCTAATTCCGCTACCAGATTACACTCGAACGGAGTCTAGAGAGAGAAACACAAGAATTAGAAAGAGAAAATGTCAAAAGGTGATTGTAATATATTAATTGTTCACCCTTCCTCAAAAATGGAATCTTACTTTATATAGCAAAGATGGTGGGCCCAAAACCCATATGGGTGACCCATTTTAGTATATTGTATTCCTTTATTACAAACTTATACATTAACGCTCAAATGCCCTTAAGTTTCCCAACCCGATTAGACGCGAATAAATTACACCATTATCAGGTCCTATAGTCCTTGCAAGAAAGTTGAGCAACGACTACGCTATTTTGCCTCGGGTTGGAAGCTGTCAGTCTTTAGTGGATATCCCTCGAGTCGGGAAACTATTGAACCTGAATTGAGGTTGCTCTCAAATAATCCCAACCCAAAATATCAATGCATAACAAACGGTTTGAGACGCTGGGTGCACGACCTGCTGTAAGAGACTTTTGGGCCTCACCATGATATTGGTTAGCTTAGGCCCAGTAGCTCTGTAGTAGTTGTTTCTCAACCTTACATGTGTAATTTGGTTATTCGGTGCATGTCACTCAAGATTGCTCCCAATAGTCAACTGAAAAGGAGAACATAACTTCTCAACATGTTGAACCTTCGGGATCTAGCCTGATGGTTATGGAAGATAATATAGAAGAATTCAATGAATATTCTCCTTAGAGACATCTGGTCAAACCAGGGAGACTCAAAGCCAGCTAAAAAGAAAGGTTCAAAGAAAAATATAATAAATATGGCAAGAGCAAAGGCAAGGCCCTCAAAACAGATTCTGAAGTGCTTTCTATTTCTTTGGTCGGATGCGTCGTGCCCAACTAAGGTCAGCGTTAAATATCTTTTGGCTCTAGATAAGATTTCTTATATTTGTTTTCATGAAAAAGAACTAAAGGTTATTCGTGCTAAGTTGGAGTTCTCCAAAGTGTTTAAAGTTAAGCTGCATACGCCTGGAGAGATTCCGATGAGCTATGATTCTAGGGATCTAGTGGTTTATGCGGATGTGCTCAATTAGGGCCTCCGGTTTCCCTTGGACCCTAATATCGTAAAACAAAATAAATTTAGTAGGATTATGTCCAAGTTAGGCTAGTCCAAATGCCTGGTTCATATTAATGACATACAACATAGTATCTACGCTATCCAAAATCCTTATGTCAATTAAACAACTTGCTGCTAGTACGGGTCTGTCTCGCAAATCATGAATTCCCTTTTACTACTTCAACATGGGGAATGAATTAAAAGTGGTACATAATCTATTGAAGGTATATAAATTATGGAATATTCAATGTCTCTTCATCAATGCCTGGTGGGAGCAACATGAGACCCTTATTAAGAAATATGAAGAAGATGGGGCTTCTCTCAAAGCAAAGTCTACACCAGGGGCGGAGGATGTGCTAGAAGCGTACGCTGATGGGATCCTAAATTCCTTTAATAAACGAGATGCCTCAATAAAATTCGACATGGTCTTGGAATTTCATAAGACGTTCCCCAAACTAGTCATCGGGTCTTTGTGAGAGCTGGTTGTAGAAAACTTATAGCCCGACGATATGGCTATAACGGATCAATTAAGAATATATGTGGAGTCAACCAATACACAGATGTATGGTTGATCCAGGGAGGTCTAATCATAATGCTCTTAAACGTATCTTGAGATACTTGAAGGGTAAATTATATATTGGAGTATGTTATAATGAAAAGTATGGATAAAGTAAGATATTTAGGAGGTTATTGTCTTGAGACCTATAAAATTTGTATATATGGCTACTACTAATGCAATGAAAAAAGTAATATTGTTAAAAGGATTGTAATTAAGAAATATGAATAATATATATAAAGAATAAAAATATATTAATATAAAAAAATCTCTTAATCAAACCTAATATTGATGAAAAAAGTTTCGCGTGTTTCTCTCTCGCTCATAATAAAAGAAAAACAAAAGTTAGAAACCTATTATTTTTATCAACCATAATTCCTACTTATATGAACAAACAATTGTATTGATTCATTCAACATACAACTAACAATAAATTTAAGATTGATGTTGGTCGGAAGTTCATAATTAAAAGATACATAAAACAAAAACAAAAATTAAATAAAATGAACACGTGAATCATGATTTTTTACTGTAGATTTTTTTGTCCACTTATCAAGGAAGATTCTAACGCTTAAATGACTTTGTTTTGGAGGGAACCCGCAGCCGCTACTCAACGAGTGCGCACAGGGTAAACCCTCAGTCTGACACAATAGCCTGCAAACCAACGCCATAATGTAAACCACACAAGATGAGAAATTCAAACCAAGAAAACATAACGCGTGACCTTTTGGTCACGAGCTCATCTACTCCACCAACTCAGTTACCCATTTCCGGACGCTTAAATAATCTGTTTAGTTTAAGTAGGATGGAAACCGTTGGAAACTAACAAGACTTGTTCCTATCTTATGTTAATTGTATATTTTTTTAAAAAATTATGTAATAACCGTTTGTTGACAAAGCTATAATTTCTTAAGTATGATTATTTGATATTTTGGAGTAATTGTGGAATATAATAAATGGTCAAAATTTATGTGTATTAATTTATATTTTATTTTATTGGGATTTTTATGTTATAAAATGTGAATGGTTTTATGATTATTCCATCCATGAATAATTGGTATTTTGATTTTTATTTTGTATTAGAAGGCTTAAGTTTGTAAATAATGGACATTTATGAAATTTTCCTATAGATCTAAAATCAAAATTTATATCAAAATTTTGGATTTGACAATTAGCTTTGGAAGTTTGGTTCCTCAAAGTATAAAACTTTAACAAAAATAAAGAAACAAAAATCACAAGGTTGACGTGGTTCAGATCATGAAGAAATATTACATCCACGGAGAATAAATATCATTTTATAGTTGAAATAATTACAAAGAATTACGAACACTCATTAAGATTAAACCATGTGCTCAAAACGTCTAAAAATATAGTGCAAGTTTTCAAATGCGTCTCTCAATTCTCATTATTTCACTCGATATTTTTTTCTCAATTCACTCAAAAAAATTATTAAGTCTAAATGCAGTCAATTTCTTCAACATTTTCTCTAACTAAAGCTTGTTTATCTCTCTAAAACATCGTAAATAGATAACCCAAATTTGACTTTCTTGTACCAATGCATCTTACATACTCATAGTCAGTGGCGGATCCAGCACTAAAAATTAGGGTATGCCTAAAAATATATAGATCATCAATGTAGAAAACATTTCTTTCTATACAAATGTCACTAAATAATCATTAAGCCATGAATTAACCATTCTATTTCTCAACTCATTATTCACATATTTCATACGAGAAAATATTCGCTCAACACTTGCGGTAGCAACCGACAAGGACAAAGCTAACTTCAAAAGTGTGTACACAAATCCACATATCTTGTGTTTTTTTGTACGAACAAGATTCTTATATAGATCCGAGATACTTTTCAAATTAGAAATGTTATCAACTATCATGACACATGCAATATACTTCTCAAGTGGGCTAAGCAACTCCTTATCACTAATATATTAAAAGTCATTTGGATAGAATTTTGTCAACCTCACAAGTGATTTAGTGTCAACGTATTAAAATGAACAACACAATTTGTGGTCCATAAATTATAAATCAATGAATAAAAAATAAAAGCAAAATCAAAGTTTTGAAATGATGAACAACATTGTGTTAGTAAAAAGAAGTACCAGATAGTTAATAACCATATTTTGTTGTCCATAAATTATAAATATAAAAAATAAAAATATAGTATAAAAATATTACAAATTCATCAATACAAAATATGCTAAAGAATAAGCCATTTTCAAATACATCGATATAAAATATGCTACAGAATCAGTAATTTGCTTAATTATTTTCATATACAAATATTACTTTCTATTGAAATATTCGGTACAAAATATTCATTGAGATAAATGGATCAGTAGAGTAATTGGCATAAATACATTTAAAATAATAATTTGCATAAGAATAATCACTACAATAATTTGCTTAAATACCAAATATTGTTTCCATACAAAATATTACAAATTCATCAATACAAAATATGCAAAAATGTCATAATAGTAGTATTTCGTTCAATCAAACACTTTAAATTAGTATAGTAATTAATAATATTACTTACTTAATTTTGCTAGTTTCATATTGCTTTTCTTTCAGAGAAGAAGTTGGGAAAGAGATGGGTGTACGATTAGGATAAATAGAGTAAAAATTAAAAGTAAAAGAATGTAAAAAAGAAGTGAAATAAATTTAAACATTTAGGTATCCAGTAGGTCTTGAACTCATGACCTCAAGTATATTACTAGAAAACTTAAAAACATTTAGATAAAAAATAAGTGAAATAAATTTGAACATTTAAGTATCCATTAGGTCTTGAACTCGTGACCTCAAGTATAAAATACATCGATATAAAATATGCTACAGAATCAGTAATTTGCTTAATTATTTTCATATACAAATATTACTTTCTATTGAAATATTCGGTACAAAATATTCATTGAGATAAATGGATCAGTAGAGTAATTGGCATAAATACATTTAAAATAATAATTTGCATAAGAATAATCACTACAATAATTTGCTTAAATACCAAATATTGTTTCCATACAAAATATTACAAATTCATCAATACAAAATATGCAAAAATGTCATAATAGTAGTATTTCGTTCAATCAAACACTTTAAATTAGTATAGTAATTAATAATATTACTTACTTAATTTTGCTAGTTTCATATTGCTTTTCTTTCAGAGAAGAAGTTGGGAAAGAGATGGGTGTACGATTAGGATAAATAGAGTAAAAATTAAAAGTAAAAGAATGTAAAAAAGAAGTGAAATAAATTTAAACATTTAGGTATCCAGTAGGTCTTGAACTCATGACCTCAAGTATATTACTAGAAAACTTAAAAACATTTAGATAAAAAATAAGTGAAATAAATTTGAACATTTAAGTATCCATTAGGTCTTGAACTCGTGACCTAAGTATATTACTTGATGTAAAAATAAACATTTGGGTATCCACTAGGTCTTGAGACCATGACCTCAAATATACTACTAGAACCTTTAACCACTATACTAGATATTTTTTTTAACTTAGGGTTGTCCTGGGCATACCTATCTCCCCCTAAATCCGCCCCTAGTCCATATATTCTCTTAACATTTTATCTTTATGCTTGTGATTGTAACATTTTATCTTGTACTCATGGTCCACATATCAAGGAAGACTCTAACGCTTAAATGAATTTGTTTTGGAGGGAACCCGCAGCCGCTACTCAACAAGTGCGCACAGGGTAAACCCTCATTATGACACAATAGCCTGCAAACCAACGTCAGATGTAAACCACACAAGATGACAGATTCAAACCAAGAAAGCATAACGCATGACCTTTTGGTCACGAGCTCATCTACTCCACCAACTCAGTTACCTATTTCCGGACGCTTAAATGACTTGTTTAGTTTAAGTAGGATGGAAACCGTTGGAAACCAACAAGACTTGTTCCTATCTTATGTTAATTATATATTTTTAAATTCTTTTTATGTAATAACCTTTCGTTGAAAAAACTATAATTTCTTAAGTATGATTGTTTGATATTTTGGAGTAATTGTGGAATATAATAAATGGTCAAAATTTATGTGTATTAATTTATATTTTATTTTATTGGGTTTTTTTATGTTATAAAATCTGAATGGATTTATGATTATTCCATCCATGAATAATTGGTATTTTGATTTTTATTTTGTATTAGAAGGCTTAGGTTTGTAAATAATG
Organism: Limnanthes douglasii subsp. nivea; assembly: GCA_036936605.1. Lineage (NCBI taxonomy): Eukaryota > Viridiplantae > Streptophyta > Magnoliopsida > Brassicales > Limnanthaceae > Limnanthes > Limnanthes douglasii. Next base: position 198,616,512 of record JAUPFV010000004.1, on the reverse strand, counting down.
GACATTTATGAAATTTTCCTACAGATCTAAAATCAAATTTTATATCAAAATTTCGGATTTGACAATTAGCTTTGGAAGTTTGGTTCCTTAAAGTATAAAAATTTAACAAAAATAAAGAAACAAACATCATAAGGTTTACGTGGTTCAGATCATGAAGAAATCTTACATCCACAGAGAATAAATATCATTTTATAGTTGAAATAATTACAAAGAATTAAGAACACTCATTAAGATTAAACTATGTGCTCAAAACGTCTAAAAATGTAGTGCAAGTTTTCAAATACGTCTCTCAATTCTCATTATTTCACTCGATATTTTTTTCTCAATTCTCTCAAAAAAATTATTAAGTCTAAATGCAGTCAATTTCTTCAACATTTTCTATAACTAAAGCTTGTTTATCTCTCTAAAACATCATAAACAGATAACCAAAATTTGACTTTCTTGTACCAATGCAACCTACATACTCATAGTCCATATATATTCTCTTAACATTTTATCTTTATGCTTCTGATTGTAACAGACTCCAATATATAATATGCATCCCAAGTATCTCATTAGCCGTTTAAGAGCCCTCAATTAGGCTTTCCTGGATCTACCATAAATCTTATCAAAATACTAGTTAAGTATGCAAGATTAGGCTTGTTGCAAATCACAACATACATAATATTTATAATTATATTTGCATAAAGTATCTCTTGCATAAACTTCCTATCTTTTATATCAATTAATACCTGAGTGCTCCTGAATTTGAATTGAGCACCAATTTGAGACTCAACAACTCAAAAATTTCAAACCTTTTGATCACCTTTTGTATGTATTCCTTTTGAGATCAAAATAAATTACTACTCAATATGTTTCTCTAGCGGTCCATTCCAATAATCATCTTAGAGTCTCTCATATCATTTATTTTAAACTCTCATGTAAGTTAAGAATTCGTAGTTTCAATCATCATTATGTCATGTCCATTTATAATTATGTCATCAGCCTAAAATAGTAATATAGTCTGCCTATTCATATGTGTTTCCCCGTTGTAACAAACACAAATCTCATAACGGATTCTTCTGTAATTGATTGACTTCATGAAGGAGTCAAATCTCTTATTATATTGTTTTATTGACTGATTCGGTCTACATAGAGGCCTCTTCAACAAACATAGATCACTATTCTAACGCTCTTCACACCCTTTAGATTTTCACATATAGATGGTTTCGTTGAGCTTTACATATAAAAAATGCAGTACTAATATCCAATTGGTTAAACTCAAGACCAAATTTTGGAGCAATTACTACCAAAATTATTATAAAAGTTTTTTCATAACTAATGAGATATTTTTAGTGACATAGACATTCTCTTTTTGCGTAAAGCCCTTAACCACTAATTCAGGTTTATACCTATATAATTTAACTCAATGAATACGCTAATTATTTTTTTTAATATCCATTTACATCCAACAATCTTATCACTCTTCAACTGCTTCACAAGAATCCAAGTGTCAATCTTCTTCAAAAAGTTCATTTATTCTTCCATTGAATTTTTTCATTTTAGTCCATCCTTGTTTTTTATAGCATCAATACAACTCTCAGGTTCAAGAAAGTTCCCTTGAATTTCAATAGGTAAAGCATAACATATAATGTGAGCGAAATCATACTTATGTATAGGTCTGCTAACATATAATGTTAGTATGTCTTTATCAATCTTCAGTTCAATTATCTGAAACATTTAAAGCATTAAAATTATGATCAAGGTTGAACTTATACTGAGTCTGAACTTTCTCTTCAAAGGATAAATATAGATATCATGTACTTCACTTTCTTGTTCAATTTTTATCTCAACTTCAGCTCTTATCTCGACAATAATAGGTGTGGAATTAGCCTTCTAAAGTAGTGATATATTAAATTAATTGAATACTACATTTTTGCTAAATTAAACCCTTCTAATATTTAGGTCCCAAACTTCATAACATGTACCTTTTTAATTCTTACGGAAAACCGAGAAATATACACTTTATTTATCTCAGTTGAAGTTTGTCTTCCTTTACATATGCATAAATAAAACATCCATACACACTCAAACCACTATACTTTGGGTTTTCTTCCACTCCACATATCATGAGGATATTAAATTACAATTTCGAGAAGGGGTCTTGTTGAAAATGTATGCAAATGTTATAAAAATTTATCTAAAAAAACTTATTGTCCACTACAACTGTAAAAAACATACATCTTACTTTCTATAGTATGTTTCGGTTCATCATCTCAACATAGCCATTTCTTTAGTAGTTACTTTCACGATTTTGTGTCTAGAAATATACAGTTTAGAACCATAGCTTGTGACTAATTCATTCACAAATTTCAAGTTGTTTTCAATTCTTAACTTCTTCAATATCTTCCTTAACTGATTCTCTACCAGATTTTTTCAATCTTTAAAGGTATTGAATGATTCATCTTTAGATTTCAAAAGTATAACCATATTTTTTCTTGAATAGTCATTAATGATGGACATAAAGTACCTAGCACATCCCATTGTAGGATACCGTACATGTGCCAAAGGTCTAAATGAACATAATTAAGAACATCTTGAGTTGTATGGTTAATAGTGATAAGCTTGGCTTTCTTTATTTTACCCAACATATATTTCTCATATAAGGTTACCTTCTAAACTTTATTACCATAAAAAAACTCTTATTTTTAATTCTAGTTAGTCATTTCTCACTTAAATGACCTAATATTTGATGTCAAAATTTGGTAGAATTATTCTCAGTATTAAACGCACCTCTTACCAATACATACCCTTCAAGAGCTAATAAATTTTTATCTCTATTAGCGTTCATAAAAAATAGTGAGCCTAGTAGGACACTAAGTATCCCATATCTACCCTTATAGTTATATTTTTACACTATTATTACTATAGATAAGAGGTATCTTTTAACATCATTCTCTCAAGTTTTGTAAGCAACATGAGCCAAACTTTTCCCATTCCTTTTACATTATATGGCTTATCATTCTGCACTCTGATATTGCCACCATCAAATTGTTCTAGTTCTTCAAACCATTATTTTTCTGAAATCATATATGATGAACTTAGAAAATCCTTAGGGAAGTTCAGAAGCGGAAATTTTTGTGGGAGAGGATCTGACTAAGAAATGTTTGTATGAAGTGATAGTAAATAATTAAATCAATGTTTTGTAGAGAGAGAAAAAGACAAAAATAATAAATGTAGCAATAATTGACTAATCATTGGGACCTTTCCCAAAAAAAGAATATCCTTTATATAGTACACGAGGTTGGTAATAAAATTACATAACTACCACCATTAAAGTGGATTTCTCACCCCCACTCTTTTATTATTTACAGATAAGTTCTTAGGGCATATCATTTAGCCCTTCTAATTCTTATTTTTGCTTTACTTTGGTCATTAATCACTAAATTTACAAAGCCATAACTTTTACTTTGCATAATTTACCTAGTGATCACCTATATATTTCTTCCCTTATTAGTAGCCCCTTAGTCCTCACGAAGATATCTGAGTGGGGACTGCAGTTATATTTTGAACTTGCTCGGATCAGATGTCTTTGCTAGTCAGTGACAACCTCCTCGAATCAGATGCTTTTGCTAGTCATGCCTCTCCTATAAATTTCTTAGGTGCCGCTCTTCAGATTATTTGGATCAAGACCCCTTGGAAATGATGAACCTCACCCTTGGTCATGATGAATTCACCTAAACAATCATTTCATTTGAACTCGTGTGCTCCTGTCTAACCGTTATCGAGTCAGATATTTTTTAGATGGTGAGGTCACTTCTGGCCACGTGTCGCGCTCTTACCCTAACTTGCCAGCGTATCTTTCGAAGCAGGTTGTGACAATGGAAGCGTGTCAAAACTCCTTTAACCCTTCGCCTTCTGTTCTCTTTCACTATAAATAGTTGCTTCCTTCTCTGAATATGAGTTACGTTTTTTTATCTCTGCTTAACTTTAAATCGAGAGCATCTGTTCTAGAGAGAGAGAATCTTAACCCCAAATTCCCTATTTGCACTTCCATGCCTGAAGAGTTTGTCAATCTTGAGCGATATAAAATTTGGAGGTGGTTTAATATTTCGAATCAGGTTGCTGACCTCAGACCTTCCAGAGGAAGAGGGAATCCCACACCTGTAGAAATTTGAGAATCGAACTTTTGTGATAACTGGTCCCCTATCCGAGAACGTTCCTTCAATATCGTTACTTATCCCCCCGGTCGAGCTTATTTTAGTGATAGCAAGCTTGACCCTTCAACATCTGAACTTCCTCCTAAGACTTCTTCCTTCATAATCATGGTGATGAAAAGGGAAAGCCAACTAATACAAATTCATAGGAACCCATTAAAAAAAGGTCCCCAGACCTATGAGTAAAATATATTCGAGTCAAAATCTACTCCTCTGCTGCGACTCCCCAAGGGACTCCACATGGGTCATCGCAGATGTCTCCAGAATTGAGTCTCAAGAAGCTTTCGATGCAGGGTGTTCGGTTAGAGCAGGTTTTAACATCTATCCCTCAACTTCAAGAGAGAAATCTTCTTGATGAGCCTGACAGTGACCAAGAAAATCCTGATATGGTGTTGGTTGAGGCGCATCCTTTACAAGTGGTTCATGATGCAACACCTTCCCTCGGACCATCGGCACCGAGCCAAGATGCTTCCTCTCTTTCCCTAGAGATTGTCACTGATCTACCCCATCAGAGTGAGAAATCTTACTTAAGAATTCCAATGACCTTCCCCATCGGTTGACTCTGAAATGGTCTGGACAGGGTAAGTATCCTTATATACTCTTCTATTTTACTAGTTATGGTCGGATGGTCCTGATACTTTCTTTCTAACAGATATGAAGGGAATTGTTAAACCCTTCAAGTGTTATGCCAAGACCAGCAAGGATATCTTTGTTAAGGTGAGCGTTTTGGCGGGCGAGCATTGGGATCATAAGTTCCATCAAAGTTTTCTACCGATGAACTTCGTAAAGAGCAACATTTGGAGGTACGGCCTTAGAGAGAAAAGGTCCATATCTAATATGATGGTGCCTCCTCGTAATGATGCCATCCTAAAACGCCTCGAGTGCTTGGATAATGATTTTTATCTTCCTACCCGAGCTCGGGCTCCGAGTCACCAAGATGCGGAAAAACTCGAGGAAGGTGATGAGGGGACCGAAGACGATGTAGAGTGAGAAAATGACGCTCCCGATGAGCAGGAAGTTGGAATCCAGGAAGGTCCCGAGGAACAGGAGTTGGGATCCAGGGAGGTCCGGAGGAGCAAGGAGTTGGGATCCAGGGGGGTCATCAGGATGAAATTCATGAGGAAATGCCACCGGAAGTTCAGCAAGAAGATCTAGTAGGCCCTCAAATCAATCATTCAACCAACACTCAAGAAGAAAAATTGAAGGATGTTGATAACTCCGTTGAAGTAAGACCGCATGGCAGAGTTGAGGCTGTAAGACCAAAGAGACTTACAAGTGAGGAGAAACAAAAGAAGGTGGTTGACAGTGAAGGGGAAAGTGACAATACCACATGTCCAAGCTTGCCTCTAATTAAAAAGGTTATCATAGTCGACTCGGACTAAAGGGGGAATTTTTCTTTCAGAAAAGGCAACCAGCAGAAGAGAACTTCAAGGAATGAGAATATCCCTCCCCTGCCCCAGCTTATTTTGACGTTTATGAGAACAATTATCTTGCTAATGAGCTAAGCAAATTACTCTGTGTTGCTGCCCTGCTCGAACTGAAAGCCAACCACAAGGATCGCTACAAGAGTAAAGTGCTTCAAAGAAGGGTTGAGGTAAAAACGTTGACATCCAAAGCGGCTGAACTGAAACAGAGGGTAAAGAACTTGACAGATGAGCTTGCCAAGAAATCAAAAATCTCCTCCCAAGTGGAAATGTTGACCTCCGAGGCAACTGAACTGAAGCAGAAAGTAAAAGACTTGACGGATGAGCTCGCCAAGAAGACATAACTATCGTCCTAGATGAAAAAGATCGAGAGTGAGCTTGCCAAGGAAAAAGAGACTTCCATTGAAGTTTTGTCTAAAATTACTTCTCTGGAGACTGCGGTTTATGATGGGGGGAAGAAATTCAATGACGAACGGGAAAGATTTACTACTAGAGACACTGAGCAGAATATTTTGGTTGATGGCCTCACCGAGTCTTGTGCAAAGACTAAAGGCTACTTTCAGAGAGATGTAGAGGATATTGAGAAATTATCAATGGAGAAAAAATTTCTGAAAGAAGACTTTGAAGCGGAGCAAAAATATCGCCTTGATGAATACGCAACTGGTATTGTCACTCTCCTCGAAGAAATAAATGCTAACATGAGTCCGCTATGGTGCTGGAGATGCATGAGAAGTTTCTGGATTTGCATATTGGCAGCCTTTGCCTACCAGTCATAAAAATGCTCGCCGTGCAGGCATCTCCGTGGAAGACTTGGAGTTTAGTGATGAATCAGAAAGTTTGTCCTCGGAGTCTGGTTCCCTGGAAGGCAGTAAGGAACACTCCGCATCCGACTAGCAAGCATTGAATGTTTCATCATTATTTTGTTAACTGTTGGGACCCTTGTTACATCTTCTGTGCACCAAGCAAACAAATGTAATTTGGTAGAAATAAATTTGAGTAAACTTTCTTTTAACTCATAGGATAGCCTTGTACCAATCTTGAGACTTTTACCGGGGCAAAATAAATGATCCTCAAAACCCTCATATGGGACCATGAACCTGGAGGACTCCCTCAGATCGTTAATAGGATCGGAATCTGTGGGAGACCCCTCTGATTGTTATTCTTTTTTCGATTTGACCTCTTTCACATGGGGCCAGCGCTACTTTATAACATTCTCTAGCATCTTTTGACTACTTCTTACCATTCCCACATTGCTACCTACTACATACTTCAAACACTGATGAACAGTAGACAGCACGACATGCATCTTAGACAAGCAGGATCTTCTGAAGATAGCATTATATGATGTGGGAGCATCCACCATTACAAACACTACTGTGACTATCTTCTTGAATGACCATTGGCCAAACTCTACCATTCCTTCAAACTCTCGAACTACATCGGCAGTTACTCCAGTGAACCCCACTATCGCCCGATCAGATCACAAGATTATTGGAGGTTTCTTTATCTGGGTATAGGTTGACATAAATATCATGTTAGCGGAGCTCCCTGTATCAATCAAAAAAAATTATTATCTCGTTTCCCGTTATCTCCTCTCCTATCACCACTGCATCCTCATGCGGACCAACTACGTCTCTCATGTCATCATCTTCGAAGCAAAAAATCGGGGATGAGTTTTGTATAGGTGTGACGAGGTTCCCACTTCCAACTGTGTCGCCAGACTAACAATGTGTCTCTTCCAAGAATAGTTTGATATTCCTGTCACTGTGTCCCTACCAAAAATGGTTAGTGATTCAAAACACACACATAATTTACTAACATTTCCTCTAGCAATCGGCTATTCAACCATGTTCACACTATTACTATCAGGCTTTGGATCTAGATACTCTGCAGTGATATCAAATGCATCAACAAATTCTTCATCAACCGCTTCAGATATCATCATAGTACCCTCTTGTTTAGGAGAAACTTCTTGCTTTGGTGTGACCGTGGAATTTTTTTTCACAAAATCAATTAACTTTCCATTCTGTATCAGATACTAGACCTCTTTCTTCAATGCCATGTAATCTTTCGTATCATGCCCGATATCTTCATGAAATTGACAATATTTATTTTTTATATGCTCTTTTAGAGTCTGCAACGGGAAAGGCTTGCGAAAATGCACATTGCACGTGCTTTCTCAAAAATGGTTGATACACACTCGATCAACTCGGCATAATGAGCAGGTTGGACCCATCTGTTGGACATGGGTCTAACATATTACTGAGATACTTGTCCTATCGGTGCATATTGTCGATTGTGTCCTCCCCGTTGAGGAGTTTGGCTTGTTGCTTGAACTAGTGCTTGTGGTCGGACAATTGTAGTTGGCTGTGAAACTTGCGGTTGGACATTCACTGTTGTTATGCTAGCTCTCATCAAGGTAGGATCTTGATAGAATTGAGACATTAACTCTATCTCCAAGGCCATAGTTTATTCACAATAGCTTGTCTCCATCATCATGATTGATTATAGAGTTCTTGAACTGCTCAATACGGTTGTCTAGATTCTGAGTCTCGTCGAACTTTTCCAACTTATAAATATCAAACCACTTGGGAAGATGTCCGACTTTATAAGCGCTTCCCCCGGACCATCATTAGTTGTCATATAAAGTCTTTCCTCGGTCAGAGAAGTAAACTGATTACTAACTCGGTAATCTTGATTATAGTTGTCGGACTGAGGCTGTCTCCGAGGAGTGATATGTTCGACTCAAACATTCCCTGATTTATCGTGCTCCTCGGAATACATCTTCATTTTCCCATGATCACCTTTCTTCCTTGAATCCTTCTTTCTCTGACTAGTCTGATGAGTGTGTTTGTCCATCTTCGAATGTCTTTTCCTGCATAAATACCAAGAAATTTCCAGGCAAGCTATTAATAAGGAGAAAACTAGGATTATAATTTCCTAAAATATATTTTATGATAAAATTAGAGCATTGTCTATTCAAACGAGTTTCAGTACTTGTTTTCTTCCTACCAGGTATTTTGGATCACCCTCAACTCCAAGAACAAAATCAGCAACTACAATCCTCTTCTAGATCAGCTCATAAACAAGAATTGCAGAGTTGCAGCCTTTCTAAAACTATTATTTCCAGAATTGAAAGGCTTTTTAATAAGTTCTTGTGGGGATCTAATAGTGTCTCTTATAAAGTGCATTGGTCTAACTGGTTTATGAATGGTAAATCTTTCAGGGAAGGTAGTCTTAACTTGCGTAGCCTCAATGACATTCAATCTGCTTATTCCTCCAAGCTTTGGATTCGTTTCAGAGAGAATTAAGTTCATTCATAGCATTTACAGTAAAACTAGACACCCTCTTCAGCTGAACTATTCTAAGCACGACTCCCAAACTTGGAAAAGACATTCTAAAATAAAAAAACTTTGCTGAAAGTTATATTAGTTGGAATCTGGGCAATAGTATGGTGGACTTTTGGCTTGATAATTGGATGGGGAAACCTCTTCTAATCAAGCTAAATGACGTCTATGATATTCTCTGGTTTATTGGATCTAAAGTAAATTCATTTTGGCACAATAACATTTGGAATTGGAATAAAATTATCCCTATTTTCACCCACTTCAAACACTAACTTAATATTTAAGCTCTTCAATGATTATCAGGTGGAAGACTCTGTCAAATGGCAACTGTCTAAAGATGGAAAATTTAACGTTAGGGAAACCATTTAACATATCAGAATCAAACATAACACTTCCTCCCCATATGAAAGGACTTGGAACCACATCAAGCCAGGAAGTACTCTTTCCTATTGTCGAGGCTTCTTCATAATATGATTCCAACAGACACTACCATGTAATCTAGACATATAAACCCCACATCAAAGTGTCAGTTTTGTAATAATATTGAAAGTACTAACCATTTATTTGTTTTTTGCAAATTTACCAGGACCATATGGTCTTACTATGCAGGTGTTTTCAAGATCAAAATAAGCAGATCCATGTCAATAACTCACATGATTCGTTGTTGATTATGGTTTTCCCCATTCAAAGTACATTTCAAATCCATTTTCCAACAATTATCTCTGGGTCATATGGACAACAAATAATCAAATCAAATTCAAATGAAGCCTCTTTACAACAAATTCTTCCATCAAATATATAAATTTTATTGTTTATATGTTAGATTACATTAATACCCTCAAGAAAAATCATTGGAGAGGCTCAGAATAGTCATCTTCCGTAGTGGGATGTTTCAATCACTTAAAGATAAAAAAAAAGAGAATTTCTTACCTCTCATGGAATTCGCATGCTCCTGGTAGATGCAAACTAAATATAGACTCCTGCAGCCTTGTTAACGGAGAATCCAGTGGTGCAATCCTTATTAGAGACAACAATGACACCATTCTTCACGGATATGACAACTTATATAGCAAGTTATCCCCCGTCAAAGCTGAATCTGAGGCTCTCCACGATGGCGTTCAAATCTGCAGAATAAAAGGTCTTAGTAATGTTGATATTGAAACCGATTATAAGTATAGTCTCTCTTATCTCCTCTGGCCAAACTCCATCTCCATTAACGTCCATTATGACCAGTATCGGGGATTTAATTTTCCATAATATGACCATTGATCACATCTTCAAAGAACATAACCAAGAAACCGATTGGCTCGCTAGGTGGACTCTGAAATGTAAGATGAAATTGGATTATACTAGCTTTAAAGCTCCTCATCATTTAGAATATATTGCTTTTTAGGTCTCAGAAACATTTGCGTTAATTAATCTATGTTTTTTCAGTAACATTTTATCCTCTGGTGTTTATCTAAGCTCCAATAGAGTTCTGAGTAGCAACTGTAGAACTTTTCAGGTTATAAATTGCAGATTTTCAGATTGTTCATTGTCTAGCTAAGCTCATTGGTTCTTGTTCGATGAGTCTTGCCGCAATCCCTTAAGATCTTAAGCTTCTTAGCCCGATCTCTAATCTCTATTTGTCTTCAAATCCCAAATATTTTATGTAATATGTTTGGATGAAAATGAAGCTTATTTCCAGCTCCAGATCAACTATCGAGCTATCTATTGCAGATTTGCAGATCTTTCATTGACTAGTTGATCTTTATGGATCTTGTTCGCTCTTAGTTAGAAGAGTCTTTCTGCAACTCCTTAAGACCTCAAGCTTCTCATCCTTGCCTCTCATCTTGATTTAACTTCATATCCCTCTTCTTCAGTGAAATCAGTCTAGATGAAATTGAAGTTTTTTCGTGCTCAGATTAACTATCGAGCTATCTATTGCAGATTTGCAGATCTTTCATTGTCTAGTTGAGCTCTATGGATCTTGTTCGTTCATAGTTCGAAGAGTCTTGCTACAATCTCTTAAGATCTCAAATTTCTCGGCTTCTTTTTTTAATCTTGATTCAACTTCAAATCTTTCGTCTTATATGAAATCCGTTTGGATAAAAATGAAGCATTTTCCCAACTCCGGATCTACTAATTGATCTTCTCGGCACTAATCTTTAGCAAAAAAAATCGTTGAATTTAATTATTCCGCCCCATAATTATAATTTAATTATGTCAAATTGTTGGTTGAATTTGTACATTGTTTTTACTCATTTTATTTCATTTTTAGCTTAAAAAACAATCAACACGCATGGTATTGATAACGTAAAAAATCATGCTAACATTTGATTTAACTTATAAAACAAACTAAAGCCATTGCTGAAACCGAGCCCAAAACTGAAAGAAAACCCTAATTTCATTTCAGTTGCTTTTAAATGTCGCACCTTATTATAAGTGTTGTCTATCCAGCTCGCTTGTCACAACATGTAACGTGACTGCTAGATCGAAACCCTAATTCTTTGTTTTATGGGAGGAGACTATGGATAAACAAATTCGAGAATCGGTCATCTTTTGCGAGTTTTATTCGTTCAAACTTTAGTAATGGACGTGTTCAAAGTTATGATTTCCCTATATTTTTGTCTATTAAAAAAATGATGATAAGTTTTATCGCCCCAGTCTTATTTGTATTTTCATATAAGGAAAATGCAATATGGTGATAAACATTCTTAATCTAATATTCTTTATGATGCGGAAACCTGATTGTTTGTTGATACCAACCTCACTTAAGAGTCGCACAAACTTCCCGATGAGCACGGTTGAGCTTTTAAGAGTCGTATGTTTTGCGTGACGAGCACCATCATTGTCGCATGTATCGCGCCACAACCAAGATTTTCAACGCGTTACTCGCGCGATCTAAAGTAAAACGACAAATAAATGTCTAAACTTTACATCCAATAGAATTTTCCTCCTCCAAAAAGCTCTGATTACTCGTGCTCTATATTATTTCGATGTTTGGTTCGTTTGAGGTAGAAAAATTAAGATTTATAGTAAAAAAATTACTATATTTTTATTATTGTGCTAGAGAAATACTAGGATCTAGAAGTAGAATTTCGGATTGAAAAATAGTTTTTATAGAAATGACAATATCATAGACATTTTGATTTAAAAAAGAAGAAGAAGGTATTGTTGGATTTTCGACCAAAAAGTGGTCTTTTATGCCTTGTTCAATTTGTATCATAGAAAAAACGGAAACCCAAACTACAGCTATTACTGAAACCCAAGCCCAAACTATAAAAACAAAAACCTAATTTCATTTCCATCGCTAAAAGTGGCACCTTATAAGTGCTGTCTACCAGCACGCTTGTCACAACGTGTAGCGCGGCTGCTCGATCGAAACCCTAATTCCTTGTTTTATGGGAGGATCAGGAGACCATAGATAAACAAATTCGAGAATCGGTCATCTTTTGTGAGTTTTATTCGTTCAAATTTTAGTAATAGATGTGTTCAAAGTTATGATTTCCCTATATTTTCGTCTGTTAAAAAAGTGATGATAAGCTTTGTCGCCCCAGTCTTATTTGTATTTTCTTATAAGGAAAATGCAATATGGTGATAGACATTCTTAATCTGATTTTCAATCTTAATTCTTTTTTGATGCCATTTGTCGCTGGAAAGTATGATGTTCTTGTTTGTTGATATCCAGCCTCACTTTTTTCTCAGGAAGAAATATATCCGAAATATATCTAATCGAAAATTTTGTGATTTTTGATATTTTATCATACGAGATGATCAGGTATAAGGGGGTCTGATGATACAAATCCATGTTAGCTCTGCATATATTTTTAGAATTAAGATTAGCCCACCGTATCTATGTCTAGAGTTTAAAAATGTAGCTTGACATCTCGTGTTTTTGGGCATATATAGAATTGGAACAGGCCTTGCGACACAGTTTGCTTAGTTGCTATAAGCTCTCTGTTACTTAATACCTGCCTGTATATATATTACAAACACTACTGTTCTAAACTTAACCCCTATGTTTCTTCTATGAAGAATTTATGTAATTCACATGTTAGACTTCAGAGATTTTAATAGATCAATGAGATTAAAGTTATAATTTCTGAGCGGGAAGATAGATTTTATTTGGAATACAGTTTGTGCACTATAAGCCGGTGCTCTGGATTGAAAACTTAATGAAGGAAGTCATTGCTAAGTGCACATAGATTGAATCTGATTGGGTCGATGTCTGTTTCCACTGAGATTTTATCATTGATTTTGGAGACCTGGTGTACACCCTACATTTGTCTATGATTACTTAAACCTCGCTGGTAATCAGATATTCACGAGCTTATGCAGAATCCAATACTTGTCTATGGTTACGCCTATCCATGCAGTCGTACATTGATTTTTTCGGTCGTTCTGTTTCTTTGTTGTAATCAACATTTCTACTGATTTTTCTATCAAATTTATTTCTGGGTTGTATTTAAATGTGATTTTGAGTATTTGTTGTTTCAGTTAATTAATTATAATTTTGTATCTTATGTTCAAATAATTAACTCAAGTACAAAAAATTGAGTTACACAGCCAAAATTGGAGAAGGTAAGAATTTCCTTATGGCCATATCATTATATTAGGAGTAGTGGGTAACTGTTTTTAGGTCTATTAATGACTGGTTGAGAAATAATCAAAACTTGAAGTTGTACGACTGTTAAAGGATTTGTGGAGATCTGGTTTAAGATTTACTCCTTTCGATTATATTAAAAGGATAAAAAGTTTACTGTATTATTTTTATTAAAAAAATACTTTCTTTTTGTTTTGTGTTAATTAAACATCTTCTGTACTTAACCAAATCTAGATTTTTTTTGAAATTCATCCAACTTAATATTTAAAAAACATTTATATATTTTATTTATTCGGATATTGAATAAAAAAATAAATCAAAATTTTCAAATAAACAACTTTAAAAGTATTTTCTTTCCAAAGCATTGTCTTTTTAATTTGTAAAAATGGCATTATATAAATATAAAAACAGTTAATAAATATATGGAGTAAACTTCGAGGAGGAACATTAAGAGCTGAAAAAATTGTCTTTTTAATTTATAAAAATGGCATTATATAAATATAAAACAGTTAATAAATATATAGAGTAAACTTCGAGGAGATACATTAAGAGCCAAAAAAATTTGGGGATGAGAAAATATATGAGAAAATGAAGCTTATTACTGGTAGAAAGTTTTCGTTGAATAACAAGCCCGATGAACGTATGGCACATAATAAGTTAGACAACCTTAAACATTTGTTTAGATCCCATCTCAGAAGCTTATCACATACAAAAAAATTTCCTTAAATAATGAAATATTAAATTTATATCATACCATCTGACACATGGGATGGCGTACGAATTACATTGTAGGTATCTTTGATAGTGAGATTGGTTATACCTATCTTAGCAATCTAATAGTGGATAACGTTGTATTGGATGTTGTTGGTGTATTTAATAGGGAAATTGGTTATACCTATCTTAGCAATCTAAAAGTGGATGTCGTTGTATTGAATGCTAGGAGAAGGGATAAATGATATTATAATTAATTTCAAGGATGTTACGAATATTTCTAGCACAGGCGGACCTTAAATGAGTGGACCAGTTCCAAAGACCGTTTCAGGTGATATCGGAGACCTAGAGGTTGCTCCCCATACGAGAATCACGAATAATACTATGTCCCATAGTGATTGACCAAAGAGGTTGAGAGCAATCACATGTCAAACTAGTAAGAGGTCTTTTCCTCATTACCAATCGCAACTCTGTACAAATTGATAGCAAAAGACAAAAAAATTACAGTTTTTCCAAGTCCAAGAGGAAGAAGTATAAATCTTGTAAGAGCAGAAGTTATTGTCTTTAATTTTCTCAGAGTAAATCCAGTCACACCAAACTGAGTTGTGTTTACTAACAATGGACAACAAATGTTTAAGGACGAACGTCTGATTCCAGATTTATAGGTCTAGAATCCGAAGGCCGCCCTCTAACAAGGACTAGGTCACAATAGACCATGCCACTTTAGCATCCGTTACCTTCATCTCATGGCCATACCCGAGGAAACGACAGAGAAACTGGGAGATTTCTTTTACAACTCTAGCAGGGTGAATAAAAATTGAAGACCAATAAACCTGCCCGACAAACGCACAGATTTAATGAGCTGAAGCCAACCCGCATAAAAGAGATGCTTAGATGTCCAAGAGGCAATGCATGTATTGATTTTGTCAAGAAGGGGTAAACAATCTTTATGGGAAATTTGACTAGTTAGAAGAGGGACTCCAAGGTATTTGACCGGGAGGGAACCAATCTTGAAACCAATGATATTGATTAGATATGATCTTATAGTGGGAGGAATATATGGATTTTTTGAGGGCTAACTTTAAGGCCCGAGAGATCAAAGAATTTATTGAGAATGTCCTCGATAAGAATGACGGAATTAATGTCACTACGACAGAAAATCATCAAGTCGTCAACAAAGTAAAGATTGACAATCTTAAGCTTATGGAACTTCCAGTGGAAACGAAAGTTCACATCATTACTTTTCTCATTAAGGATGCTGGAGAGGACTTGCATGACCAAGAAAAATAAGAATCAAGATAAATGATCACTTTGTCTGAGACCCTTTCTACCATAGAAAATCCCATGAGGGTCACCGTTAATATTAACGAAATATGAAGGGCAACGAATCATCTGGTCCGGGAAATTCATGGCTACTAAGATGCCAATGATAAGATGCCACTGAATGTTATCGAAATCTTTCATCGGGTAGATTTTTAGAGCCACCCTCGGGCTCTTGCAGTTAGTCTAATAACCTCTTAGGAGTTCTCGAGAAAAAATAATATTGTCCACAATATTACGACTAGCTATAAAAACTGATTGAGACTTGTCAATCAAATATGGGAAGGAGTCTTTGATCCTATCAGAAAATATCTTAGAAATAATCTTGTAGACCACGTTGCAACATGCAATTAGCTTAAAATATTCGGCGATAAAGGGACAATTCTTCTTAGGGATAAGGGAAATGAAGGTGAAGTTTCAAGAAAGCTCAAGACTGCTTGAATTGAAGAACATTAAGATCCCATCACAGATATATTTGCCAATGATGTTCCATAAGTTTTTAAAATACCCGCATTGAAACCATCAAGCTCCGATGACTTATCACTATCAACAGTAAAGATGACATATTTAATTTCGGCGCACGAAACAGGATGAACAATCGAAGACGTGTCATAAGGATTCACTTTTCTAGAAATAAGAGAGGAGATATGAGTGAGCCCAGGGTCCTCCAGAAGAGACCTAGTGCCAAGAAGGTGAGAAAAATGGTTGACTAAAACGATCGCCACCTCATTTAGGGAAGTGGTGAGATCTCCGTTACTATTAGAGATAAAGACACCTTTATTTCTTAGATTACATTTTTAATACTATTATGAAAGAATTTGGTGTTACGGTCCCCAAGATTGAGCCAAGTCTCTGTAGACTTCTGTTTATAGAAAGATTCCTCAGCACGACTAAAAGAGATATAGACGGAAGAAGCAGCAATCTCAACAGAGACCATAGAGGGATTCAGGGGGAATTAGTTAAAAGAGATTGGGCTGAGAAAAGATGGTTTTGGGAAATATACACCATATAGCTTATATCACTATATTTCAGGTCATGAATGGAAAATTGAAGCCGAGTGAGATTTTCTGAAACCAATCTCATACCATGAGAATAGATCGGGAGGTTCCACGAAGAAGGCACTAACTCGTTATAAGAGGGATGGCTCTGCCACATATTAAAAGATTTAAAAGATTTTTTAATACGTGGTATGGAGGAGCCCAAAATAAGTTTAACAGTGGAGTGATCAAAAGAACGGGTAATGCTAAAATGGGCAATGGACATGGAAAAGAATCATCCCAAGCACTATTAACAAGAACTTGGTCAATTCTTGAAGCAATATGGTTTAAAATATTTTTATTGCTCGAGGTGAAATGGAAACCATATGACCAAAGGTCACTCAGTTCACAATAATAGCAACAGAGATTATTGTCGTCAATCTCACCATAAGAAAACGAGCTAGTACGTTTATCGGGATTACGAATAGCGTTGAAATCTTCGAGATTAACATAAGGATAATTACAACAAAAAACCAAAATGTACATCAAGTCAGCCCACAGAGGGCGACGCTCGGGGCCCTCGTTGAAGGCATAGATAGCCGAGAGGAA
Organism: Limnanthes douglasii subsp. nivea; assembly: GCA_036936605.1. Classification (NCBI taxonomy): domain Eukaryota; kingdom Viridiplantae; phylum Streptophyta; class Magnoliopsida; order Brassicales; family Limnanthaceae; genus Limnanthes; species Limnanthes douglasii. Next base: position 198,599,343 of record JAUPFV010000004.1, on the reverse strand, counting down.
CAAGGGAACAAGGTAACTAAGACTACAAGATTTGTAGTGAATGAATTGAGATGAATATGATAGAATAGAGATACAAAAGACACTAGGGTTCCAAATAACCCAAATCATACCCATCTTGTAAGATAGTGGCATACTTCGAAAAATGAGCAATATTTTTAATAATAGAGTTAACATTAGAAATACAGACCTTAGTCTCCAAAAAGATCATAACGGTGATACTAAATAAACATGGACATTCAAAAACTTTAACTTTGACAAATACAAAATTAATTTTTTCAAAATTAAATAAATGAACCGATTCAAAATTAATACTTAATAGCAATAACTATTAATACTAAAAGACTTTTATGACAAAAAGATACTGTATGAAGATAATAAGTACCTAAACCTCTCAAAAGTGGTAAAAAAATTCAAAATTTTAGTTAAGATAGAGGGACCAACTCTATTTAACTCAATAAAACCCACTTGAGGGGTTAAGAAACCCGCGAAGCTAAACATTCCAAAAAAAGTGGTTATAGAATTAAGAAGAACCCAATTATCGAGATTAAATAAGCAAGGCTTTGGCTAAATGCGGTCTCATTTCGATAAGTAGCCCAAATTTTAAGTACCCCATCACCTATTTTAAGTATCACCAACATTATACCCAAAATACCCCCGCCTGTTTTACTAAGCCCTAACCCTAAACTCTAACCATCCACAAAACAAAAACAACCTAAAAAATCTAACCTTTCCATCTCCTCTCCTTCTTCAAACTTCCTACCCACAAAATCGAGATTTTTTGTTAACCATAAATCGTTCGACAACAAATCCATGAGACTCAAATCCACGAAACAACAACAATTGGCAAGGGGAGATCGAGAAGAAACCCGTCGAACGAAATAAGGTGACCCTAGTAGTCGGCCAAAGGGCAATCAGGCCGAACGTGGGGATTGTACAGTGCACACGGAACGCTCTTCGAGGCACAAAAAGTATGAAGCCACAAGGGAGCCCGAAGTACAACCATCTCCTCCACGAGAGATAGTTAGGAAACGCCGTGCGCTTATAGACTCCGATGAGGAGGAGATGAAGGTCCCCGAACCACCACCTCCATAAGAGGTCCGTACCCAAGGCCGTCCAACTGATCCAGAGGGATAGAGGAACCGTTTCCTAGAACATAACAATATCCTTATGTTCTCGGACTATATGCAACACGAGGCTTACTTCACGTTCATGAACGACATAAGTTTTTAAATTTCAGACTTAATTATTCTGATTAACTTTAAATATGTTTTTGACGGTATATCCATGTTTGTTTTCTTTTCAGTTCCGATCTGGCATCACGGTCCAATCAAAGTATGGGCTTCTCGGTCAATGGGACATTAGCAAATAACTAGGGGTCAGGGCTATATTGGAAGATACTCCGTTCTAGCCACTAATGCGCCATCTGCCGAAGTTCAACTCGCACCCACAATTGGACGAGGTTTTCTTTGAGAGGTGGCACAAGTAGAAAAAAACCTTTCAATTCTCGTTTGACGAGATGACCATCACGTTAGGCGACGTGAATGTGATTACCGCCCTCCCGGTCGAGGGGGGAATTATCGACGCCTTTCAGACGGAGTCAATAGATCAGACATATGCACGTTATGCATCACTGTTGGGAGTTTCGGGCGGGCATGAGGATATGGAGGCGCATGATGGGAGTGGGTTTGGCCTACGATTGCTAAGGAATACGTTTTCCGCTAACGAATATTTGGATTCCAATGCCGCACTCACTACAAAGATGAAGAAACAAGCTGCTATGGCATACATCATGTTCTTCCTTGGATGTATGATCTTCATGTACACTAGTTAGAAGAACATCCAATGCAATTTTCTTCATCATCTCGAGCACTTTGACAATCTTAATGAGTACGAATGAGGTACTTGCGCATTGGTATGACTATATAAGAGTTTGGGAGGCATTTCGAAGCACTCCTTGAAGAGCATGGTTGGCTTTTCGGTGCTGTTAGAGTGTTGGGTGTATGAAGGTAGTATTACAACAAGCCATGGACTAGTGAGGTCAAGCACCTTCCTTGCAAATTTATTCGCTGAAGGAAACATCGAGGATGATGACTATCATTTCGAGAAACGCTTCGACTATGGATGAAACTATTTATCGTCATGAAACTGAGTTTGCTATGTCAACGAGGGGATACTATTTATCTATCTATTTCCGTTGTTTGCATTTGTATTTTAAATTATGCAATGTCTTCAATTAAAGTGTAATGTTTTTAATTAAAGTGTAATGTCTTAATTTAATGCGAAACACAATTTTAAGAACAAAAAGTCTAAATGTTTTTAAGATAAACGTTATCATAAAGTACAATGACATTATAAAGTACAAAATATACAACTTTAAAAGTGCTGAAATTGTAGTAATGTTCCAATGACATTCTAATGGTATAGTCCTCAAACAAACGCGGATAAATCGGTTACTTCGGGGGTACAACTCCTAAGCTCTTCATATAGCTTGCAACGAGAGAGAATCGGTAAAGCGTAACCTTCCGCTTCCGGCGACCGCAACTTTTTGCAACAAGGATGTATCCTCGCACATGGGGCCTCCGTCTTAATCCCAAGCTACAAAATAAAAACACAATGAAATTGATTTCTTAAAAAAAACTAACCGTAAATGGAATTAAATACTTACGTTCACGAAGTGGTTGGAGTTCACCCAACCCAATAAGATTTCCATGTGGTTTGACATATGAGGGGCTGCACCTCTTAACAAAATAAAAGTGAACCCAACATCCGTAGTTCGGTATTGCCCTATGAAATAAAGAATGTAGTTAAACCCATAAGCGATTGGGACTCTCATCTCGGCTATGGACATCCAATGGTCTTTAGTACTCACGTTACTATAGCACTTCACACGCTCCGCTACATCAATCAAATCCTTCATGCTTGTAAATATCTTAACATACATGGATGCGTAATCCATAAGCTCGTTGTAAAGGGCATCCCTAATCAATCGCCACCCATCTTGTTACCCCTTTAAGGAAAACGCTATCGAGCGGTGATGGACGATACAAATTTTCTAACATATATGGGGAATTAGTTTAAGTTTCCTTTCGGATCAACCACGTTTTCCTTAGCCGACATCGTAGAGTTTGACTTATAGGCGACCGTTCCATTAGAAAGCATTGTCCCACTTTCTTGCTTTAGAATAACACTACCTTTCTCGGGAGCGGGGGCGCTTTCCCAACCACATTTTGGGCCCATCATTCCTTTACATTTACTTGATGTTACAGACGGAGGTTTGAAGGTTATACCAATCCCGGGTGAATAACCTTTTTGGAATCTAGCACATGCGCGTGCCTAGATTTGTCTCGTTTAGTGGATGATTCAGATGCGATAATAGACAATTTATGTTTGGAAGGTGGACGACGACGCACTTTTTTCTTCACTAATGGCTCCAATAGGGAGGTTGTTTTGGGATGGACGATGATAAAACATTAATTATAAGCGTGCTCTATGCGTGCTTCGTCATTCGATTCCATGACATCGCACACTAGTTTATAACTTTTGGCTTTGAGTTCCTCGTTCTTTGTGATATTGGTACGAACTAGAATGTCTAACATCTTCCAATGTTCGTGAAAGAACTCTAAAGGCACCTTTATCCCTTTGGCAATAAATTCGTAAATTTTGTGGGCGTAAGGCATACCGTGCGTAATTCGTATGACACAACCGCAATGCATGATGGTCGCAATTGGCATGTTCAGGGAACAATCTACTTCTCCGGAAAAAAGTTCCAACGCACAGTGGGAGACATTGTTTTTTAGTTTACCGTACATAATGTTCGCAAATTTATGTAAGGCCAACAATCAGCTCTTTTCAAATGACCCATTGATGTCTCAGTGTTGCAATTCTATCAAAGTATGCAACTTCAACCAAAAAGACTTAAAGTTACCAAAATGCATCCACTTGTTAGTTCTACACGTGATGAATTTATCAACATAAGACCCTAACCAAATTTCGGTATACGCAATTACTTTCGAATAATCTTTTATGTCACGGTGCAATTCAGACCGATAGTTGTTGAAGGCTACTTTCATTTCCACCAACATCATTTGATTCTACACTTTCAAGAAGGTGTTGGACATTTTCTTCTCTTTTCTGATTTTTTTCATTTTGCCCATGACGTTCATGTTAATGTGTCATCGACACAACATGTGTGTTGCATTGGGAAACACTTTTTCTACCACCTTCAGAAGCGCTAAATCTCTACCCGTCAAAATAATGGAGGGTGGTTCGATGGAGTGAGTTACCATCAGCGAATGTAAGCACTCTAACACCCATTTACAACTCTCGATTTTTTCTCACGACATAAACGTGAATCCAATGTAGAAAATTTTCCCGGTACAAGTGGGTCTGATGACCTCATACAACGGCATATCGTATTTGATTACTTTGTACGTGTTATCCATTTCAATGACGTTTGGAAATGTCCATAACAAATCCAAACTAACCGGGTGCACGAAGAAAAGCTCACCTATGATATCGTTTCCGTCTTCGGACTTTCTATGGAATTCGTAGTAGTTTAACCTCTTTAGTTCACCCAATAAGTATTGGAATTGAAACCGACCGCATTTCTCGATATTGAGGTGTTTTAGTTGAACGTTGTATACGGTGCGCATTGAAGACGAATTCTTAGGGTTAAATTTCTTCACTCCACCGAGAATGTCTTATGGACGGGATCCCATTTTTGTGAAACTAACTACAAAATCCATCTCTTCTTTGGTGAATCGTCCCAAGTACGAATGACCTTCTTTGTACATTGTAGTGTCGTGATTGTAAACGCCGCATTCGACCTATAATCCCTAAAAATCATCATCCAGCTTCTTTACTTTAAGGGTGAAAGGGCATCCACATTTTTTCATGCCGGTAGACTTCCTCTTTAGATGCTTCGGATTTACCAATTTTGTCTAAACTCCAAATCTTTCGCACACACAAATTATTCTCGGAGTTTTGCGAGCAAGTCTATCGCAGCAACGTAATATAATCATAAACCCGTTGTCTAATGCGGTTTGCTTAACCCAATCAATCAACTCCACTTGAGTGTAGTGAGATTTGGTGTCGAACCAGTGGTTATAATCGACGGAGCAAGGCTCCGGCATTACCTCCTCCTTTACCATGCACGAATCATACTAGTCACCCGTTAACTCTTCCTCCTCCTATTACATAAAAAAGCATAAATTATGTCAATCCAAAAGAAAAATAAAAAACCTTCGTCTGCACCCGACGGTTGGAAAATTTTCAATCCCATGAGACGTTATCACCCACCAGGGAGCCCAACATATAGTATATAGACACAGAACTGCTGACAAAGTCTCATGCAGACACAATAAAGAAACTCAAAACCGAGCACGTCGCTGAATTAAACATTGAAAAGTCCAACTCTACCACACTTCAAAATTCTCTAACTCTTTCTGAAGCAAAAAATAAAGAGTTATCCGATGAGATAGAGAAATTGAAGAAGAATTTCGAAGCAAAAAAAGCTGTTGCTGTAACCAAGAGATGCTTTGGCGGCAAAATCGGATAAGGAAATGGTTGACGCAAGGGACTAGAAATTAGTGGGTCGGCCCCTGGATCAGAGCCTGCAGACGATCTAGGGAGACCTTATGGCTATTGCTTACCGATGAGAATTGCGAAAGTTATGAATTTTCTAAAGGCAAGGTTTTGAAGATTGGTGTAAATCTACCCCCCCCCCCTTTTGGAAATATTTGATTGATTTTCTTAGACATAAGCTACATTTGTTTGCCTGGTGCTCAAAGGATATTACAAGGGTTCCTAAGAATTTTATTTATCATCAATTATCCATAAATCCAAATGTTCGACCCATAACTCTAAAACACCGAGCCTTTTCCCAAGAAAAGGCAGAGATACTTATTTCAAAAGTTGAAAGGTTAACAAGGGTAAGACATATCAGGGAGTCCTAATATCCAAAGTGGACAACAAATCAGTCTTAGTGAAAAAGAAGAACGGAAAATAGAGAATGTGCGTAGACTTTACGGACCTTAACAAAGCTTGTCCTAAGGACCCATTTCCCATGCCAGGGATTGACAAGCTGGTAGATTCAACATCTGGGAACAAGTTGTTATTGTTTTATTTATGTTTACGCAGGGTACAACTAGATAAAATTAGATCCGAGAGATCAGGAAAACACCACGTTTATCACAGAGAGAGGTTTGTAATGTTATAAGGTTATGCCTTTCAGTCTGAAAAATGCAGGGGATACTTACTAGAGTTTGGTTAATAAAGTTTTTGAAGGGAAGATTGGACGAAATGTTGAGGTGTACATTGATGTCATGTTGGTCAAAAGTGTTACTGATGAAAACCATTTTTCCGACCTTGAGAAAACGTTCAAGAATCTCGATAAAGTGAACCTCAAGTTAAATCCAGAGAAATCCTCCTTCGGAGTTTGATCCGGAAAGCAGCGAAAAATGGATAGAAGCAGATCAAATTCAATTGGACGCTTTGAATAGTATGGGGCCCCCAAGGAATATTAAAGAAGTACAGATTTTAACCGGGTGTCTTGCAGCACTGAACAGATTCATCTCACGATCCTCTGAAAAATGCGCACCTTTCTTTCAAGTGTTGAAGAATGCTAAGAGTTTTAGCTGGACACCTGAGTGTACCGAAGCTTTTCTCAATATTAAAAGTTATTTATCATTCCCAACGCTATTGACAAAACCACTACCCCGAGAGATTTTGTTTCTATACATAGCGGTTTCAGAGCAAGCGGTAAGCGCATCTTTAGTTTGAGAAGAGGATATGGTTCCTAAACCTGTCTATTATGTGAGTAAAAGTTTGCTGGATGCTGAAAAATGGTATTTGAAGCTTGAAAATTTAACATTGGCTCTAATAACAGCTGCTAGAAAAATGCGACCTTATTTTCAAGGTCATTATATTATGGTTCGAACTGCTTTTCCCCTAAAAAGTGTGTTACAACGACGTGATATTTCTGGGTGTATGTCAAAGTGGTCGGTAGATTTGGGGGCCTTTGATATTGATTTCAAACCAAGAACGACATTGGCTTCAAGCTTCGAACAACGAGGCTGAGTATGAGGCAGCAGTGGCAGGCTTAAGGTTGGCACAGATTTGCGGAGCCAGGAACGTTCGGCTGCTAAGCGATTCACAACTACTGATTATTCACGCAACGGGTCAATCCGAGGCGTGAAAAGAACAACTAGTACAATATTTAGCAGCCCTAAGAATTTTGGATTCATCCTTCGCAAATATTACTTATGAGCATGTCCGAAAATTGGACAATACAATTGTCGATTCGTTGGCAACCACAATGTATGTTGGAGAATACCCTTCGATTATGACTCAGGAGTATCCCTCTATTTTGAAACAGAAAGACCTAGAAAACCGAGTAGATATGGGCTGTCAAATTTCAACAGCTTCGAGTGCTGACTACAGGAATAACATTATAAAGTTCTTGGCAGAGGAAGTATTGACCGATAACAAGACATTGGCGAAAAACATTCGATATAAGGTGCGAGGTTTTTACTTTATTGGGAAACATACTTTATAAAAAAGTCCGCAAGTAGACCTCTACTAAGGTGCTTGGGACACAAAGAGTCACAGATGGTGTTATCCGAATTACACAATGGTGAAGGGTCGACACATTATGCATTCAAGATATTAATTAGGTTCTGTTATCAGGATTCTACTGGCCTATGCTAGCAGCCGGCGCCAAAGAGTTGGTTAAAATGTGCAACACTTTCCAAAGGTTCGCAAATTCAATCCACACCCCGGAAGTCCCTCTCTAGTCCATTTGAGAAGGTCTAAAGTTTGACAGACGCGAGATAGATCTAGTAGGTCCACTTCCGTTAGCAATTGGAGGAAGACAAACCATTGTGGTTGCAGCGGATTATTTCTCAAAGTGGGCCGAAGCGAAACCACTACTAGGAACCAGAGCTAAGTATGTGGTAAAGTTCATATGGTCAAATATTTGTTGTCGGTACGGGGTCCTTCAGAAGATAAGCATGGACAATGGCCCCCAATTTAACAGCAATTAAATTAAGGGAAAACCTGGAAAGTGGCAATATACAACGGTATTTCTCGGCTCGATTCCATCCTCAAGCTAACGGACAGGTTGAGGTAACAAATAGGACAATCATCAGTGGGCTTAAGAGGATTTTGGAAGGAAAACCTGGAAAGTGGCCGGAGTTTTTACAAGAGGTGCTCTGGGCATACCGAACCACGCCCCAAAATGCAACGCGGGAATCACCCTATGCACTAATATATGGCATGGATGCAGTAATCCCTGCGGAGACAATGTTCCCATCCTTCAGGATCAATCATTATAAGGAGGACGCTAATGACGAAAGCTGAGCTTTGGCTCTAGATCTGATAAAGGAAAAACGAACTAGGGCTCACTTAAGCTCCTTGCATTATTAGAACCTTATGACAAGCAGGTACGCTTCAAAAGTTCGAAGAAGAGATTCAAGATCGGGGAAAAAGTACTGCAAAAAGTATTCCTTCACACCAAAGACAAGCATTTGGGGAAATTGGCACCCAATTGGGAAGGGTCGTACTAGGTGACAGAAAAACTAAAATCAGGGACTTACCTGTTGAAAGATAAATTCGGTCGACTTCTACGCCTCCCTTGGAACATTGAACACCTTAAATTTTATTTAGAATGATCGTTAATTCTTATTTTTTTTCTTTTAACTTCATTGTAAGACAATTTTAGTCGGGGACACACTCTTTCCTACCTTGGTGGCGCGGGGAGGTTTTGATGAGGTGTCTATATAAACCGACCCATTTAGTGAATCTTTATAGCCTTAAAACATGTTTGCTATTGTTATATATTAAAACCTGTTAAAGGGTTTTCAACATTAAAGTTGATCAACAACGTCGAACCTATTAAAGGGTTTTTTCAACATTAAAGTTGATAAAAAACGTCAAACCTATTAAAGGGTTTTTCAACATTAAAGTTGATCAACAACGTCAAACCTATTAAAGAGTTTTTCAAAATTAAAGTTGATCAAAAACTTCGGACATAATAAAGGGTTTTTCAACATTAAAGTTGATCAATAACGTCGAACCTATTAAAGGGTTTTTCAACTTTAAGGTTGATCAACAAGTTCGAACCTAATAAGGTTTTTCAACTCTAAAGTTGATCAACATATTCGAACCTAATTAGGTTTTTCAACTCTAAGGTTGATCAACATATTCGAACCTCTTAAAGGGTTTTTTCAACATTAAAGTTTATCAACAAAGTCGAATCTGTTACAAGATTTTTCAGCTTAAAATTTGATCAACAAATTTGAACACAGTATATGATATAAAAACCCATTGGCTTTAGCATCGAAAACTCATCACTTTCGATTACAAAAAAGGGTAGGATACCGAGCAGAGAGTACAAAAAACGAACAGGAAGGGAAATATATAACAAAAAACAACCAAGTCTTAACTTTTAAAGGAACGAAAACAATATATCCGAGCAACAGAGTTTAGGCATCGGAGGGATCTTCAGATGATTAATGTATTCAATAGCAGGGTCGGTACAATTAACACATTCTGGACAATCTTCTTCTGGACGTCTAGACACATTGACCCTAACGGCATCCAGGGAAATTGTTCGTGAAAGTATAGAACATAGCCGGCCCTTGCGTTGACAACCTCTTGTTCCATAACTTTTTTGCACTTAGCAGCAAAAATACGGTTCTCCTTTTTACTATTGTCAACGACCACTTGGAGTTCTCAAAGATTCCTATCCATTTTCGTCGACCACCAGCGAAGGTAGCCATTCTGAAGTTTCTGGGCAGCTAACTCTTTAATGACTTTGGCGCGGTCTTCTTTAGCCTGAGAAACAGATTTTTCCCATTCTTTTTCTTTCACATCAACGGTCCGGAGCTTAGCTTCGGCTTTGTCATCTCGTGTGTTTGCAAGATCAATTAAGTTATGTGATTCTTGGGCATTGGATGAAATTCTTCTCTTGAGCTCTGCAAGTTCTTTCTGAAGTTTCATTACTTTTGTTTCTTTTTGGGCTATTGAGGAAAGCATGTTTTGCAAGGAAGTCGTTAGGACATCTGAATCCTGAAAGAAAAAAAGTTCGAACTCTGACAATGAACAGGCAAGAACGTGGGATCAGGAGGCATTGAATCTTCTTGACAAGGAGTACGATCTTGGTGGGCCACCACAGCAAGACCATCTGAATAGCCCTACGCTTTAGCTTTACCCACAAAATACATTTTCTCTAACCTTTTTCTTTAACAAAGACTTCGACAGGCGCAAACGATTTTGTATCGCCAAATTGTTCAAACATGGTGGGAATGGTGATCTATTTTGTGGTTGGATCGCAATGCATTTCATCTACAAAAATCTTCTCTTTGGATTTCTTGTTTGAAGTATGGTTCCCCTCGTCAATTGCGGTTTTTTTATTTCTTTTTTCACCACGTCTTTTCGGTGCGCCTTCGACGATGACAGGAGATTTAACTCCGCTTGCGATTGGGTCACTAAGAATGACAGTGGTTTCAGGCTCTGAGGGTAGTACGTCAAGGGGTTTGTCTACAGCTACACCATCGACATTCTCTTGTTCATATTTTGGACCAGACAAATCCTACGATTTCACTCGTTTGCTAGGTGCCTGATCTCTTTTGGGTAAAAACACTTCAAAATCTGAGGCTTCAAGTCTTCTCATGAAGTCGGCAACATCAGGAGGAGTCCGTAACTCTTCGATACTTAGAATATCGTTGGAGCAGCGCCAAATATTGTTGTTGATGAGGTTGCTATTTTCAAAGCATTGTCGGAATTGTTAACCCCAGTTCTTTCTGGCAAAGGCTCGAAGTTTGGCAAAAATTTCCGAAGATTTTTTAAGGTGGGCTCTTCTCAACTCCTGAATAGTTACCTTGCAGGCTTAAGAAAGAAGATTGTTCAGTAAAAAAAACCTTCAGGAGTCCATTTGTAAGTTAGGAACCTCAGATTCTCTTTGTTATATGGCCGACCGTTTTCCCAAGCGCCGCTGATGAAGACAAATCGGTACTTCCACAATCTGTCAGCTTCCAACAAATTGTTCACTATCTTTTTGGATTGGCGAGAGAAGTATAGAAGAAGGGAAGCTTCAGAGATTTTGACAATCCCAATATTCCTATGCATTCCTCCATGGATATTGGGACCCCAGCCAATCGAGAAGCCATAATGGTAGACATTAAAGTGTACCAAGCGTTAGGAGTCAACTAGGTCGGACAGATCTGAAGGATCTCGACGTATCTGACGATTTCAGGATCAAGGGGAAGCCGCTGACCCCAATTGAAAAGTTCAGTGAAGAACACTATCTCTCGAGCTTGCACAGGCAAGGGAGTTTCACCGAACTTTGGAAAGCTAATGGTTACACAGTCAGGAATCCCCCAGATCCTCTTCAAGCCGGCCTCTTCGTCGGGAAAAAAGCACAGGTACTTCCCACTAAAAAGAGATATAATATGAGCCCTGGGAAGAAGAATATGGTAGCCTTTCACAACATCGACAAATTCAGGAGGTAAAGGTTCTTTTTTAGCCTCGCCAACCGTAGTAGTATTTTGAGCTTCTGGAATCGTCGGTGCATCTGGTTCAGAAATTTTACTTTCAACTCTCGTCGACGCGGATGCCTTGGTTGAAGATTTGCGAATAGGTTCCTCGGCAACTTTGTCGTCGACCCTTGTCGACACAAATGCTTTGTTTGAAGGTTTATGAGTAATCATTTTTGCAGCTTTATCCTTGAGCCTCGTCGATGCAGATGAATTGGTTGAAAGTTTATGAGTACTCTTTTCAGCAGGCTCATCTTCAACCCTTGTCAATGCAGATACCTTGGAAGATTTAAGAGCTGGCTTCTTCGCCTCCGACACTTTAAACTTTATTGGGCAAGGATTTATCACCAAATGCAAACCCTTTCGAAGAAGGAGTCGCGAGGACAACGGTTGAGCTGATATTAACTCGAGTATGACCAGGTGCTGGGACCTCGGCCTTTTTACAAGCAGCTTCTTCACGTTTCCTTCTCTCTTCATCTTGTTGTACCACCCACTTAGGAATGGTCACGGTATTATGGCTGGTTTGACATCCCACAATGGTTGGAGTCAGCTGGATATATTCAAGAGGGGTAGATGAAGAGCTAGAGTCACCCATAGTTAAAAAAGGAATTTTGGGTCGGTCGACGGTATCTCGAGGTTTTGAAGGAGAAGGATGAGTTTTAGCGTCGGGTTTTTTGGATCTTAAAGGGATAGAACAAATAGCAGCGTCATGCTTTTTTGTTGACGAGGAAGTCCTCGGGATAGTCAGGGGGCTCGCGTTAAGAGAGGATATAGATTGGCCCGGATTTCTGGATTTCAGAAAAATCAACGGTTCCGAACTCAACGGTGATATGGGACCCTTGTGAATTAACCCGGCGGCTCGGTATTCTTCAGCTCTATCGGTGATACTGAGATAGTCGATGAAGCCAAAAATTGGTTTCTCAATAGGGTCGGATTTTTTTAGGTTTCTTATGAGAATAGGGATTTCTTATAAAAAAAATCAAAGTTTCTCTCTCTAGGAAATGGAGAATAGCATGTGTTTATCTCTTTAGTACTCTAATAAAATGCGGGAATGAAGAAGTGGGACTATTTTTTAGGCAAGTAAGCGTGGTAACGGTTAGTTCCATGGAGAAGCGCAATCGAAAAGAGCGTCGGGAATATCAAGAGTCGCTTAACCAAAATGTTAGTTAAAATATAGTCAAGTTATCACAAGACACGTGTTCATCCTGACAGCTACAGCAGACCTAAGGGGACTAGCCTCATGATGCACACGTTGGGCAGTTCAACAGTTGAAGACTGCGAGTACAAATGACAAGTCAATGAACGACACATGGACGATTCAGGAAACCGGTTCTGTGGGTAAAGGAGATGGGCCATATGAAAAAATAATTTGACCCAATACCTATAAGAGATGGGCCAAATAGTTCGATTATAATCCTGATGAATTCTGACCCATCAAAATATAACGGACCGATAGATCAGCCACTAACAGACCAAATTTGAAGATTGACAAACTAGCCTACCGATCCAGAAATTAAAGCTCGACAAACAACGCATACATCCTAGCATCAGTATTAAAGGGGTCGATAAAGATACTAATGCAGGTTCCTGACCAGAAGGCTCAGCAGTCAAGTAGGATTTGCTCGACTCTCCAAAAAACTAGGGGGCTACTGATAAAGGCATAAAATGTCAAGATTATTAAGAGACTTAATTGATAATGTAAAGGCATATAAGGACCTAATTGTAAAATTAGGAGATATAAGAAAAAAGTGTAAATATGAGGGCCAATATATAATTAGTATAAACATAGCATGTGAGAGTGGAGCCCACCACTGACACTATATAAGGAAAGATCCCTTTTTGGGAAAATGGTACTTTCTAATCATTGGTACATTATTTTGACTACTTTCTCTCTCTAAACTTTGTACTTATTCGCCTGACATCATTCCACCATACACGTTATTCGATAATCAGTCTTGAACATTCCTAGAACTATGAGACAATACAAACTCTTCTTGATTCTGCATACCATGTTTTCTTTCTCTTCTTTTAAGAAACCTTCTAGTTGATACATGTATATCTCCTCATCCAAGTCCTCGCGAAGAAATGCAATCTTGACATTTAAATGTTCAAGATAAAAGTCTTCAGTGACAACAATACTCAACACTGATCTAATAGTATTGAGCTTCACAACTTGAACAAAAATTTCGATGTAATCAATTCCTTCCTTTCGCTATAACCCTTTGACAACTAGTGGGGCTTTGTATCCCTAAGAGCCATGCTCATCTTTCACCCGATACACCCATTTGTTATGAAGTGCCTTCTTACCCATGGGTAACTCAACTAGTTCGCATGCCCCATATGAGATTAAAGCCTCCATCTCATTTTTCATGGTAAGCTCCCACTTGTTAGCATCACTGGTCTGACAAGCTTCATCATAGCATTCAGTCTCCATTTTGTCGGTCAGTAACAGATAGTTCAAGTAATTTTTGGTAGAACATGGGGCTGGGAAACCCTTCTCAAAACAGGAACTGGCTCGGCCGGATGTAGGGTGTCGGACTGTTGCCGATCGGTCTGTCCAACTAACTCTCCTTGCTGAGGGGTTAATCCGATCGGCTATATATCTTGACTATCTGGGACTCCCTCGATATGTACAAATACTGAACCGTATGGCTTTGAGTCATTTGCTTTGGTTTTTATGTCTGTCTTTGTACATCACTGTTTCATTGAAGATCACATCTCTACTTCGTATCATCTTCATGTTTTCCTCATCTCAAATACAATAACCGGACTCATCTTCGCCATAGCTGATCATGAAACATTTCATCAATCTGGGATCAAGCTTGTTCCTGCATTAACATTTATATGAACATATACTGCACAACCAAAAACTCTTAAATGTGATAATGTTATATCTTTACTTCATACCTCATCGGGTATTTTATGTTCTAAGGGAACCGACGGGCCTTGGTTAACCATGTAAGTCGATATGTTGACTGCTTCTGCCTAGAACTGCTTCGGTAAACCAGACTGTATACAAATACATCTGGCTTAACGTTTTGTTCATACGTTCGGGAATACTATTGTGTTGAGGCGTACCTGGCATGGTTCTCTCCGTTTTGATCTCGTGCTCATATAAAAACTTCTTGAATATAGTGTCCTCATATTCACCATCATTATCAGTTTTGAGCTTTTAAATTTTAAGACTTGTCTCATTCTCAACCATAGATTTCCATCTCTTAAAAATATCAAACACTTCATATTTATGCTTTAGAAAATAAACCCACACCTTTCGAGAATGTTCATCGATAAAGGTCACGAAATAGTGTTTCCTTTTTATGCAATCTTCGCACATGTCTATATTGATTGACTTAAGACCTTTAAGCTTCCTCTTTAAGTACATAATTTTCATACCCTTTTCACTCATGTGATTAAGCATCCGGCACCACACATTTGGATTTTAGTTTCTTATTGCTAATGCAATTGAACAACTTGCCTCTGCTATCTTTCCACGAGAAATCGTAAGTGCTCCATTTGAAATATTCCAATTGTCACCATAGAAGATCGTAATGTAGCCCTCGCTAGCCAACAACCCTACTGAGATTAAGTTCTTTCTTAGATCGGGGATATGTCTGACATCTTTCAGTTCCAAGACAGACTCACTCCACTTAATCTTCACAATATCTTTACTAATAATATCACAAGGTTGATCATCACCAAGATATACATTTCCAAGGTTACGAGGAACATACCTCTTGAATAATTATTTCGTCAAAGTAGCATGAAACGATGCACCAGAGTCTAAAACCCAAGACTCTTTCCTGCTTTTTAAGGAGCATATTAACACATCCTCTCCTTATGAAGTGACATTTTCCTCTGTCTTCTTCTCTTGGTCATTTGGTTCTGTCATGCACTGATATTTATAGTGCCTAATCTTCCCAGAATTCCAACACTCGATATTTTCAACCCATGTGAACTTTTGGGATACTTGGATTTGGACCTCTAGTCTCTTGATCTACCTTGGTAGTTCAATTTATCACGTCTATACCCTATGGTTTAATTTCTTCCTCTCGA
This sequence comes from Limnanthes douglasii subsp. nivea, assembly GCA_036936605.1. Classification (NCBI taxonomy): domain Eukaryota; kingdom Viridiplantae; phylum Streptophyta; class Magnoliopsida; order Brassicales; family Limnanthaceae; genus Limnanthes; species Limnanthes douglasii. The sequence goes on along the minus strand of JAUPFV010000004.1, from coordinate 198,583,756 downwards.
CTCGGTATGTAAGACTAAGGAGATTAATGACTCACCCGATTCTCTCTTTCGAATCTTTTCACTGAAAACCAGGTCAGGAACATCATCAAATTTCAACTTATTATTTCTTGACGAGCTCTTCACCGTTGTGATAGAGCATTCCAACTATCTGGTAGTGAAGACAAAAGTATTAATGCTCGTACTTCTTCATAAAATCAATTTCAACTAAACTCACCTGGGTTGTGATTGTATTAAGTTCATTGTGATTGTATAAGAAACCTTGTCTGGTGCTTGCATGAATTATTTTATGTGTTTCTCGTAAGATTCTTCACTCTCCTTCTGCTTACAGAAACAAACTAAATTACTAACGGAAATTTACCAGCTCCAAATGAGATTAATATAGAAAATTTTCTATTTGTGTTATTTATGTTTGGAGTATCTTATTCATGTATTTTTATATTTTAACAGTTTAGTCGTAACATGTCCTTCGGATAATATAAAATTATAATAAAAAGACCCAAGAAGATTTATTTTATTATTTAATAAGTAAAAAAACACTTGATATTATAATACCACAAAGACAGAGTTTGTACGAAAATTCTAACAAATTTATGCTTAAAATTGATAAGAAACAATTTGAAAAATGAATACAAATTAAAAATTAATGAATTTTTTGTTAAATGTTGGAATAATTTGATAGAACCATAGATGATGACCTCTTGCTTCCTTGAAAATCAAGGCCAGTGGCATGAATACAAATTCTAGATTGCAGTTCCATCATCTGCAACATCATTTTTTCATGTCAGGTCTTAAATCCTTAACAAAGTATTATATGTGTATCTACAAAAAAGATAAGAATTTTGAACGTTATGTATAAAACCTGCCTACATATGTTAGTATTATATTTGAAGACGTTATTGACAACATGATTTCAAAATAAGATGGAAATTAATTATCTGTATTGTTTAACGTTAGATAACAAAGTTTCAAGCTTTCTAAGAATAAAATGGCTCTTAACTGGGACGTGCATCTCTAAGATTTAAGTTACAGTTAGATTTATATTTAAAATGATATTTAGTCAGCCAATCAGCTGCAAAATTTTACTTCCTATAAATGATGAGCCTAAGAGTCATTGAAGAAGATAAAACTTCCCATAACAAGATACTAAAGGTGATATGTATGAGCAATGTCATTGGCTAAAGAATCAAACAAATTGGAATCAATTTCAATGTTAACAAGATTATAGCACAAGCTCTTAGACAAGGTTAAACCATCAATGAGGGCTCTCGTTTCAGCAATAATGGGAGAGTGATTTCCATATATTCTGCTGCCAGAGGAAAGCATGATACCATTAGAGTTTCTAATTAGAAAACCCCCACTAGACTCACCATTTTGAATTCAAGCACCATCAAAGTTTAGTTTCAATCGACTACCTATAGGAGGGTGCCATTTGACATATAGAGCAATCCTATTAGGGAGATGAATTGAACAATTAAGATGGTAACTTGTTTTGTAATCATTTGTCCAGGTTTTCTTAGGTAGAAGATTGACACAATCTAAATTGAATAACATATGCATAATATTTTTCTAATATCAATTAAAGACACTAATTTGTTTTTAAACTTTGATTATTTCTAGCATGCTAGATATTCAAACAGATTATTGAACATATAATAGTTCTAATGTGTGTTGGTTTGTTTGTTGAAGAAACCCAGATATTAATAAGATGAGTAATAGTTATGTAATTTCCAATGATTATGTTAAACAAACCTGAGAATTATTTTAATACTCCCATCTTGTTTGACAATGCACAAAGAGATGGTCTATAGTTTCGATGTTATTATAAAATTCGCATCTAGATACTAAACTGATTTTTTTTGTTGAATGATAGTATCTATAAATATGAGACATTTCAGAATTCTCCATAGTGTAAACAAACATATTTTAGGGTTTATTGAGTTCCAAATCTTTTTGTAGATTACTGAAGATGGTTTTGATGTTCTCAACTTGTCAAATGTATCTTTTAAGTTGAAAATACTACATTGATTATCATTCAATTTTATAGTGCCTGGTTTATCATCGTGTAAGGTGAACTTAGTAATTCTGTCAATATCTGCACGAGTTACATTTTGCCTAAGTTTGTTAATATTCCAAGAGTTTTTTCTCTTAAAATTTGTTAATTTTATCGTTGTTGTACCAAAGGTTGTCTTCTTAAAGGTTAAAGATAATGAGACAATTAGTTTGACACCATCTCTCAAGCCAAAAATCTGAGTTTCCATTACCAAGTTTCTAAGAGATGAACTTTTCAGATGTCTTTCTAATTTTAATCCATCTTTTCCAGGTTTTAGAATCTTTAGTTTTATATTGATTTGTAAAGGAAGTTTATTGGGATAGTAAGTTGAATGCATGAGGTTTGACCATAATGATTGATTCTTTCTGAATGTAAACTATAGTTTACACGAGAAAGTATTTTGAACTTCAATAAGATTTCTAAAGTTTAAACCGGATTCTTTATAAGAACTATAAAGATTGGACCAATTTTATCAAATTATAGCATTTTTGTCTTTCTTTGATCCCCAAAGGAATTTATTTAATAATTTATGGATTTTATCAATTATAAATTTATGGGCACAGTGAATTTGAATATAGTATGAAGGAATGGCCATTAGTACATATTGTATTAAGACCATTCTTCCACCAAAAGAAAATTGCTTACAGTCCTATTCATGAATTTTCTTTCTGATTTTGTTAATGATAACATCAAAGCAACAATGTTTGTTACTAGGGTAAATGGTAATACCCAAGTATTTGATGGGTAAATATGAGTGTTTAAAACTAGTAAGTTGATTGTTCTTATTATTTGCAATTCTATCTCTGGTTTGAGAAGATATGAATATGGATTTAATTTTGTTTATTAGTTGACCCGAAACCTTTTGATAAAAATTTAAAAAGTTCTAAAATAATTTAATGTTATTCATTAATCCATTTATAAATATTATTATGTCGTCAGCATAAGCAAGACAACGAATTATAATGTTATTTCTGGTTTGGTAATACATATTTGGATTTTCATTCAATAATTTTTTATACCTATTATAAAGTACTCTTAAGCAATGATGAAAAGGTTGGGTGACAAAGGGTCACCCTGCCTTACACCATTAGAAGAGCTAAAAAACTATGAAGGTTGCTATTGATGATAACATATTATTGAGGATTGATTAAACATTTTTTAATAAGTTTCATGAACTTTATGTTAAAGCCAAAGCAAAACATTATTTTGAGTAGGAAGGTTATTGATAGTCTGCAAAGGGCTTTGTCCATATCTAGCTTAAATATTGTATTTCTACCTCTAATCTTTTTATTTAGGTGATGAATCAATTCATGAACATTAAGGATATGCTCATGAATGTTATATTAGATACAAAACCTCTATGGTCATCATAGATTATGTTAAGGAGAAGACTAGCCAATCTATTGTTCATTAATTTAGAAAATATTATGTTTAAGACATTGCAAAGGCTAATAGCCAGAAAACACTCCAAGTTTTTTGGGATCCTTTCTGAGGAATTAGACAAAATGTAGTAGCATAAACACCTTTTGGAGCAGAGTGACCATTGAAATATTTTATAATTGAATTATAAAGATCATTTTTAATTATGTTCCAGTAAGTATTATAAAACTTTATGTTAAAACCGTCAAACCAGCTACAGTATTAGGGATGAGATATTGAATGGTTTTCAAAATTTCCTCTTTAGTTGGATGGGAAGTAAAAAACAAGTTTTCTTGATCAGTGATTATATTGGGTATGATGTTTTGGAAACCAGACAAACTATGAGGGTTAGATTGAGAGTTTATAATATCTTTAAAGTGGTCCACTGCTAAGTCCCTTAAGGTTTCAGAGTCTTCAATCCATATAATATTGTTCCAGATACCATGTATAATGTTTTTTCTTCTTCCTTTGTTAACAAAGTTATGGAAATATGATGTGTTCCTATCTCTAGTTTTGGCCCAGGATATGGAAGCTTTCTGTTCCGAGAAAGCTTATTCTTTAGCTAACAAATTAAGGTGATTTGATTTGGCTTTTGAAACCGTACCTTTATATTTAATTGATTTAGTTTTTTTTATAGTCAAATTCATAATTTTTGAATTAATCTTAAGCATTATCAAGACTATAAAAAATGTTATCAAAAATATCCTACTTCTATTATTTTAGTTTGTATTATAATCTTTTAAGTTTGGACCATAAAACATGTAAAGGAGTATCAAATAAGTTTAAAGACCAATTTTCTTCCATAATGTGAAGAAATTGAGGATTAAGAATCCACATGCTAAGAAACTTAAAGCTTGATTTAGGTTTGTTTCTATTGTTTGAGATTGATAAACACAATGGTGAGTCCTCCTTCCAGATTACCCAAATTTTGTTATTTTTATTAGCACAACCTGAGTGAAAAAATGAGAGTTTTGACAGTTTGAATTAGTTTTTCAGAATTGATTATAGGCTCTTGTTAAGCTATGAAATCAATTACGTCAGATTTTATAATTGATTTTATTCTTCTAATAACACCCTTACTGTCAATCCATGTGGAGTTCCAGTTAAGTACTTTTGGAATCCTTTGAAAGTTGGGTTTGAGTGACTAAATGAACTTTTTATGGGTTTATCTTTGAGGGTGGAGGTTATCTGGTTGTTTTATGTTTTAGTTTTTAGACTTGTTATTTGAGGACTATTTTGGGGCTGTTTCAGAATATAGTTTTAATATTTTCCTTTCATTAATATTAATAGAAGCCTCACTTGTCTTTTTATATTTGTGTGACCGAGTTTTATGTTCATGTTTTGTAGGATTCAAAGATTCTGACTTAGAATCAAGGTTTTCATATTCATTGAGAGTGTTGAACATATTATATATCTCTAAAGTATATATGGCTTCTATTATTTCTTCATTCTGTGTGTTTGAATCAGGTTTTTCATCCTTATATTTAATTATATTTGAGATGTTAAGAGTTTCTAATGCGACAGGTTTGTTAGCATTGTTACAATATTGTTCAATCTTTATCATTTAGTTGAGGCTTATCTTTAATGTTATTCATATCTTTATTTGAGGTATCCTCAATTTATGATGGTTGCACTATGATGGATTTAACTTTGTTGTTTTGTTTTGGTATCAAATTGTAGAAGGGGTAGGGTTCACGGTGTCTGAATTAACATTTGTTGTATATAAGGTGTCAACAGAATATGTGATATTGTTTTATGCAGTGTTTAACAATCCCTTGATTGATGGCATAAATGATTGCATTTTGTGAGATAGAATGGTTTGTCACCATATAGTATATGCTGCTAAAAGTCATCCCCTGCAGGGACCCATATGGAAAGAGGTCTACCAATTATTTTGGATATATGTACAATCATATCGTGATTGAACATATATTATGAGAGATTTGAGTAAAAAACCTAGACATGGGTTATTTGGGATTCAATTCTATGGATTGAATCTCAAGTATTATTTTAGTAGTCTTAATAAATGTTGGTCAATTGACCACACATACCTTTTCCAAATTTTTATAAAATCACCAATAAGATCAAATTCAATAAATAAGTTCCTATAATTTCACTAAGAGACATTATAGGCACCAGTAAATTTAAAGTTATCTGAAATTGATTAAACTGAGCTAAATTAGGTTTATTAAATAAAATTTTAGCTAAGAGTGTAAATTGTGAAGTGGAGATTAGGTGAGACTTATCTGTAGTTTTAAAAATAATCGTCTTACAATTGTATTTCATTTGGATCTGGACTGCTTCATGGAAAAATCCTTTAGGTTGGTTCTTGGATGCCTCACCAAAAAGCTTATATTTTGCTGATTTTCCTTGAATCCGTGGATTTTGTTAATTCTGAGACGATTTATTCTCAAACATTGGATTAATGTAGACTATTTGGTTCTGTACAGCTTTCTGGTTTCCAGAATGATTTTTAAATCTTTGAGGAAGATGAGGAAATTGGGCTTCAAGGCATTTTTCCTTCAATTTGCAGTGTTGGTAGTTTAAATCTTCCTCAATCGAGTCGCTGAGAATCTTGAAATATTTTACTGGTTTCGTTATTTCTTGAGATGCTTCTTTTTTAACGCAATCCTCTGGATCTATATCTTCAAGATTTTGATTTGGCTCCATTTTACATAGGTTTCTCTTGATGAACCGGGACTCGAAAGAAGATAAGACGAGAAAGAGGATATATTTCAGTATTGAGTGCAAGACTAGAGAGAAAGATGGTCAAAATTGGAGATTTTGACCATCTTGATATTTTCTTGAGAGATCACCCATTTCCCTTTTTCAACTCATTCATGTAATGTCAATATTTGTCAAAAAAAATTAAAAAGATAAAAATAGTAATATAATAAATATAACAAATAAATAATAAATAATATTAAAAATTAGTAGTAACATTAACAAAAATTTATAAAAACAAAAAAAAAGAGCGTTTATCCTTTTTTTAAACCTACAAACTAAAATAAATAAATGAAGTAAATGAAATATTTAAATATAAATTTTTGAACCATAAAAATAAATACAAGATTTAAAAAAATTGATGAACATTAAAAGAATATCAAAAAATAAAAAATAAAAAAACGTTATATACAGATATACTTAAAAAATGAGATTGCACTACTATACATACATGTGTCTTAAATGGATAATCTGAATATTATATATTCAAAATTTATTAATAAATAAACATGATTTTATTAAATCTAGATTTGTCAATCTACCAAAAAGAGCTTATTGGTAAGATGAAAAAAATATAACTTAAGAAGTTTTCATCATTTAAATAAAATAAATAAGGTTATTGCTCTCAAATGGAATTTCTCAGCTAATAACAGAATCAAACTAGATACAGATGTGACATGTAGTTTGACCGCTGAATCTAGTAGTGATAGCCTATTAAATAATAAAGGAAACATCCTATTTGGTTTTGGAATACTTTATAGCAAACAAACACCCATTATCACTGATTGCATGACTTTTTTGGTTGTTTGTTTATAAATACAGAAAGATAAATCTATCTTCTAGACAATAAGATTGATTTTTTTTTATGCCAATTGAAGTGTTAACAACTGGAAAAACTCCATGGTATTTGGATTCACTAATTGAATGTTGCTAGAAACATAGAATTTCTAGCATGAATCTAGTCCATATCTATATGGAGCAAAATCAAACATATGATTGGATGACTAAATGGTCTCTCAAGTGTAAAATTAATCAATACTACAATCAAAATCAAATTCATGATTTGAATCTTAATAAAATGACTCGTTTGTTTGGTTATTTTTGATGGAGAGCTTGAATACGTTAACCTTATTTAGAGCATGAAGAAATTGTGCTCTTGAAATCCACAATCTTTCTGAATTCTATAAGCAATAATGAAGTAAGAGGAAATGAGTCTTCTTTTAAACAACGCTGCCTCTTTTGTGGAATTCAGCTTCACAATATCTTCCAACAATTTCTTCTGTATCATTACCAAAGTAGATCGCTTTAACTCCTCTTCGACGTATTAGTCGTAATAGTGTTGTTCTTTAATTTTTTGTTCTTCAAATTGATGGTTCTCAAAGTAGGACACGACCCCGATACCCTTTATCCCGACAATGGGCTCCTCATAGGATTCTGCATTCATCTCTTTTGACAAATTTGTAACTTCAGAGTAATAAGTTTTGAAAAAACAGCTTCGGGTATCAATTTACTCCTACTGTGGTCACCAATGATAGCTCCAGAAATATCTGGACCCGATTCCATTAAAACATTATAATGGAATAAAGTCTAGAGAGAGGGAGATGGGAATTAGAGATAAAAAGGCCAAAAAGTGGTTGTAATATATTAATTGTTCACCTTTCCCCAAAAAATGAATCTTGCTTTATAGAGTAAAGGTAGTGGGCCCAAACCCCACATGGGTAACCCATGTTAGTATATTTCACCCCTTTATTACACTAAACCTACTCATATACTCATTATTACAAGACAAGCCTTCAGCATTATTTATTTTTTTATTTCTCTATTGCAAACTTATATATCAATGCCAAAATGCCCTTAATTTTCCCGACCCAATTAGGCACGGATAAATTACGCCCTTACCAAAATGATATTTGGCGTTACTCATTAAATGTTGCATGAAGCTTATAGTTTTTAGCATGAATTTGATCCATATCTATATCGAGAAAAATCAAACAACTGATTGGATGGCTAGATGGACTCTCAAGTGTAAAATAAAACAAGACTACAATCAAAATCAAATTCCTGCTCAACTAAAAGTCGTCACTTTTCAGGAAATCTAAAAATAGGATACTTAAAGGTTGAAGATTAATTGTTTAATTTCAATTTCACAGAGTCATTTAACTTATGAAATAATTAAGTAAATATAAAAAAATGGATATTATATTATGTCATTAAAAGATATGAATCGTTTCCTCTGACTTCATTGTTTCTTATAGAATTATGAAGATTATGGATTTCATGAAAATAATTTCTTCATTCTCTAAATAAGTTCAATGTATTCAAGACCTCCATAAACAATAACCAAACAAAGGAGTCATTATATTAAAATTCAAATAATATATTTGATAGCTCTTAAAATATCCAGACCTAATTCCGCTACCAGATTACATTCGAACGGAGTCTAGAGAGAAACACAAGAATTAGAAAGAGAAAATGTCAAAAATTGATTGTAATATATTAATTGTTCACCCTTCCTAAAAATGGAATCTTACTTTATATAGCAAAGATGGTGGGCCCAAAACCCATACGGGTGACCCATTTTAGTATATTGTATTCCTTTATTACACTAAACCTACTTGTATACTCATTATTACAAGATAAGCCCTCAACATTATTTACTTTGTCATTTTCTATTACAAACTTATACATTAACGCCCAAATACCCTTAAGTTTCCCAACCCGATTAGACGCGAATAAATTACACCATTATCAGGTCGTCTAATCCTTGCAAGAAAGTTGAGCAACGACTACGCTATTTTGCCTCGGGTTGGAAGCTGTCAGTCTTTGGTGGATATCCCTCGAGTCGGGAAACTATTGAACCTGAATTGAGGTTGCTCTCAAATAATCCCAACCCAAAATATCAATGCATAACAAACGGTTTGAGATGCTGGGTGCACGACCTGCTGTAAGCGACTTTTGGGCCTCACCATGATATTGGTTAGCTTAGGCCCAATAGCTCTGTAGTAGTTGTTTCTCAACCTTACATGTGTAATTTGGTTATTCGGTGCATGTCACTCAAGATTGCTCCCAATAGTCAACTGAAAAGGAGAACATAACTTCTCAGCATGTTGAACCTTCGGGATCTAGCCTGATGGCCATGGAAGATAATATAGAAGAATTCAATGAATATTCTCCTTAGAGACATCTGGTCAAACCGGGGAGACTCAAAGCCAGCTAAAAAGAAAGGTTCAAAGAAAAATATAGTAAATATGGCAAGAGCAAAGGCAAGGCCCTCAAAACAGATTCTGAAGTGCTTTCTCTTTCTTTGGTCGGATGCGTCGTGCCCAACTAAGGTCAGCGTTAAATATCTTTTGGCTCTAGATAAGATTTCTTATATTTGTTTTCATGAAAAAGAACTAAAGGTTATTCGTGCTAAGTTAGAGTTCTCCAAAGTGTTTAAAGTTAAGCTGCATACGCCTGGAGAGATTCCGATGAGCTATGATTCCAGGGATCTAGTGGTTTATGCGGATGTGCTCAATTAGGGCTTCCGGTTTCCCTTGGACCCTAATATCGTAAAACAAAATAAATTTAGTAGGATTATGTCCAAGTTAGGCTATTCCGAACGCCTGGTTCATATTAATGACATACAACATAGTATCTACGCTATCCAAAATCCTTATGTCAATTAAACAACTTGCTGCTAATATGGGTCTGTCTCGCAAATCATGAATTCCCTTTTACTACTTCAACATGGGGAATGAATTCAAAGTGGTACATAATCTATTGAAGGTATATAAATTATGGAATATTCAATGTCTCTTCATCAATGCCTGGTGGGAGCAACATGAGACCCTTATTAAGAAATATGAAGAAGATGGGGCTTCTCTCAAAGCAAAGTCTACACAAGGGGCGGAGGATGTGCTAGAAACGTACGCTGATGGGATCCTAAATTCCTTTAATAAACGAGATGCCTCAATAAAATTCGACATGGTCTTGGAATTTCATAAGACGTTCCCCAAACTAGTCATCGGATCTTTGTGAGAGCTGGTTGTAGAAAACTTATAGCCCGACGATATGGCTATAACGGATCAATTAAGAATATATGTGGAGTCAACCAATACACAGATGTATGGTTGATCCAGGGAGGTCTAATCATAATGCTCTTAAACGTATCTTGAGATACTTGAAGGGTAAATTATATATTGGAGTATGTTATAATGAAAAGCATGGATAAAGTAAGATAATTAGGAGGTTATTGTCTTGAAACCTATAAAATTTGTATATATGGCTACTACTAATGCAATGAAAAAAGTAATATTGTTAAAATGATTGTAATTAAAAAATATGAATAATATATATAAAGAATAAAAAATATATTAATATAAAAAAATCTCTTAATCAAACCTAATCTTGATGAAAAAAGTTTCATGTGTTTCTCTCTCGCTCATAATAAAAGAAAAACAAAAGTTAGAAACCTATTATTGTTATCAACCATAATTCCTACTTATATGAACAAACAATTGTATTGATTCATTCAACATACAACTAACAAGAAATTTAAGATTGATGTTGGTCGAAAGTTCATAATTAAAAGATACATAAAAAAAAATTAAATAAAATGAACACGGGAATCATGATTTTTTACTGTAGATTTTTTTGTCCACTTATCAAGGAAGATTCTAACGCTTAAATGACTTTGTTTTGGAGGGAACCCGCAGCCGCTACTCAACGAGTGCGCACAGGGTAAACCCTCAGTCTGATACAATAGCCTGCAAACCAACGCCATAATGTAAACCACACAAGATGACAAATTCAAACCAAGAAAACATAACGCATGACCTTTTGGTCACGAGCTCATCTAATCCACCAACTCAGTTACCTATTTTCGGACGCTTAAATGATCTGTTTAGTTTAAGTAGGATGGAAACCGTTCGAAACTAACAAGACTTGTTCCTATCTTATGTTAATTTTATATTTTTTAAAAAAATTATGTAATAACCGTTCGTTGACAAAGCTATAATTTCTTAAGTATGATTGTTTGATATTTTGGAGTAATTGTGGAATATAATAAATGGTCAAAATTTATGTGTATTAATTTATATTTTATTTTATTGGGGTTTTATGTTATAAAATGTGAATGGTTTTATGATTATTCCATCCATGAATAATTGTTATTTTGATTTTTATTTTGTATTATAAGGCTTAAGTTTGTAAATAATGGACATTTATGAAATTTTCCTATAGATCTAAAATCAAAATTTATATCAAAATTTCGGATTTGACAATTAGCTTTGGAAGTTTGGTTCCTCAAAGTATAAAAATTTAACAAAAATAAAGAAACAAACATCACAAGGTTGACGTGGTTCAAATCATGAAGAAATATTACATCCACGGAGAATAAATATCATTTTATAGTTGAAATAATTACAAAGAATTACAAACACTCATTAAGATTAAACCATGTGCTCAAAACGTCTAAAAATATAGTGCAAGTTTTCAAATGCGTCTCTCAATTCTCATTATTTCACTCGATATTTTTTTCTCAATTCACTCAAAATTTTTATTAAGTCTAAATGCAGTCAATTTCTTCAACATTTTCTCATAACTAAAGCTTGTTTATCTCTCTAAAACATCGTAAATAGATAACCCAAATTTGACTTTCTTGTACCAATGCAACCTACATACTCATAGTCCATATATTCTCTTAACATTTTATCTTTATGCTTCTGATTGTAACATTTTATCTTGTACTCATGGTCCACATATCAAGGAAGACTCAAACACTTAAATGAATTTGTTTTGGAGGAAACCCGCAGCCGCTACTCAACAAGTGCGCACAGGGTAAACCCTCAGTATGACACAATAGCCTGCAAACCAACGTCAGATGTAAACCACACAAGATGAAAAATTCAAACCAAGAAAGCATAACGCATGACCTTTTGGTCACGAGCTCATCTACTCCACCAACCCAGTTACCTATTTCCGGACGCTTAAATGACTTGTTTAGTTTAAGTAGGATGGAAACCGTTGGAAACCAACAAGACTTGTTCCTATCTTATGTTAATTATATATTTTTAAATTCTTTTTATGTAATAACCTTTCGTTGAAAAAACTATAATTTCTTAAGTATGATTGTTTGATATTTTGGGGTAATTGTGGAATATAATAAATGGTCAAAATTTATGTGTATTAATTTATATTTTACTTTATTGGGTTTTTTATGTTATAAAATCTGAATGGATTTATGATTATTCCATCCATGAATAATTGGTATTTTGATTTTTATTTTTTATTAGAAGGCTTAGGTTTGTAAATAATGGACATTTATAAAAAAATTCCTACAGATCTAAAATCAAAATTTCGGATTTGACAATTAGCTTTGGAAGTTTGGTTCCTTAAAGTATAAAAATTTAACAAAAATAAAGAAACAAACATCATAAGGTTTACGTGGTTCAGATCATGAAGAAATCTTACATCCATAGAGAATAAATATCATTTTATAGTTGAAATAATTAAAAAGAATTAAGAACACTCATTAAGATTAAACTATGTGCTCAAAACGTCTAAAAATGTAGTGCAAGTTTTCAAATACGTCTCTCAATTCTCATTATTTCACTCGATATTTTTTTCTCAATTCTCTCAAAAAATTTATTAAGTCTAAATGCAGTCAATTTTTTCAACATTTTCTATAACTAAAGCTTGTTTATCTCTCTAAAACATCATAAACAGATAACCAAAATTTGACTTTTTTGTACCAATGCAACCTACATACTCATAGTCCATATATTCTCTTAACATTTTATCTTTATGCTTCTCATTGTAACAGACTCCAATATATAATATGCATCCCAAGTATCTCATTAGCCGTTTAAGAGCCCTCAATGAGGCTTTCCTGGATCTACCATAAATCTTATCAGATTACTAGTTAAGTATGCAAGATTAGGCTTGTTGCAAATCACAACATACATAATATTTATAATTATATTTGCATAAAGTATCTCTTGCATAAACTTCCTATCTTTTATATTAATTAATACCTGAGTGCTCCTGAATTTGAATCGAGCACCAATTTGAGACTCAACAACTCAAAAATTTCAAACCTTTTGATCACCTTTTGTATGTATTCCTTTTGAGATCAAAATAAATTACTACTCAATATGTTTCTCTAGGGGTCCATTCCAATAATCATCTTAGAGTCTCTCATATCATTTATTTTAAACTCTCATGTAAGTTAAGAATTCGTAGTTTCAATCATCATTATGTCATGTCCATTTATAATTATGTTATCAGCCTAAAATAGTAATATAGTCTGCCTATTCATATGTGTTTCCCCGTTGTAACAAACACAAACCTCATAACGGATTCTTCTGTAATTGATTGACTTCATGAAAGAGTCAAATCTCTTATTATATTGTTTTATTGACTGATTCGGTCTACATAGAGGCCTCTTCAACAAACATAGATCACTATTCTAACCCTCTTCACACCCTTTAGATTTTCACATATAGATGGTTTCGTTGAGCTTTACATATAAAAAATGCAGTATTAATATCCAATTGGTTAAACTCAAGACCAATTTTTGGAGCAATTGCTACCAAAATTATTATAAAAGTTTTTTTTCATAACTAATGAGATATTTTTAGTGACATAGACATTCTATTTTTGCGTAAAGCCCTTAACCACTAATTCAGGTTTATACCTATATAATTTATCTCAATGAATACGCTAATTATTTTTTTAATATCCATTTACATCCAACAATCTTATCACTCTTCAACTGCTTCACAAGAATCCAAGTGTCAATCTTCTTCAAAAAGTTCATTTATTCTTCCATTGAATTTTTTCATTTTAGTCCATCTTTATTTTTTATAGCATCAATACAACTCTCAGGTTCAAGAAAGTTCCCTTGAATTTCAATAGGTAAAGCATAACATATAATGTCAGCAAAATCATACTTATGTATAGGTCTGCTAACATATAATGTTAGTATGTCTTTATCAATCTTCAGTTCGATTATCTGAAACATTTAAAGCATTAAAATTGTGATCAAGGTTGAACTTATAATGAGTCTAAACTTTCTCTTCAAAGGCTAAATATAGATATTATGTACTTCACTTTCTTGTTCAATTTTTATCTCAACTTCAGCTCTTATCTCGACAATAATAGGTGTGGAATTATCCTTCTAAAGTAGTGACATATTAAATTAATTGAATACTACATTTTTGCTAAATTAAACCCTTCTAATATTTAGGTCCCAAACTTCATAACATGTACCTTTTTAATTCTTACGGAAAACCGAGAAATATACACTTTATTTATCTCAGTTGAAGTTTGTCTGCCTTTACATATGCATAAATAAAACATCCATACACACTCAAACCACTATACTTTGAGTTTTCTTCCACTCCACCTATCTTGAGGATATTAAATTACAATTTCGAGAAGGGATCTTGTTGATAATGTATGCAAATGTCATAAAAATTTCTCTAAAAAAACTTATTGTCCACTACAACTGTAAAAAACATACATCTTACTTTCTATAGTATGTTTCGGTTCATCATCTCAACATATCCATTTCTTTAGTAGTTACTTTCATGATTTTGTGTCCAGAAATATAAAGTTTAGAACCATAGCTTGTGAATAATTCATTCACAAATTTCAAGTTGTTTTTAATTCTTAACTTCTTCAATATCTTCGTTGACTGATTCTCTACCAGCTTTTTTCAATCTTTAAAGGTATTGAATGATTCATCTTTAGATTTCAAAAGTATAACCATATTTTTTCTTGAATAGTCATTAATGATGGACATAAAGTACCTAGCACATCCCATTGTAGGATACCGTACATGTGCCAGAGGTCTAAATGAACATACTTAAGAACATCTTGAGTTGTATGGTTAATAGTGATAAGCTTGGCTTTCTTTCTTTTACCCAACACATATTTCTCATATAAGGTTATCTTCTAAACTTTATTACCATAAAAAAAACTCTTATTTTTAATTCTAGTTAGTCATTTCTCACTTAAATGACCTAATATTTGATGTCAAAACTTGGTAGAATCATTCTCAGTATTAAACGCACCTCTTACCAATACATATCCTTCAAGAGCTAATAAATTTTTATCTCTATTAGCGTTCATAAAAAATAGTGAGCCTAGTAGGACACTAAGTATCCCATATCTACCCTTACAGTTATATTTTTACACTATTATTACTATAGATAAGAGGTATCTTTTAACATCATTCTCTCAAGTTTTGTAAGCAACATGAGCCAAACATTTCCCATTCCTTTTACATTATATGGTTCATCATTCTGCACTCTGATATTGCCATCATCAAATTGTTTTAGTTCTTCAAACCATTATTTTTCTGAAATCATATATGATGAACTCAGAAAATCCTTAGGGAAGTTCAAAAGCGGAAATTTTTGTGGGAGACGATCTGACTATGAAATGTTTGTATGAAGTGATAGTAAATAATTAAATCAGTGTTTTGTAGAGAGAGAAAAAGAAAAAAATAATAAATGTAGCAATAATTGACTAATCATTGGGACATTTCCCAAAAATAGAATATCCTTTATATAGTACACGAGGTTGGTAATAAAATTACATAATTACCACCATTAAAGTGGATTTCTCACCCCCACTCTTTTATTATTTACAGATAAGTTCTTAGGGCATACCATTTAGCCCTTCTAATTCTTATTTTTGCTTTACTTTGGTCATTAATCACTAAATTTACAAAGCCATAACTTTTACTTTGCATAATTTACCTAGTGATCACCTATATATTTCTTCCCTTATTAGTAGCCCCCTAGTCCTCACGAAGATATCTGAGTGGGGACTGCAGTTATATTTTGAACTTGCTCGGATCGGATGTCTTTGCTAGTCAGTGACAACCTCCTCGGATCGGATGCTTTTGCTAGTCAGGCCTCTCCTATAAATTTCTTAGGTGTCGCTCTTCAGATTATTTGGATCAAGACCCCTTGGAAATGATGACCTCACCCTTGGTCATGATGAATTAACCTAAACAATCATTTCATTTGAACTCGTGTGCTCCTGTCTAACCGTTATCGAGTCAGATATTTTTTAGATGGTGAGGTCACTTCTGGCCACGTGTCGTGCTCTTACCCTAACTTGCCAGCGTATCTTTCGAAGCAGGTTGTGACAATGGAAGCGTGTCAAAACTCCTTTAACCCTTCGCCTTCTGTTCCCTTTCACTATAAATAGTTGCTTCCTTTTTTGAATATGAGTTGCGTTTTTCTATCTCTGCTTAACTTTAAATCGAGAGAATCTGTTCTAGAGAGAGAGAATCTTAACCCCAAATTCCCTATTTGCACTTCCATGCCTGAAGAGTTTGTCAATCTTGAGCGATATAAAATTTGGAGGTGGTTTAATATTTTGAATCAGGTTGCTGATCTCAGACCTTCCAGAGGAAGAGGGAATCCCACACCTGTAGAAATTTGAGAATCGAACTTTTGTGATAACTGGTCCCCTATCCGAGAACGCTCCTTCAATATCGTTACTCATCCCCCTGTCGAGCTTGTTTTAGTGATAGAAAGCTTGACCCTTCAACATCTGATCTTCCTCCTAAGACTTCTTCCTTCATAATCATGGTGATGAAAAGGGGAAAGCCAACTAATACAAATTCAAAGGAACTCATTAAAAAGAAAAGGTCCCCAGACCTATGAGTAAAATATATTCGAGTCAAAATCTACACCTCTGCTGCGACTCCCCAAGTGACTCCACATGGGTCATCGCAGATGACTCCAGAAGTGAGTCTCAAGAAGCCTTCGACGCAGGGTGTTCGGTTAGAGCAGGTTTTAACATCTATCCCTCAACTTCAAGAGACAAATCTTCTTGATGAGCCTGACAGCGACCAAGAAAATCATGATATGGTGTTGGTTGAGGCGCATCCTTTACAAGTGGTTCATGCTGCAATACCTTCCCTCGGACCATCGGCACCGTGCCAAGATGCTTCCTCTCCTCCCCTAGAGATTGTCACTGATCTACCCCATCAGAGTGAGAAATCTTACTTAAGAATTCCAATGACCTTCCCCATCGGTTGACTCTGAAATGGTCTGGACAGGGTAAGTATCCTTATATAATCTTCTATCTTACTAGTTATGGTCGAATGGTCCTGATACTTTCTTTCTAACAGATATGAAGGGAATTGTTAAACCCTTCAAGTGTTATGCCAAGACCAGCAATGATATCTTTGTTAAGGTGAGCGTTTTGGCGGGCGAGCATTGGGATCATAAGTTCCATCAAAGTTTTCTACCGATGAACTTCGTAAATAGCAACCTTTGGAGGTACGGCCTTAGAGAGAAAAGGTCCATATCTGATATGATGGTGCCTCCTAGTAATGATGCCATCCTCAAACGCCTCGAGTGCTTGGATAATGATTTTTATCTTCCTACCCGAGCTCGGGCTCCGAGTCGCCAAGATGCGGAAAAACTCGAGGAAGGTGATGAGGGGACCGAAGACGATGCATAGTGAGAAAATGACGCTCCCGATGAGCAGGAAGTTGGAATCCAGGAAGGTCCTAAGGAGCCAGGAGTTGGGATCCAGGGAGGTCCGGAGGAGCAAGGAGTTGGGATCCAGGGGGGTCATCAGGATGAAATTCATAAGGAAATGCCACCGGAAGTTCAGCAAGAAGATCTAGTAGGCCCTCAAATCAATCCTTCAACCAACACTCAAGAAGAAAAATTGAAGGATGTTGATAACTCCGTTGAAGTAAGACCACATGGCAGAGTTGAGGCTGTAAGACCAAAGAGACTTACTAGTGAGGAGAAACAAAAGAAGGTGGTTGACAGTGAAGGGGAAAGTGACAATACCACATGTCCAAGCTTGCCTCTAATTAAAAAGGTTATCATAGTCGACTCGGACTCAGGGAGGAATTTTTCTTTCAGAAAAGGCAACCAGCAGAAGAGAACTTCGAGGAATGAGAATATCCCTCCCCTGCCCTAGCTTATTTTGACGTTTATGAGAACAATTATCTTGCTAATGAGCTAAACAAATTACTCTGTGTTGCTGCCCTGCTCGAACGGAAAGCCAACCACAAGGATCGCTACAAGAGTAAAGTGCTTCAAAGAAGGGTTGAGATAAAAACATTGACATCCAAAGCGGCTGAACTGAAACAGAGGGTAAAGAACTTGACAGATGAGCTTGCCAAGAAATCAAAAATCTCCTCCCAAGTGGAAACGTTGACCTCTGAGGCAACTGAACTGAAGCAGAAAGTAAAAGACTTGACGTATGAGCTCGCCAAGAAGACATAACTATCGTCCTAGCTGAAAAAGATCGAGAGTGAGCTTGCCAAGGAAAAAAAGACTTCCATTGAAGGTTTGTCTAAAATTACTTCTCTGGAGACTGCGGTTTATGATGGGGGGAAGAAATTCAATGACGAACGAGAAAGATTTACTAATAGAGACACTGAGCGGAATATTTTGGTTGATGGCCTCGGCGAGTCTTGTACGAAGACTAAAGTCTACTTTCAGAGAGATGTAGAGGATATTGAGAAATTATCAATGAAGAATAAATTTCTGAAAGAAGACTTTGAAGCGGAGCAAAAATATCGCCTTGATGAATACGCAACTGGTATTGTCACTCGCCTTGAAGAAATAAATGCTAACATGAGGTCCGCTATGGTGCTGGAGATGCATGAGAAGTTTCTGGATCTGCATATTGGCAGCCTTTGCCTACCAGTCATAGAAATGCATCGCCGTGCAGGCATCTCCGTGGAAGACTTGGAGTTTAGTGATGAATCAGAAAGTTCGTCCTCAGAGTCTGGTTCCCTGGAAGGCAGTAAGGAAAACTCCACATCCGACTAGCAAGCATTGAATGTTTCATCATTATTTTGTTAACTGCTGGGACCCTTGTTACATCTTCTGTGGACCAAGCAAACAAATGTAATTTGGTAGAAATAAATTTGAGTAAACTTTCTTTTAACTCATAGGATAGCCTTGTACCAATCTTGAGACTTTTACCGGGGCAAAAGAAATGATCCTCAAAACCCTCATATGGGACCATGAACCTGGCGGACTCCATCGGATCGTTAATAGGATCAGAATCCGTGGGAGACCCCTCTGATTGCTATTCTTTTTTCGATTTGACCCCTTTCACATGGGGCCAGCATTGCTTTATAACATTCTGTAGCATCTTTTGACTACTTCTTACCATTCCCACATTGCTACCTACTACATACTTCAAACACTGATGAACAGTAGACAACACGACATGCATCTTAGACAACCAGGATCTTCTGAAGATAGCATTATATGATGTGGGAGCATCCACCATTACAAACAGTACTGTGACTATCTTCTTGAATGACCATCGGCCGAACTCTACCATTCCTTCAAACTCTCGAACTACATCGACAGTTGCTCCAGTGAACCCCACTATCGCCCGATCAGATCGCAAGATTATTGGAGGTTTCTTTATCTGGGTATAGGTTGACATAAATATCATGTTAGCGGAGCTCCCTGTATCAATCAAAAAAATTCTTATCTCGTTTCCCGCTATCTCCTCTCCTATCACCACTGCATCCTCATGCGGACCAACTACGTCTCTCATGTCATCATCTTCGAAGCAAAAAATCGGGGATGAGTTTCTGTATAGGTGTGACGAGGCTCCCACTTCCAACTGTGTCGCCAGACTAACAATGTGTCTCTTCCAAGAATAGTTTGATATTCCTGTCACTGTGTCCCTACCAAAAATGGTTAGTGATTCAAAACACACACATAATTTACTAACATTTCCTCTAGAAATCGGCTATTCAACCATGTTCACACTATTTCTACCAGGCTTTGGATCTAGATACTCTGCAGTGATATCAAATGCATCAAAAAATTCTTCATCAACCGCTTCAGATATCATCATAGTACCCTCTTATTTAGGAGAAACTTCTTGCTTTGGTGTGACCGTGGAATTTTTTTTCACAAAATCAATTAACTTTCCATTCTGTATCAGATACTAGACCTCTTTCTTCAATGCCATGTAATCTTTCGTATCATACCCGATATCTTCATGAAATTGACAATATTTATTTTTTATATGCTCCTTTAGAGTCTGCAACGGGAAAGGCTTGCGAAAATGCACATTGCACGTGCTTTCTCGAAAATGGTTGATACATACTCGATCAACTCGGTATAATGAGCAGGTCGGACCCATCTGTTGGACATGAGTCTAATATATTACTGAGATACTTGTCCTGTCGGTGCATATTGTCCATTGTGTCCTCCCCGTTGAGGAGTTTGGCTTGTTGCTTGAACTAGTGCTTGTGGTCGGACAATTGTAGTTGGCTGTGAAACTTGCGGTTGGACATTCACTGTTGTTATGCTAGCTCTCATCAAGGTAGGATCTTGATAGAATTAAGACATTAACTCTATCTCCAAGGCCATAGTTTATTCACAATAGCTTGTCTCTATCATCATGATTGATCATAGAGTTCTTGAACTGCTCAATACGGTTGTCTGGATTCTGAGTCTCGTCGAACTTTTCCAACTTATAAATATCAAACCACTTGGGAAGATGTCCGAATTTATAAGTGCTTCCCCCGGACCATTATTAGTTGTCATATAAAGTCTTTCCTCGGTCAGAGAAGTAAACTGATTACTAACTCGGTAATCTTGATTATAGTTGTCGGACTGAGGCTGTCTCCGATGAGTGATATGTTCGACTCAAACATTCCCTGCTTTATCGTGCTCCTCGGAATACATCTTCATTTTCCCATGATCACCTTTCTTCCTTGAATCCTTCTTTCTCTGACTAGTCTGATGAGTGTGTTTGTGCATCTTCGAATGTCTTTTCCTGTAGAAATACCAAGAAATTTCCAGGCAAGCTATTAATAAGGAGAAAACTAGGATTATAACTTCGTAAAATATATCTTATGATAAAATTAGAGCATTGTCTATTCAAACGAGTTTCAGTACTGGTTTTCTTCCTACCAGGTATTTTGGATCACCCTCAACTCCAACAACAAAATCAGCAACTACAATCCTCTTCTAGATCAGCTCATAAACAAGAATTGCAGAGTTGCGGCCTTTCTAAAACTATTATTTCCAGAATTGGAAGGTTTTTTAATAAGTTCTTGTGGGGCTCTAATAGTGTCTCTTATAAAGTGCATTGGTCTAACTGGTTTATGAATGATAAATCTTTCAGGGAAGGTAGTCTTAACTTGCGTAGCCTTAATGACATTCAATCTGCTTATTCCTCCAAGCTTTGGATTCGTTTCAGAGAGAACTAAGTTCATTCATAGCATTTACCGTAAAACTAGACACCCTCTTCAGCTGAACTATTCTAAGCACGACTCTCAAACTTGGAAAAAACATTCTAAAATAAAAAACTTTGCTGAAAGTTATATTAGTTGGAATCTGGGCAATAGTATGGTGGACTTTTGGCTTGATAATTGGATGGGGAAACCTCTTCTAATCAAGCTAAATAACGTCTATGAGATTATCTGGTTTATTGGATCTAAAGTAAATTAATTTTGGCACAACAACATTTGGAATTGGAACAAAATTATCCCTATTTTCACCCACTTCAAACACTAACTTAATATTTAAGCTCTTCAATGATTATCAGGTGGAAGACTCTGTCAAATGGCAACTGTCTAAAGATGGAAAATTTAACGTTAGGGAAACCATTTAACATATCAGAATCAAGCATAACACTTCCTCCCCATATGAAAGGACTTGGAACCACATCAAGCCAGGAAGTACTCTTTCCTATTGTCGAGGCTTCTTCATAATATGATACCAACAGACACTACGATGTAATAATATAAACCCCACATCAAAGTGTCAGTTTTGTAATAATATTGAAAGTACTAACCATTTATTTGTTTTTTGCAAATTTACCAGGACCATATGGTCTTACTTTGCAGGTGTTTTCAAGATCAAAATAACCAGATCCATGTCAATAACTCACATGATTCGTTGTTGGTTATGGTTTTCCCCATTCAAAGTACATTTCAAATCCATTTTCCAACAATTATCTCTGGGTCATATGGACAACAAATAATCAAATCAAATTCAAATGAAGCCTCTTTACAACAAATTATTCCATCAAATATATAAATTTTATTGTTTATATGTTAGATTACATTAATACCCTCAAGAAAAATCATTGGAGAGGCTCAGAATAGTCATCTTCCGTAATGGGATGTTTCAATCACTTAAAGATAAAAAAAAGAGAATTTCTTACCTCTCCTGGAATTTGCATGCTCGTGGTAGATGCAAACTACATACAGACTCCTGCAACCTTGTTAACGGAGAATCCAGTGGTGCAATCATTATTAGAGACAACAATGGCACCATTCTTCACGGATATGACAACTTATATAGCAAGTTATCCCCCGTCAAAGCTGAATCCGGGGATCTCCACGATGGCGTTCAAATCTGCAGAATAAAAGGTCTTAGTAATGTTGATATTGAAACCGATTATAAGTATTAGTCTCTCTTATCTCCTCTGGCCAAACTCCATCTCCATTAACGTCTATTATGACCAGTATCAGGGATTTAATTTTCCCTAATATGACCATTGATCACATCTTCAAAGAACATAACCAAGAAGCCGATTGGCTCGCTAGGTGGACTCTGAAATGTAAGATAAAATTGGATTATACTAGCTTTAAAGCTCCTCATCATTTAGAATATATTGCTTTTTAGGTCTCGGAAACATTTGCGTTAATTAATCTATGTTTTTTCAGTAACCTTTTATCCTCTGGTGTTTATCTAAGCTCCAATAGAGTTCTGAGTAGCAACTGTAGAACTTTTCAGGTTATAAATTGCAGATTTTCAGATTGTTCATTGTCTAGCTAAGCTCTTTGGTTCTTGTTCGATGAGTCTTGCCGCAATCCCTTAAGATCTCAAGCTTCTTAGCCCGATCTCTAATCTCTATTTGTCTTCGAATCCCAAATATTTTATGTAATATGTTTGGATGAAAATGAAGCTTATTTCCAGCTCCAGATCAACTATCGAGCTATCTATTGCAGATTTGTAGATCTTTCATTGACTAGCTGATCTCTATGGATCTTGTTCGCTCTTAGTTAGAAGAGTCTTTCTGCAACTCCTTAAGACCTCAAGCTTCTCACCCTTGCCTCTCATTTTGATTTAACTTCATATCCCTCTTCTTTAGTGAAATCAGTCTAGATGAAATTGAAGTTTTTTCGTGCTCAGATTAACTATCGAGCTATCTATTGCGGATTTACAGATCTTTCATTGTCTAGTTGAGCTCTATGGATCTTGTTCGTTCATAGTTCGAAGAGTCTTGCTACAATCTCTTAAGATCTCAAATTTCTCGGCTTCTTTTTTTCATCTTGATTCAACTTCAAATCCTTCGTCTTATATGAAATCCGTTTGGATAAAAATGAAGCATTTTCCCAACTCCGGATCTACTAATTGATCTTCTCGGCACTAATCTTTAGCAAAAAAAATCGTTGAATTTAATTATTCCGCCCCATAATTATAATTTAATTATGTCAAATTGTTGTTTGAATTTGTACATTGTTTTTACTCATTTTATTTCATTTTTAGCCTAAAAAACGTAAAAAATCATGCTAACATTTGATTTAACTTACCAAAACAAACTAAAGCCATTGCTGAAACCCAAGCCCAAATCTGAAAGAAAACCCTAATTTCATTTCAGTTGCTTTTAAATGTCGCACCTTATTATAAGTGCCGTCTATCCAACTCGCTTGTCACAACATGTAACGCGGCTGCTAGATCGAAACCCTAATTCCTTATTTTATGGGAGGAGACTATGGATAAACAAATTCGAGAATCGGTCATCTTTTGTGAGTTTTATTCGTTCAAACTTTAGTAATGGATGTGTTCAAAGTTATGATTTCCCTATATTTTTGTCTATTAAAAAAATGATGATAAGTTGTATCGCCCCAGTCTTATTTGTATTTTCATATAAGGAAAATGCAATATGGTGATAAACATTCTTAATCTAATATTCTTTATGATGCCATTTGTGGAAACCTGATTGTTTGTTGATACCAACCTCGCTTAAGAGTCGCACAAACTTCCCGATGAGCACGGTTGAGCTTTTAAGAGTCGTATGCTTTGCGTGACGAGCACCATCATTGTCGCATGTATCGCGCCACAACCAAGATTTTCAACGCGTTACTCGCGCGATCTAAAGTAAAACGACAAATAAATGTCTAAACTTTACATCCAATAGAATTTTCCTCTTGCAAAAAGCTCTGATTACTCGTGCTCTATATTATTTCGATGTTTGCTTCGTTTGAGGTAGAAAAATTAAGATTTACAGTAAAAAAATTTACTATATTTTTATTATTGTGCTAGAGAAATACTAGGATCTAGAAGTAGAATTTCGGATTGAATTTTATTTAGGGCTAGTTTTTATAGAAATGACAATATCATAGACATTTTGATTTAAAAAAGAAGAAGAAGGTATTGTTGGATTTTCGACCAAAAAGTGGTCTTTCGGCCTTTGTTTTTAACATAGAAAATACGGAAATCCAAACTACAGCCTTTAGTGAAACCCAAGCCCAAATCTATATAAAAAAAAAACCTAATTTCATTTCCATCGCTAAACGTGGCACCTTATAAGTGCGGTCTACCAGCTCGCTTGTCACAACGTGTAGCGCGGCTGCTCGATCGAAACCCTAATTCCTTGTTTAATGGGAGGATCAGGAGACCATGGATAAACAAATTCGAGAATCGGTCATCTTTTGTGAGTTTTATTCGTTCAAATTTTAGCAATAGATGTGTTCAAAGTTATGATTTCCTTATATTTTCGTCTGTTAAAAAAGTGATGATAAGCTTTGTCGCCCCAGTCTTATTTGTATTCTCTTATAAGGAAAATGCAATATGGTGATAGACATTCTTAATCTGATTTTCAATCTTAATTCTTTTATGATGCCATTTGTCGCTGGAAAGTATGATGTTCTTATTTGTTGATACCCAGCCTCACTTTTTTCTCAGGAAGAAATATATCCGAAATATATCTAATCGAAAATTTTGTGATTTTTGATATTTTATCATACGAGATGATCAGGTATAAGGGGGTCTGATGATACAAATCCATGTTAGCTCTGCATATATTTTTAGAATTAAGATTAGCCCATGGTATCTAATGTCTAGAGTTTAAAAATGTAGCTTGACATCTCGTGTTTTTGGGCATATATAGAATTGGAACAGGCCTTGCGACACAGTTTGCTTAGTTGCTATAAGCTCTCTGTTACTTAATACCTGCCTGTATATATATTACAAACACTACTGTTCTAAACTTAACCCCTATGTTTCTTCTATGAAGAATTTATGTAATTCACATGTTAGACTTCAGAGATTTTAATAGATCAATGAGATTAAAGTTATAATTTCTGAGCGGGAAGATAGATTTTATTTGGAATACAGTTTGTGCACTATAAGCCGGTGCTCTGGATTGAAAACTTAATGAAGGAAGTCATTGCTAAGTGCACATAGATTGAATCTGATTGGGTCGATGTCTGTTTCCACTGAGATTTTATCATTGATTTTGGAGACCTGGTGTACACCCTACATTTGTTCTTAGGTTTATGTTATATTTGTGTTGTACTTGTAGTGAATACTAAGAGACCGTGAAGAATGATATAAAGGTCTCGTTCGTCGTAATGGCAATTTGTATTGCCTTGCCGACCATTCTGATATATCACCACCCATAAACTGAGTCTCATTTTATAGTTAAAATTTTCTTGTGTGTTGTCAGTGTTGGGAATGGGAGAGACCGGTGATGTTATTGTATATTTGCTACTCTTGAGGAGCTTTGCTTCAGTTGATGATTTTTTTCCACCAAGATCTCTGAGGTCTCTCTCTCATTTGATGGGGTTCATGTCTTTTGGATGTTCTAATTTGTACTTGCTCTTGTGTTAAATGAGTTATATTCTATTTAAGTTTAATTATTACAAAAGTTTTGGCTAATCTAGTTGGCTGATTTTATTCAATATTTGAGTATTTTGTTTCATGAATTTGCTTGATTGGTAGGAGGCTGCTTAATAAAAATTAATTACTAAGATGGGTACTATTTTATTTTTGTTACTGTTTGAATTCTGCCATAGAATTGTTGGTCCACCTAGTAAATAGAGGATTGGGTCTTTGAAGTCTTCAGTTAGACAATATGTTTTTGTATTGTCTTGATAAGAAAGAGAGATCACTAACCTTTACTCAAACTGTGTTTGTCGGCCCCTATCCTTTCCTTACTCCTTTCCAGGACATTTTATTGAATGTGGATATGTATAATTGGTGCTGAGTTTTGCCCTGATGGATAGGTTTTATTTCTTGCTCTTTTGTGTAGTGTACAAAGGCTTAGTTTTGCTCAGATCCTAATACGCCTCTGACACTGTTCCAATACTTGTCTATGATTACTTAAACCTCGCTGGTAATCAGATATTCACGAGCTTATGCAGAATCCAATACTTGTCTATGGTTACGCCCTATCCATGAGGTCGTACATTGATTTTTTTGGCCGTTCTGTTTCTTTGTTGTAATCAACATTTCTACTGATTTTTCTATCAAATTTATTTCTGGGTTGTATTTAAATGTGATTTTGAGTATTTGTTGTTTCAGTTAATTAATTATAATTTGTATCTTATGTTCATATAATTAACTCCTTATGGCCATATCATTATATTAGAATTTTAAAACATAAACTATCTTTATTTCCTTTGCAACTAGGACGATTTAAAGTTGGTATGTGAGAACTGTTTTGAAATCAGGTTATAATAGGAGTAGTGGATAACTGTTTTTAGGTCTATTTATGACTGGTTGAGAAATAATCAAAACTTGAAGTTGTACGACTGTTAAAGGATTTGTGGAGATCTGCTTTAAGATTTACTCCTTTTGATTATATTAAAAGGATAAAAAGTCCTGTATTATTTTTATTAAAAAAATACTCTCTTTTTGTTTTGTGTTAATTAAACCTCTTATGTACTTAACCAAATCTAGATTTTTTTTTGAAATTCATCCAACTTAATATTTAAAAAACATTTATATATGTTATTTATTCGGATATTGAATAAAAAAATAAATCAGAATTTTCAAATAAAACAGCTTTAAAAGTATTTTCTTTCGAAAGCATTGTCTCTTTAATTTGTAAAAATGGCATTATATAAATATAAAAACAGTTAATATATATGGAGTAAACTTCGAGGAGGTACATTAAGAGTCGAAAATATCTGGGGATGAGAAAATATACGCGGAAAGGAATCTAAAGCTTCTTACTGGTAGAAAGTTTTCGTTGAATAACAAGCCCGATGAACGTATGGCACATAATAAGTTAGACAACCTTAAACATCCTTAAATAATGAAATATTAAATTTATATCATACTAACCCCGTCCATCTGACACATGGGATGACGTACGAATTACATTGTAAGTATCTTTGATAGTGAGATTGGTTATACCTATCTTAGCAATCTAATAGTGGATGACGTTGTATTGAATGTTGTTGGTGTATTTAATAGGGAAATTGGTTATACCTATCTTAGCAATCTAAAACTGGATGTCGTTGTATTGAATGCAAGGAGAAGGGAGAAAGGATATGATAATTAATTTCATGGATGTTACGAATATTTTTAGCACAGGCAGACTTTAAATGAGTGGACCAGTTCCAAAGACCGTTACAGGTGATATCAGAGACCTAGAGGTTGCTCCCCATACGAGAATCACGAATAATACTATGTCCCATAGTGGTTGACCAACGAGGTTGAGAGCAATCACAGGTCAAACTAGTAAGAGGTCTTTTCCTCATTACCAATCGCAACTCTGTACAAATTGATAGCAAAAGACAAAAAAATTACAGTTTTCCTCCATCATGGAGGCTCCATGTCCAAGAGGAAGAAGTATAAATCTTGAAAGAGCAGAAGTTATTGTCTTTAATTTTCTCAGAGTAAATCTAGTCACACCAAACTGAGTTGTGTTTACTAACAATGGACAACAAATGTTTAAGGACGACCGTCTGATTCCAGATTTATAGGTCTAGAATCCGAAGGCCGCCCTCTAACAAGGACTAGGTCACAATAGACCATGCCACTTTAGCACCCGTTACCTTCATCTCATGGCCATACCAGAGGAAACGACAGAGAAACTGTGAGATTTCTTTTACAACTTTAGCAGGGTGAATAAAAATTGAAGACCAATAAACCCGCCCGGCAAAAGTACAGATTTAATGAGCTGAAGCCAACCCGCATAAAAGAGGTGCTTAGATGTCCAAGAGGCAATGCATGTATTGATTTTGTCAAGAAGGGGTAAACAATCTTTATGGGAAATTCGACCAGTTAGAAGAAGGACTCCAAGGTATTTGACCGGGAGGGAACCAACCTTGAAACCAAGGATATTGATTAGATATGATCTTAGAGTGGGAGGAATATATGGATTTTTTGAGGGCTAACTTTAAGGCCCGAGAGATCAAAGAATTTATTGAGAATGTCCTCGATAAGAATGAGGGAATTAATGTCATTACGACAAAAAATCATCAAGTCGTCAACAAAGTAAAAATTGACAATCTTAAGCTTATGGCACTTCCAGTGGAAACGAAAGTTCACATCATTACTTTTCTCATTAAGGATGTTGGAGAGGACTTGCATGACCAAGAAAAATAAGAATCAAGATAAAGGATCACTTTGTCTGAGACCCTTTCTACCATAGAAAATCCCATGAGGGTCACCGTTAATATTAACGAAATTTGAAGGGCAACGAATCATCTGGTCCGGGAAATTCATGGCTACTAAGATGCCAATGATAAGATGCCACCGAATGTTATCGAAATCTTTCATCGGGTAGATTTTTAGAGCCACCCTCGGGCCCTTGCAGTTAGTCTAATAACCTCTTAGGAGTTCTCGAGAAAAAATAATATTGTCCACAATATTACGACCAGCTATAAAAACTGATTGAGACTTGTCAATCAAATATGGGAAGGAGTCTTTGATCCTATTAGAAAATATCTTAGAAATAATCTTGTAGACCACGTTGCAACATGCAATTGGCTTAAAATATTCCGCGATAAAGGTACAATCCTTCATAGGGATAAGGGAAGTGAAGGTGAAGTTTCAAGAAAGCTCAAGACTGCTTGAATTGAAGAATATTAAGATCCTATCGCGGATATATTTGCCAATGATGTTCCATAAGTTTTTAAAACACCCGCATTGAAACCATTAAGCTCCAATGACTTATCACTATCAACAGTAAAGATGACATATTTAATTTCGGCGCACGAAACAGGATGAACAATCGAAGACGTGTCATAAGGATTCACTTTTATAGAAATAAGAGAGGAGATATGAGTGAGCCCATGGTCCCCCAGAAGAGACCTAGTGCCAAGAAGGTGAGAAAAATGGTTGACTAAAACGATCGCCACCTCATTTGGGGAAGTGGTGAGATCTCCGTAACTATTATAGATAAAGACACTTTTATTTCTTAGATTACAATTTTTAATACTATTATGAAAGAATTTGGTGTTACGGTCCCCAAGATTGAGCCAAGTCTCTGTAGACTTCTGTTTATAGAAAGATTCCTCAGCACGACTAAAAGAGATATAGACGGAAGAAACAGCAATCTCAACAGAGACCATAGAGGGATTCAGGGGGCATTAGTTAAAAGAGATTGGGCTGAGAAAAGATGGTTTTGGGAAATATACTCCATATAGCTTATATCACTATATTTCAGGTCATGAAGGGAAAATTGAAGCCAAGTGAGATTTTCGGAAACCAATCTCATACCCTGAGAATAGATCGGGAGGTTTCACGAAGAAGGCACTAACTCGTTATAAGAGGGATGGCTCTGCTACATATTAAAAAATTTAAAAGATTTTTTAATACGTGGTATGGAG
Source organism: Limnanthes douglasii subsp. nivea (assembly GCA_036936605.1). NCBI lineage: Eukaryota > Viridiplantae > Streptophyta > Magnoliopsida > Brassicales > Limnanthaceae > Limnanthes > Limnanthes douglasii. The sequence continues at coordinate 198,553,751 of JAUPFV010000004.1, read as the reverse complement.
GAGCCCAAAATAAGTTTATCAGTGGAGTGATCAAAAGAGCGGGTAATGCTAAAATGGGCAATGAACATGGAAAAGAATCATCCCAAGCACTATTACCAAGAATCCGGTCAATTCTTGAAGCAATATGGTTTAAAATATTTTTATTGCTCGAGGTGAAATAAGAACCATATGACCAAAGGTCACTCAGTTCACAATGATAGCAACAGAGATTATAGTCGTCAATCTCACCATAACAAAACGAGCTAGTACGTTTATCGGGATTACGAATAGAGTTGAAATCTTCGAGATTAACATAAGGATAATTACAACAAAAAATCAAAATATCCATCAAGTCAGCCCACAGAGGACGACGTTCGGGGCCCTCGTTGAAGGCATAGATAGCCGAGAGGAACAAAGGAACAAGGTAACTAAGACTAGAAGATTTGTAGTGAATGAATTGGAGGAGCCCACTCTATTTAACTCAATAAAACCCACTTGAGGGGTTAAGAAACCCGTGAAGCTAAACATTCCAAAAAAAGTGGTTATAAAATTAAGAAGAACCCAATTATCGACATTAAATAAGCAAGGCTTTGGCTAAATGCGGTCTCATTTCGATAAGTAGCCCAAATTTTAAGTACCCCATCACCTATTTTAAGTATCACCAACATTATACCCAAAATACCCCCGCCTGTTTTACTAAGCCCTAACCCTAAACTCTAACCATCCACAAAACAAAAACAGCCTAAAAAATCTAACCTTTCCATCTCCTCTCCTTCTTCAAACTTCCAAAACCCCTACCCACAAAATTGAGATTTTTTGTTAACCATAAATCGTTCTACAACAAATCCATGAGACTCAAATCCACGAAACAACAACAATTGGCAAGGGGAGATCGAGAATAAACCCATCCAACGAAATAAGTTGACCCTAGTAGTCGGCCAAAGGGCGATCAGGCCGAACATGGGGATTGTACGGTGCACACGGAACGCTCTTTAAGGCACAAAAAGTATGAAGCCAGAAGGGAGCCCGAAGTACAACCATCTCCTCCACGAGAGGTAGTTAGGCAATGCCGTGCGCTTATAGACTCTGATGAGGAGGAGATGAAGGTCCCCGAACCACCACTTCCATAAAAGATCCGTACCCAAGGCCGTCCAACTGATCCAGAGGGATAGAGGAACCTTTTCCTAGAACATAACAATATCCTTATGTTCTCGGACTATATGCAACACGAGGCTTACTTCACGTTCATGAACGACATAAGTTTTTAAATTTCAGACTTAATTATTCTGATTAACTTTAAATATGTTTTTGACGTTATATCCATGTTTGTTTTCTTTTCAGTTCCGATCTGGCATCACGGTCCAATCAAAGTATGGGCTTCTCGGTCAATGGGACATTAGCAAAAAAACTAGGGGTCAGGGCTATATTGGAAGATACTCTGTTCTAGCCACTAATGCGCCATCTGCCGAAGTTCAACTCGCACCCACAGTTGGACGAGGTTTTCTTTAAGAGGTGGCACAAGTAGAAAAACACCTTTCAATTGTCGTTTGACGAGATGACCATCACGTTGGACGACGTGAATGTGATTACCGGCCTCCCGGTCGAGGGGAGAATTATCGACGTCTTTCAGACGGAGTCGATAGATCAGACATATGCACGTTATGCATCGCTGTTGGGAGTTTCGGGCGGGCATGAGGATATGGAGGCGCATGATGGGAGTGGGTTTGGCCTCCGATTGCTAAGGAATACGTTTTCCGCTGACGAATATTTGGATTCCAATGCCACACTCACTACAAAGATGAAGAAACAAGCTGTTATGGCATACATCATGTTCTTCCTTGGATGTATGATCTTCACGAACACTAGTTAGAAGAACATCCAATGCAATTTTCTTCATCATCTCGAGCACTTTGACAAGCTTAATGAGTACGCATGAGGTACTTGCGCATTGGTATGATTGTATAAGAGTTTGGGAGGCATTTCGAAGCACTCCTTTGAGAGCATGGTTGGCTTTTCGGTGCTGTTAGAGTGTTAGGTGTATGACCAAATTTCCAAAGAAGGTGCTTGGCTGGAAGGTAGTATTACAACAAGCCATGGACTAGTGAGGTCAAGCACCTTCGTTGCGAATTTATTCGCTGAAGGAAACAGCGAGGATGATGACTATCATTTCGAGATACGCTTCGACTATGGATGAAACTATTTATCGTCATGAAACTGAGTTTTCTATGTCAACCAGGGGCTACTATCTATCTATCCATTTCCGTTGTTTGCATTTGTATTTTAAATTATGCAATGTCTTCAATTAAAGTGTAATGTTTTTAATTAAAGTGTAATGTCTTAATTTAATGCGAAACACAATTTTATGAACAAAAAGTCTGAATGTTTTTAAGATAAACGTTATCATAAAGTACAATGACATTATAAAGTACAAAATATACAACTTTAAAAGTGCTGAAATCGTAGTAATGTTCCAATGACATTCTAATGGTATAGTCCTCAAACAAAAGCGGATAAATCGGTTACTTCGGGGCTACAACTCTTAAGCTCTTCGTATAGCTTGCAACGAGAGAGAATCGGTAAAGCGTAACCTTCCGCTTCCGGCGAACGCAACTTTTTGCAACAAGGATGTATCCTCGCACATGGGGCCTCCGTCTTAATCCCAAGCTACAAAATGAGAATACAATGAAATTGATTTCTTAATATATAAACTAACCGTAAATGGAATTAAATACTTACGTTCACGAAGTGGTTGGAGTTCACCCAACCTAATAAGATTTCCATGCGGTTTGACATATGAGGGGGTGCACCTCTTAACGAAAGAAAAGTGAACCCAACATCCGTAGTTCGGTACTGTCCTATGAAATAAAGAATGCAGTTAAACCTATAAGCGATTGGGACTCTCATCTCGGCTATGGACATCCAATGGTCTATAGTACTCACGTCTTCACACGCTCCGCAACATCAATCAAATCCTTCATTCTTGTAAATATCTTAACATACATGGATGCGTAATCTATAAGCTCGTTGTAAAGGGCATCCCTAATCAACCGCCACCCATCTTGTTGCCCCTTCAAGGAAAACGCTATCGAGCGGTGATGGACGATACAAATTTTCTAACATATATGGGGAATTAATTTAAGTGTCCTTTCGGATCAACCATGTTTGCCTTAGCTGACATCGTAGAGTTTGACTTATAGGCGACCGTTCCATTAGCAAGCATTGTCCCACTTTCTTGCTTTAGAATAACGCTACCTTTCTCGGGAGCGGGGGCGCTTTCCCAACCACGTTTTGGCCATCATTCCTTTACATTTACTTGATGTTACAGACGGAGGTATGAAGGTTATACAATCCTGGGTGAATAACCTTTTTGGAATCTAGCACATTCGCGTGCCTAGATTTGTCTCGTTTAGTGGATGATTCAGATGCGATAATAGACAATTTATGTTTGGAAGGTGGACGACGACGCTTTTTTTTCTTCACTAATGGCTCCAATAGGGAGGTTGTTTTGGGATGGACGACGATAAAACATTAATTAAGCGTTCTATATGCGTGTTTCATCATTCGATTCCATGACATCGCACACTAGTTTATAAGCGTTCTTTGTAACGCTTCCTTTCTCGGGGGTTTTGCGAGCAAGTCTGTCACAGTGACGTAATATAATCATAAACCCGTTGTCTAACGCGGTTTGCTTAACCCAATCAATCAACTCCACTTGAGTGTAGTGAGATTTGGTGTCGAACCAGTGGTTATAATCGACGGAGCAAGGCTCCGGCATTACCTCCTCCTTTACAATGCACGAATCATACTAGCCACCCGTTAACTCTTCCTCCTCCTCTTACATAAAAAAGCATAAATTATGTCAATCTAACGAAAAATAAAAAACCTTCGTCTGCACCCGACGGTTGGAAAATTTTCAATCCCCGGAGACGTTATCACCCACCAGGGAGCCCAACATATAGTATATAGATACAGAACTGCTGACAAAGTCTCATGAAGACAAAATAAAGAAACTCAAAACCGAGCACGTCGCCGAATTAAACATTGAAAAGTCCAACTCTACCACACTTCTCTAACTCTTTCTGAAGCAAAAAAATAAAGAGTTATCCGATGAGATAGAGAAATTGAAGAATAATTTCGAAGCATAAAAAGCTGCTGATGTAACCAAGAGATGTTTTGGCGGTAAAATCGGATAAGGAAATGGTTGACGCAAGGGATTAGCAATTAGTTGGTCGGCCCCTGGATCAGAGCCTGCAGACGATCTAGGGAGACCTTATGGCTATTGCTTACCGATGAGAATTGCGAAAGTTATGAATTTTCTAAAGGCAAGGTTTTGAAGATTGGTGTAAATCCACCCCCCCCCCCATTTTTGGAAAAATTTGATTGATTTTCTTAGACATAGGCTACATTTGTTTGCATGGTGTTCAAAGGATATTACAGGGGTTCTTAAGAATTTTATTTATCATCAATTATCCATAAATCCAAATGTTCGACCCATAACTCTAAAACGCCGAGCCTTTTCCCAAGAAAAGGCAGAGATAATTATTTCAGAAGTTGAAAGGTTAACAAGGGTAGGACATATCAGGGAGTCCTAATATCTAAAGTGGACAACAAATTAGTCTTAGTGAAAAAGAAGAACGAAAAATAGAGAATGTGCGTAGACTTTACGGACCTTAACAGAGCTTGTCCAAAGGACCCATTTCCCATGCCAAATATTGACCAGCTGGTAGATTCAACGTCTGGGAACAAGTTGTTATTGTTTTATTTACGTTTACGCAGGGTACAACTAGATAAAATTAGATCCGAGAGATCAGGAAAGCACCACGTTTATCACAGAGAGAGGTTTGTAATGTTATAAGGTTATGCCTTTCGGTCTAAAAATGCAGGGGATACTTACTAGAGTTTGGTTAATAAAGTTTTGAAGGGAAGATTGGACGAAATGTTGAGGTGTACATCGATGTCATGTTGGTCAAAAGTGTTACTGATAAAAACCATTTTGCCGACCTTGAGAAAAAGTTCAAGAATCTCGATAAAGTGAACCTCAAGTTGAATCCAAAGAAATGCTCCTTTGGAGTTTGATCCGGAAATCAGCGAAAAATGGATAGAAGCAGATCAAATTCAACTGGACGCTTTGAATAGTATGGGGACCCCAAGGAATATTAAAGAAGTACAGATTTTAACCGGGTATCTTGCAGCACTGAACAGATTCAACTCACGATCCTCTGACAAATGCGCACCTTTCTTTCAAGTGTTGAAGAATGCTAAGAGTTTTAGCTGGACACCTGAGTATACCGAGGCTTTTCTCAATATCAAAAGTTATTTATCATTCTCAACGCTATTGACAAAACCACTACCCCGAGAGATTTTGTTTCTATACATAGCGGTTTCAGAGCAAGCAGTAAGCGCAGCTTTAGTTTGAGAAGAGGATATGGTTCATAAACATGTCTATTATGTGATTAAAAGTTTGCTGGATGCTGAAAAATGGTATTTGAAGCTTGAAAATTTAACATTGGCTCTAGTAACGGCTGCTAGAAAAATGCGACCTTATTTTCAAGGTCATTATATTATGGTTCAAACTGCTTTTCCCCTAAAAAGTGTGTTACAACGACGTGATATTTCTGGGCGTATGTCAAAGTGGTCGGTGGAGTTGGGGGCATTTGATATTGATTTCAAACCAAGAACGGCATTGGCTTCAAGCTTCGAATAACGAGGCTGAGTATGAGGCAGTAGTGGCAGGCTTAAGGTTGGCACAGATTTGCAGAGCCAGGAACGTTCGGCTGCTAAGCGATTCACAACTACTGATTAATCATGCAACGAGTCAATCTGAGGCGTGAAAAGAACAACTAGTACAATATTTAGCAGCCTTAAGAATTTTGGCTTCATCCTTCGCAAAGATTACTTATGAGCATGTCCGAAAATAGGACAATACAATTGTCGATTCGTTGGCAACCACAATGTATGTTAGAGAATACCATTCGATTATGACTCAGGAGTATCCCTCTATTTTGAAACAGAAAGACCTCGAAAACCGACTAGATATGGCCTGTCAAATTTCAACAGCTTCGAGTGCTGACTACAGGAATAACATTATAAAGTTTTTGGCAGAGGAAGTATCGACCGATAACAAGACATTGGCGAAAAACGTTCGATATAAGGCGCGAGGTTTTTGCTTTATTGGGAAACATACTTTATAAAAAAATCCGCAAGTAGACCTCTACTAAGGTGCTTGGGACACAAAGAGTCACATATGGTGTTATCCGAATTACACAATGGTGAAGGGTCGACACATTATGGATTTAAGACATTAATTAGGAGAGTTCTGTTATCAGGATTCTACTGGCCTATGCTAGCAGCCGGCGCCAAAGAGCTGGTTAAAATGTGCAACACTTGCCAAAGGTTCGCTAATTCAATCCACACCCCGAAGGTCCCTCTCTAGTCCATTTGAGAAGGTCTACAATTTGACAGACGCGAGATAGATCTAGTAGGTCAACTTCCGTTAGCAACCGGAAGAAGACAAACCATTGTGGTTGCAACGGATTATTTCTCAAAGTGGGCCGAAGCGAAACCACTACTAGGAACCAGAGCTAAGTATGTGGTAAAGTTTATATGGTCAAATATTTGTTGTCGGTACGAGGTCCTTCATAAGATAACCATGGACAATGGCCCCCAATTTGACAGCAATGAATTGAGGGAAAACCTGGAAAGTGGCAATATACAACAGTGTTTCTCGGCTCGATTCCATCCTCAAGCTAACGGGCAGGTTGAGGTAACAAACAGGACAATCATCAGTGGGCTTAAGAGGATTTTGGAAGGAAAACCTGGAAAGTGGCCGGAGTTTTAAAAGAGGTGCTTTGGGCATACCGAACCACGCCCCAAACTGCAACGCAAGAATCACCCTATGCACTGGTATATGGCATGGATGCAGTAATCCCTGCGAAGACAATGTTCCCATCATTCAGGATCAATCATTATGAGGAGGATGCTAATGACGAAAGTTGAGCTTTGGCTCTAGATCTGATAGAGGAAAAACGAACTAGGGCTCACTTAAGCTCCTTGCATTATTAGAACCTTATGACAAGCAGGTACGCTTCAAAAGTTCGAAGAAGAGATTCAAGATCGGGGAAAAAGTACTGAAAAAAGTATTCCTTCACACCAAAGACAAGCATTTGGGGAAATTGGCACCCAATTGGGAAGGGTCGTACTAGGTGACAGAAAAAGTAAAATCAGGGACTTACCTGTTGAAAGATAAATTCGGTCGACTTCTACGCCTCCCTTGGAACATTGAACACCTTAAATTTTATTTAGAATGATCGTTAATTCTTATTTTTTTCTTTTAATTTCATTGTAAGACAATTTTAGTCGGGGACACACTCTTTCCTACCATGGTGGCGCGGGGAGGTTTTGATGAGGTGTCTATATAAACCGACCTATTTAGTGAATCTTTATAGCCTTAAAACATGTTTGCTATTGTTATATATTCAAACCTGTTAAAGGGTTTTCAACATTAAAGTTGATCAACAACGTCGAACCTATTAAAGGGTTTTTTCAACATTAAAGTTGATAAAAAACGTCAAACCTATTAAAGGGTTTTTCAACATTAAAGTTGTTCAACAACGTCAAACCTATTAAAGAGTTTTTCAACATTAAAGTTGATAAAAAAACGTCGGACCTATTAAAGGGTTTTTCAACATTAAAGTTGATCAATAACGTCGAACCTATTAAAGGGTTTTTTCAACTCTAAGGCTGATCAACAAGTTCGAACCTAATAAGGTTTTTCAACTCTAAAGTTGATCAACATATTCGAACCTAATTAGGTTTTTCAACTCTAAGGTTGATCAACATATTCGAACCTCTTAAAGGGTTTTTTCAACATTAAAGTTGATCAACAAAGTCAAATATGTTACAAGATTTTTTCAGCTTAAAATTTGATCAACAAATTTGAACACAATATATGATATAAAAACCCATTGGCTTTGGCATCGAAAACTGATCACTTTCGATTACAAAAAAGGGTAGGATACCGAGCAGAGAGTACAAAAAACGAACAGGAAGGGAAATATATAACAAAAAACAACCAAGTATTAACTTTTAAAGGAACGAAAACAATATATCCGAGCAACAGAGTTTAGGCATCAGAGGGATCTTCAGATGATTAGGTATATTCAATAGCAGGGTCGGTACAATTAACACATTCTGGACAATCTTCTTATGGACGTCTAGACACATTGACCCTAACGGCATCCAGGGAAACTGTTCGTGAAAGTATAGAACATAGCCGGTCCTCGTGTCGACAACCTTTTGTTCCATAACTTTTTTGCACTTAGCAGCAAAAATACGGTTCTCCTTTTTACTCTTGTCAATGACCACTTGGAGTTCTCGAAGATTCCTATCCATTTTCGTCGACCACCAGCGAAGGTAGCCATTCTGAAGTTTCTGGGCAGCTAACTCTTTAATGACTTTGGCACGGTCTTCTTTAGCCCGAGAAACATATATTTCCCACTCTTTTTCTTTCACATCAACGGTCCGGAGCTTAGCTTTGGCTTTGTCATCTCGTGTGTTTGTAAGATCAATTAAGTTATGTGATTCTTGGGCATTGGATGAAATGCTTCTCTTGAGCTCTACAAGTTCTTTCTGAAGTTTCATTACTTCTGTTTCTTTTTGGGCTATTGGGGAAAACATGTTTTGCAAGGAAATCGTTAGGACATCTGAATCCTGAAAGAAAAAAAGTTCGAACTCTGACAACGAACAGGCAAGAACGTGGGATCAGGAGGCATTGAATCTTCTTGAGAAGGAGTACGCTCTTGGTGGGCCACCACAGCAAGATCATCTGAATAGCCCGACACTTTAGCTTTACCCACAAAATGCATTTTCTCTGACCCTTTTTCTTTAACAAAGACTTCGACGGGCGCAAACGACTTCGTATCGCCAAATTGTTCAAACATGGTGGGAATGGTGATCTATTTTGTGGTTGGATTGCAATGCATTTCATCTACAAAAATCTTCTCTTTGGATTTATTTTTTGAAGTATGGTTCCCCTCGTCAATTGCGGGTTTTTTATTTCTTTTTTCACCACGTCTTTTCGGTGCGCCTTCGACGATGGCAGGAGATTTAACTCCGCTTGGGATTGGGTCACTAAGAATGACATTGGTTTCAGGCTCTGAGGGTAGTACGTCAAGGGGTTTGTCTACAGCGACACAATCGACATTCTCTTGTTCATATTTTGGACCAGACAAATCCTACGATTTCACTCGTTTGCTAGGTGTCTGATCTCTTTTGGGTAAAAACACTTCAAAATCTGAGGCTTCAACTCTTCTCATGAAGTCGGCAACATCACGAGGAGTCCGTAACTCTTTGATACTTAGAATATCGTTGGAGCAGCGCCAAATATTGTTGTTGATGAGGTTGCTATTTTCAAAGCATCGTCGGAATTGTTAACCCCAGTTCTTTCTGGCAAAGGCTCGAAGTTTGGCAAAAATTTCCGCAGATTTTATAAGGTGGGCTCTTCTCAAATCCTGAATAGTTACCTTGCAGGCTTAAGAAAGAAGATTGTTCAGTAAAAAAACCTTCAGGAGCCCATTTGTAAGTTAGGAACCTCGGATTCTCTTTGTTATATGGCTAACCGTTTTCCCAAGCGCCGCTGATGAAGACAAATCGGTACTTCCACAATCTGTCAGCTTCCAACAAATTGTTCACTATCTTTTTTGGATTGGCGAGAGAAGTATAGAAGAAGGGAAGCTTCAGAGATTTTGACAGTCCCAATATTCCTATGTATTCCTCCATGGATATTGGGACCCCAGCCAATCGAGAAGCCATAATGGTAGACATTAAAGTGTACCAAGCGTTAGGAGTCAACTAGGTCGGGCAGATCTGAAGTATCTCGACGTATCTGAAAATTTCGGGATCAAGGGGTAGCCGCAGACCCCAATTGAAAAGTTCAGGGAAGAACACTATCTCTCGAGCTTGCACAGGCAAGGGAGTTTCACCGAACTTTGGAAAGATAATGGTTACACAGTTAGGAATCCCCCAGATCCTCTTTAAGCCGGCCTCTTCATCGGGAAAAAAGCACATGTACTTCCCACTAAAAAGAGATATAATATGAGCCCTGGGAAGAAGAATGTGGTAGCCAATCACAATATCGGAAACTTCAGGAGGTAAAGGTTCTTTTTTAGCCTCGCCAACCGTAGTAGTATTTTGAGCTTCTAGAATCGTCGGTGCATCTGGTTCAGAAATTTTACTTTCAACTCTCGTCGACGCGGATGCCTTGGTTGAAGATTTGCGAATAGGTTCCTCGGCAACTTTGTCCTCGATCCTTGTCGACACAAATGCTTTGTTTGAAGGTTTATGAGTAATCCTTTTTGCAGCTTTATCCTTGAGCCTCGTCGATGCAGCTGCCTTGGTTGAAAGTTTATGAGTACTCTTTTCAGCAGGCTCATCTTCAACCCTTGTCAATGCAGATACCTTGGAAGATTTAAGAGCTGGCTTCTTGGCCTCCGACACTTTAAACCTTATTGGGCAAGGTTTTATCACCAAATGAAAACCCTTTCGAAGAAGGAGTCGCGAGGACAACGGTTGAGCTGCTATTAACTCGAGTATGACCAGGTGCTGGGACCTCGGCCTTTTTACAAGCAGCTTCTTCACGTTTCCTTCTCTCTTTATCTTGTTGTACCACCCACTTAGGAGTGGTCACGGTATTATGGCTGGTTTGACGTCCCACAATGGTTAGAGTCAGCTGGATATATTCAAGAGGGGTAGATGAAGAGCTAGAGTCACCCATAGTCAAAAAAGGAATTTTGGGTCGATCGACGGTATCTCGAGGTTTTGAAGGAGAAGGATGAGTTTTAGCGTCGTTTTTTGGATCTTAAAGGGATAGAACAAATAGCAGCCTCAGGCTTTTTTGTTGACGAGGAAGTCCTCGGGATAGTCAGGGGGCTCGTGTTAAGAGAGGATATAGATTGGCCCGGATTTCTTGGTTTCAGAAAAATCAACGGTTCCGAACTCAACGGTGATATGGGACCCTTGTGAATTAACCCGGCGGCTCGATATTCTTCAGCTCTATCGGTGATACTGAGATAGTCGATGAAGCCAAAAACTGGTTTCTCAATAGGGTCAGATTTTTTTAGGTTTCTTATGAAAAGAGGGTTTTCTTATAAAAAAAAAAGTTTCTCTCACTAGGAAATGGAGAATAGCATTTGTTTATCTCTTTAGTATTCTGATAAAATGTGGGAATGAAGAAGTGGGACTATTTATAGGCAAGTAAGCGTGGTAACGGTTTGTTCCATGGAGAAGCGCAATCGAAAAGAGCGTCGGGAATATCAAGAGTCGCTTAACCAAAATGTTAGTTAAAATATAGTCAAGTTATCACAAGACACGTGTTCATCATGACAGCTACAGCAGACCTAAGGGGACTAGCCTCATGATGCACACGTTGGGCAGTTCAACAGTTGAAGACTGCGAGTACAAATGACAAGTCAATGAATGACACATGGACGATTCAGGAAACCGGTTCTGTGGGTAAAAGAGATGGGCCATAGGAAAAAATAATTTGACCCAATACTTATAAGAGATAGGCCAAATAGTTCGATTATAATCCTGATGAATTCTGACCCATCGGAATATAACGGACCGATAGATCAGCCACTAACAGACCAAATTTGAAGATTGACAAACTAGCCTACCGATCCAAAAATTAAAGCTCGACAAACAACGCATACATCCTAGCATCAGTATTAAAGGGGTCGATAAAGATACTAATGCAGGTTCTTGACCAGAAGGCTCAGCAGTCAAGTAGGATTTGCTCGACTCTCCAAAAAACTAGGGGGCTACTGATAAGGGCATAAAATGTCAAGATTATTAAGAGACTTAATTGATAATGTAAAGGCATATAAGGACCTAACTGTAAAATTAGGAGATATAAGAAAAAAGTGTAAATATGAGGGCCAATATGTAATTAGTATAAACATAGCATGTGAGAGTGGAGCCCACCACTGGCACTATATAAGGAAAGATCCATTTTTGGGAAAATGGTACTTTCTAATCATTGGTACGTTATTTTTACTACTTTCTCTCTCTAAACTTTGTACTTATTCGCCTGACACCATTCCACCATACACGTTATTCGATAATCAGTCTTGAATATTCCTAGAACTATCAGACCATACAAACTCTTCTTGATTCTTCATACCATGTTTTCTTTCTCTTCTTTTAAGAAACCTTCTAGTTGATACATGTATATCTCCTCATCCAAGTCCTCGCGAAGAAATGCAATCTTGACATTTAAATGTTCAAGATAAAAGTCTTCAATGACAACAATACTCAACACTGATCTAATAGTATTGAGCTTCACAACTTGAACAAAATGTTTGGTGTAATCAATTTCTTCCTTTCGCTATAACCCTTTGACAACTAGTGGGGCTTTGTATCCCTAAGAGCCATGCTCATCTTTCACCCGATACACCCATTTGTTATGAAGTGCCTTCTTACCCATGGGTAACTCAGCTAGTTCTCATGCCCCATATGAGATTAAAGCCTCCATCTCATTTCTCATGGTAAGCTCCCACTTTTTAGCATCACTGGTCTGACAAGCTTCATCATAACATGCAGTCTCCATTTTATCGGTCAGTAACAGATAGTTCAAGTAATTCTTGGTAGAACATGGGGCTGGGAAACTCTTCTCAAAAGAGGAACTGGCTCGGCCGGATGTAGGGTGTCGGACTGTTGCCGATCGGTCTGTCCAACTGACTCTCCTTGTTGAGGGGTTAATCCGATCGGCTATATATCTTGACTATCTAGGACTCCCTCGATATGTACAAATACTGAACTGTATGGCTTTGAGCCATTTGCTTTGATTTTTATGTCTGTCTTTGTACATCACTGTTTCATTGAAGATCACATCTCTGATTCGTATCATCTTCATGTTTTCCTCATCCCAAATACAATAACCGGACTCATCTTCGCCATAGCTGATCATGAAACATTTCTTCGATCTGGGATCAAGCTTGTTCCTGCATTGACATTTATATGAACATATACTGCACAACTAAAAAATCTTAGATGTGATAATGTTATATCTTTACTTCATACCTCATCGAGTATTTTATGTTCTAAGGGAACCGACGGGCCTTGGTTAACCAGGTAAGTCGATATGTTGACTGCTTCTGCCGAGAACTGCTTCGGTAAACCAGACTGTATACAAATACATCTGGCTCTTTCTGTTAACTTTTTGTTCATACGTTCGGGAATACTATTGTGTTGAGGCGTACCTGGCATGCTTCTTTCCATTTTGATCTCCTGCTCATATAAAAACTTCTTGAATATGGTGTCCTCATATTCACCACCATTATCAGTTTTGAGCTTTTAAATTTTAAGACCTGTCTCATTCTCAATCATAGATTTCCATCTCCTAAAAACATCAAACACTTCATATTTATGCTTTAGAAAATAAACCCACACCTTTCGAGAATGTTCATCGATAAAGGTCACGAAATAGTGTTTCCTTTCTATTGGTGAAACAGTTGTTGGCCCCCAAACGTCAGAGTGAACAACCTACATCATTTCTTTCTTTGGGGTTCTGTCATTCGTCTAAAAACTAACCCTTTTCTGTTTCTCAAGTATGCAATCTTCGCACATGTCTATATTGATTGACTTAAGACCTTTAAGCTTCCTCTTTAAGTACATAATTTTCATACCCTTTTCACTCATGTGATTAAGCATTCGGCACCACACATTTGGATTTTAGTTTCTTATTGCTAATGCAATTGAACAACTTGCCTCTTCTATCTTGTAAGGAATACCCCTCTTCTTTCCACGAGAAATCGTAAGTGCTCCATTTTAAATATTCCAATTGTCACTATAGAAGATCGTAATGTAGCCCTCGCTAGCCAACAAACCTACTGAGATTAAGTTCTTTCTTAGATCGGGGATATGTCTGACATCTTTCAGTTCCAAGACAGACTCACTCCAATTAATCTTCACAATATCTTTACTAATAATATCACAAGGTTGATCATCACCAAGATATACATTTCCAAGGTTACGAGGAACATACCTCTTGAATAATTATTTCGTCAAAGTAGCATGAAACGATGCACCAGAGTCTAAAACCCAAGACTCTTTCCTGCTTTTTAAGGAGCATATTAACACATCCTCTCCTTATGAAGTGGCATTTTCCTCTGTCTTCTTCTCTTGGTCATTTGGTTCTCTCATGCACTGATATTTATAGTGCCTAATCTTCCCAGAATTCCAACACTCGATATTTTCAACCCATAGGAACTTTTGGGATACTCGGATTCGGACTTTTAGTCTCTTGATCTACCTTGGTAGTTCAATTTACCGCGTCCATACCCTCTGGTTTAATTTCTTCCTCTCGACTCGGTATGTAAGACTAAGGAAATTGATGACTCACCCGATTCTCTCTTTCGAATCTTTTCACTGAAAACCAGGTCAGGAACATCATCAAATTTCAACTTATTGTTTCTTGACGAGCTCCTCACCGTTGTGATAGAGCATTCCAACTATCTGGTAGTGAAGGCAAAAGTATTAATGCTCATACTTCTTCATAAAATCAATTTCAACTAAACTCACCTGGGTTGTGATTGTATTAAGTTCATTGTGATTGTATAAGAAACCTTGTCTGATGCTTGCATGAATTATTTTATGTGTTTCTCGTAAGATTCTTCACTCTCCTTCTGCTTACAGAAACAAACTAAATTACTAACGGAAATTTACCAGCTCCAAATGAGATTAATATAGAAAATTTTCTATTTGTGTTATTTATGTTTGGAGCATCTTATTCATATATTTTTATATTTTAACAGTTTAGTCGTAACATGTCCTTCAAAGAATATAAAATTATAATAAAAAGACCCAAGAAGATTTATTTTTTTATTTATTAAATAAAAAAACACTTGATATTTATGCTTGTACAAAAATTCTAACAAATTTATGCTTAAAATTGATAAGAAACAATTTGAAAAATGAATACAAATTAAAAATTAATGAATTTTTTATTAAATGTTGGAATAATTTGATAGAACCATAGATGATGACCTCTTGCTTCCTTGAAAATTAAGGCCAAGGGCATGAATACAAATTCTAGATTTTAGTTCCATTATCTGCAACATCATTTTTTCATGTCAGGTCTTAAATCCTTAACAAAGTATTATATATGTATCTACAAAAAAGATAAGATTTTTGAATGTTATGTATAAAACCTGCATACAGAGGTTAGTATTATATTTGAAGACATTATTGACAACATGATTTCAAAATAAGATGGAAATTAATTATCTGTATTGTTTAACGTTAGGTAACAAAGTTTCAAGCTTTCTAAGAATAAAATGGCTTTTAACTGGGACGTGCATCTCTAAGAGTTAAGTTACAGTTAGATTTATATTTAAAATGATATTTAGTCAGCCAATCAGCTGTAAAATTTTACTTCCTATAAACGAGCTTAAGAGTCATTGAAGAAGATAAAACTTCCCATAACAAGATACTAAAGGTGATATATATGAGGAATGTCATTGGCTAAAGAATCAAACAAATTGGAATCAATTTCAATGTTAACAAGATTATAGCACATGCTCTTAGACAAGATTAAACCATCAATAAGGGCTCTAGTTTCAGCAATAATGGGAGAGTGATTTCCATATATTCTGCTGCCAGATGAAAGCATGATACCATTAGAGTTTCTAATTAGAAAACCCCCACTAGACTCACCATTTTGAATTCAAGCACCATCAAAGTTTAGTTTCAATCAACTACCTATAGGAGGGTGTCATTTGACATATAGAGCAATCCTATTAGGGAGATGAATTGAACAATTAAGATGGTAACTTGTTTTGTAATCATTTGTCCAGGTTTTCTTAGGTAGAAGATTGACACAATCTAAATAGAATAACATATGCATAATCGTTTTCTAATATCAATTAAAGATACTAATTTGTTTTTATACTTTGATTATTTCTAGCATGCTAGATATTCAAACAGATTATTGAACATATAATAGTTATAATGTGTGTTGGTTTGTTTGTTGAAGAAAACCAGATATTAATAAGATGAGTAATAGTTATGTAATTTCCAATTATTATGTTAAACAAACCTGAGAATTATTTTAATACTCCGATCTTGTTTGACAATGCACAAAGAAATGGTCTATAGTTTTGATGTTATTATAAAATTCACATCTAGATACTAAACTGATTTTTTTGTTGAATGATAGTATCTATAAATATGAGACATTTCAGAATTCTCCATAGTGTAAACAAACATATTTTAGGGTTTATTGAGTTCCAAATCTTTTTGTAGATTACTGAAGATGGTTTTGATGTTCTCGACTTGTCAAATGTATCTTTTAAGTTGAAAATACTACATTGATTATCATTCAATTTTATAGTGCCTAGTTTATCATCGTGTAAGGTGAACTTAGTAATTCTGTCAATATCTGCACGAGTTACATTTTGCCTAAGTTTGTTAATATTCCAAGAGTTGTTTATCTTAAAATTTGTTAATTTTATCGTTTTTGTACCAAAGGTTGTCTTCTTAAAGGTTTGAAGATAATGAGACAATTAGTTTGACACCATCTTTCAAGCCAAAAATCTGAGTTTCCATTACCAATTTTCTAAGAGATGAACTTTTCAGATGTCTTTCTAATTTTAATCAATCTTTTCCAAGTTTTAGAATCTTTAGTTTTATATTGATTTGTAAAGGAAGTTTATTGGGATAGTAAGTTGAATGCATGAGGTTTGACCATAATGATTGATTCTTTCTAAATGTAAACTATAGTTTACACGAGAAAGTATTTTGAACTTCAGTAAGATTTCTAAAGTTTAAACCGGATTCTTCATAAGAACTATAAAGATTGGACCAATTTTATCAAATCATAGCATTTTTGTCTTTCTTTGATCCCCAAAGGAATTTATTTAATAATTTATGGATTTTATCAATTATAAATTTGTGGACACAGTGAATTTGAATATAGTAGGAAGGAATGACCATTAGTACATATTGTATTAAGACCATTCTTCCACCAAAAGAAAATTGCTTACAGTCCTATTCATGAATTTTCTTTCTGATTTTGTTAATGATAACATCAAAGCAACAATGTTTATTACTAGGATAAATGGTAATACCCAAGTATTTGATGGGTAAATATGAGTGTTTAAAACCAGTAAGTTGATTGATCTTATTATTTGCAATTCTATCTCTGGTTTGAGAAGATATGAATATGGATTTAATTTTGTTTATTAGTTGACCTGAAACCTTTTGATAAAAATTTAAAAAGTTCTAAAATAATTTAATGTTATTCATTAATCCATTTATAAATATTATTATGCCGTCAGCATAAGCAAGACAACGAATTATAATTTTATTTCTGGTTTGGTAATACATATTTGGATTTTCATTCAATCATTTTTTTATACCTATTATAAAGTACTCTTAAGCAATGATGAAAAGGTTGGGTGACAAAGGGTCACCCTGCCCCACACCATTAGAAGAGCTAAAAAACTATGAAGGTTGTCATTGATGATAACATATTATTGAGGATTGATTAAACCTTTTTTAATAAGTTTCATGAACTTTATGTTAAAGCCAAAGCAAAACATTATTTTGAGTATGAAGGTTATTGATAGTCTGCAAAAGGCTTTGTCCATATCTAGCTTAAAGATTGTATTTCTACCTCTAATCTTTTTATTTAGGTGATGAATCAATTCATGAACATTTATGATATGATCATGAATGTTATATTAGATACAAAACCTCTATGGTCATCATAGATTATGTTAAGGAGAAGACTAGCCAATCTATTGTTCATTAATTTAGAAAATATTATGTTTAAGACATTGCAAAGGCTAATAGCCTGAAAACACTCCAAGTTTTTTGGGATTCTTTCTTAGGAATTAGACAAAATGTAGTAGCATAAACACCTTTTGGAGCAGAGTGACCATTGAAATATTCTATAATTGAATTATAAAGATCCTTTTTAATTATGTTCCAGTAAGTATTATAAAACTTTGTGTTAAAATCGTCAAACCAGCTACAGTATTAGGGATGAGAGATTGAATGGTTTTCAAAATTTCCTCTTTAGTTGGATGGGAAGTAAAAAACAAGTTTTCTTGATCAGTGATTATATTGGGTATGATGTTTTGGAAACCAGACAAACTATGAGGGTTAGATTGAGAGTTTAGAATATCTTTAAAGTGGTCCACTGCTAAGTCCCCTAAGGTTTCAAAGTCTTCAATCCATGTAATATTGTTCCAGATACCATGGATAATGTTTTTTTTCTTCATTTGTTAACAAAGTTATGGAAATATGATGTGTTCCTATCTCTAGTTTTGGCCCAGGATATGGAAGCTTTCTGTTCCCATAAAGCTTATTCTTTAGCTAACAGATTAATGTGATTTGCTTTGGCTTTAGAAACCTTACCTTTATATTTAATTGATTTAGTTTTTTTATAGTCAAATTCATAATTTTTGAATTAATCTTAAGCATTATCAAGACTATAAAAATGTTATCGAAAATATCCTAGTTCTATTGTTTTAGTTTGTATTTTAATCATTAAGTTTGGACCATAAAACATGTAAAGGAGTATCAAATAAGTTTAAAGACCAATTTTCTTCCATAATGTGAAGAAATTAAAGCTTGATTTAGGTTTATTTTTGTTGTTTGAGATTGATAAACACAATGGTGAGTCCTCTTTCAAGATTACCCAAATTTTGTTATTTTTATTAGCACAACCTGAGTGAAAAAATGAGAGTTTTGACAGTTTGAATTAGTTTTTCAGAATTGATTATAGGCTCTTGTTAAACTATGAAATCAATTATGTCAGATTTTATAATTGATTTTATTCTTCTAATAACACCCCTACTGTCAATCCATCTGGAGTTCCAGTTAAGTACTTTTAGAATCCCTTGAAAGTTGGGTTTGAGTGACTAGATGAACCTTTTATGGGTTTATCTTTGAGGTTGGAGGTTATCTGGTTGTTTTATGTTTTAGTTTTTAGACTTGTTATTTGAGGACTATTTTGGGGCTGTTTCAGAAGATAGTTTTAATAGTTTCCTTTCATTAATATTAATAGAAGCCTCGTTTGTCTTTTTATATTTGTGTGACCGAGTTTTATGTTCATGTTTTGTAGGATTCAAAGATTCTGACTTAGAATCAAGGTTTTCATATTCATTGAGAGTGTTGAACATATTATATATCTCTAAAGTATATATGGCTTCTATTATTTCTTCATTCTGTGTGTTTGAATCAGGTTTTTCATCCTTATATTTAATTATATTTGAGATGTTAAGAGTTTCTAATGTGACAGGTTTGTTAGCATTGTTACAATATTGTTCTATCTTTATCATTTAGTTGAGGATTATCTTTGATATTATTCATATCTTTGTTTGAGGTATCCTCAATTTGTGATGGTTGCACTATGATGGATTTAAATTTGTTGTTTTGTTTTGGTATCAAATTGTAGAAGGGGCAGGGTTCACGGTGTCTGAATTAACATTTGTTGTATTTAAGGTGTCAACAAAATGTGTGATATTGTTTTATGCAGTTTTTAACAATCCCTTGATTGATGGCATAAATGATTGCATTTTGTGCGATAGAATGGTTTGTCACCATATAGTATATGCTGCTAAAAGTCATCCCCTGCAAGGACCCATATGGAAAGAGGTCTACCAATTATTTTGGATATATGTACAATCATATCGTGATTGAACATATATTATGATAGATTTGAGTAAAAAACCTAGACATGGGTTATTTGGGATTCAATTCTATGGATTGAATCTCAAGTATTATTTTAGTAGCCTTAATAAATGTTGGTCAATTGACCACACATACCTTTTCTAAATTTTTATAAAATCATCAATAAGATCAAATTCAATAAATAAGTTCCTATAAGTCCACTAAGAGACATTATAGGCACCGGTAAATTTAAAGTTATCTGAAATTGATCAAACTGAGATAAATTAGGTATACTAAATAAAATTTTAGCTAAGAGTGTAAATTGTGAAGTGGAGATTAGGTGAGATTTATCTGTAGTTTTAAAAATAATCATCTTACAATTGTCTTTCATTTGGATCTGGACTGCTTCATGGATAAATCCTTTAGGTTGGTTCTTGGATGCCTCACCAAAAAGCTTCTATTTTGCTGATTTTCCTTGAATCTGTGGATTTTGTTAATTCTCAGACGATTCTTTCTCAAACATTGGATTAATGTAGACTCTTTGGTTCTGTATAGCTTCCTGGTTTCCAGAATGATTTTTAAATCTTTGAGGAAGATGCAGAAATTGGGCTTCAAGGCATTTTTCCTTCAATTTGCAGTGATTGTAGTTTAAATCTTCCTCAATCGAGTCGCTGAAAATATTGAAATATTTTACTGGTTTCGCTATTTCTTGAGATGCTTCTTTTTTAACTCAATCCTCTGGATCTATATCTTCAAGATTTTGATTTGGCTCCATTTTACATAGGTTTCTCTTGATGAACCGGGACTCGAAAGAAGATAAGACGAGAAAGAGGATATATTTCAGTATTGAGTGCAAGACTAGAGAGAAAGATGGTCAAAATTGGAGATTTTGACCATCTTGATATTTTCTTGAGAGATCACCCATTTCCCTTTTTCAACTCATTCATGTAAT
The DNA here is from genome assembly GCA_036936605.1 of Limnanthes douglasii subsp. nivea. Classification (NCBI taxonomy): domain Eukaryota; kingdom Viridiplantae; phylum Streptophyta; class Magnoliopsida; order Brassicales; family Limnanthaceae; genus Limnanthes; species Limnanthes douglasii. Next base: position 198,533,146 of record JAUPFV010000004.1, on the reverse strand, counting down.
GTCAATATTTGTCAAAAAAAATTAAAAAGATAAAAATAGTAATATAATAAATATAACAAATAAATAATAAATAATATTAAAAATTAGTAGTAACATTAACAAAAATTTATAAAGAACAAAAAAAGAGCGGTTATCCTTTTTTTAAACCTACAAATTAAAATAAATAAATGAAGTAAATGAAATATTTAAATATAAATTTTTGAACCATAAAAATAAATACAATATTTTAAAAAAATGATGAACACTAAAAGAATATCAAAAAAAAAATAAAAAAAACGTTATATACATATATACTTAAAAAATGAAATTTCACTACTATACGTACATGTGTCTTAAATGGATAATCTGTATATTATATATTCAAAATTTATTATTTTAAATTTATTAATAAATAAACATGATTTTATTAAATCTAGATTTGTCAATCTACCAAAAAGAGCTTATTGGTAAGATGAAAAAAAATATGACTTATGAAGTTTTCATCATTTAAATAAAATAAATAAGGTTATTGCTCTCAAATGGAATTTCTCAGCTAATAACAAAATCAAACTAGATACAGATGTGTCATGTAGTTTGACCGCTGAATCTAGTAGTGATAGCCTATTAAATAATAAAGGAAACATCCTATTTGGTTTTGGAATACTTTATAGCAAACAAACACTCATTACCATTTACCACTGATTGCATGACTCTTTTTGGTTGTTTGTTTATAAATACAGAAAGATAAATCTATCTTCTAGACAATAAGATTGATTTTTTTATGCCAATTGAAGTGTTAACAACTGGAAAAACTCCATGGTATTTGGATTCACTAATTGAATGTTGCTAGAAACTTATAATTTCTAGCATGAATCTAGTCCATATCTATATGGAGCAAAATCAAACATATGATTGGATGACTAAATGGACTCTCAAGTGTAAAATTAATCAATACTACAATCAAAATCAAATTCATGATTTGAATCTTAATAAAATGACTCGTTTGTTTGGTTATTTTTTATGGAGAGCTTAAATACGTTAACCTTATTTAGAGCATGAAGAAATTGTGCTCGTGAAATCCACAATATTTCCGAATTCTATAAGAAATAATGAAGTAAGAGGAAATAAGTCTTCTTTTAAACAACGCTGTCTCTTTTGTGGAATTTAGCTTCACAATATCTTCCAACAATTTCTTTTGTATCATTACCAAAGTAGATCGTTTTAACTCCTCCTCGACGTATTAGTCGTAATAGTGTTGTTCTTTAATTTTTTGTTCTTCAAATTGATGGTTCTCAGAGTAGGACACGACCCCGATACCCTTTATCCCGACAGCGGGCTCCTCATAGGATTCTGCATTCATCTCTTTTGACAAATTTGTAACTTAAGAGTAGTAAGTTTTGAGAAAACAGCTTCGGGTATCAATTTACTCCTACTGTGGTCACCAATGATAGCTCCAGAAATATCTGGACCCGATTCCATTAAAATATTATACTGGAATAGAGTCTAGAGAGAGGGAGACGGGAATTAGAGATAAAAAGGCCAAAAAGTGGTTGTAATATATTAATTGTTCACCTTTCCCCAAAAAATGAATCTTGCTTTATATAGTAAAGGTAGTGGGCCCAAACCACATATGGGTGACCCATGTTAGTATATTTCACCCCTTTATTACACTAAACCTACTCATATACTCATTATTACAAGACAAACCTTCAGCATTATTTACTTTATTATTTTTCTATTGCAAACTTATACACCAATGCCAAAATGCCCTTAATTTTCCCGACCCAATTAGGCCCGGATAAATTACGCCCTTACAAGAATGGTATTTGGAGTTACTCATTAAATGTTGCATGAAGCTTATAGTTTTTAGCATGAATCTGATCCATATCTATATCCAGAAAAATCAAACAACTGATTGGATGGCTAGATGGACTCTCAAGTGTAAAATAAAACAAGACTACAATTAAAATCAAATTCCTGCTCAACTAAAAGCCGTCACTTTTCAGGAAATCTAAAAATAGGATACTTAAAGGTTGAAGATTAATTGTTTAATTTCAATTTCACTGAGTCATTTAACTTATAAAATAATTAAGTAAATATAAAAAAAATGGATATCATATTATGTCATTAAAAGATATGAATCGTTTCCTCTGACTTCATTGTTTCTTATAGAATTGTGAAGATTACGGATTTCATGAAAATAATTTCTTCATGCTCTAAATAAGTTCAATGTATTCAAGACCTCCATAAACAATAACCAAACAAAGGAGTCATTATATTAAAATTCAAATAATATATTTGATAGCTCTAAAAATATCCTGACCTAATTCCGCTACCAGATTACACTCGAACGGAGTCTAGAGAGAGAAACACAAGAATTAGAAAGAGAAAATGTCAAAAAGTGATTGTAATATATTAATTGTTCACCCTTCCTCAAAAATGGAATCTTACTTTATATAGCAAAGATGGTGGGCCCAAAACCCATACGGGTGACCCATTTTAGTATATTGTATTCCTTTATTACACTCAACCTACTTATATACTCATTATTACAAGATAAGCCCTCAACATTATTTACTTTGTCATTCTCTATTACAAACTTATACATTAACGCCCAAATGCCCTTAAGTTTCCCAACCCGATTAGACGCAAATAAATTACACCATTATCAGGTCCTCTAGTCCTTGCAAAAAAGTTGAGCAACGACTACGCTATTTTGCCTCGGGTTTGAAGCTGTCAGTCTTTGATGGATATACCTCGAGTCGGGAAACTATTGAACCTGAATTGAGGTGGCTCTCAAATAATCCCAACCCAAAATATCAATGCATAACAAACGGTTTGAGACGCTGGGTGCACGACCTGCTGTAAGCGACTTTTGGGCCTCACCATGATATTGGTTAGCTTAGGCCCAGTAGCTCTGTAGTAGTTGCTTCTCAACCTTACATGTGTAATTTGGTTATTCAGTGCATGTCACTCAAGATTGCCCCCAATAGTCAACTGAAAAGGAGAACATAACTTCTCAGCATGTTGAACCTTCGGGATCTAGCCTGATGGCCATGGAAGATAATATAGAAGAATTCAATGAATATTCTCCTTAGAGACATCTGGTCAAACCGGGGAGACTCAAAGCTAGCTAAAAAGAAAGGTTCAAAGAAAAATATAGTAAATATGGCAAGAGCAAAGGCAAGGCCCTCAAAACAGATTCTGAAGTGCTTTCTCTTTCTTTGGTCGGATGCGTCGTGCCCAACTAAGGTCAGCGTTAAATATCTTTTGGCTCTAGATAAGATTTCTTATATTTGTTTTCATGAAAAAGAACTAAAGGTTATTCGTGCTAAGTTGGAGTTCTCCAAAGTGTTTAAAGTTAAGCTGCATACGCCTGGAGAGATTCTGATGAGCTATGATTCTAGGGATCTAGTGGTTTATGCGGATGTGCTCAATTAGGGCCTCCGGTTTCCCTTGGATCCTAATATCGTAAAACAAAATAAATTTAGTAGGATTATGTCCAAGTTAGGCTAGTCCGAACACCTGGTTCATATTAATGACATACAACATAATATCTACGCTATCCAAAATCCTTATGTCAATTAAACAACTTGCTGCTAATACGGGTCTGTCTCGTAAATCATGAATTCCCTTTTACTACTTCAACATGGGGAATGAATTAAAAGTGGTACATAATCTATTGAAGGTATATAAATTATGGAATATTCAATGTCTCTTCATCAATGCCTGGTGGGAGCAACATGAGACCCTTATTAAGAAATATGAAGAAGACGGGGCTTCTCTCAAAGCAAAGTCTACACAAGGGGCGGAGGATGTGCTAGAAGCGTACGCTGATGGGATCCTAAATTCCTTTAATAAACGAGATGCCTAAATAAAATTCGACATGGTCTTGGAATTTCATAAGACGTTCCCCAAACTAGTCATCGGGTCTTTGTGAGAGTTGGTTGTAGAAAACTTATAGCCCGACGATATGGCTATAACGGATCAATTAAGAATATATGTGGAGTCAACCAATACACAGATGTATGGTTGATCCAGGAAGGTCTAATCATAATGCTATTAAACGTATCTTGAGATACTTGAAGGGTAAATTATATATTGGAGTATGTTATAATGAAAAGCATGGATAAATTAAGATATTTAGGAGGTTATTGTCTTGAAACCTATAAAATTTGTATATATGGCTACTACTAATGCAATGAAAAAAGTAATATTGTTAAAAGGATTGTAATTAAGAAATATGAATAATATATATTAATATAAAAAAATCTCTTAATCAAACCTAATCTTGATGAAATTTTTTTCGTGTGTTTCTCTCTCGCTCATAATAAAATAAAAACAAAAGTTAGAAACCTATTATTGTTATCAACCATAATTCCTACTTATATGAACAAACAATTGTATTGATTCATTCAACATACAACTAACAAGAAATTTAAGATTGATGTTGGTCAGAAGTTCATAATTAAAAGATACATAAAACAAAAATAAAAATTAAATAAAACGAACACGGGAATAATGATTTTTTACTGTAGATTTTTTGTCCACTTATCAAGGAAGATTTTAACGCTTAAATTACTTTGTTTTGGAGGGAACCCGCAGCCGCTACTCAACGAGTGCGCACAGGGTAAACCCTCAGTCTGACACAGTAGCCTGCAAACCAACGCCATAATGTAAACCACACAAGATGACAAATTCAAACCAAGAAAACATAACGCATGACCTTTTGGTCACGAGCTCATCTACTCCACCAACTCAGTTACCCATTTCCGGACGCTTAAATGATCTGTTTAGTTTAAGTATGATGGAAACCGTTGGAAACTAACAAGACTTGTTCCTATCTTATGTTAATTGTATATTTTTTAAAACAATTATGTAATAACCGTTCGTTGACAAAGCTATAATTTCTTAAGTATGATTGTTTGATATCTTGGAGTAATTGTGGAATATAATAAATGGTCAAAATTTATGTGTATTAATTTATATTTTATTGTATTGGGTTTTTTATGTTATAAAATCTGAATGGTTTTATGATATAACATCCATACACACTCAAACCACTATACTTTGGGTTTTCTTCCACTCCACCTATCTTGAGGATATTAAATTACAATTTCGAGAAGGGATCTTGTTGATAATGTATGCAAATGTCATAAAAATTTCTCTAAAAAAACTTATTGTCCACTACAACTGTAAAAAACATACATCTTTCTTTCTATAGTATGTTTCGGTTCATCATCTAAACATAGCCATTTCTTTAGGAGTTACTTTCACGATTTTGTGTCTAGAAATATAAAGTTTAGAACCATAGCTTGTGAATAATTCATTCACAAATTTCAAGTTGTTTTCAATTCTTAACTTCTTCAATATTTTCCTTGACTGATTCTCTACCAGTTTTTTTCAATCTTTAAAGGTATTGAATGATTCATCTTTAGATTTCAAAAGTATAACCATATTTTTTCTTGAATAGTCATTAATGATGGACATAAAGTACCTAGCACATCCCATTGTAGGATACCGTATATGTGCCAAAGGTCTAAATGAACATACTTAAGAACATCTTGAGTTGTATGGTTAATAGTGATAAGCTTGGCTTTCTTTCTTTTACCCAACACATATTTCTCATATAAGGTTACCTTCTAAACTTTATTACCATAAAAAACTCTTAATTTTAATTCTAGTTAGTCATTTCTCACTTAAATGACCTAATATTAGATGTCAAAACTTGGTAAAATCATTCTCAGTATTAGACGCACCTCTTACCAATGCATACCCTTCAAGAGCTAATAAATTTTTATCTCTATTAGCGTTCATAAAAATAGTGAGCCTAGTAGGACACTAAGTATCCCATATCTACCCTTATAGTTATATTTTTACACTATTATTACTATAGCTAAGAGGTATCTTTTAACATCATTCTCTCAAGTTTTGTAAGCAACATGAGCCAAACATTTCCCATTCCTCTTACATTATATGGCTCATCATTCTGCACTCTGATATTGCCACCATCAAATTGTTTTAGTTCTTCAAACCATTATTTTTCTGAAATCATATATGATGAACTCAGAAAATCCTTAGGGAAGTTCAGAAGCGGAATTTTTTGTGGAAGAGGATCTGACTAAGAAATGTTCGTATGAAGTGATAGTAAATAATTAAATCAGTGTTTTGTAGAGAGAGAAAAAGACAAAAATAATAAATGTAGCAATAATTGACTAATCATTGGGACCTTTCCTAAAAAAAATATCCTTTATATAGTACACGAGGTTGGTAATAAAATTACATAATTACCACCATTAAAGTGGATTTCTCACCCCCACTCTTTTATTATTTACAGATAAGTTCTTAGGGCATATCATTTAGCCCTTCTAATTCTTATTTTTGCTTTACTTTGGTCCTTAATCACTAAATTTACAAAGCCATAACTTTTACTTTGCATAATTTACCTAGTGATCACCTATATTTTTCGTCCCTTATCAGTAGCCCCCTAGTCCTCACGAAGATATCTGAGTGGGGACTGCAGTTATATTTTGAACTTGCTCGGATCGGATTTCTTTGGTAGTCAGTGACAACCTCCTCGGATCGGATGTTTTTGCTAGTCAGGCCTCTCCTATAAATTGCTTAGGTGCCGCTCTTCAGATTATTTGGATCAAGACCCCTTGGAAATGATGACCTCATCCTTGGTCATGATGAATTCACCTAAACAATCATTTCATTTGAACTCGTGTGCTCCTGTCTAACCGTTATCGAGTCAGATATTTTTTAGATGGTGAGGTCACTTCTGGCCACGTGTCGCGCTCTTACCCCAACTTGCCAGCGTATCTTTCGAAGCAGGTTGTGACAATGGAAGCGTGTCAAAACTCCTTTAACCATTCGCCTTCTGTTCCCTTTCACTATAAATAGTTGCTTCCTTCTCTGAATATGAGTTACGTTATTTTTTTTATCTCTGCTTAACTTTAAATCGAGAGCATCTGTTCTAGAGAGAGCGAATCTTAACCCCAAATTCCCTATTTGCACTTCCATGCCTGAAGAGTTTGTCAATCCCGAGCGATATAAAATTTGGAGGTGGTTTAATATTTCGAATCAGGTTGCTGATCTCAGACCTTCCAGAGGAAGAGGGAATCCCACACATGTAGAAATTTGAAAATTGAACTTTTGTGATAACTGGTCCCCTATCCGAGAACGCTCCTTCAATATCGTCACTCATCCCCCCGGTCGAGCTTGTTTTAATGATAGCAAGCTTGACCCTTCAAAATCTTATCTTTCTCCTACGACTTCTTCCTTCATAATCATGGTGATGAAAAGGGAAAGCCAACTAACACAAATTTAAAGGAACGCATTAAAAGGAAAAGGTCCCCAAACCTATGAGTAAAATATTTTCGAGTCAAAATCTACTCCTCTGCTGCGACTCCCCAAGTGACTTCACATGGGTCATCGCAGATGACTCCAGAAGTCAGTCTCAAGAAGCCTTCGTCGCAGGGTGTCCGGTTAGAGCAGTTTTTAACATCTATCCCTCAAATTCAAGAGAGAAATATTCTTGATGAGCCTGACAGCGACCAAGAAAATCATGATATGGTGTTGGTTGAGGCGCATCCTTTACAAGTGGTTCATGCTGCAATACCTTCCCTCGGACCATCGGCACCGAGCCAAGATGCTTCCTCTCCTCCCCTAGAGATTGTCACTGATCTACCCCCTCAGAGTGAGAAATATTACTTAAGAATTCCAATGACCTTCCCCATCGGTTGACTCTAAAATGGTCTGGACAGGGTAAGTATCCTTATATACTCTTCTATTTTACTAGTTATGGTCGGATGGTCCTGATACTTTCTTTCTAACAGATATGAATGGAATTGTTAAACCCTTCAAGTGTTATGCCAAGACCAGCAAGGATATCTTTGTTAAGGTGAGCGTTTTGGCGGGCGAGCATTGGGATCATAAGTTCCATCAAAGTTTTCTACCGATGAACTTCGTAAAGAGCAACCTTTGGAGGTACGGCCTTAGAGAGAAAAGGTCCATATCTTATATGATGGTGCCTCCTCGTAATGATGCCATCCTCAAACGCCTCGAGTGCTTGGATAATGATTTTTATCTTCCTACCCGAGCTCGGGCTCCGAGTCACCAAGATGCGGAAAAACTCGAGGAAGGTGATGAGGGGATTGAAGACGATGTAGAGTGAGAAAATGACGCTCCCGATGAGCAGGAAGTTGGAATCCAGGAGGGTCCCGAGGAGCCAGGAGTTGGGATCCAGGGAGGTCCGGAGGAGCAAGGAGTTGGGATCCAGGGGGGTCATCAGGATGAAATTCATGAGGAAATGCCACCGGAAGTTCAGCAAGAAGATCTAGTAGGCCCTCAAATCAATCCTTCAACCAACACTCAAGAAGAAAAATTGAAGGATGTTGATAACTCCGTTGAAGTGAGACCACATGGCAGAGTTGAGGCTGTAAGACCAAAGAGACTTACTAGTGAGGAGAAACAAAAGAAGGTGGTTGACAGTGAAGGGGAAAGTGACAATACCACATGTCCAAGCTTTCCTCTAATTAAAAAGGTTATCATAGTCGACTCAGACTCAGGGGGAAAATTTTCTTTCAGAAAAGGCAACCAGCAGAAGAGAACTTCGATGAATGAGAAAATCCCTCCCCTGCCCCCGCTTATTTTGACGTTTATGAGAACAATTATCTTGCTAATGAGCTAAGCAAATTACTCTGTGTTGTTGCCCTGCTCGAACGGAAAGCCAACCGCAAGGATCGCTACAAGAGTAAAGTGCTTCAAAGAAGGGTTGAGGTAAAAACGTTGACATCCAAAGCGACTGAACTGAAACAGAGGGTAAAGAACTTGACAGATGAGCTTGCTAAGAAATAAAAAATCTCCTCCCAAGTGGAAATGTTGACCTCCGAGGCAACTGAACTGAAGCAGAAAGTAAAAGACTTGACGGATGAGCTCGCCAAGAAGACAGAACTATCGTCCTAGCTGAAAAAGATCGAGAGTGAGCTTGCCAAGGAAAAAGAAACTTCCATTGAAGGTTTGTCTAAAATTACTTCTCTGGAGACTGTGGTTTATGATGGGGGGAAGAAATTCAATGACGAACGGGAAATATTTACTACTAGAGACACTGAGCGGAATATTTTGGTTGATGGCCTCGCCGAGTCTTATACGAAGACTAAAGTCTACTTTCAGAGAGATGTAGAGGATATTGAGAAATTATCAATGGAGAACAAATTTCTGAAAGAAGACTTTGAAGCGGAGCAAAAATATCGCCTTGATGAATACGCAACTGGTATTGTCACTCGTCTCGAAGAAATAAATGCTAACATGAGGTCCGCTATGGTGCTGGAGATGCATGAGAAGTTTCTGGATCTGTATATTGGCAGCCTTTGCCTACTAGTCATAGAAATGCATCGCCGTGCAGCCATCTCCGTGGAAGACTTGGAGTCTAGTGATGAATCAGAAAGTTCGTCCTCAGAGTCCGGTTCCCTTGAAGGCAGTAAGGAAAACTCCGCATCCGACTAGCAAGCATTGAATGTTTCATCATTATTTGGTTGACTGCTGGGACCCTTGTTACATCTTCTGTGCACCAAGCAAACAAATGTAATTTGGGAGAAAGAAATTTGATTAAACTTTCTTTTAACTCCTAGGATAGCCTTGTACCAATCTTGAGACTTTTACCGGGGCAAAAGAAATGATCCTCAAAACCCTCATCTGGGACCATGAACCTGGAGGACTCCATCGGATCGTTAATAGGATCGGAATCCGTGGGAGACCCTTCTGATTGCTATTCTTTTTTCGATTTGACCCCTTTCACATGGGGCTAGCGCTGCTTTATAACATTCTCTAGCATCTTTTGACTACTTCTTACCATTCCCACATTGCTACCTACTACATACTTCAAACACTGATGAACAGTAAACAGCATGACATGCATCTTAGACAAGCAGGATCTTCTGAAGATAGCATTATATGATGTGGGAGCATCCACCACTACAAACAGTACTGTGACTGTCTTCTTGAATGACCATCGGCCGAACTCTACCATTCCTTCAAACTCTCGAACTACATCGGCAGTTGCTCCAGTGAACCCCACTATCGACCGGTCAGATCGCAAGATTATTAGAGGTTTCTTTATTTGGGTATAGGTTGACATAAATATCATGTTAGCGGAGCTCCCTGTATCAATCAAAAAAATTCGTATCTCGTTTCCTGCTATCTCCTCTCCTAGCACCACTGCATCCTCATGCGGACCAACTACGTCTCTCATGTCATCATATTCGAAGCAAAAAATCGGGGATGAGTTTCTGTATAGGTGTGACGAGGCTCCCACTTCCAACTGTGTCGCCAGACTAACAATGTGTCTCTTCCGAGAATAGTTTGATATTCATGTCACTGTGTCCCTACCAAAAATGGTTAGTGATTCAAAACACACACATAATTTACTAATATTTAATATAGCAATCGGTTATTCAACCATGTTCACACTATTTTTACCAGGCTTTGGATCTAGATACTCTGTAGTGATATCAAATGCATCAACAAATTCTTCATCAACCGCTTCAGATATCATCATAGTACCCTCTTGTTTAGGAGAAACTTCTTGATTTGGTGTGACCGTGGAATTTTTTTTCACAAAATCAATAACTTTCCATTTTGTATCAGATACTAGACCTATTTCTTCAATGCCATGTAATCTTTCGTATCATGCGCGATATCTTCATGAAATTGACAATATTTATTTTTTATATGCTCCTTTAGAGTCTGCAATGGGAAAGGCTTGCGAAAATGCACATTGCACGTGCTTTCTCGAAAATGGTTGATACACACTCGGTCAACTCGGTATAATGAGCAGGTCGGACCCATCTGGACATGGGTCTAACATATTATTGAGATACTTGTCTTATCGGTGCATATTGTCGATTGTGTCCTCCTCGTTGAGAAGTTTGGCTTGTTGCTTGAACTAGTGCTTGTGGTCGGACAATTGTAGTTGGCTGTGAAACTTGTGGTTGGACATTCACTGTTGTTATGCTAGCTCTCATCAAGGTAGGATCTTGATAGAATTGAGACATTAACTCTATATTCAAGGCCCTAGTTTATTCACAATAGCTTGTCTCCATCATCATGATTGATCATAGAGTTCTTGAACTGCTCAATACGGTTGTCTGGATTCTGAGTCTCGTCGAACTTTTCCAACTTATAAATGTCAAACCACTTGGGAAGATGTCCGACTTTATAAGCGCTTCCCCCGGACCATCATTAGTTGTCATATAAAGTCTTTCCTCGGTCAGAGAAGTAAACTGATTACTAACTCGGTAATCTTGATTATAGTTGTCGGACTGAGGCTGTCTCCGAGGAGTGATATGTTCGACTCAAACATTCCCTGCTTTATCATGCTCCTCGGAATACATCTTCATTTTCCCATGATCACCTTTCTTCCTTGAATCCTTCTTTCTCTAACTAGTCTGATGAGTGTGTTTGTGCATCTTCGAATGTCTTTTCCTGCAGATATACCAAGAAATTTCCAGGCAAGCTATTAATAAGGAGAAAACTAGGATTATAACTTCCTAAAATATATCTTATGATAAAATTAGAGCATTGTCTATTCAAACGAGTTTCAGTACTGGTTTTCTTCCTACCGGGTATTTTGGATCACCATAAACTCCAACAACAAAATCAGCAACTATAATCCTCTTCTAGATCAGCTCATAAACAAGAATTGTAGAGTTGCGGCATTTTTAAAACTATTATTTCCAGAATTGAAAGGCTTTTTAATAAGTTCTCGTGGGGCTCTAATAGTGTCTCTTATAAAGTGCATTGGTCTAACTGGTTTATGAATGGTAAATCTTTCAGGGAAGGTAGTCTTAACTTGCGTAGCCTCAATGACATTCGCTTATTGGAGAATGATGAGCCATATAATGTAAGAGGCTCAGAATTTTATTGTTTATATGTTTACAACAAATTCTCAAGAAATTCTTCCATCAAATATATAAATTTTACAACAAATTCTTCCATCAAATATATAATTTTTTTTGTTTATATTTTAGATTACAATAATACCCTCAAGAAAAATCATTGGAGAGGCTCAGAATAGTCATCTTCCGTAATGGGATGTTTCAATCACTTAAAGATAAAAAAAAAAGAGGATTTCTTACCTCTCATGGAATTTGCATGCTCCTGGTGGATGCAAACTAAATACAGACTCCTGCAGCCTTGTTAACGGAGAATCCAGTGGTGCAATCCTTATTAGAGACAACAATGGCACCATTCTTCACATATATGACAACTTATATAGCAAGTTATCCCCCGTCAAAGCTGAATCTGGGGCTCTCCACGATGGCGTTCAAATCTGCAGAATAAAAGGTCTTAGTAATGTTGATATTGAAACCGATTATGAGTATTAGTCTCTCTTATCTCCTCTGGCCAAACTCCATCTCCATTAACGTCCATTATGACCAGTATCAGGGATTTAATTTTCCCTAATATGACCATTGATCACATCTTCAAAGAACATAACCAAGAAGCCGATTGGCTCGCTAGGTGGACTCTGAAATGTAAGATGAAAATGGATTATACTAGCTTTAAAGCTCCTCATCATTTAGAATATATTGCTTTTTAGGTCTCGGAAACATTTGCGTTAATTAATCTATGTTTTTTCAGTAACCTTTTATCCTCTGGTGTTTATCTAAGCTCCAATAGAGTTCTGAGTAGCAACTGTAGAACTTTTCAGGTTATAAATTGCAGATTTTCAGATTGTTCATTGCCTAGCTAAGCTCCTTGGTTCTTGTTCGATGAGTCTTGCCGCAATCCCTTAAGATCTCAAGCTTCTTAGCCCGATCTCTAATCTCTATTTGTCTTCAAATCCCAAATATTTTATGTAATATGTTTGGATGAAAATGAAGTTTATTTCCAGCTCCAGATCAACTATCGAGCTATCTATTGCAGATTTGCAGATCTTTCATTTACTAGCTGATCTCTATGGATCTTGTTCGCTCTTAGTTAGAAGAGTATTTCTGCAACTCCTTAAGACCTAAAGCTTCTCAGCCTTGCCTCTCATCTTGATTTAACTTCATATCCCTCTTCTTCAGTGAAATCAGTCTAGATAAAATTGAAGTTTTTTCGTGCTCAGATTAACTATCGAGCTATCTATTGCAGATTTTCAGATCTTTCATTGTCTAGTTGAGCTCTATGGATCTTGTTTGTTCATAGTTCGAAGAGTCTTGCTACAATCTCTTAAGATCTCAAATTTCTCGGCTTCTTTTTTTCATCTTGATTCAACTTCAAATCCTTCGTCTTATATAAAATCCGTTTGGATAAAAATGAAGCATTTTCCCAACTCCGGATCTACTAATTGATCTTCTCGGCACTAATCTTTAGCAAAAAAATTCGTTGAATTTAATTATTCCGCCCCATAATTATAATTTAATTATGTCAAATTGTTGGTTGAATTTGTACATTGTTTTTATTCATTTTATTTCATTTTTAGCTTAAAAAACAATCAACGCGCATGATATTGATAATGTAAAAAATAATGCTAACATTTGATTTAACTTACCAAAACAAACTAAAGCCATTGCTGAAACCCAAGCCTAAATCTGAAAGAAAACCCTAATTTCATTTCATTTGCTTTTAAATGTCGCACCTTATTATAAGTGCTGTCTATCCAGCTCGCTTGTCACAACATGTAACGCGGCTGCTAGATCGAAACCCTAATTCCTTGTTTTATGGGAGGAGACTATGGATAAACAAATTCGAGAATCAATCATTTTTTGTGAGTTTTATTCGTTCAAATTTTAGTAATGGATGTGTTCAAAGTTATGATTTCCCTATATTTTTGTCTGTTAAAAAAATGATGATAAGTTTTATCGCTCCAGTCTTATTTGTATTTTCATATAAGGAAAATGCAATATGGTGATAAACATTATTAATCTAATATTCTTTATGATGCCATTTGTGGAAACCTAATTGTTTGTTGATACCAACCTCACTTTTAAGAGTCGCACAAACTTCGCAATGAGCACAGTTGAGCTTTTAAGAGTCGCATGCTTTGCGTGAGGAGCACCATCATTGTCGCATGTGTCGCGCCACAATGAAGATTTTCATCGCGTTAAGAGGCGATCTAAAGTAAAACAACAAATAAATGTCTAAACTTTACTTCGAATAGAATTTTTCCTCGTCCATAAAATCTTCGAAGAAGCTTTGATTACTCGTGTTCTATATTATTTCGACGTTTGCTTCGTTTGAGGTAGAAAAATTAAAATTTACCGTAAAAAAATTTACTATATTTTTATTATTGTGCTAGAGAAATACTAGGATCTAGAAGTAGAATTTCGGATTGAGAAATAGTTTTTATAGAAATGACAATATCATAGACATTTTGATTTAAAAAAGAAGAAGAAGGTATTGTTGGATTTTCGACCAAAAAGTGGTCTCTCGGCCTTTGTTTTTAACATAGAAAATACGGAAATCCAAACTACAGCCTTTACTGAAACCCAAGCCCAAATCTATAAAAAAAAAACCTAATTTCATTTCCATCGCTAAACGTGGCACCTTATAAGTGCTGTCTACCAGCTCGCTTGTCTCAACGTGTAGCGCGGCTGCTCGATCGAATCCCTAATTCCTTGTTTTATGGGAGGATCAGGAGACCATGGATAAACAAATTCGAGAATCGGTCATCTTTTGTGAGTTTTATTCGTTCAAATTTTAAGTAATAGATGTGTTCAAAGTTATGATTTCCCTATATTTTTGTCAGTTAAAAAAGTGATGATAAGCTTTGTCGCCCCAGTCTTATTTGTATTTTCTTATAAGGAAAATGCAATATGGTGATAGACATTCTTAATCTGATTTTCGATCTTAATTCTTTTATGATGTTCTTGTTTTCTGATACCCGGCCTCACTTTTTTCTCCGGAAGAAATATATCCAAAATATATCTGGTCGAAAATTTTGTGATTTTTGATATTTTATCATACGAGATGATCAGGTATAAGGGGGTCTGATGATACAAATCCATGTTAGCTCTGCATATATTTTTAGAATTAAAATTAGCCCATGGTATCTAATGTCTAGGGTTTACAAATGTACCTGGACATCTCGTGTTTTTGGGCATATATAGAATTGGAACAGGCCTTGCGACACAGTTTGCTTAGTTGCTATAAGCTTTCTGTTACTTAATACCTGCCTATATATATATATATATATATATATATATATTACAAACACTAATGTTCTAAACTTAATCCCTATGTTTCTTCTATGAAGAATTTATGTAATTCACATGTCAGACTTCAGAGATTTTAATAGATCAATGAGATTAAAGTCATAATTTCTGAGCGGAAAGATAGATTTTTATTTGGAATACAGTTTTGTGCACTATAAGCCGATGCTCTGGATTGAAAACTTAATGAAGGAAGTCATTGCTAAGTGCACATAGATTGAATCTGATTGGGTCGATGTCTGTTTCCACTGAGATTTTATCTTTGATTGTGGAGCCCTGGTGTACACCCTACATTTTATTCTATTTGTGTTGAAGTTGTAGTGGATAGTAAGAGACAATGAAGAATGATATAAGGTCTCGTTCGTCGTAATGGCAATTTGTATTGCCTTGCCGACCATTCTGATATATCACCACCCATAAACTGAGTCTCATTTTTAGTTAAAGATTACTTATGTGTTGTCAGTGTTGGGAATGGGAGAGACCGGTGATGTTATTGTATATTTGCTACTCTTGATGTGCTTTGCTTCAGTTGATGATTCTTATTCCACCAAGATCTCTGAGGTCTCTCTCTCATTTGATGAGGTTCATGTCTTTTGGATGTTCTAATTTGTACTTGCTCTTTTGTTAAATGTGTTATATTCTATTTAAGTTTAATTATTACAAAAGTTTTGGCTAATCTAGTTGGCTGATTTTATTCAATTCTTGAGGATTTTGTTTCATGTATTTGCTTGATTGGTAGGAGGCTGCTTAATAAAAATTGATCACTAAGATGGGCACTATTATATTTTTGTTACTTGTTGGATTCTGTCATAGAGTTGTTGGTCCACCTAGTAAATAGAGGATTGGGTCTTTGATTAGATTGTTAGTCTTCAGTTAGACAATATGTTTTTGTATTGTCTTGATAAGAAAGAGAGATCGCTAACCTTTACTCAAACTGTGTTTGTCAGCCCTATCCTTTGCTTACTCCATTCCAGGACATTTTATTGAATGTGGATATGTATAATTGGTGCTGAGTTTTGCCCTGATGGATAGGTTTTATATCTTGCTCTTTTATGTAGTGTACAAAGGCTTAGTTTTGCTCAGATCCTAATATGCCTCTGAAACTGTTCCAATACTTGTCTATGATTACTTAAACCTCGCTAGTAATCAGATATTCACGAGCTTATGCAGAATCCAATACATGTCTATGGTTACGCCCTATCCATGCAGTCGTACTTTGATTTTTTCAGCAGTTCTGTTTCTTTGTTGTAATCAACATTTCTACTGATTTTTTCTATCAAATTTATTTTTCGGTTGTATTTAAATGTGAGTTTGAGCATTTGTTGTATCAGTTAATTAATTATAATTTTGTATCCTATGTTTATATATTAACTCAAAAACAAAAAATTGAGTTAACTCAAAAACAAAAAATTGAGTTACACAGCCAAAATGGTAGACAAACAAAAATAAGTTAGACAACCTTATTACGGGTAGAAAGTTTTGCTCAAATCCTAATACGCCTCTGGCGCTTATCACATATGAAAAGTTTTGGATGTTGGGAGAAATGATATGATAATTAAATTCATGGATATCAAACAGACCGTTTCAAGTGATGTCGGAGATTTAGAGGATGCTCACTATAGTACTATACCCATAGTGGTTCGGGCTGTTGATGGTTCTGGAGAACTGGGAACCGAACCTTAACGGTCCGGTTCGCGGTCCTATTTTTAAAACCGAAACCGATAAGGAACCAAAATGATAAAACCGGTTAGAAACCGAACCGGTAAAACTGACAAACCGGTAGAACGGGTTAGAAACCGAACCGATAAAACCGACAAACCGGTAGGACCGGTTAGAAACCAAACTGATAAACTAATAGAACCGATAATATTAAAAAATAAAAATATAAAATTATATAAAAATAATTTTAAAAGATAATATAAATTATTTAAAAATTGATTAATATAATATATACCATAAGATAAGTAAATAAATTATAAAATATATAAAAACTATATTATTTATACGATGGAAAAGGAAACTGTTTTTTTTATTTAATTGAAAAAATTAATTTTCTTACTCTTTAGTGCTAATAATTTAAATTGTAATTATATAATTTAGGTGGACATATTATATATCTTGTGGTTAATAAGGAAATGGACTTTTTTTGTTTTAATTGGAAAAATTAATTTTGTTGGATTTAGAAGCTTAAATTTAAATTAAATTATAACAAATTGACGAAATCAAATTCTTTTTTTTTCAATGTTACGAAATTTTATAGTCAACAATACTGACTCGCCATAAAATTGAAAATAGAACTTTAATTATTTTAATGACAAATTATATAATTAATATTGAAACAGCTACCTCACCATAAAATTGAAAATCAGAACTTTAATTGTTTTAATGACAAATTATATAAATAATATAGAAAGAGCGCAATACACGTTTTCAGTGGGAAAATTTCGTGCACGTTTTCAGTGGGAAAATTTCGTGCTTTTAATCGAAAACTATATTTTTATTGGATGAAAATTAATTTGGAGGGAAATTTATCGATTTGGGGAAAAATTTGGTTTCTTTGGACATAAAGTTAAACCTAGGGTTGTTTATCTTTACAGCAGCAGCCGCAACGACACAAACACAGTAACATTAAATCCAAAAATACCTTCTTCATTCTAGGTATGATTTCTTATTCTTTTTCTCATCCCTTCCTTAATTTCTATATCATTTGATTTCGACACATTCATGATTCATTATTTTTGTTGGATTCAATTTGAGTTCAATGTTTTAAAGATTCTTTTTAAATTTACAGCATCAATAATCTATGTTGAGCTCTAGTTTTTTAGTTGTCTGAGTCTGAGTTTTGATAGAAATTGTTTAGTTAAGTCTTTTGAATTTATAGTAACAGTCTTAGGTTTTATTCCCAAATTTTGTATTCATTCCAATAATATTATAAATTTGTATAAGTGATACATATTTTTCATGTCGTTTCAAGATTCCTCAAGTCCAATGCATAATAATGAATCATTTGAATGTGAAGATAATGGTGAGTCTATAGGAGGGATTGAGATCGGAGAACTTCAAGATATAGATCCCAATTTCGGTAGCCAAGTTGATGGGTCAACACCAACCCCTGCTAATACTACTGGCAATGCTAATGCTGATGAAGATCCATCTGCACCTCTTAGAAAAAGGGCTAAAAAATCTATTATTTGGGAAGAATTTCAAATCGTTACGATACCGTGTGGATCACAAAAGAGGAAGTGTAAGTGGTCTTAGTACGTGCAGATATGATCATGCTAGTGTTAGAAAGATTATGGCCGAAGCAGTATTGGCGCATGATACACCATTTAGCCATTTAGAAGGAACTGTTTGGAACAAGGTATATACCACAATATATCCTGGGTATAAGAAGATTTCTCGGCATCATGTCAAAGCTGATTGTATGGCATATTATCTAGAGAAGAAGGAGAAAATGAAAAAACTAATGGCAAAGGTGAGTAAGATAGTACTTACTACTGATTGTTGGTGGAGTGGGGAGCAGAAAATAGGTTACATGACTATCACCGCGCATTTTATAGACAATAAGTGGCAACTACACAATAGAGTATTGGCTTATGTTCATGTACCACCCCCCCATAGTGGTGAAGTTCTTGCTCGGGAGTTAATTAAGGTGATGGAAGACTGGAAGATTAGGGATAGAGTTGCTTCAATCTCAGTTGATAATGCTACAGCTAATAACGCGTGTCTGACTAGACTGAAAATAGACTTTACTAGAAGAAGAAATCTGCCTTTGGATGGTAAGTTATTCCACGTGAGGTGTTGTGCACATATACTGAATTTGTTGGTGCAAGATGGTCTAAAAGTCATTCAACCATCTGTAAAAAATGTTAGGGGAGGTGTCAAATATATACTTACATCTGAGGCAAGATGCATTGAATTCGATAAGATAGTGAAAGACATGGGGTTGAAAGGAAAAAGGATGGTACTTGATGTGAAGACCAGGTGGAACTCCACATGGTTGATGCTATCCACTGTGTTATTTTATCGAGAGGTGTGGCACAGGTATGCAGAAGTTAATTCTGTCTTTATGCAATTCTTGCCTAGTGATGAAGAGTGGAAGAGCGTGGAGGCCATTTGTCATTTTTTGGAGGTGTTTGAGCGTGTCACTAAAGTTATTAGTGGTCGAACTTACCCTACGGTGAACCTATTTCTTGCTGAACTTTATCAAGTTAAAGTTGTGTTGGATAAGTTCGAGTATTGTGACACAAATCCAGAACTAATGCTAGCGGTTAGTGAGACGAAGATCAAGTATCAAAAGTATTGGTCGGAGTCAAATTTGTTGATTTCCATTGGTGCTATTCTTGACCCAAGGTAAGACAGGTCTTATTTTAGTAGGGTTATGATTATGGTTTCAAATTGAAATGTATCTGATTCTTTTTAGCTTTTCATTTTATTTCTCTAGCTAAGACATGAATGTATTTTGTTAATAAGTTTTATTACTTTGTGTTATGGCGCAGATATAAGATGAAGTTCATTAAGTGGGTTTACCCATTCTTGTATCATCTTCCCGATGAGGCTAAAAATAGAGAGGAATCAGTGTCAACCGACTTACGAAATTTGTTTTCAATCTATAAAGAAGCACATAAGAAACCCGTTGTTCCTTCTTCTCAAACAATAAATAATCCTGGTGGATCTACTTTCTTTGCATATCTCGATGAGACTGAGGAGGACAGCGAGACTCGAACTGATCTTCAGTTCTATTTGGAGGAGAAGCAAGAGAAATTTGATCGTGGAGCAGAGTTTGATATAATGACTTGGTGGAGGGCTAATGCTCCAAAATATCCTATTCTTAGCATCATGGCTAAAGATATTTTATCCATCCCCATTACAACGGTAGCTTCGGAAGCAGCTTTTAGCGCCGGGAAGCGCGTGATTGATCCGAAACGCACCTCATTGAAACCTGAGACAGTGGAGATGCTTATGTGTGGAGGTGATTGGGCAAAAGAGTTCCACGGCTTTAAAAAAGGACATGGGAGAAGCATTGTAAGAGTTTATTTTCGTTTTTAGTTTAATTGTTCATCTGCTTCTTTTTCTAATGTATTTTTCTTTGTAGCTTGCCGAAGAAGAGCCAGTTGAAACAGAAATGGAATTTATGTTTGGGCAGATTGACGAGTCGTCCAACTCAACTACAGCTGCTTGACTCGTCCAATTCATGTATGCATACATTGTATGGTTTTGTAAGATTTTTCTTTACATGTTAAGTATGCAGTTTTTGTAAGGTTTGGCCTTATAATTTGAGTATGGTGTTACTTAGCTTTAGGTTAATCATAGATTGTTGTTACTTTGTTTTGGTTTGATCACATGTTTTGTTTTGCTGCAATTTTTGTAATATATGAAGTTTAGTGTTTGAAGTTCAAGTATTGTTTGGTTTTAATAAGGTTTTGTGGGAAGTGTTGTTTGGTTTAAATGCTGTTTAATATTTGTTAGTGTTTGAAGTTTAAGTGTTATGGTTGAGATCTCTGAAATGGAACAGCCCCTTAACTTTCTATGAAAGCCTCGTAGGCAGATCATCATTAAAATTGCCGCAGGAAATGGTGTTGGCAAAATTTTAGTCGGCAGGTCAGCATCTTAACCTGCTAATATACTATAGCTATCACTAATAGTCAGATTGAGACTTCTTGTACTCGTCTTTTCATTAGTTTCTAGTTTTACATCTAATTTTATGTCGTGAAATTACTATAGCTGAATCGATGGAGAATCTCTCTTGTTCTTTGCTATTGTCTAACAGGACTAACCATTTTCTGTAGTAATTTTTCTTTGCAGCAGAGGTAGCTAACTCTTCACTTCTCTGCATTAATTTACAGTTTTCAAGATAATTTTACTTCTGTTCGAGCTAATTAGCATTTTCCTAAATAGTGCTCGCACTTGCGCGCAGATGTTTTATCACGATGTGTTGCTAAGATCGTCTCACGTTTTTTTTGTTGATTCGCAGGTTTTAGTCATTAATGGTGTAACTGGTGGTTTTAATTTCCAGGAAAATCTTTAAGTAGTTAACGTATATGTTGTAAATGTGTATTTGTAAAGAACAAGAACACCTTAGGATGATCCCATAATCAAGTAATAACAATGATTTGTTTTTCTCTGTCCCAGTATGCCTGGTCTGGTGGACACATTGCCAGAACAAGCATTGGTAAATTGGCAGATTATAGTACAAAACAAAAAATTTAGTGGATTTAGAAGCCGAAGACTTTTCTTAGATACACAGACATGAGACATGTTTGTAAAATGATTCAACATAGAACACATGTGATAAAAATAATAGTAGAGTAGAGTAGTTTTGTTCCGAATCTTTGTGTACTCTTGTCTGTGACTGTATCATAACTCGAATCATTAATTTTATTGGTACTTGGTGTGCAACTACAAAGCATGTGACGTGCTTTCGAAAAGGAGTAATTCAACGTTGTAATTTTTCTTTGTGCTTGAAATTGAAATGGTACACTATCTATGTGTTTTTAACTTTGAATCACCAGCAACTTCAACAGCAGCTTTTATGGTAGTTTTAAATATGTTTTCTAACATTTTACTTACCAATGAAAACACATATGTATAGTGGTTAGTGTTTACCACATGATAACCCAAATCATTGAGTAGGATAGAGTTGGCTAAATAAAATTACAAACAAAACAAATGAATTGTATTAAGTGTTTAAGTACCAGTAGATATTAGATAATATACAAAGTAGTTTTAGTTAACTTAAAATAATATATGTATATATAGATGGTGAGTGATTAAAAAATAACCCTAAAATCTGACGTAAAACTGATTTTTTTAATGAAATTAAATTCTTCTTACTTGAAATTTGTAAATTATTTTAATTAGATTTTTTTAATTTTTTTGGATCAAACCGGACCGATAGCGAACCGAACCGAAACCAAACCATTTGAACCGGACCGAAAACAAACCGAAAAGAACCGAAAGGACCGGACCGAAACCGGACCGCACCGAAAACGGACCGAACCGAGACCGGAATCGAACCAGACCGGACCGAACCGATTCTTACCAGTTCCGGTCCGGTTCCAAATATCAGAACTGAAAGCTTATCGGTTCGGTCCGAACCGATAAGCTTAGCGGTCCGGTCCGGTTCCGCCAAAACCCGGACGGACCGATAACAGCCCTAATAGTGGTTGACCAAAAGGTTTGAGAGCAACAAGTCAAACTATTAATAGGTTTTCTCTTTATTAGCAAAATACCAGAGGTTTAAAGTTTTCCTTTCTAAGAGAAAGAAGAATGAATCTTTAAAGATCAGAAATTTTTTTAATCTTCTCAGAGTAAATCCAGTTACACCAAATTATGTTTTCGTGTATACTAACAATGGACCAAAAATATTTGAAGACCATTTGATTCCAATTTTATAGATATAGAATCTGAAGGCCGCCTTCTAACAAAGACAAGGTCATAATAGTCCATGCCACTTTAGCACCTGTTACCTTCATCTCATGGCAAGACTAGAGGAAACGAGGGAGAAACTGGGATAGTTTTTTTAGAACTCTTGCAGGGTGAATAAAAATCGAAGACCAATAAACATACCCGACAAAAGCACATATTTAATTGGATGAAGCCTACCTACATAAAAGAGGTGC
Organism: Limnanthes douglasii subsp. nivea; assembly: GCA_036936605.1. Taxonomy (NCBI): domain Eukaryota; kingdom Viridiplantae; phylum Streptophyta; class Magnoliopsida; order Brassicales; family Limnanthaceae; genus Limnanthes; species Limnanthes douglasii. The sequence goes on along the minus strand of JAUPFV010000004.1, from coordinate 198,510,348 downwards.
TTGGATGTCCAAGTGGCAATGCATGTATTGATTTTGTGGCTCAACAATCTTTATGGGAAATTCGACCAGTTAGAAGACTCCAATGTATTTGACCAAGAGGGAAATTACCTTAAAACCAAGGATATTGATTAGATCTGATCTTAGAGTAGGAGGAATATATGGCTTTTCTGAGGGCTAACTTTAAGGCCCGAGAGATCAAAGAATTTATTGAGAATGTTCTTGATAAGAATGAGGGAATTAATGTCACCACGAAAGAAAATCATCAAGTCGTTAACAAAGCAAAGATTGACAATCTTAAGCTTATGACACTTCTAGTGGAAACGGAAGTTCACATCATTACTTTTCTCATTAAGTATGTTGGAGAAGACTTGCATGACCAAGACAAATAAGAATGAGGATAAAGGATCACCTAGTGTGAGACCCTTTCTACCATAGATGATCCCATGAGGGTCACCGTTAATATTAACGAAATATGAAGGGCTCGCGATACATTGAATAATCCAGCGAATCATCTGGTCCAGGAAATTCATGGCTACTAAGATGCCACCGAATGTTATCAAAAGCTTTCATCGGGTCGATTTTTAGAGCGATCCTCGGGCCCTTGCAGTTAGTCTAGTAACCTCTTAGGAGTTCTTGAGAAAGAAGAATATTATCCGTAATATTACGGCCAACTATAAAAACTAATTGAGACTTGTCAATCAAATATGGACAAGAGTTTTTGATCCTATCAGCAAAGATCTTAGAAATAATCTTGTAAACCACATTGCAACATGCAATTGGCCTAGGATTCACTTTTATAGAAAAGAGAGAGGAGATATGAGCGAGCTCAGGGGCCCCCAGAAGAGACCTAGTGCAAAAAAGGTGGTAAAAATGGTTAACTAAAACGATCGCCACCTCATTTGATGGTGAGATCCCCGTTACTATTAGAGATAAACACAATTTTATTTCTTAGATTATAATTTTTAATATTATTATGAAAGAATTTGGTGTTACGGTCCCCAAGCTTGAGTCAAGTCTCTTTAGACTTCTGCTTATAGAAAGATTCCTCAGCACGACTAAGGGAGATATAGACGTAAGAAGCAACAATCTCAACAGAAAACATAGAAGGATTCAAGGGGTCATTAGCTAAAAGAGATTGGGCTAAGAAAAGATGGTTTTGGGGAATATACACCATAGAGCTTATATCACTATATTTCTTACCATTAAGTTCACGAAGGGAAAATTGAAGCCTAGTGAGATTTTGGAAAACCAATCTCATACCATGAGAATAGATCCGGAGGTTCCACGAAAAAATGCACTAACTCGTTATAAGAGGGATGACTCCGCAACATATTAAAAAAATTATAAAGGTTTTTTTAATATGTGTCATGGGGGAGCCCAAAATAAGTTTAACAGTGGAGTGATCAAAAGAGCAGGTAGTGCCAAAATGCGCAATAGACATGAAAAAAAATCATCCCAAGCACTATTAACAAGAATCCAGTCAATTCTTGAAGCAATAGGGTTTAAAGGATTTTTATTGCTCCAGGTGAAATGAGAACCATATGACCAAAGGTCACTCAGTTCACAATAATGGTAACAATATTAAAGTCGTCAATCTCACCATGAGGAAACGAGCTAGTACATTTATCGGGATTACGAATAGTGTTGAAATCCTCGAGAGTAACACAAGGATAATCACAACAAAAAACTAAAATTTCCATCAGGTCAGCTCACAGAGGGAGACGCTCAGGCCCCTCGTTTAAGGCATAGATAGCCGAGAGGAAGAAGGGGATAGAGTAATTAAGACTACAATCTTTGCAGTGAATGAATTGAGAAGAAAATGAGAGAATAGAGTTGGAAAAGACCCTAGGGTTTCAAATAACCCAAATCCTACCCACCCTATAGGAAAAGTGATTAGTGGCATACTTTTAAAAAGGAGAAATATTTCTTATAATAGAGTTAACATTAGAAATACAGACCTTAGTCTCCACAAAGATCATAACAGTGATACTAAATAAAAAGGGAAATTCAAAAACTTTACCTTTGACAAATACAAAATTAAAATTTTCAAAATTAAATAAATGAACCTATTCAAAATTAATACTTAGTAGCAATAAGTATTAATATTAAAAGACATTTATGACAAAAAGACGACGTATGAAGATAATAGGTACCTAAACCTCTCAAAAGTGGTAAAGAAATTCAAAACTTTAGTTAAGATAGAGGGGCCAACTCTATTTAACTAACTAATACCTACTTGAAGGGTTAATAAACCCGTGAAGCTAAACATTCCGAAAGAAGTGGCTATAGAATTAAGAAGAACTCAATTATCGACATTAAATAAGCAAGGCTTTGGCTAAATCCGGTCCCATTTCGATAAGTAGCCCAAATTTTAAGTACCCCATAATCTAGTTTAAGTATCCTCTACATTATACCCAAAATACCCATGTCTGTTTTACTAAACCCTAGCCCTAAACCCTAGCCATCCACAAAAAAAAACAGCCCAAAAAATCCAACCTTTCCATCTTCTCTCCTTCTTCAAACTTCCGAAACCCCTACCCACAAAATCGAGATTTTTGATTAACCATAAATCGTCCTACAACAACTCCACGACACTCAATTCCACTAAACAACAAAAATGAGGAAATGAAAAGAGTAAGAATCTATTAAAATAACTAGTTTTGGTTATATTTTTTTTGCTTTCCAATATTTATGGTATTTAAAGTGTTAAAATAAGCAAATGCATGTATACTTAGGTGTTTGAAGTGTTATATTAATGTTATGAGGGTTTATTTGTGGTTGAATATGCGTTTTAGGGTTGGATTTAAAGTTGGTTTCGAGTTGCTTAAATGGTGGTTCGTGTGTGTTATTGAACCACCTCGGTTAAGAACTGCTCCACCCGGCGGGGTAGAATTATTTTGCAGTTTGTTTATGAACCCCGCCAGGTGAGAACTAGTCCACCCGATAGGGTAGCTTAGTTTTATTTGCAAGCTGTTCTTCAACCCTACAGGGTAAGGCTGGGATTACCCGGCAGGGGATATATTGTTAATTGCATCTTATCTATGATCCTCGCCGGGTAAACCCAACTTCACTCGACGGGGAACTAGTCGTTTTTTAGGTTGATTTTTTTCAACTCGGATTTTTTTTGCAGGCACGAGGTACCTAGACCCGTTCAAGAGAGAGGAAAGAAGCTGGTTAGGCGTGAAAAAAAGAAACCCGTCCGACGAAAAAATGTGATGTTAGTAGTCGGATAAATGAGGATCAGGTCGAACGTGTTGATCGTACGGTGCACACAGAATGCTCCGTGAGGCACAAAATGTACGACTCCACAAGGGAGCCTGAAGTACAACCATCTCATCCACAAGAGGTAGTTAGGCAACATCGTGCGCTTATAGAATCCGAGAATGAGGAGGAGACAGAGGTCCCCGAACCATCAACTCCAAAAGAGGTCTGTACCCAAGGCCGTCCAACTGATCCGGAAGGATGGAGGAATCTTTTCCTAGAATAGAAAAATATCCTTTTATTCCCGGACTATATGCAGCACGAGGCTTACTTCGCGTTCATGGATGACGTAAGTTTTTAAATTTTGGACTTAATTATTTATGATAAAGTTTAAATATGTTTTTTTATAGTATATATATTTGTTTGTTTTCCAGTTCTGATCTGGCATCACGGTCCAATTGAAGTATGGGCTTCTCGGTCAATGAGACCTTAGCAAAAAACTAGGGGTCATGGTTCTATTGGAATATACTCCGTTTTGGCCACTCATGCACCATATGTCGAAGTTCAACTCGCACCCACAGTTGGATGAGGTTTTGTTTGAGATGCGGCACCAGCAGCCGAATACCTTTCAGTTCTCGTTCGACGAGATGACCATCACGTTGGACGATGTGCATGTGATTACCGACCTCCCGGTCAAGGGAAGAATTATCAACGCCTTTCGGACAGAGTCGATAGATCAGACATATGCACGCTATGCATCACTGTTAAGAGTTTCGGGCGGAAGCCGCACATGAGGATATGGAGGCGCATGGCAGGAGTGGGTTCGGCCTCCGATGGTTAATGAAGATGTTTTCCGCGGACGAATATTTGGATTCCAATGTTGCGCTCACTATGGAGATGAAGAAACAAGCTGTTATGACATACATCATGTTCTTCATTGGATGTATGATCTTTACGATCACTTAGTCAGAAGAACATCCAATCCGATTTTCTCCATCATCTCGAGCAGTTTGACAAGATTAATGAGTGCGCATGGGGTACTTGCGCATTGGTATGACTGTACAAGAGTTTGGGAGGCATTTCGAAGAACTCCTTAAAGAGCATGGTTGGCTTTTCGAAGCTGTTAGAGTGTTGGGTGTATGACCACTTCCTAGTTTTCCAGGCGGCGCTGGATCTTGGTTATGACCCGATCAATCCAAAGATGCTAGCGTGGGCGCCGAGAAAGCTAACCGAAGCCCTTATTCGTGGGAAGCCATACTACCGTGACATTCTCACGGCGCAAACAGAGAGAAAGATATGTAAGTTTGCTTCTTTTCATTGATTAATATGTGTGTTTATTTATCCACTGTTAACATGTTTAAATGTTTATATGCAAGTTATTTTCCGACCTTACGAAGACGTTCGTGCAGTGTTCCCGGAGCAAGCAATAGGGTTGTATCGCAACCTTATCCGCCTAACGTTGGTGAACGAGGTGTACCACCCGAACCGAGTGATGCGGTAGTTGAGTTGGATCCAAGAGAAACTATTGCCTCCGTTTGTTCCTAGAATCCGTCTATCAAGAGGAGACAATGTCCATTACTTGCTAGAGGGTAGGCGGACCAACTAGAGAGAGCATCTGTACGTGGTCGATAGGTACACACGGCCCTTGGAAGGAGTAACCAGATGTCATCCACCCGGACCAATGGATACTTATAAGTTTATTCGTGTCGTAATTGGTTTTCTTTAAAATTTGTAGTGTTTTATTCATTTCCTAGATGATAAATCCTCAATTTTATCAGAGTTCCTAATATTAGTGGTTTAAATTATGGCTTTACGCCATTTATGAATTATTGAATTCTATGCACCACCGGTTGAATAATTTTTAACCGTCGGGGATGTTATCACCTGTCGGTTGAAAATTGTTCAACCAATGGTTGAGAACGAGGAAACGTGTCTCCATATGGAATTGAATTGTATATTAATAAACCATCGGGAACGTATTTTCAACCGAAAATTGATAATATACTAGTTGATTGAAGAATTGTCAACCCCCGGGGAAGTTAACTGTCGGGTTAGGTAGCATGAACTGTCGGTTCGCTCACCGGCGGTTAAAAAAATTTCACTGTCGAGGAAGTTATCACCCGCCGGTTGACAATTAGTTCACCGTCGGGTGAAAATTAGTCAACTGCAGGTGAGTGTGGCGTATTTGAAGTACATTTACATTTTGAGTAAGGTAAACTCCCTCGGTTGGTTGAAAATTATCAGCCGTCAGGGAATTTTATTCCCCGACGAGGGACTAATTAACCATCAGGGGAAAATTAGTCAACCAGCGGTTGAAATCTTAAAAAATTTATTCATCCCTAATTTGATTTGGAGGACACTAGCAGCCGGTTGAAAAATTCTCAACCGCCGGGGAAGTTGTCAACTGCCAGTTGACAACATTAGCACCGCCGGGTGATAATGGTTCAACCAGCGTGGATAATTTGTAATGAATATTAATGGTGTTTTATTGCTTCCCGCCAAAATTTATTTGCCCACAAATATAATGTTTTGTTTGCGCTAAGTTTTTTGGGGGTCCCCTCCAACTACCCTTCTATAAGTAGTAGAACTGAGTTGTATAATTAAACATCTAATTAATAAGAATGGGTATTCTGGCTGGAACGTGCACGAAGATGCGAACCTCCTAAATGCGTTTGAGTTCGTGAAAGGCACGCAGCGAGAGAAGACTCCAGGCTTTGTCGATACTGTTTTATGCAGAATGTTCTTCAACTACGGTAGGGAGGCATTGTTCCCTGAATGTGTAATGCCCCGACCATGAGGACGTGAAGAAGTTGCCGATAGGTTAGCTTATCTGAAAACCGTGGCAATACCGATTGAGCCACTTCCTTATGAAGTCCAGAGAGAAACCCGCTATATATTCAGTATGGCATTTCAAAGTACTATTACGCAAGGAATGGTGGAACATGTGATGTAGCACATCCAAGAGAGAGCTGATGCGATAGAGACCAACGTTAGAATTAACTTAAATCCTAAAGGAAGCAGCGCAGATGATGACTATCCTTTCGAGAAACACTTCGAGTATGGATGGAACTATTCGTCGCAATGAAAGTGAGTCTGCTATGTCAACCATGGGTTACTATCTATCTATATATTTTCGTTTTTATTTGCATTTGTATTTTTAATTATGCAAGATCTTCAATTTAAGTGTAATCTTTTCAATTAAAGTGTAATGTCTTAATTTAATGCGAAACACATTTTTAAGAACAAAAAGTCTCAATGTTTTTAAGATAACATTATCATAAAGTACAATGACATTATAAAGTACAAAATATACAACTTTAAAAGTGCCAAAATCGTAGTAATGTTCCAATGACATTGTAATGATCTAGTTCTCAAACAAAAGCGGATAAATCGGTTACTTCGGGGCTACAACTTCTAAGCTCTTCGTATATCTTGCAATTGGTAAAACCCAACCTTCTGCTTCCGATGACCACAATTTTATGCAATAAGGATGTATCCTCGGACATGGGGCCTCCGCCCTAATCCGAAGCTACAAAATGAAAACACGGTGAGATTGATGTCTTAATATTTAAACTAACCGTCAATGAAATTAAATACTTACATTCACAAAGTGGTTGGAGTTCACCCAACCCAATCAGATATCCATGCGGCTTAACATATGAGGGGGGTGCACCTCTTAACGGAAGAAAAGTGAACCCAACATCCGTAGTTCGGTACTGTCCTACGAAATGAACAATGTAGTTAAACGCAGAAGCGATTGCGACTCCCATCTCGGGCATGAACATCCAATGGTCTTTAGTACCCATGTTACTAGAACACTTCACACGCTCCGCAACATCAATCAAACCGTTCATGCTTGTAAACATCATAACATATATGGATGTGTAATCCATAAGCTCGTTGTAAAGGGAATCCCTAATCAACCGCCACCCATCTTGTTTCCTTTTCAAGGCAAACACTATCGAACGGTACCCAAAATAATCATCCGATTTAACGTCGGTGATGGACGATGCGAATTTTCTAACATATATGGGGAATTGGTTTAAGTATCATTTCGGATCAACCACGCTTGCCTTAGACGGCGTCGTAGAGTTTGACCTACAGGCGATCGTTCCACTAGAAAGCATCATCCCACTTGCTTGCGTTAGAATAACGCTACCTTTCTTGGTAGCGGGGGCGCTTTCCCAACCATGTTTTGGGCTCGATATTCCTTTCTATTTAATTGAGGTTACGGACAGAGGTTAAAAAGTTTTATCAATCCTGGGTGAACTAGCCTTTTTGGAATCTAGCATATGCTCGTGCCTAGATTTGTCACGCTCAGTGGATGATTCAGATGCGATAATAGACAACTTACGTTTGGAAGATGGACGACCACACACTTTTTTCTTCACTAATGGCTCCAATAGGGAGGTTGTTTTGGGATGGACGACAACAAACCATTTTATATAAACGTGCTCTATGCGTGCTTCATCGTTCGATTCCATGACATCACACACTGGTTTATCAATTTTGGCTTTTAGTTGCTTGATATTTGTGAAGTTGGTACAAAATAGAATGTCTAACCTCTTCCAATGTTCGTAAAAGAAATCTAAAGGCACCTCTATCCCTTTGGCAACAAATTTGTAAATTTTGTGGCGCAACCGCAAGGCATGCGTAGTTCGTATGGAACTACCGCAAGGCATAACGGTTGCAATGGGCATGTTCCGGGCACAATCTACTTCTGCGGAAAAAAGTTCTAACGTGTAGTGGGAGACATTATTTTTTAGTTTACCATACACAATGTTCGCGAATTTATGTAAGGCCAACAAGCGGCTCTTTTCAAATGACCTATTGATGTCTCCGTGTTGCAATTCTATCAAAGTATGCAACTTCAACCAAAAAGACTCGAAGTTACTAAAATGCATCCATTTGTTAGTTCTTCACGTGATGAACTTATCACCATAAGGCCATAACCAAATTTTAGTATACTCAATTGCTTTCGGATAATCTTTGAAGTCACGTTGCAATTCGGACCGATAGTCGTTGAAGGTTACTTCCGTTTTTCCCAACATTATTTGATTCCACACTTTCAAGAAGGCGTTGGACACTTTCTTCTCCTTTATGATTTTTTTTTTTCGTTTTTCCCACGACGTTCATATTGATGTGCCATCGACACAAAATGTGTGTTGCATTGGGAAACACTTCTTCTACCGCCTTCACAAGCGCTAAGTCTCTTTTCGTCAAAATAATGGAGGGTGGTTCGATGAAGTGAGTTACCATCAACGAATGTAAGCACTCTAACACCCATTTGTAGCTCTCGAATTTTTCTCCCGACAGAAATGTGAATCCAATGTAGAACGTTTTCCCGGTACAAGTGGCTCCGACGAACTCATACAACGGCATCCCGTATTTGATTACCTTGTAGGTGTTATCCATTTCAATGAAATTTGGAAATATCCATAACAAATCCAAACTAACCGGTTGCACGAAGAAAAGCTCACCTATGATATCGCTTCCGTCTTCGGACTTTCTATGGAATTCGTAGTAGTTTAACCTCTTTAGTTCACCCAACAAGTATTGCAAATGAGACCGACCGTCTTTCTCGATATTGCGGTGTTTTAGTTGAGCGTTGTACATGGTGCGCATTGAAGACGAATTCTTAGGGTTCAATTTCTGCACTCCACCGAGAATGTCTTTAGGAATGGATCTCATTTTCGTAGAACTAACTAAGAAATCCATTTTTTATTTGGTGAATCATCCCAAGTACGAATGACCTTCTTTGTACATTGTAGTGTCGTGATTGTGAATGCCGCATTCGACCTTTAATTCCCAAAAATCATCATCCACTTTCTTTCCTTTGAGGGTGAAAGGGCATCCGCATTTTTTTCGTGCCTGTAAATTTCCTCTGTAGATGCTTTGGATCTACCAATTTTGTGTAAACTCCAAATATTTTGCACACAAAAATTATTCTCAGAGTTTGCGAGCAAGTCTATCGCAACGAGGCAATATAACCACAAACCCGTTGTTTAACGCGGTTTGCTTAACCCAATCAATCAACTCCACTTAAGTGTATTGAGATTTGGTGTCGAACAACGGAGCACGGCTCCGGCATTACCTACTCATTTACCATGCATGAATCATACAAGTTACCCGTCAACTCTTCCTCCTCCTCTTACATAAAATAAGCGTAAATTATGTCAATCTAACGAAAAATGAAAAACCTCCGTCTGCACCTGACGATTGGAAAATGTTCAACCCCCGGGGACGTTATCACCTGTCGGTTGACAATATCCTAACCGGCGGTTGAATATTCCAACCCTGGCGGGGGGAGCCCAACATATGGTATTTAAATCTGTAGACTAAATTAAGGAACCTCGCAACCGTCGGTTGATCATATCTAGAACGACAGTTAATAAACTACACACAGACGATATATGGATATCCTCTTACCGGGAATCTAGTTCAAAATAAAAATTCATATCTAACAAATTTACTTGGTTAACAACCGGCTGGTCAGATGCACAACCCTGGCGGTTAAGATTAAAATCCCCTGACGGTTTGGCATGGCCTCCACCGGCGGTTGGGGATGGACTACCCCGACGGGGTTAATTCATCATCATAATGATAGTTGTTCTTCATCCCCGCCGGTTGAAAGGGCCTCCACCAGTGGGGGAGCTCAGGTTCAACTTTCTAAAAATAGAAGATCTACCAAAAAGGAAATGGTTTTGAAAATATTGGTTAGAGAGACTACCTTGTTTGAAGTTTCATGGTCCTCAGCAAGCTTCTCATGTCTTAAATCCATTCTTCAATGATTTGAGTTTTTTTAGAAGATTTGTGTGTTTTGGAATGTTTTGGAAGGTTTAGGAGTTGTTTTGAAATTTTTGAAATTTTTGAAATTTTTAAAATTTTTAAAATTTTTAAAATTTTTAAAATTTTTAAAATTTTTAAAATTTTGAGTATAAGATGAATATTGGGAGGAATAATTTTGTCGTCTTCAATTTTTGGTTAACTATACCCAACATCCATTAAAAGGCAAAAAAAATCTTGATCAAAAGGTAAATACATAAAAGGCCTATAATTACAAAAGATTCCAAATGAAATGGGAATTGTTATCATTTTTTTACCCTAACTTAGCCAAAACCAATAAACAATATCATATTGAACTTTAAATTCAAACAATTCTTTACTATAATAATACATGTAGAGAAAGTTACATGAATGTTCCATATAGTTGGAAAGAAGCAAAACCAATTGCGGCCATAATTCCAATACACTGAGCTAAACTCTTACCCAACGCTGCCTGATACCGTCGATACCACAATTCGGCTCCGGTACCAACTTTCTCACCGAAAGCAGCAGAGCTTTCTATGATTAATACCTGTGTCGTCTTACCTAGGAGACCCGCAAAGTCCATGCTTCCCCAATTCGCACCACAGCTTGAAGAACAACCTGGAAGTAGGATAGTAGACGACGTCATACTATCGAACAAGAAAAAAACGAAAAAAGAAATAGACGACGGGAAAACCCTATTGATGGAGTTCAGATGGACAGAATTAAGACCGGAAAAAAACTTATTTGAACCCAATATGTGTTACGGAAAAACTTCATTGTGATGGCATCATAAAAATTAAAAAGGAATACGAGATGTACAGACCGGATTAACAAAGAAGAGAAAGATTTTAAATTCCGATATCAAGCCATGAATACTGAAACCATCGAAGAAAACCGAAACACCTAGAATAATATCGTTGGAACGAAGAAATAGTTCGTGGTTTTATAACTAATTGTTTGTATAATGTATTTTTGGTGTTTAATTTTTTTGCAAAAATAAAATGTTTTGTTTTGTTTAGTTTTTTAGTTTAATTAATATTATATATTATTGAACTAAAATAATAATATAGATCGGTTGAATATAAAAGTAGTCAAGATTTGATTGGTTTTTACATTATCTTATTATATGAAAGAAAAATTATATGTGCGTTAAAAAAAATAGATTAGAAAAATATTATTATTATTATTATTATTATTATTATTATTATATTAAAGCTGAACGGTAGTATTTGTAGTGGAATTTTTTGTAGGTAATTTTGGAATGCAAAATATATGGATGTTTCTAAACCGAAGATAAATCTAATTGGACAAAATTAATAGGTTTTAGAAACTGTATTTGAGTATTTAATGTACAGTTTAAAATTTTACTAGTTGATGTTAGGAGCTAGAAAGCCTTAAAATGATCTTTAAATGTGATAAAAAGACTTTTGGGCTGATCTTATAGATTTTTTTCCAACAACCTGACTCCTAATCATGGAGGGTTGATTTAGTGGGCTAGTCTGAACACAGCATCAACGGATCATCTTTCTCATTGTTTCTTGCTTTTTCACATTATCATAATCAATTTTCATTATCTTTTGCTCTTCTACGATACTATATTAACGGCAGTTTTTAAATAATTTTTTTAGTGCAAGATCTTTATAAATCCACTTTAATTAAATTGTGTATTTTAGCTTTTAGAAATATTAGGTAGACATAAAATAAAATTTAACAATTTTTTTGTCATAATAAGATTTGTCCAATTTAATGTTCGTATTAATGATGCACAAATTAGATAAAATATCGCATCAATTATATGCAAACTAGACAACATGGGCATCAATTATATGAAAACTACACAACATGGGCATCAATTATATGACATTTCGCCTAATTTCCGCACACTTGGTGCGACTATTGTGCGAAATGTCGAGCAAATAGTGCGACTTCTCACACGACAAACATGGTTTCCCAAAAATATAAATCATTCAATTCAACACCATATTTCTTTCAACGGTTCTTTTACATATCTATCCTTACGCGTTGTCCCGCCTCAATCGTTTCTTATAAAAATAGTTTGAGCTTTATTTTGTACACAATAACCGATCCTTTCAAGTAAGTAAATCGATAAAGTTATTTATTATTACATTATGTTACGATATTTGACTTTATGCTAAAGAAATATGTCATTTCCACTAGAAGAATGTGATATACATTGAAGACCTTTAAAAATCGTTCCAGGATAAAATGAGTACGAAAGATTACCAAACAGGAAAAAAAGAATTATAGATAGTTTTCTTCACAGTTACACGACAAATATTCAAGATCATATTATAAATAATACAATGCAAATCTTCAAACTCAAAACAAATCACATTCTAAAAAACTAGTACTACTAAAGGTAAGAAAAAACAAGTCCAGACCGATCGATTAAACAAAAAAAATCTTTATTGGAACATGTATTTGATAAATCTGAGAATGCTAGCACTTGGGGTACAATAGGTAGCACGATTTCCTCAACGAAAAATTTGAACTACATAAATTCCTACATTAAATTATGTAATGTTCGCACTAATAATGCGCAAATTAGGTAAAATATCGCATCAATCATGTGCAAACTAGACGAAATGGGCATCAATTATGTGACATTTTGCCTAATTTCCGCACACTAGGTGCGACTATCGTGCGAAATGCCGAGCAAATAGTGCGACTTCTCGCACGACAAACATGGTTTCCCAAAAACATAAATCATTCAGTTTAAAACCATATTTCTCTCAACGGTTCTTTTACATATATATCCTTACACGTTTTCTTGCCTCAATCGTTTCTTATAAAAATAGTTTGAGATTTTTTTCGTACATGATAACCAATTCTTTCACGTAAGTAAATCGATAAAGTTATTTATTTTTACATCATGTTACGATATTTGACTTTATGCTAAGTTATGTAAATTTTATTTCTTTACGTTCTTGTAGATGAACCATTGTTGGGATTATACTTGGTATGGATCTTCTTTCACTCCAAAGAAGCAACAACATGGAAAAATTTACTCAACCAAAGATTCAACCAATTTAATAAAATGAATCTTGTCCACGCATCTAATGTTAGTGATCGAAAAACACATTTTACCGATTTGACCAAAAAGATTTGATTATGGTCGTCCTTAGTCTCAGCCAAAGATGGAGATGGAGCTCGACGAGGGGGCATCCCAAAATTATATACAAAAATAAACTTACGTATTACTACAAAACAACCAAAAATACAAAATTAATATGAACGAGAAAAATGTTAACAAAAAATATGAACGAAATAAATTTCTACATCAGATTATGTAAATTTCGCATTAATCATGCGCAAATTAGGAAATATCGTACCAATCATGCATAAATCGGACGAAATGTCACGCCAATGACGTGACAGTGCTCCCAAGTTTCACACACTGGATACGACTATGATGTGAAACGAATAGTGCGACTTCTCACACGACAGCTATTGATTACTAAAAAAATTTAAAACGTTTAATTTAACTCTATTTATTAGAAAATTTCTCATCATAAATAATACCACTACCTAAAAAGTTAACAAATAACAAAATATATAGTAACAAATTTTTTTATAACATGAAACTTAAAACTAGTTAATATATATTAAAAATTTATAAAATATATTATAAAATTCGTAGTAAATATTTTAACGCTGTGGCTAAAAAGTCCAACTTCACCCAATTTTTAATTAGTAGGCTAGGGTATATGTAATTGTTTTGGATCGTACACATAAAAATCGCAACCCATCCACTCTTATCATTCACATCTAAATCTATCCCCCAACCTAGTTCCTCATTCAAGATCTCCTCTATTATCCCCTGAATTGGTGAAAGACAAACCCGCAGTCGTGTGTAGCGACATTGCTTCCAAATTTTAGTTATCATTGGTAGGAAAATCGAGTGAAAACCGCCTCACTTTAATGAATTTTATCTTCAAGGCAGCTTTAAAATTGGATTTTGGATTCTTCTCGGGTGCTGATGTTTTGGTTGCTTGATTGTTATCGTTACTCAACTTTTGTTAATTCCCGTTTGTTTAGTTATATAAGTCTTTATCGAACTTTTTATATAAGCTTTAGAAGAACCAGACGTCGTGAACATTATAGTTACTATATCCAAATACTTTGTGTATATTGTGGTTGTTAGACCAACTCTGCTTCAACTTATGTTTTGTTTGTGAACTATATGATCCATGCTAAAAAAATTAATTTTTTACTTCAATACCAGATGGGTATCTGTTAGAGTGGCGACCAAAGTCTCACATCCCACATCGGTTAAACATGAGTGGTCGCCACCTTAATATTAACTATACTAAAACAAAATTGAACCATTATATATTATTTTATTTTTGTTCTATTTATGTTTGAATATATTCATAATTATTTTGCAACAAATAAAATAAAATATAGGTTATTATTTTTAAAATTATAACCATCTTTAAAAAAAATTAGTTTGAAAACTAATTCTTATATAATAATTTTTAATTTTTTGTTTTTTAACAATAACTAACAACTAAAATTCGTAGCTCAGAAAACCTTGAAGCTATATCATCTCTTTACTGGCTTCGGACATTGCTACATACTCAGCCTTTGTAGTCGATGTAGTGACAATTTTCTGTAACTTTGACATCCAATTAATAGCTATATTTCCAATAGTAAATATATAACCCAGGGTGTTTTTTCGGTGATCAACTTTACCTCCAAAATCTGTATCTACGTAGCCTTGTATCTTTAACTCGCCCTTACCAAAGTACAAGCATGTTCTTGTGGTTCCTAGTAGGTACCTCAAAGTCCACTTTACAACTTCGCAATGAATTTTCTCTGGGTTTGTCATAAACATGCTCACAACTCCTACTGCATGACTAATGTTTGGTCTCGTATAGACCATTGCACACATCAAACTCCAAATAGTAAGGTGTAAGGAACTTTAGCCATAAATTCTTTCTGTTCTTCTATCAAAGAAGATTGATCCTTTGATTAACGAAAGTGACCTGCCAATGGTGTATTAACTAGCTTGGCATCACCCATGTTAAATATCTGCAAAACACGATCGATATACTCTGACTGAGATAACTGTAAAAAAATTATGCTTATCTCTTATGATTTGCATTTCAAGGATCTTCTTCGTCGGACCCAAGTCCTTTATGTCAAATTATTTTTACAATTGATGCTTCAATCTTCCTGTATAATCTATATATGAACCTGCTACTAACATATCATCAACATAAAGTAGCAAAATAATATAACTGGAGTTACATCTTTTGAATTAACAACAGTGGTCAGCATTACACTTCTAAAAACTCTCTTTGTGCATAAAACCGTCAAATTTCTTGTACCACTACCTTGGAGCTTGTTTTAGACCATACAAAATTTTCTTGATTCTGCATACCATGTTTCTTTCCCTGATTTAAAAAACCTTCTGGTTGATACATGTATATCTCCTAATCCAAGTCCTCGCGAAGAAATACAATATTTACATTTAACTGTTCAAGATAAAAGTCTTCAATGACAAGAATACTCAACACTGATTTAATAGTATTGAGCTTCACAACTGGAGCAAAAATGTCGGTGTCATAAATTCCTTCATTTTGCTAGAACCTTTTGACAACTAGTGGGGCTTTGTATCCCTTATAGCCATCATGCTCATCTTTCCCCCGATACACCCATTTGTTATGAAGTGCCTTCTTACCCATGGGTAACTCAGCTAGTTCTCATGTCCCATTTGAGATTAAAGACTTCATCTCAATTTTCATGGTAAGCTCTCACTTGTTAGTATCACTGGTCTAACAAGCTTCATCACAGCATTCAGTCTCTCCTCTATCGGTCAATAACAGATAGTTTAAGTATTTCTTGTTGGGAACATGGGGTTGGGAAGATCTTCTCAAAACAAGAAATGGCTCGGCTGGATGTAGGGTGTCAGACTGCTGCCGGTCGGTCTGTCCAACTGACTCTCATTGCTGAGGGGTTAATATGATCGGCTATATATCTTGATTATCTGGGACTCCTTTGATATCTACAAATACATAACCGTATGGCTTTGAGTCATTTACTTTGGTTTTATGTCTGTAAGTGTACATCATTGTTTCATTGAAGATCACATCTCTGCCCCAAATACGATAACCGGACTCATCTTCGCCATAACTGATCATGAAACATTTCTTCGATTTGGGATCAAACTTGTTCTTGCCTTGATATTTATATAGACATATATTGCACAACCAAAAACTCTTAGATGTGATAATGTTATATCTTTACACTATACCTCCTCGGGTATTTTATGTTCTAAGGGAACCGACGGACCTCGGTTAACCAGGTAAGTCGATATGTTGACTGCTTCTGCCTAGAACTGCTTCGGTAAACCAGACTGTATACGAACACATTTGGCTCTTTCTGTCAAATTTTTGTTCATACGTTTGGGACTATCATTGTGTTGAGGCGTACTTGGCATGGTTCTCTCCATCTTGATCCCGTGCTCATATCAAAACTTCTTGAATATGGTGTCCTCATATTCACCATTATTATCAGTTTTGAGCTTTTTAATTTTAAGACCTGTCTCATCTCAACCATAGATTTTCATCTCCTAAAAATATCAAACACTTCAGATTTATGATTTAGAAAATAAACCCACACCTTTCGAGAATGATCATCGATAAAGGTCACAAAATAGTGTTTTCTTTCTATTGATGAAACAATTGTTGGCCCCCAAATGTCAGAGTGAACAACCTACATCCTTTCTTTGTTGGGGTTCCGCCATTCGTCTAAAAACTGATCCTTTTATGTTTTTCAAGTACGAAATCTTTGCACATGTCTATATTGATTGACCTAAGACCTTGAAGCTTCCCCTTCAAGTACATAATTTTCATACCATTTCCACTTATGTGATCAAGCTTCTAGTGCCACACATTTGGATTTTAGTTTCTTATTGCTAATGCAATTGAACAGCTTGTCTGTGCTATCTTGTAAAGATTATTCCTCTTCTTTCAACGAGAAATTGTAAGTGCTATATTTGAAATCTTCCAATAATCACCATGGAAGACCGTAATGTAGCCATCGCTAGCCAACTGCCTTACTGAGATTAAGTTCTTTCTTAGATCGATGATATGTCTGACATCTTTCAATTCCTAGACAGGCCCATTCAACTTAATCTTCACAGTACCTTTACCAATAATATCACAAGGTTAATCATCACCAAGATTTAAATTTCCAAGGTTACGTGGAACATACCTCTTGAATAATTTTTTCTTCAAAGTAGCGTGGAACGATGCTCCAGAGTCTAAAACCCAAGACTTTTTTTTGCTTTTTAAGGAGCATATTAACGTATCGTCTCCTTCTGAAGTGATATTTGCCTCTGTCTTCTTCTCTTCGTCATTTGGTTCTCTCTTGTACTGATATTTATAGTGTCTGATCTTCTCACAATTCCAACACTCGATATTTTCAACCCCTTGGAACTTTTAGAATTCATGGATTTGGACCTCTAGTATCTTGATCTACCTTGGTAGTTTGATTTATCGTGTCCATACCCTCTGGTTAGATTTATTCCTTTTGACTCTGTATGTAAGATTACGGTGACTGATGACTCACCCGATTCTCTCCTTCGAATCTTTTCACTGAAAACTAGGTCAGGAACATCATCAAATTTCAACTTATTGCTTCCCGACGAGTTACTCACCGTTGTGATAGAGCATTCCAACTATCTAGTAGTGAAGACAAAAGTATCAATGCTCGTACTTCTTCATCAAAATCAATTTCAACTGAACTCACATGGGTTGTGATTGTATTAAGTTCATTGAGATGTTGAGCTACCAACGTGTCTTCCGTTATTCGCAAATTAATAGAAGCCACATCAAATGAACTTTGTTAGACGCCAAATATATTGGAGAGAGCCTTCATGAAATCCGCTATGGTTGTTTTCTTTACGACGTTGAAAGCAGTATTGCGGGATAACGTAAATCAGTTGACTCCAAGAGCTTGTCTGTCAAGAAGGGTTTATGATTCATCTTTCATACTCTATGGGTTTTTTCTCTGAGAAGGATTAATAAAGCTTTTTCTGGTACGGATAATCTTCAATCTACATCTTTCGGAACCCAAAATCTACACCATCGGTATTTTCGAGTCTCACATTTCCTTCACCTAAAACCATTGCTCCCACTTAAATATGACCTCATTTGGATCGCTACAAAACATGGAGCTCTGTTACCATTTTTTAGGATCTTATGCAAAAGTTCATGTAATCTTATTAGTGAAAGACAAATAATATATTGTTAGAAAACACAATAAACTAGCAGTAAGATCAAACACAAAATAAACCAACAATAAGATCAAACACACAAATTGTTAACGGAGTTCAGCAAACTGTGCCTACATATCTGGACCCGTTGCAAATCGCTCATTAGAAATAACTTTGTGATTACATTCACCAAAACCTAACTATTGGATTTATAGAGAGTTTAACACACACAAAAAGAAATAAAACAATTACAAACCTTAATGAGTAATTTATGACTCACTAAATTACTGTCTTTTTAAATTTAAAACCTTTTTTCAGCTCTCTTTAATGAATCTAACATGATCAATATCTGCATTTAATTTTTTTATCCAGTCTAAAATACCATTACCTTACGGAAACTCAAAATTGAACCTAACTACTAGCCGGCCGTCGGCTCAGATAAACACCAACTCCATTTAACCATATGTTAAACAACACACAAATCTTAGGCCATAATATACAAACACATTACAAACTAAATAGAGGCATTATCTTTTTAAATTTTACTTTCAACTTTTACTCACAAATTCTTCAACACTAGAAAGATTGACCCAATCTATTTGGAATCAGTTTACTCTTTTTCTCTTCTCTCCGTCAAACCAAACTTCATTATAAATAGTTCACTTCAAGGTAATCATTTTTCAATCCTTTTTGTAGGGTTTTCTTCTTCCTTTTGTGGAGTTCATAATTGATAAATATATCTGGTTTTGGTTTCGAAAGTTATCTGATCGGTACTACATAGTTCAGTTTAATAGTTTATCGTTTTAGTAATGTTAATCAAATAGAGAACTACTTCATCTTTATCGCATGATGAATTAGGGTTGTATGGTTTATGGTTACATGTGCCTGAATGTGCTTGATTCAAATAAAAGAGATTTTTTTAGTTTATTTTATGTTATTTCCTTAGTAGTTACATGTGTCTTACTCATTTTGAACTCAAAATTATTATCACTAGTTTACTTTTCTAAACTTGGATTATTCTAGGAGCGCAACAAGAGTGAAGCCGAGTTTGGTTTGAATCCTTAAAAACCTTATTTGTATGGTGGTACAAATTTTAAATACATCTCCATTTCAGTTTGTCACATTATAAGTTTTACCATCCATCAACTTCTTCAAAAACCTTTTGCAAATCAATCGATCAAATAATACTTACATCAACAACTAACTTAAACTATAGAATTAAGTGGAAATAAAAAAAAACTACAAATACATAAAAATGTGATATTTGCAAACAAAATTTTCAAATCTAAATATCATTAAATATATATATATATATATATATATATATATATATTAAAATTAAATAAAATACAATAATGACTAAGCAATATATTTTGAAAGAACTTAAATTTTGAAAAAGAAAATATGGTAAAAAGATTTTTAAAATAATCTTTATATAATTTTTTTATATAAATAACGGCAGCTTTGATATAACAAAAAGAGATATAACCAAAATAGTTTTTATACAGCCAATCCCCAATAATAATTACTCGAACTGGATTTGGGTCGATCCAATAATTTTAGCAATTCTGGTGCATCTCTCCTAAGGAGAGCAACACTCACTTATGCTCTAATCCATTCGCTTATGAAGCAAAAACGTGGCCTTCTGTTTTCGACAATATTCAAAAGATGTTTCTCGCCAACACTATTAACAGACGAAGAACTTTACTCCAATTTTCTCAAAACTTGCACAGAAACCAGCAACATAGCTCATGGAAAAGCAGTTCATGCGAAATTCGTGAAAGGGTTTCTTCCTTTCTCGATCTTCATTCGGAACCACATACTCAATATGTACGTAAAACGAGATCTTACTGACGGCCACAAACTGTTCGAAGAAATGGCTGACCGAAACGTAGTTTCTTGGTCTGCGATAATTGCTGGTTTCGTTAAACAAGACGACCCAGTTGGATCATTTCGTTTGTTTCGTTTAATGCTTTGCGATGGAACTACTCGGCCGAATGAGTTTACGCTCGTTAGCGCCTTACAGGGTTGTTCGTTGTGTGGAAATCTGAGTCCCGCGTGCCAAGTTTACGGTTTGATCGTTCGATTAGGATACGAATCGAATATATTTTTGGTAAATGCATTCTTGACTGCTCTGATTAGGCACGGTGAATTACCAGAGGCTATTAGATTTTTTGAAAAATGCTCTGATAAAGATATAGTGACGTGGAACGCAATGTTGGCAGGTTATTTGCAATATTCTTTTGTAAATGTGCCGTCTTTTTGGTGTCGCATGGTGCGGGAGGGAACAAATGTGAAGCCTGATAACTACACATTTGCTAGTATTCTTACCGGTTTAGCTGCACTTTCTGATCTGAATATGGGGTTGCAAGTACATTCGCAACTCGTAAAGCTTGGTCATGACTCCGAGATTTGTGTTGGAAATGCGTTAGTTGATATGTACATAAAGAGTGGTAGAATCATTGACGGGATTAAAGCATTTCGTGAAATGCCAGAAAGAGATGTATGTTCGTGGACTGAAATGGCAGCTGGATGCTTACAGTACGGTGGTGATCCTAGCCAAGCGCTTGAGGTCATTGCTGAGATGAAACAAGCTGGTGTAACGCCAAACAAGTTCACACTTGCTACCGCGTTCAATGCATGTGCGAATTTATCTAATTTAGAGGAAGGCAAGAAAGTACATACCTGGAGGATAAAACTTGGGAGTAACGAAATCGATGCATGCGTGGATAACGCGTTGCTTGATATGTATGCAAAGTGCGGATGTTTGGATAGTGCAAATAGAATTTTTCGTAAAATGAAGGACCGTTCCATAATCTCGTGGACAACTATGATAATTGGTTGTGCACAAAACGGAGAAGCTAGAAAAGCTCTTGAGATATTCGAAGAAATGAGAATCGAGGGTATTGAACCCAACTACATAACTTTTGTTTGTGTGCTCTATGCTTGTAGCCAAGAAGGTTTTATCGAAGAAGGAAAGAAACATTTCAATTCTATGACGGAGGAACATGGGATTCCTCCAGGAGAAGACCACTATGTATGTATGGTAAATTTACTTGGCCGAGGTGGGCGGATTAAGGAAGCCGAAGAACTGATCATGTGCATGCCGTTTAAACCAGGTGTATCGGTTTGGCAATCGTTGTTAGCTGCTTGTCAGCTTCATGGAGACGTGGAAACTGGAAAACGAGCAGCAGAGCGTGCAATGGATTTGGATGAGAAAGACGCTTCTAATTATGTGTTGTTGTCAAATATGTTTGCTGGTTTGAAGAATTGGGATGATGTGGGGACGTTGAGACAACTAATGCAGACTAGGGATGTTAAGAAAATTCCCGGAACTAGTTGGATTAAGTAAAAATATACAAATCATTCATTAATGGAGATTTTTGTAGTTGGATTGAAAGGTTTTTTTTTCAATTGGATGCTGCTTTGGGATGAATAACCGAAAATTATAAGAAACCTTGTCTGATGCTTGCATGAATTATTTCATGTGTTTCTCCTAAGATTCTTCATCCTCCTTATGCTTACAGAAACAAACTAAATTACTAACGGAAATTTACCAGCTTCAAATGAGTTTAATATAGAAAATTTTATATTCGTGTTATTTATGCTTGGAGTATCTTATTCATGTCTTTTTATGTCCTTCGGAGAATATAAAATTATAATAAAAGATCCGAGAAGATTTAATTTTTTTTCTATTAAAAAAATAAATAAAATACGCTTGATATTAAAATACCACAAAGACATAATTTGTACAAAAATTCTAACAAATTTATGCTAGAATTTGATAAGAAACAGTTTTAAAAATAATACAAATTAAAAACTAATGATTTTTTTTTATTAAATGTTGAAATAATTTGATAGAAGCCATGGATGATGAACGGTCCGCAACATCATTTTTTGCATGTCACAATCTTATGGTTTTAAGCACTTCACAAAGTATTATATCTGTATATGCAAAAAAGATAAAAAAAAAAATTGAATGTTATGTTTAAAACATGCATACAGAGGTTAGTATTATCTTTGAATAAGTTGTTGACAACCTGATTTCAAAATAAGATGGAAACTAATTATCTGCATTGTTTAGCGTTAGATAGCAAAGTGTCAAGCTTTCTAAGAATAAAATGGCTCTTAACTAGGACGGATATCTCTAAGAGTTAAGTTAGAGTTAGATTTATATTTAAAAGGGTATTTAGTCAGACAATCAGCTGCAAAACTTTGCTCCCTATAAATGAGCTTAAGAGCCATTGAAGAAGATAAAACTTCCCATAACAAGATAATAAAGGTGATATGTACCAATGAGCAATGTCATTGGTTAAAGAGTCAAACAAAATTTCGGAATCAATTTCAATGTTAACAGATTATAGCACAAGCTCCTACAGAAGGTTACACCATCAATGAGGGCTCTAGTTTCAGCAATAATGGGAGACTGATTTCCATATATTCTGCTGCCAAAGGAAAGCATGATATCATTAGAGTTTCTAATTAGAAAACCCCCACTAGACTCATCATTTTGAATGCAAACACCATCAAATTTTAGTTTTAATCCACTACCTACAGGAGGGTGCCATTTGACATATAGAGCAGACCTATTGGGGAGATGAATTGAACAATTAAGATGGTAACTTGTTTTGTAATCATTTGTCCAGGTTTTCTTAGTTAGAAGATTGGCACAATCTAAACTGAATAACATATGCATAATCTTTTTTCTAATATCAGTTAAAGACACTGATTTGTTTTTAAACTTTGATTATTTCTAGAATGCCAAATATTCGAACAAATTATTGAATGTATAACAGTTCTAATGTGCTTTGGTTTGTTTGTTGAAGAAAACCAGATATTAATAAGATGAGTAATAGTTATGTAATTGCCAATGATTATGTCAAACACACCTGAAAAGTATTTTCATACTCCCCATATTGTTTGACAATGCACAAAGAGATGGTCTATAGTTTCAGTGTTATTATAAAATTCATATCTAGATACTAAAGTGATTTTTTAAGGATAATATCTATAAATATGAGACATTTCAAAATTCTCCATAGTGTAAACAAACATATTTTAGGGGTTATTGAATTCCAAATCTTTTTGTAGATTATTGAAGATGGTTTTGATGTTCTCAACTTGTCAAATGTATCTTTTAAGTTGAAAATACTACATTAATTAGCATTCAATTTTATAGTATCTGGTTTATCATCGTGTAAGGCGAACTTAGTAATTCTGTAAATATCTGCACGAGTTACATTTTGCCTAAGTTTGTTAATATTCCAAGATTTTTTCTCACAAAAATTGTTAATTTTATCGTTGTTGTACCAAATGTTGTCTTCTTTAAGGCTAAGGATAATGAGACGATTAGTGTGACACCATCTCACTAGCTAAAAATCTGAGTTTACATTACCAATTTTCCAAAAGATTTACTTTTCAAATGTCTTTTAATTTTTATCAATCTTTTCCAGGTTTTAGAATCTTTAGTTTTATATTAAATTGTAAAGGATGCTTATTGGGACAGTAAGTTGAATGCATGAGGTTTGACCGTAAGGATTGATTCTTTCTGAATGTAAACTATAGTTTACACGAGAAAGAATTTAGAACTTTAGTAAGATTTCTAAAGTTTAAACCAGATTCTTTATAAAAACTATAAAGATTGGAATTTTTTTACCAAATCATAATTTTTTTGTCTTTCTTTGATCCCCAAATGAATTAAGTTAATAATTTATGGATTCTATCAATTATAGATTTGTGGAGACAATGAATTTGAATATAGTAGGACGGAATGTCCATTAGTACATATTGTATTAAGACCATTTTTCCACCAAATGAAAGTTGTTTAAACTCCCATTCATGAATTTTCTTTCCTATTTTTTTAATGATAACATCAAAGCAACAATGTTTGTTACTAGGATAAATGGTAATATCCAAGTATTTGATGGGTAAATTTGAGTGTTTAAAACCAGTAAGTTGATTGATCTTATTATTACTACTTTACCAATTTAACCTTGTATTATACACAGTTAGTTTTGTTTTCGATGCCTAATCGATAGTTTTCAATGCCTAATGGATATGGAATTTGAGGTTAAATATTTTTCGTGTATTTCAAATATATATTTTCCTAGCTATTTTGGTAATATATATAACATAATTTCGAATTAAATATTATAAATATATTTTTAATAATGTTAATAAATATATATATATTTGTAGCAATGTTTATATTGGAGAAAAAATCATTTGTCATACTTATCATCTATAATATTTAATTTATATATTATTTATCATCTATAATATGTAATTTATATATTATTTATCATCTATAATATTTAATTTATAGTTTTTTAAGGAACCCGCCGCTACTAAATTAGTGCAATGAGTGCGCACATGGTAAACTCTCGGTCTAATCCAATAGTCTCCAAACCAACGCTAGAAGGTAAACCACGCAAGGTGATAGACTCAGCCAAGAAAGCGTATGTAGAGAGATTGGAACTCATGACCTTTCGTCACAAGCATGCCTTACTCATGACGTTAACCTTAAATATTTATTTTATATCTCTTATTATTATCTCTTTAGTCTTATAATTTTTAATTTTCAAAAGTTTAATGTCAAATATAAAATTTATTCAATATTTTATATTTTTTAATATAGATATAAAAAATGTTTTAAAATTTAAATAGATTTGTTTGTAGATATTTTTTTTAAACAAATATTTTTTTAGAATTAAATATTCTATATATTTTTAAATATTATTGGATATATGTAAAAGAAAATATTTGGATTTATTATTTCAAATATCTTTAGAAAATACTATAGTATATGTATTTGGCAAAAAATCTTTTCAACATAATATTTTAATTATATTTGTAGTATTTAATAAGATATTTTAGTATGAAAAAAATTCTTTTTTATAGAAAAACCCGGTCCATTGCGTGACAAAAAGTAAGAAAAAAGTTATTTATTAAATAATATTAATATTTTTATTCAATATTTTCAAACAAATAATATAAAAAACTTTGAAAATATATGATTTAACCGTTATTCCTGATTCACTTTTAGCATTTGATTCTCAATTAGTTTTAACATATGATTCTCAATTCAAATTTAAGACATGATTCTAAGTTCTCATATAAGACATAATTAACAATTCACATTCAACAATGGATTCTAAGTTCAGATTTAACATATGATTCACGATTTGTTTTTAAACCCAAATTCTCAGTTCACTTTAACACATGATTGGTAGTTCAAATTTAAATTTTTATTATCATTTTGCATAAAACAGGTGATTCATTATTCATGTTTAATCTAATATTCTCAGTTCGGGTTTAAAAAATAATTCATGATTTATGTTTAACCCATGATTCTGAGTTCGTATTTAATCAATGATTATTAATGCATATTTAGCATATAATTCTCAGTTCGTATTTAATCAATAATTTTTAATGCACATTTAACACATGACTTGTGGTCCCCATTTAACCTATGATTATCAATTTAGATATAACAAATGATCTGTCATTCACGTTTAACCCATGATTTGTGATTTATATTTAACCCTTAATTTTTAATTTGGATTAAATAAATAATTTATAATTAGCGCTTAACAAATAATTCTCATTTCGAATTTAACACATGATTCTCAAATCAGAATTAACACATGATTTTCAATATACACTTGATCCATAATTTTCAGTTCGCATTTAACTTATGATTCTCGATTTCAGTTTCATACATTATTATAAGGTTATACATGACTCTCGATTCGTATATAACCCTTGATTCTCCTTTTGGATTTAACACTTATTTCGTGATTCACATTTAACAAATGATACTCTATTTAATCATTGATTACTTTTCAGATTTAACACATGACTTGTGATTCATATTTAACCAATTATTCACAGTTTATATATAACAAATAATTTGTCATTCGTGTTTAACCCGTGATTTGTGATTCATACTTAAGCATTTGATTCTCGATTCAAATTTAATAAGTAATTCGTGATTCACGTTTAATAGATAATTCTCAATTCATATTTAACATATGATTCTCAATTCAGACTTAACACGTGATTTTCAATTCATATTTGGCCCATGATTCTGAGTTTGAATTTTATACATAGTTTAATGTTCATACACGATTCTTAGTTTGTATGTAACCCTTGATTCTCAATTTAGATTTAACACTTGATTCACGTTTCACATTTAAGAAAGTTACGCATGATAAGAGAAGGAAAATATGGGCTATAATAACAAGATTTAGTGTTATAATATATATAAGGTTTTTTTTAATATATTAAAGACTAAATTAAAGCAAACATTGGGATTGAAAGGGGTAAGATGATAGGCCCTTAAAAGTTGTTCATAATTAGTAGAAACTAAAGGTGAAAAGGTCTATTTATTGATGACAAATATGTAATTTCACCCTCTAGTCCATGCACTATATAAAGACCCTCCCTTTTTGGGAAAAAAACTAATGATTAAGACATTTATTCCTTTTGTCTATTTCTTTTTCTATATTATTCATTTGTCACTTTTTTTTCTTTTTCTTCTTCGGAGGGAACCCACAGCCGCTACTCAGAGTGCAATGAGTGCGCACAGGGTAAACCCTCAGTCTGACGCGATAGCCTACAAACCAACGCCAGTTCATTTGTCACTCTAATATCCCTTTCATATGAATATTTCTTTATCAACTGCTCTCATACAAACATTGCTTAGTGTGAATCCAATAACCCTAAAAACTTCAGACTTATCAACTGATATTAGATTTAACCCATTATTCTTAGTTTGTATTTAATCCATGATTTTAATGCATATTTAACCCATGATTTTGAGTTCGTATTTTAACCTTTGATTCTCAATTCGGATTTAACAAATGATTCACGATTCGGGTTTAATCCAAGATTATCAATTCATATTTAACAAATGATTCACAGTTCGCGTTTAATCTATGATTTCTGATTCACATTTAACCTCGGATTCCCAGTTCGGTTTTGATACATTATTCGTGATTCACTTTTAGTCTGTGATTCTGAATTCGTTTTAACACATGATTCTCAGTTCAAGTTTAATATATGATTTTAAGTTTGTATTTAACATATGATTCACGATTCACATTCAATCATGAATTCTAAGTTCATATTTAATATATGATTCATGATTTATTTTTAACCCCAGTTCACTTTAACACATGATTGGTGGTTCAAATTTAACATATGATTATCACTTCGCATAAAACACATGATTCATGATTCATGTTTAACCCAATATTCTCAGTTCGGATTTAAAAAATGATTCATGGTTCGTGTTTAACCTATCTCAGCTCGTATTTAATCAATGATTCTGAATGCATATTTTACCCATGATTTTGAGTTCGTATTTAGACCTTGATTCTCAGTTGGTTTTAAACTTTTAACACGTGATTCATGATTCGCATTTCCAAAATTCTCAACTCAGATTTAATAATTGATTCACGATTCATTTTTAATCCATGATTTACGATTTGCATTTAAACCTTGATTCTTTGTTCTGATTTGACATATTATTTGTGATTTACTTTTACCTACTTATTTTCAATTCGGTTTAACAAATAATTCTGGGCTAAAATTTGATACATGATTAAAGTTCACATTTAATACATGATTCATTATTTACATTTAACCATTGATTATAATTTTAGATTTAACACATGATTTACGATTTACTTTTAACCTCATATTATTAGTTCGGTTTAACACGCGATTCTTTGTATGAATTCAACATATGCTTATCAGTTTGCATATAACACATGATTCATGATTCGTGTTTAATCTAATGTTCTTAGTTCGGCTTCAACGCATTATTCATGATTCACATTTAATGCATGATTCTCAATTCATATTTAATCAATGATTCTTAATACGCATTTAACCCATGATTCCAAGTTCAAATTTAACACATAATTCTCACTTTGTAGGTTACTTTTGATTTTTAATTTGGACTTAATTCATGATTCTCATTTCTTACTTATCCCATAATTATTAATTCGAATTTTAGATGATTCTCAATTTGGATGTAACACATGATTTGTTTGGATTTAACATACGATTCTTATTTCGTATTTAACCCATTATTCGCGATTCATATTTTATCCTAATTCTCAGTTCGGATTTAACACATGATTTTTTATATCACATTTGACTTTTGATTCTCATTTTAGATTTAATACATGATTTGTGATTTGTGATTTGTGTTTAACCCAATATTATTTGTTTAAATATAACAAATGATTCGATTTCATATTTAACTAATAATTTACAATTTGCATCTAACATTTAATTCTCATTTTGGATTTAACAAATGATTTGCTATTCGTTTTTGCCCACTGACTCTCGGTTCAGTTTAACACATGATTATTAGTTCAAATTTAACACATGATTCTCAGTTCGTATTTTAACAGATAATATACGATTCACATTTAACCGAATATTCTTAGTTATGATTTAATAAATGATTCACGATTGACGTTTAAACCACGATTTTATATTCATATTTCATCACTAATTCTAATTTGGGGTTTTACTTGTAATTTCTTATTCCATCTTAAGCCCTGATTCTCAATTCGGTTTAACATATGATTCTCAATTTAAATTCAAAACATGATTGTGAGTTCATATAAACCACATGATTCAGGATTGATATTTAACATAATATTTTTATTTCATATTTAACAACTAATTTGTTATTCACGTTTAACACATGATTCTGAGTTTGTAGTAAATTTGTGATTTTTAATTTGCATTTCACTAATTACTCTCAGTTTAGATTTAAGTTGTGACTCTTAGTTTGCATTTAATCATTGATTCTTAGTTTGGATTTAACACATGATTATCAATTCTCATTTAGACCATAATTTTTAATTTGGAATTAGTCTGTGAGTTTCAGTTCGTATTTAGCCCTTGATTCTTAGTTCGTATTTAACCCATGATTCCGAGTTCATATATAACCGATGATTCTTAATTGGCATTTAATATTTGATTCTCAGTTCGTATTATTTAACACATAATTCTTAGTTTAAATTTAACTCATGACTTATGGTTTGCATTTACCACATCATTCTCAATTCACATTTAACTCATGCTTCTTTGTTTGGATTTCACACACGATTCTCAATTCATATACAACCATTTTGTACTTAGTTTATATTTAACCCATGATTCTCAATTTGGATTTAACATGTGACTCGTCATTTATGTTTAACCCTCGATGCTTAGTTTCGATTTAACACGTGATTCTTAGTTCATATTTAACACATGATCCTCAATTCACATTTAACCTATTATTTACAATTCGAATTCTACCATTGATTCTAAAATTGGATTTAACATATGGTACTTAGTTCGCATTTAACCATTTATTTTTGGTTCGGATTTAACACGTGACTTGTGATTTTTGTTTAAGCCATGAATCTTAGTTTAGATATAATAAATGATTCGTGATTCGGGTTTAACTCATGATCTGTGATTCACATTCAACCTCCGAGTCTCAATTTGGGTTTATCACATGAATCACGATTTTATTTGAACCTTTAATTCTTAGTTTGGTCTATCATATAATTCCCAATTCAAATTTAACATATGATTCTGAATTTAATTTTAATATATGATTAACGATTCTTATTTGGCACATGTTTAAGATTCATAGTTAACCCAAAAAATTTAGTTCGGATTTAACATATTAATAATAGTTTGTGTCTAACCAATGATCTATAATTCACATTTGATCGTTGATTTTTAGTTCGGATTTAACAATTGGTTCGTCATTCACGTTTAACCCATGATACTCAATTCTGGATAACACATGATTTTTAATTCAGATTTAACATGTGATTCTTAGTTCACATATAATGCATCATTTGCGATTCATAACTTACCATTGATTAGTAGGTCAAATTTAACACGCAATTCTCAGTTTGCATTTAACATTTATTTTTATAGTTGATTTAACACTTGATTCGTTATTCGCGTTTAACCCATGATACGGAGTTTAGATTAACAAATGATTATTAGTTCATATTTAACCTATGATTCCTAATTTATATTTAACCCATGATTCTTAGTTTGTGTATTAAATTATCATATTAGTTTGATTTTAACACTTGATTCTCATTTCGGATTTATACAATTATTCACGACTCGTATTTTACCCTTAATTCCCAATTCAGATTTAATACATGATTATCATTTTGCATTTAATACATGATTCTCAATTCACATTTAAGACATGATTATATTGTCGGATTCAACCTATAATTCTCACTTATGATTTAATAGATCATTCTCGTTTCACATTTAGCACATGATTTTTATTTCAGATCTATCCCATGATTCATACCTCAGATTTGACATATAATTCACAGTTCATGCGTAATATTTGATTCTCACTTCAAATTTAACCCATGATTTTCAGTTCGCATTTAACTAATTATTCGCGATTCACATTTTATTTTTATTATCGGTTTGGATTTAACATATAATACTTAGTTTGCATTTAACCCTTGATTCTCAGTTTGGATTTAACACATGAGTCTTACTTCATTTTTAACATTTGATTCTCAATTTAGATTTAATAAATGATTCAAAATTTTCGTTTAATTAATGATTCTGATTTTGAATTTAACATATGATTCTCTGTTCAGATTTAACATATGATTACCAATTCATATTTGACGCGTGACTCTCATTTCATATTTAATGAAAGATTATGTAGCTTGTGGTTGTACTAGAAATATATACGTAGATTATGTAGCTTGTGGTTGTCTTGTTAGAATAACATAAAATTTATTGTGTGTATGTGATCTAGCTATAATCAATAGAAAAAATATATCATTTCCATTGATATACATTGAAGAACTTTAAAAATTGTTCCAATATAAAATAAATACGGAAGATTACCAAACAGGAAAAAAAGAATAATAGATAGTTTTCTTCACAGTTGCACGACAAATATTCAAGATCATATTATAAATAATACGATGCAAATCCTCAAACTCAAAAAAAAATCACATACTAAAAAATTAGTACTACTAAAGGTAAGAAAAAAACAAGTCTGAACCGATCGATTAAACAAAAAAAAATCTTTATACGAACATGTATTTGATAAATCTGAGAGTGCTAGCACGTGCGGTGCAATAGGTAACACTACTGACTCAACGAAAAGTATGAACTACATAAATTCCTACATTAAATTATGTAATGTTTGCACTAATCATGCGCAAATTAGGTAAAATATCGCATCAATCATGTGCAAACTAGACGAAATGGGCATCAATTATGTGACATTTTGCCTAATTTCTACACACTAGGTGCGACTATCGTGCGAAATGTCGAGCGAATAATGCGACTTCTCGCACGACAAGCATAGTTTCCCAAAAACATAAAGCATTCAGTTTAACACCATATTTCTCTCAACGGTTCTTTTACATATCTATCCTTACACATGTTCTTGCCTCAGTCGTTTCTTATAAAAATAGTTTGAGATTTATTTCGTACATGATAACCAATTCTTTCACGTAAGTAAATCGATAAAGTTATTTATTTTTACATCATGTTACGATATTTGACTTTATGCTAAGTTATGTACATTTTATTTCTTTACGTTCTTGTAGATGAACCATTGTCGGGATTATACTTGGTATGGATCTCGTTTCACTCCAAAGAAGCAACAACATGGGCAATTTTACTCAACCAAAGATTTAACCAATTTAACCAAATGAATCCGGTTCACGCATCTAATGTGCGTGATCGAAAAGCACATTTTACCGATTTGACCAAAAACATTTGATTATGCTCGTCCTTAGTCTCAGCCAAAGATGG
This sequence comes from Limnanthes douglasii subsp. nivea, assembly GCA_036936605.1. Classification (NCBI taxonomy): domain Eukaryota; kingdom Viridiplantae; phylum Streptophyta; class Magnoliopsida; order Brassicales; family Limnanthaceae; genus Limnanthes; species Limnanthes douglasii. The sequence continues at coordinate 198,478,250 of JAUPFV010000004.1, read as the reverse complement.
AGATGGAGCTCGACGAGGAGGCATCCCAAAATTATATACGAAAATAAACTTACGTATAACTACAAAACAACCAAAAATACAAAATTAATATGAACGAGAAAAATGTTAACAAAAAATATGAACGTAATAAATTTCTACATCAGATTATGTAAATTTCACATTAATCATGCGCAAATTAGGAAATGTCGTACCAATCATGCATAAATCGGACGAAATGTCACGCCAATGACGTGACGGTGCTCCCAAGTTTCGCACACTGGATACGACTATGATGCGAAACGTTGCACGAATAGTGTGACTTCTCGCACGACAACTACTGATTACTAAAAAAATTTAAAACATTTAATTTAACTCTATCCGTTAGGAAATTGCTCATCATAAATAATAGAACTACCTAAAAATTTAACAAATAACAATATATATATATATATATATATATATTAACAAAATTTTCTATAACATGAAACTTCAAACTAGTTAATATATATTAAAAATTTATGAAATGTATTATAAAATTCGTAGTAAATATTTGAAAATTGTGGCTAAAAAATCCAACTTCACCCAATTTTTAAGTAGTAGAATAGGCTATTATATGTAATTTGTTAGATCGTACACATAAAAATCGCAACCCATCCACTCTTATCATTCACATCTAAATATATCCCTCAACCTAGTTCCTCCTTCAAAATCTCCTCTATTAGCCCTTAATTGGTGAAAGGCAAACCCGCGGAACATTACTTCCAAATTTGAGTTATTGCTGGTAGGAAAATCGAGTGAAAACCGCCTCGTTTTAATGAATTTTATCTTCAAGACAGCTTCAAAATTGGATTTTGGATTCTTCTCGTGTGTTAATATTTTGGTTGCTTGATTGTTATCGTTACTTAAGTTTTATTAATTCCCGTTTGTTTAGTTATATAAGTCTTTCTCGAACGCTTTATATAATCTTTAGAAGAACCAGACGTCGTGAACATTATAGTTAATATATTCAAATACTTTGTGTATATTATAGTTGTTAGAACAACTCTGCTTCAACTTATGTTTTGCTTGTGAACTATATGATCCATACAAAAGAAATGAATTTTTTACTTTAATACCAGATGGGTATCTGTTAGAGTGGCGACCAAAGTCTCACATATCACATCGGTTAAACATGAGTGGTCACCACCTTAATACTAATTTTACCAAAACAAAATTCAACCACTAGATATTATTTTATTTTTGTTCTATTTTTATGTTTGAATATATTCATAATTGTTTTGCAACAAATAAAATAAAATATAGGTCATTGTTTTTAAAATTATAACTATCTTTTAAAAAAATAGTTTGAAAACTAATTCTTATATAATAATTTTTAATTTTTTGTTTTTTTAACAATATCGTATTTTTATTGGCTTCAGACATTGCTATATACTCAGCCTTTGTAGTCGATGTAGTGACAATTTTCTGTAACTTTGACATCCAACTACCAGCTATATTTCTAATAATAAATATATAACCTGTGGTGTTTTTACGGTGATCAACTTCACCTCCAAAATCTGCATCCATGTAGCCTTGTATCTTTAACTCGCCCTTACCAAAGTACAAGCACGTTCTTGTGGTGCCTATCAGGTACCTCAAAGTCCACTTTACAACTTCGAAATGAATTTTCCATGGGTTTGTTATAAACATGCTCACAACTCCCACTGCATCACTAATGTTTGGTCTCGTTTAGACCACTGCATCCCATAAAGTTTTTCTTTTCTTCTGTCAGAGAGGATTGATCCTTTGATTAACGAAAGTGACCTGCCAATGGTGTATTAACTAGCTTGGCATCACCCATGTTAAATATCTGCAAAACACGATCGATGTACTCTGACTGAGATAAGTGTAAAAACAAATTATGTTTATCTTTTGTGATTTGCATTCCAAGGATCTTCTTCGTCGGACCCAAGTCCTTTATGTCAAATTATTTTTACAATTGATGCTTAAATCTTCCAGTATAATCTATATCTGAACCTGCTACTAACATATCATCAACATAAAGTAGTAAAATAATATAACTGGAGTTACATCTTTTAAAATAACTACAGTGGTCAGCATTACACTTCTGAAAACTCTCTTTGTGCATAAAACCATCAAATTTCTTGTACCACTGCCTTGGAGTTTATTTTAGACCATACAAACTTTTCTTGATTCTGCATACCATGTTTTCTTTCCCTTCTTTTAAAAACCCTTCTGGTTGATACATGTATATCTCCTCATCCAAGTCATTGCGAAGAAATAAAATCTTTACATTTAACTGTTCAAGATAAAAGTTTTCAATGACAAGAATACTCAACACTGATCTAATAGTATTGAGCTTCACAACTAGAGCAAAAATGTCGGTGTAATATATTCCTTCATTTTGCTAGAACCTTTTGACAACTAGTGGGGCTTTGTATCCCTTAGAGCCATCATGCTCATCTTTCACCTGATACACCCATTTGTTATGAAGTGCATTCTTACCCATGGGTAACTCAGCTAGTTCTCATATCCCATTTGAGATTAAAGACTCCATCTCAATTTACATGGTAAGCTCCCACTTGTTAGTATCACTGGTCTGACAAGCTTCATCAAAGAATATAGTCTCTCATCTATCGGTCAGTAACAGATAGTTTAAGTATTTCTTGTTGGGAACATGGGGTTGGGAAGATCTTCTCAAAACAAGAAATGGCTAGGCTGGATGTAGGGTGTCGGACTGCTGCCGATCGGTCTGTCCAATTGACTCTCCTTGCTGAGGGGTTAATATGATCGGCTATATATCTTGACTATCTGAGACTCCCTCGATATCTACAAATACCGAACCATATGGCTTTGAGTCATTTACTTTGGTTTTATGTCTGTAAGTGTACATCACTGTTTCATTGAAGATCACATCTCTACTTCGTATCATCTTCATGTTTTCTTCATCCCAAATACGATAACTGGACTCATATTTTCCATAGCTGATCAGGAAACATTTCTTCAATCTGGGATCAAGCTTGTTCATGCCTTGATATTTATATAAACATATATTGCACAACCAAAAACTCTTAGATGTGATAATGTTATATCTTTACTCCATACCTCCTCGGGTATTTTATGTTCTAAGGGAACCGACGGACCTCGGTTAACCAGGTAAGTCGATATGTTGACTGCTTCTGCCCAGAACTGTTCCGGTAAACCAGACTGTATACGAACATATTTGGCTCTTTCTGTCAAATTTTTGTTCATACGTTCGGGAATATCTTTGTGTTGAGGCGTACCTAACATGGTTCTTTCCATCTTGATCTCGTGCTCATATCAAAACTTCTTGAATATGGTGTCCTCGTATTCACCACCATTATCAGTTCTGAGCTTTTTAATTATAAGACCTGTCTCATCTCAACCATAGATTTCCATCTCCTTAAAACATCAAACACTTCAGATTTATGATTTAGAAAAATAAACCCACACCTTTCGATAATGATCATCGATAAAGGTCACGAAATAATGTTTTCTTTTTATTGATGAAACAGTTGTTGGCCCCCAAACATCAGAGTGAACAACCTACATCCTTTCTTTCTTTGGGGTTCTGCCATTCGTCTGAAAACTGATCCTATTCTGTTTTTCAAGTATGAAATCTTTGCACATGTCTATATTGATTGGCTTAAGACCTTGAAGCTTCCCCTTCAAGTACATAATTTTCATACCATTTCACTTATGTGATCAAGCCTATGGTGCCACACATTTGGATTTTAGTTTCTTATTGCTAATGCAGTTGAACAACTTGTCTCTGCTATCTTGTAAAGATTACCCCTCTTCTTTTAACGAGAAATCGTAAGTGCTCCATTTGAAATCTTCCAATTGTCACCATGGAAGACCGTAATGTAGCCATCGCTAGCCAACTGCCTTACTGAGATTAAGTTCTTTTTTAGATCGAGGATATGTCTGACATCTTTCAGTTCCTAGACAGACCCATTCAACTTAATCTTCACAGTACTTTTACCAATAATATCACAAGGTTGATCATCACTAAGATATACATTTCCAAGGTTACGAGGAACATACCTCTTGTATAATTTTTTCTTTAAAGTAGCGTGGAATGATGCTCCAGAGTCTAAAATCCATGACTCTTTTTATTTATTTTTAAGGAGCATATTAACGCATCGTCTCCTTTTGAAGTGCTATTTTCCTCTGTCTTCTTCTCTTGGTCATTTGGTTCTCTCTTGCACTGATATTTATAGTGCCTGATCTTCTCATAATTCCAACACTCGATATTTTTAACCCCTGGGAACTTTTAGGATTCCTGGATTTGGACCTCTAGTATCTTGATCTACCTTGGTAGTTTGATTTATCACGTCCATACCCTCTAGTTGAATTTATTCCTTTCGACTCTGTATGTAAGATTAAAGTGATTGATGACTCACCCGATTCTCTCCTTCGAATCTTTTCACTAAAAACTAAGTTAGGAACATCATCAAATTTAAACTTATTGCTTCCCGACGAGCGACTCACCGTTGTGATAGAGCATTCCAACTATCTGGTAGTGAAGACAAAAGTATCAATGCTCGTACTTCTTCATCAAAATCAATTTCAACTGAACTCACCTAGGTTGTGATTGTATTAAGTTTATTGAGATATTGAGCTACCGACGTGTCTTCCGTTATTCGCAAATTAAATAAAAGCCTCATCAAATGAACTTTGTTATACGCCAAATATATATTGGAGAGAGCCTTCATGAAATCCGCTATGGCTTTTTTTATTTACGACGTTTAAAGCAGTATTGCGGGATAACATAAATCAGTTGACTCCAAGAGCTTGTTTGTCAAGAAGGGTTTATGATTCATCTTTCATACTCTATGGTTTTTTATTTGAGAAGGATTGATAAAGATTTTTCTGGTACGTATAATCTTCAATCTACATCTTCCGGAACCTAAAATCTACACCATCGGTATTTTCGAGTCTCACATTTCCTTCACCTATAACCATTGCTCCCACTTAAATATGACCTCCTTTGGATTGCTACAAAACATGGAGCTCTGTTACCATTTTTTAGGATCTTACGCAAAAGATCATGTAATCGGATTAGTGAAAGACAAATAATATTTTGTTAGAAAACACAATAAACTAACAGTAAGATCAAACACAAAATAAACCAACAGTAAGATCAAACACACAAATTGTTAACGGAGTTCAGCAAACTGTGCCTACATATCTGGACCCGTTGCAGATCGCTTATTAGAAATAACTTTGTGACTCTCTTTTTTCGATATATTCACCAAAACCTAACTATTGGATTTATAGAGAGTTTAACGCACACAAAAAGATATAAAAACAATTACAAACCTTAATGAGTAATTTATGACTCACTAAATTACTGTCTTTTTAAATTCAAAACCTTTTTTTAGCTCTCTTTAATGAATATAACATGATCAATATCTCCATTTAATTTTTTTATCTAGTCTAAAATATCATTACCTTACGGAAACTCAAAATTGAACCTAACTACCAGCCGGCCGTCGGCTCAGATAAACACCAACTCCATTTAACCATATGCTAAACAACACACAAATCTTTATTTATTTGGCCATAATATACAAGCACATTACAAACGAAATGGAGGCATTTTCTTTTTAATTTTACTCACAAATTCTTCAACACTAGAAAGATTGACCCAAACTATTTGCAATCAGTTTACTATTTTTCTCCTCTTCCTCTCCGTCAAACCAAACTTCATTATAAATAGTTCACTTCAAGGTAATCGTTTATCAATCCTTTTTGTAGGGTTTTTTCCTTCCTTTTGTCGAGTTCATAATTGATAAATATGTCTGGTTTTGGTTTCAAAAGTTATCTGATCGGTACTAAGTAGTTCAGTTTAATAGTTTATCATTTTAGTAGTGTTAATCAAATAGAGAGCTACTTCATCTTTATCGCATAATTTAGGGTTGTATGATTTATGGTTACATGTGTCTGAGTGTGCTTAATGCAGATAAAGTGATTTTTTTTTAGTTTTTTTTTATGTTATTTCCTTAGTAGTTATATTTTAATGTTAAGATTATAATGAGAGGTGCTTCAAAAGTTTGCAATTCAAAAGAATTAAAGATATTATTCATATTTAGAATTTGAAAAGAACACAAATTACAAAAGAAAACTGAGTCTTACTCATTTTGAACTCAAAATTATTATCACTAGTTTATTTTTCTAAACTTAGATTCTAAACTTGGATTCTTCTAGGAGCACAACAAGAGTAAAGTCGAGTTTGGTTTGAATCCTTAAAGACTTTATTTGTATTGTAGTACTAATTTTAAGTACATCTCAGTTTGTCGCATTATAAGTTTTACCTCCATCCACTTCTTCAAAAACCTTTTGCAAATCACTCAAAAGAGATCAAATAATACTTACAGCAACAACTAACTTAAACTATAGAAGTAAGTGGAAAAAAAAAACTACAAATACATGATATTTGCAAACAAAATTTTCAAATCTAAATATCATTAAAAAATATATATATATTAAAATTAAAATAAAATGAAATACAATAATGACTAAGCAATACGTACTTTAATAACGCTCTGGAGTCGGATTGGAAATTTATAAAATTTTAGAAGTAAATATATTTTGAGAGAACTTAAATTATGAAAAAGAAGATATGGTAAAAAGATTTTTAAAATAATTTTTTATATAATTTTTTTTTATATAAATAACGGCAGCTTTGATATAACAAAAAGAGATATAACAAAAATAGTTTTTATATAGCCATGCCCCAATAATAATTACTCGAACTGGATTTGGGTGGATCCAATAATTTTAGCAATTCTGGTGCATCTCTCCTAAGGAGAGCAACACTCACTTATGCTCCAATCCATTCACTTATGAAGCAAAAACGTGGCCTTTTGTTTTCGACAATATTCAAAAGATGTTTCTCGTCAACACTATTAACAGACGAAGAACTTTACTCCAATTTTCTCAAAACTTGCACAGAAACCAGCAACATAGCTCATGGAAAAGCAGTTCATGCGAAATTCGTGAAAGGGTTTCTTCCTTTCTCGATCTTCATTCGGAACCACATACTCAACATGTACGTAAAACGAGATCTTACCGACGGCCACAAACTGTTCGAAGAAATGGCTGACCGAAACGTAGTTTCTTGGTCTGCGATAATTGCTGGTTTCGTTAAACAAGACGACCCAGTTGGATCATTTCGTTTGTTTCGTTTAATGCTTTGCGATGGAACTACTCGGCCGAATGAGTTTACGCTCGTTAGCGCCTTACAGGGTTGTTCGTTGTGTGGAAATCTGAGTCCCGCGTGCCAAGTTTACGGTTTGATCGTTCGATTAGGATACGAATCGAATATATTTTTGGTAAATGCATTCTTGACTGCTCTGATTAGGCACGGTGAATTACCAGAGGCTATTAGATTTTTTGAAAAATGCTCTGATAAAGATATAGTGACGTGGAACGCAATGTTGGCAGGTTATTTGCAATATTCTTTTGTAAATGTGCCGTCTTTTTGGTGTCGCATGGTGCGGGAGGGAACAAATGTGAAGCCTGATAACTACACATTTGCTAGTATTCTTACCGGTTTAGCTGCACTTTCTGATCTGAATATGGGGTTGCAAGTACATTCGCAACTCGTAAAGCTTGGTCATGACTCCGAGATTTGTGTTGGAAATGCATTAGTTGATATGTACATAAAGAGTGATAGAATCATTGACGGGATTAAAGCATTTCGCGAAATGCCAGAAAGAGATGTATGTTCTTGGACTGAAATGGCAGCTGGATGCTTACAGTGTGGTGGTGATCCAAGCCAAGCGCTTGAGGTCATTGCTGAGATGAAACAAGCTGGTGTAATGCCAAACAAGTTCACACTTGCTACAGCGCTCAATGCATGTGCGAATCTATCTAATTTAGGGGAAGGCAAGAAAGTACATACCTTGAGGATAAAACTTGGGAGTAACGAAATCGATGCATGTGTGGATAATGCGTTGCTTGATATGTATGCAAAGTGCGGATGTTTGGATAGTGCAGATAGAGTTTTTCGTAAAATGAAGGACCGTTCCATAATCTCGTGGACGACTATGATAATTGGTTGTGCACAAAACGGAGAAGCTAGAAAAGCTCTTGAGATATTCGAAGAAATGAGAATCGAGGGTATTGAACCCAACTACATAACTTTTGTTTGTGTGCTCTATGCTTGTAGCCAAGACGGTTTTATCGAAGAAGGAAAGAAACATTTCAAGTCTATGACGGAGGAACATGGGATTCCTCCAGGAGAAGACCACTATGTATGTATGGTAAATTTACTTGGCCGAGGTGGGCGGATTAAGGAAGCCGAAGAACTGATCATGTGCATGCCGTTTAAACCAGGTGTATCGGTTTGGCAATCGTTGTTAGCTGCTTGTCAGCTTCATGGAGACGTGGAAACCGGAAAACGAGCAGCAGAGCGTGCAATGGATTTGGATGAGAAAGACGCTTCTAATTACGTGTTGTTGTCAAATATGTTTGCTGGTTTGAAGAATTGGGATGATGTGGGGACGTTGAGACAACTAATGCAGACTAGGGATGTTAAGAAAATTCCCGGAACTAGTTGGATTAAGTAAAAATATACAAATCATTCATTAATGGAGATTTTTGTAGTTGGTTTGAAAGGCTTTTTTTCAATTGGATGCTGCTTTGGGCTGAATAACCGAAAATTATAAGAAACCTTGTCTGATGCTTGCATGAATTATTTCATGTGTTTCTCCTAAGATTCTTCATCCTCCTTATGCTTACAGAAACAAACTAAATTACTAACGGAAATTTACCAGCTTCAAATGAGTAATATAGAAAATTTTCTATTCGTGTTATTTATGTTTGGAGTATCTTATTCGTGTCTTTTTATATTTTAACAGTTTAGCCGTAGCATGTCCTTCGGAGAATATAAAATTATAATTCAAGATCCGAGAAGATTTTAAAAAAAAATCTATTAAAAAAATAAATAAAATACGCTTGATATTAAAATACCACAAAGACATAATTTGTACAAAAATTCTAACAAATTTATGCTAAAATTTGATAAGAAACAGTTTCAACAATAATACAAATTAAAAACTAATGATTTTTTTATTAAATGTTGGAATAATTTGATAGAAGCCATAGATGATGGCCTCTTGAACCGTCAGTAGCATCATTTTTGCATGTCACAGTCTTCTAGTCTTAAGCCCTTCACAAAGTATTATATCTGTATCTAAAAAAAAGATAAAGAAATTTGAATGTTATGTTTAAAACATGCATACAGAGGTTAGTATTATCTTTGAATAAATTGTTGACAATATGATTTCAAAATAAGATGGAAACTAATTATCTGTATTGTTTAGCGTTAGATAGCAAAGTTTCAAGCTTTCTAAGAATAAAATGGCTCTTAGTTTCAAGATTTCTAAATGGCTCTTAACTGGAACGGGCATTTCTAAGAGTTAAGTTACAGTTAGATTTATATTTAAAAGGATATTTAGTCAGTCAATCAGCTGCAAAATTTTGCTCCCTATAAATGAGCTTAAGAGTCATTGAAAAAGATAAAACTTCTCATAACAAGATACTGAAGGTGATATGTACTAAGGAGCAATGTCATTGGCTAAAGAGTGAGACAAAATTTTGGAATCAATTTCAATGTTAACAAGATTATAGCACAAGCTCCTACACAAGGTTAAACCATCAATGAGGGCTTTAGTTTCAACAATAATGGGAGACTGATTTCCATATATTCTGCTGCCAGAGGAAAGCATGATATCATCAGAGTTTCTAATTAGAAAACCCCCACTAGACTCACCATTTGAATGCAAGCACCATCAAAGTTTAGTTTCAATCGACTACCTACAGGAGGGTGCCATTTGACATATAGAGTAGTCATATTGGGGAGATGAATTGAACAATTAAGATGGTACCTTTTTTTGTAATCATTTGTCCAGGTTTTCTTAGTTAGAAGATTGTCACAATCGAAACTGAATAACATATGCATAATCGTTTTTCTAATATCAATTAAAGACACTGATTTGTTTTTAAACTTTGATTATTTCTAGCATGCCAGATATTCGAACAAATTATTGAACGTATAATAGTTCTAATGTGTGTTGGTTTATTTGTTGAATAAAACCAGGTATTAATAAGATGAGTAATAGTTATGTAATTGCCAATGATTGTGTCAAACACACCTGAAAAGTATTTTCATACTGCTCATGTTGTTTAACAATGCACAAAGAGATGGTCTATAGTTTCAATGTTATTATAAAATTCATATCTAGATACTAAAGTGAATTTTTTTAAGGATAATATCTATAAATATGAGATATTTCAGAATTCTCCATAGTTAAACAAACATATTTTAAGGGGTTATTGAGTTCCAAATCTTTTTGTAGATTACTGAAGATGGTTTTGATGTTCTTAACTTGTCAACTGTATCTTTTAAGTTGAACATACTACATTGATTAGCATTCAATTTTATAGTGTCTGGTTTATCATCGTGTAAGGCGAACTTAGTAATTCTGTAAATATCTGCACGAGTTACATTTTGCCTAAGTTTGTTAATATTCCAAGAGTTTTTCTCCCAAAAGTTGTTAATTTTATCGTTGTTGTACCAAAGGTTGTCTTCTTCAAGGTTAAGGATAATGAGACGATTAGTGTGACACCATTTCTCTGGCCAAAAATCTGAGTTCACATTACCAGTTTTCCAAAAGATGAACTTTTCAGATGTCTTTCGAATTTTAATCAATCTTTTCCAGGTTTTAGAATCGTTAGTTTTATATTAAATTGTAAAGGATGCTTATTGGGATAGTAAGTTGAATGCATGAGGTTTGACCATAAAGATTGATTCTTTCGGAATGTAAACTATAGTTTACACGAGAAAGTATTATGAATTTAGTAAGATTTGTAAAGTTTAAACCAGATTCTTCATAAGAACTATAAAGATTGGAAATTTTTTACCAAATCATAGAATTTTTGTCTTTCTTTGATCCCCAAATGGATTTATTTAATAATTTATGGATTCTATCAATTATAGATTTGTGAAGACAATGAATTTGAATATGGTAGGAAGGAATGGCCATTAGTACATATTGTATTAAGACCATTTTTCCACCAAATGAAAGTTGTTTAAACTCCCATTCATGAATTTTGTTTCTGATTTTGTTAATGATAACATCAAAGTAACAATGTTTGTTACTAGGATAAATGGTAATACCCAAGTATTTGATGGGTAAATTTGAGTGTTTAAAACCAGTAAGTTGATTGATCTTATTATTTTCAATTCTATCTCTGGTTTGAGAAGATATAAATATGGATTCACTTTTGTTTATTAGTTGACCAAAAACATTTTGATAATGATTAAGAAAGTTCCAAAATAGTTTAATGTTATTCATTAATCCATTTATAAATATTATTATGTCGGCAGCATAAGCAAGACAACGAATTAAGATGTTACCTCTGTTTTGGTAATATATATTTGGATTTTCATTCAAACATTTTTTATACCTATTATAAAGTACTATTTAGCAATGATGAAAAGGCTGGGTGACAAAGGGTCACCTTGCCCTACACCATTGGAAGAGCTGAAAAATCTATGAAGGTTGCCATTGATGATAACATATTATTGAGGATTGATTAAAACTTTTTTAATAAGTTTCATGAACTTTATTTTAAAGTCAAAGCAAAAAATTATTTTGAGTAAGAAGGTTATTGATAGTCTGTCAAAGGCTTTGTCTATATCTAGCTTAAAAATTGTATTTTTACCTCTAATCATTTTATTTAGGTCATGAATCAATTTATGAACAATTAGGATATGCTCATGAATGTTATATTAGATACAAAAACTCTATGTTCATCAGAGATTATTTTAAGGATAAGACTAGCCAATCTATTGTTCATTAATTTAGAAAATATTATGTTTAAGACATTGCAGAGGCTAATGGCCTGAAAACACTCCAAGTTTTTTTGGATTCTTTCTTAGGAATTAGACAAAATGTAGTAGCATAAACACTTTTTGGGGCAGAGTGACCATTGAAATATTCTTTAATTGCATTATAAAGATCCTTTTTAATTATGTTCCAGTAAGTATTATAAAATTTTGTGTTAAAACCATTAATACTAGCTACACTATTAGGGCTGAGAGATTGAATGGTTTTCAAAATTTCCTCTTTAGTTGGAGGGGAAGTAAAAAACAAGTTGTCTTGATCAGTGATTATATTGGGTATGATGTTTTGGAAACCAGACAAACTATGAGAGGTTAGATTGAGAGTTTAGAATATCTTTAAAGTGGTCCACTGCTAAGTTCCAGGTTTCAGAGTCTTCAATCTTCCAGATACCATGGATAATGTTTTTTTTCTTCTTTTGTTAACAAAGTTATGGAAACATGATGTGTTCTTATCTCTATTTTTTACCCAGTATATGGAAGCTTTCTGTTCCCATAAAGCTTATTCTTTAGCTAACAAATTAAGGTGATTTTCTTTGGCTTTAGAAACCTTACATTTATCTTTACTTGATTTAGTTTTTTTATAGTAAGATTCATAATGTTTGAATTCATCTTAAGCATTATCAAGACTATCAAAAATGTTATTGAAAGTATTCTAATTCTATTGTTTTAGTTTGTGTTTTAATCTGTTAAGTTTGGACCAGAAAACCTGTAAAGGAGTCTCAAATAAGTTTAAAGAGATATTTTCTTCCACAATTTTAAGAAATTGAGGATGAAGAATCAACATGTTAAGGAACTTAAATCTTGATTTAGGTTTGTTTCCGTTGTTTGAGATTGATAAACACAATGGTGAGCGATCTGAGCCAGTTATGGCCAAATGTTTCGCCATTGTAATATCAAAATAGTTTCACCATGAGGCATTATACAATGCCATATCCAACCTTTTCCAGACTCTATTATTTGTCCAAGTGAATTTTGATCCTTGGAAACCAACATCTTCCAAGTGACAATCTAAAATTGTTTCATTAAAGTCGTCAATACTATTTTGACATAATGATGAACACGATAATTGTTCACCATTGGAAGAAATAACATTAAAATCATCAAATACTAACCACTCTTGGTTAGTCTTAGATATTTATTTAAGATTAGCCCACAACTCAGATCTTGATGATCATGTATATTTGACATATACAATAGTGACAATGAAATGTCTGTTAAACAAAGAGTGATTAACAAAAAAAATGCAAAATTTGTTCATGATCAATGAAAGTGGTAATTTGGAAGTCCTCTTTCCAAATTACCCAAATTTTGTTATTTTTATTAGCACAACCTGAGTGAAAAATGAGAGTTTTGACAGTTTGAATTAGTTTGTCAGAATTTATTATAGGCTCTTGTTAAGCTATGAAAGCAATTATGTTAGATTTTATAATTGATTTTATTCTTCTAATAGCACCCATGTTGTCAATCTCTCTGGCGTTCTAGTTAAGTACTTTTAGAATCATTTGAAGGTTGGGTTTGAGTGACTAGATGGACCTTTTATGGGGTTCATCTTTGAGGGTGGAGGTTATCTAGTTGTTTTATATTTTAGTTTTTTAGGCTTGTTCTTTGAGGATTCTTTTGGGGTTGTTTCAGAAGATAGTTTTAATATTTTCCTTTCCTTAATATTAATAGAAGCCTCATTTGTCTTTTTATATTTGTGTGATAGAGTTTTATGTTCATGTTTTGCATGATTCAAATATATAGAGTTAGAATAAGGTTTTCATATTCATTGAGAGTGTTGAACATATTATATATATATATATATATCTAAATTATGTATGGCTTATATTATTTCTTCATTTTGTGTGTTTGAATCAGGATTTTCATTTTATATTTAATTATATTTGAGATTTAAGAGTTTCTAATGTGTAAAATTGTTACAATATTGTTCTATCTTTATCATTTAGTTGAGGGTTATCTTTAATGTTATTCATATCTTTTTTTGAGGTGTCCTCAGTTTGTGATGGTTGCACTATGATGGATTTAACTTTTTTATTTTGTTTTGGTATCCAAATTGCAAGGTTCACGGTGTCTGCATTAACATTTATTGTATTTAAGGTGTCAACAAAATGTGTGATATTATTTTATGCAGTTTTTTACAATCCCCTGATTGATGGCATAAATGTTTGCAATTTGTGCAGTAGAATGGTTTGTCACCATATAGTATATGCTGCTAAAACCCATCCCTTGCACTAAATTCAATCCAGATCTTTTATGGGAGTTTGTGGGAGAGATCAATCTCCAGCCACGCCCTAAAACAGTTGAATCTGGCCTTGTTTTTTGCAGGGACCCATATGGAAAGAGGTCTACCAATTGTTTTGGATATATGTACAATTGTATCGTGATTGTACATATATTCTAAGAGATTTGGGTAAGAAACCTAGACATGGGTTATTGGGGATTCAATTCTATGGATTGAATCTCAAGTATCATTATAGTAGCCTTAAGAAATGTTGGTCAATTGACCACACATTCTTTTTCCAGATTTTTATAAAATCTTCAATAAAATCAAAATCAATAAAAAAGTTCCTATAATCCCACTGAGAGACATTATAGGCACCAGAAAATTTAAAGTTATCTAAAAATTGATTAAACTTGGCCAAATTAGGTTTACTAAATAAAATTTTAGCTTATAGTGTAAATTGTGAAGTAGAGACTAGGTGAGACTTATCTGTATTTTGAAAAATGACCGTCTTATAATTGTCTTTCATTTGGATCTGGACTGCTTCATGGATAAATCTTTTAGGTTTGTTCTTGGATGCCTCACCAAAAAGCTTCTATTTTGTTGATTTTCCTTGAATACGTGGATTTTGTTGATTCTTTCTCAAACATTGGATTAATGTAGACTCCTTGGTTCCGTACAGCTTCCTGGTTTCCAGATGGTCTTTAAATCTTTGAGGAAGATGAGGAAATTTGGCTTCAAAACATTTTTCCTTCAATTTGCAGTGTTGGTAGTTTAAATCTTCCACAATCGAGTCGTTGAGGATCTTGAAATATTTTACTGGTTTCTCCATTTCTTGAGATGCTTCTTTTTTCATACAATCCTCTGGATCTATATCTTCAAGATTTTTATTTGACTATATTTTACTCAGTTTTCTCTTAATGAGCCGGAACTCGAAAGAATATATGACGAGAAAGAGGATAAATTTCAGTCTTGAGTGCAAGATTAGAGAAAAAGATGGTCAAAATTGAAGATTTTGACCATTTTGATATTTTCTTGAGAGAGCACCCACTTCCCTTTTACAACTCATTCATGTAATGTCAATACTTGTCAAAACAAAATCTAAGAAGATAAAAAATAGTAATATAATAAATATAGAAAATAAATAATAAATAATATTAAAAAATAATAGTAACACTAACAAAAATTTATAAAGAACAAAAGAAGAGCGGTTATCCAAATTTTTTTTAAGAAACCTACAAATTAAAATAAATAAATGAAATATTTAAATATAAATTTTTGAACCATAAAAATAAATACAAGATTTAAAAAATTTAATGAACACTAAAAGAATATAAAAAAAACATTATATACACATATATGTATTTTTTTTTAGCAAAAGAACAACTGCGTTAATAAAATTGGAAGTTTTACAAAGTATAAGGACCAAATTGAAAAAACAACACAAATTAGGGCAACTGAACAACAAGCCCTAATACAAGACCCATATCGCCTAAAAACCCGACTAGGAAACCCTAATTGAAGCAATACAACCACTCAACCCCAATTCAGAAAGCCCCAATTCTCTAAAACGAAAAACCCTAAATCAAATCAGCCACCATCTTTAACCTCTCGAACCCTCAAACCACCAAACCCTGATCAAATTCAAGCCAACCAAGTACACAACTCAAGCACCAGATCTCAATTCAAGCTAAACTACCTTCGAAACAGCCTCCACCAACCAGCCAAACAAGCCAAGAATATCGTCCCAAGAAGCAAATCGACCAATGGTAGCAGAAATGCCTACCCAGGGTCGATATACCCTACTCCTAAGCTTTCAAGAACAATGATAGCAAGGAGAGGGTTAGGAATATCGAGATTAGTGAATGAACGATTGATCTTCTCAGCAAGGATCCACTTCGAGATCCAGTCAGCAACCACATTTTACGATCTGGAAATGTGTCGAATTCGCATAGAAGGGAGAAGCAAGGATCTACAGATATCATCCCTAGAGTTATTCGAAGCACAACCAGAAGACAAACAGTTGATAATAGTCAAGCAGTCCGACTCGAGATCAACATCATTCCAACCTTTCCTGCGACAAAGAAGAATGGCCTCCATAAAGGCTCTTCTTTCAGCCTGAAGAGGACTTATCTTGCCAAACAAGAAACCAGCACCCTCAATAATGTTCCCCTGATCATCACGAACAATTAGACCACCAGTGGCCTCGCTCGTGTAGCTACAAGCACCGTCGGTATTGATTTTAATTCTACCAGGATAAGGCACCTTCCACTTCAGGTATGTTACTTTTCTCTTACTAATGGACAGAGCACCAATTTTAGTTCCTGCATCAACAACACCAGCGAGTGCTTAGATTTAAGATTACGCTACTATACGTACATGTGTCTTAAATGGATAATCTAAATATTATATTTCATGATTTATTATTCAAATTTTATAAATAAATAAACATTAATTTTATTAAATCTAGATTTGTCAATCTACCAAAAAGAGCTTATTGGTAAGATGACTAAAAAATAATATATGATTTAGGAAGTTTTCATCATTCAAATAAAACAAATAAGGTTACTGCTCTCAAATGGAATTTCTCAGCTAATA
Organism: Limnanthes douglasii subsp. nivea; assembly: GCA_036936605.1. Classification (NCBI taxonomy): domain Eukaryota; kingdom Viridiplantae; phylum Streptophyta; class Magnoliopsida; order Brassicales; family Limnanthaceae; genus Limnanthes; species Limnanthes douglasii. The sequence continues at coordinate 198,461,511 of JAUPFV010000004.1, read as the reverse complement.
ACAGAATCAAACTAAATACAGACGACCGCAGAATCTAGTAGTGATGGCCTATTAAATAATAAAGCAAACATCATATTTGCTTTTGGAATACTCTATAGCAAACAACACCCATTATCGATGATTGCATGACTCTTTTTTGTTGTCTGTTTATAAATAAAAAAGAGAAATTTATCTTCTAGACAATAAGATTGAATTTTTTTTATGTGAATTGAAGCGTTAACAACATGAAAAACTCCATGGTATTTGGCTTCACTAATTGAATGTTGCAGGAAACTTATAAGTTCTAGCATGAATCTAGTTCATATCTATATGGAGCAAAATCAAACATATGATTGGATGACTAAATTGGCTCTCAAGTGTAAAATGAAACAATACGAGAATTAAATTCATGATTTGAATCTTAATAAATGACTCGTTTGTTTGGTTATTTTTTATAGAGAGCTTGAATACATTGAACTTATTTAGAGCATGAATAAATTGTTCTCATGAAATCTACAATCTTTCAGAATTCTACAAACAATAATGAAGTAAGAGGAAACGAGTCTTCTCTCAAACAAGGCTGCCTCTTTTGTAGAATTCAGCTTCGCAATATCTTCCAACAATTTCTCCCGTGTCATTACCAAAGTAGATCGTTTTAACTCATCCTCGACGTATTGGTCGTCATAGTGTTGTCCTTTGATTTTTTGTTCTTCAAATCGATGGTTCTCAGAGTAGGACACGACCCCAATACCCTTTATCCGGATAGTGGGCTCCTCGTGGGATTCTATATTCATCTCTTTTAACAAATTTATAACTTAAGAGTAGTAAGTTTTGAGAAAACAGCTTCAGGTATCAATCTAATCCTATTGTGGTAACCAATGATAGCTCCAGAAATATCTGGACCCGATTCCACTAAAATATTATACTGGAATAGAGTCTAGAGAAAGGGGGACGGGAATTAGAGATAGAAAAGGCCAAAAAGTGGTTGTAATATATTAATTGTTCACCCATCCCCAAAAAATGAATCTTATTTTATACAGTGAAGTTAGTGGGCCCAAACCCAATATGGGTGACCCATGTTAGTATATTTCACCACTTTATTACACTAAACCTACTCATATACTCATTATTACAAGACAAGCCCTCAACATTATTTACTTTTTTATTCCTCTATTACAAACTTATACATCAATACTAAAATGCTCTTAATTTTTCCGACCCGATTAGGCCCGGATAAATTATGCCCTTACCAAAATGGTATTTGGCTTCAATTCATTAAATGTTGTAGAAAACTTATAGTTTTTAGCATGAATCTGGTACATATCTATATCGAGCAAAATCAAACAACTGATTGGATGGCTAGATGGACTCTCAAGTATAAAATAAAACAAGACTACAATCAAAATCAAATTCTTGCTCAACTAAAAGCCGTCACTTTTCAGGAAATCTAGAAATAGGATACTTAAAGGTTGAAGATTAATTGTTTAAAATAAATAAGTAAATATTAAAAAATTGATATCATATTCTGTCATTAAAAGATATGAATCGTTTCCTCTGACTTCATTGTTGTTTGTAGAATTATGAAGATTGCGGATTTCATAAAAATAATTTCTTCGTGCTCTAAATAAGTTCAATGTATTCAAGACCTCTACAAACAATAACCAAACAAACGAGTCATTATATTAAAATTCAAATAAAATATTTGATAGCTCTAGAAATATCCAGACCCAATTCCGCTACCATATTATACTCGAACGGAGTCTAGAGAGGGAAATACAAGAATTAAAAAGAAAAAATGTCAAAAAATAGTTGTAATATATTAATTGTTCACCCTTACCTAAAAAGGAATCTTACTTTATATAGTAAATATGGTGGGCCCAAAACCCATATGGGTGACCCATTTTAGTATATTGTATTTCTTTATTACATTAATATACTCATTATTACAAGATAAGCCCTCAACATTATTTACTTTGTCATTCTTTATTACTAACTTATACATCAACGCCAAAATTCCCTTAAGTTTCCTAACCTGATTAGGCCCGAATAAACACCCTTATTAGTAGTCCTCTAGTCCTTGCAAGAAAGTTGAGCGAAGACTACGCTATTTTGCCTCGGGTTGGAAGTTGTCAGTCTTTGGTGGATATCCCTCGAGTCGGGAAACTACTGAACCTGAATTGAGGTTCCTCTCGAAAAATCCCAACCCAAAATATGATGCATAACTTTGAGACGTTGGGTGCACCACTTGTGGTAAGCAAATTTTGGGCATAACCATGCTACTGGTTAGCTTAAGCCCAATAGCTTTGTAATAGTCGTTTCTCAACCTTACATGTGTAATTTGTTTATTCGGTGCATGTCACTCAAATGTTTGAAAAATGACTTTTGACCATCCCGAAGCACAATCGCTTCCACTTCCCTGTGAATATACCTGTTAGAGGAGGAAATCCTCTATAAATACTCTTCGTTGCCTCACAAGTCATTTTCAGACAGTTCTAGAGAGATAGAATTAACATCTTGGATTTTCTAGAGAGATAAAACGTTATATCACATCGGTTTATGAAAAATATGTTTCAAGCTATTGACTCGTTTTATATCACTGAGAGGGCCAACGAATACCGAGCAGTAGGAGTGATCAATAATTTTTCGAAGGATTCTTCCCAGATAATCTCATAAGGAGAATTTGATCCTAACCGAAAGCGTTTATTTGAAGCAAAGAATACTCATGCCTCTAATCTGAGCCTCTCTATTTCTACAACCGCTCGTCGTTATGGGCAAAACACTCAACCCAGGAAAACCAAGTCCTCTAGCACTGAAAGGGCTTTCACATTCAAACAATATCACCATCCCGAACTCGCCAAGTCACTAGGAACCTGCCTTAAATCACACTTTTTGGCCACGGGTGATTCTAGATATGAATCATCGTCTCAAGAAGTCGAGTATGTGAAGATAAACCCGACCATTACCGGGGTTCAAACCGGTCCTAACACTGCTGCCACTACCAGGGGTGTAGTGCAACGTTGGATGTCTCAACCGAAAGACCAGACCCATGCAGTAGACAGGTTGACCATAGTTGATACCATTGTTACTGCTGCTATTGTTTCCCAAACTGGAAATGGGGAAATTCCTAGTTTGCCAATCGAGGTAGGTAAACCGCACTGCTACTATTACTGCCCCAATGAGTTGACCATCTTTAGAAGTACTACAAAGGCGAAAGTCTCGATTTCTAAAAAATAAAAATAAAAATCCCTAACGCTTCCAATGATATTGGAGCTAACTCAACCGTTGTTAATCACAGAGGGGTTAAAGAACCATCTGTCGACACCACCAACGCATATAAGGTTTCCGACCACGATAAACCCTTACCTCTGGAAATAGTCGTTGTGTTATCTAGTTATCATAGTGGTTTAATGAGGTAACACATCACCGCTATGTATACTAGCAAATGCCTCTACTATAAGCCACGTAAAACATCAGACCTAACGACATGCTGGGGAATTCCATCTTGCATCAATATTCGTTTCTCGATCCCGGGTAAGACGCCATTGTCGGTGAAAGAGAGAGACTGGTGTTGTTCGCCGACGTGCTCAATTGAGGAGTTCAATTTCCTTTAGATCCCGCAATAGTGATATATTTTGAGCTAATGAAGCTTTGTTCTAGCCAAGCCAACCATAACGCATGGTTTATATTGATGTCTTACATAATGGTGTCGCGACTATCTAATATAACAATGCTAATGAAGAAGTTTGTGGCAATTACCGGTGATAAGGATTGAACTTATTTGGAGGGTATTTAAGTAATATGGTGGATAAGTAATAAATGTGAGATGAGAAATAGAGAGATAACAGAGCTGTTATATTTAATGTTGTAGAAAGATACAGTCTAATCCACTTAAATGCCATCTCTTAAAGCCTGTATAGGTTGATTTTGAGTTAATGGGCCTAACGAGTCAAATTATGGTCATGGGCCAAGCCCCAAATGGATTATCCATTTATATATTTAATACTATGTAATAATAAAACAATAGTCAATACACTTGTGCTAAAATAACTAAATCAAAAGGTGAGAATATAGTCTTTGACTTCGGTCAGGATTGACCCTCGAAGATTTATCACCCTCTAAAATCAATTATGTTTGAATATTTTCGACTCTATCAACTAGCCCCCTTAATCATTTAAAATGTATTTTGGTAGGGCTAAGTGATATATATACGAAACGCACTTGACTCGGACTTGTGTATTTCTCCAACTTTGATTTTCTAGTATTCTTTAATTGAGTATGGGTGATGAACATATCTGAACTACATCTCATGGCATCATTCAAAAATATGGTCATTGCCCAAAATTATGGTTTTTAACCAGTTTCACTTCTCTATGGGTTATAGATGTTGGTAGAGTTTCCACTTCTCTAGTAGGGTACCCAAGAGTGTTTTACAACTTCTTTTATAAGCTCTCGTATTATTTTCTCATTTTAATAATTTTAGAGAGACAATTTACATCATAGAGAAAGTAATTATTATTTTCAATTGATATCTAGTTAACCACCGATATATATTTTCTTCTCCTCCAACTCTTCAACCACCGCGAATCTTTTCTTTGGAAATATTCCGGCGTTTGTATGTTAACCACCGGAAACACATTAACCAACGACGGTTGGTTAAATTTATCTAAGCTTGATGAAAACTAAACAAAAGCTAGGACTGTTGTTGGGTTACCAGCGTCCACATGCACAGTTTTAGTAACTCAATCAATTAACTGCAGAGGATTATATGCTTATAACAGACGTAATAGTCCTTCTGAACCATCTTCTACTACACAGTCGTTCACCGAAGCCATCTCGATCTCAATGAGCCACTATTCTTCGGATTCCTTGGATATTGAAAGCCATGGGTTCCGATTCTGAAGAAAACACTGCTCATAGAGTGACTAGACAGTCTAAAGGGAAAGCTAATCCATCCGGAGAGATAGGGTCAGCGCAGCAAAGAAAACCTTCCAGCAATCCATCCCCATAAAATCCAAATAGAGCATAAAATACTGTTCTCCAACTCATTGAACCCTCTGATCCTTATTAAGCTTGCTCCCAATAGTCAACTGCAGAGGAGAACATAACTTCTCATCATGTTGAACCTTCGGGATCTAGCCTGATGGTCATGGAAGACAATATGGAAGAATTCAATAAAGATTCTCCCTTAGAGATATCTGGTCAAAACGGGGAGACTGCAAAGCCAACTAAAAATAAAGATTCAAATAAAAATATAGTAAATATGGCAAGAGCAAATGAAAGGCCCTTGAAACAGAATCTGAAGTGCTTCCTCTGTCTTTGGTCGGATGCGTCACGCCCAACTGAGGTCAGCGTTAAATACCTTTGGTTCTATATAAGATTTCTTATATTTGTTTTCATAAAAAATAAATAAAGGTCATTCATGCTAAGTGGGAGTTCTCCAAAGTTTTTAAAGTTAGGCTACCTAAACCTGGAGAGATTCCGATGAGCTATGATTCTAGGAAGCTAGTGATTTATACGAATATGCTCAATTGGGGCCTCCGGTTTCCCTTGGACCGTAATATCGTAAAACAAAATCAGTTTAGTAAGATTATGTCCGAGTCAAGCTAGTACGAATGCCTGGTTCATATTAATGACAAGCATCATAGTATCTAAGCTATCCAAAATCCTTATGCCAATGGAACAACTTGCTGCTATTGCGGGTCTGTCTCGCAAATCCTAAATTCCCTTTTACTACTTCAACATGGGAATGTATAAAAATTGGTTGATAATCTATTGAAGGTATATAAATTTTAGAATATTCAATGTCTCTTCATTAATGACTGGTGGGAGCAACATCGGACCCTTATCAAGAAATATGAAGAAGATGGGGCTTCTCTCAAAGCAAAGTCCACATAAGGGACGGAGGATGTGCTAGATGCGTACACTGATGGGATCCTAAATTCCTTTGATAAACGAGATGCCTCAATAAAATTCGACATGGTCTTTGAATTTTATAAGGCGTTCCCCAAACTAGTCATCGGGTCTTTTGTGAGAGCTGGCTCTAGAAAACTTATAGCCCGACGATATGGCTATAACGAATCAATTGGGAATATGTATGGATTCACCCAATACACAGATGTATGGTTGATCCAGGGAGGCCTAATCATAATGCTCTTAAACGTATCCTGAGATACTTAAAGGGTAAATTATATATTGGAGTATGTTATAATCAAAAGCATGGATAAAATAAGATATTTAGGAGGTTATTGTTTTGAAACCTATAAAAGTTTAATATATGGCTGCTAGTAATGCAATGAAAAAAGTAATATTTTTAAAAGAATTGTTAAGTGAGATAACTGGTATAGAGCATGAAATAACTTTTTGGTTATTATATTAGTGCTCTCCACTCGATGAGAAATTTTAAGTTCCATGATTTTTTTATAGATGTATAGATTCACTTCATTTAAGATATGGTTGCAAATGAGAAAGTAAAAATTAAAAATATTGCAAGTAAAGATAACATTTTAGATGCTAGTGGAATGAATGCCTTTGGCAAATAGTAGTTGGAACATCATAGAACTAGATGTGAAAGTCATTGAAAGTTAAGATGGATATTTTTTATATGTAAGCAACAAATGATTGGAATATTGAAAAATCCCGATATAAGTTAAGTTCCGACATAAGTTAAGTTCATGCATAAGTTAAATCTCCGCTTTGAGAAGCTTCATGTTTTCGTTGATCATGGTAATAGTTTGAAACTGATTTGATATATTAGTTTTGGATTTAAATGAATAATGGTTGATGTATCAATATTGTATAAGTTTATTATAACTTATTGATAGTACCATTTAATCACAATCGTTAATATTGATAGAATACATGTTTATTATAATGATTGGTGTACTATTTAATCACGTCATTTGATCTGGATATAGTAAAAGTTGTTATCACTGATTCATGTACTATTTTATTATAGTCATTGATATGTATATTGATACATGTTTATTGTACATTGGTTTGTTATTATGAGCATGCCATATGTTTGTTCTAATTTACATCACATTCAAGATTATATACATATATAGAACCACATGTACGAGGATAACTAAGAAAGATTTCTTATTGGTAACATAACTTAAATAGAGAAACATTGTTAGTGAGAGAGAAATTGCTAAAGGAATTAATTGATTTAGAATTTATAAATTCTCAAGATATAATCATAAAAGAGACTCTGATATTGATAGCTAAGTGACATTGTTGAAAACTTGGCAAATAGTAGTTGGAACATCATAAAACTAGATGTAAAAGTCATTGAAAGTCAAGATGGATACTTTTTATATGTAAGCAACAAATGATTGGAAGATTGAAAAATCCCGGCATAAGTTAAGTTCCAACATTAGTTAAGTCCATGCATAAGTCAAAAATTTGCTTTGAGAAGGTTCAAGTTTTGGCTGATCTTGGTAATAATTTGAAACTGATTTTGATATATTAGTTTTGGATTTAAATGAATAATGGTTGATGTATCAATATGGTATAAGTTTATTATAACTTATTGAGAGTACCATTTAATCACGATCGTTAATATTGATAGAACACATGTTCATTATAATGATTGATGTACTATTTGATCACGTCATTTGATCTGGATATAGTAAAAGTTGTTATCACCGATTCGTATACTATTTAATTATAGTCATTGATATGTATATTGATACATGTTTATTGTACTTTGGTTTGTTATTGTGAGCATGTCGTATGTTTGTTCTAATTTACATCACATTCAAGATTATATGCATATATAGAACCACATGTACAAGGATAACTAATAAAAGATTTTTATTGAAAACAAAGCTTAAAAAGAGAAACGTTGTTCGTGAGAGAGAAATTGCTAAAGGAATTGAGTGATTTTAGAATTGATAAACTCTCGAGATATAATCATGAAAGAGACTCTGATATAAACACTGATAGCTGAGTAACATTGTTGAAAACTCGGTATTCTATTTTGAGAAGTTTTAAACAATTTTTTTGTGTTCTAGTAATTGTTTTGTAATTATTACATCTATAAAATCAGACTTATTACTCGTGGATGTAAAATTTCTCAATAATCTGAACCACATAAATCACGTGTTATTGTTTTTTTGTTTTTTGTAATTTTTTTAATATTTGGCGGAACTTATGTATAGGAATTGTGCATGAACTTAAGTTCATAAATTGTGCATAAAATTAAGTGCATGGACATAAGTGCATGAATTAAACTATCGATTTGAAAAATTGATTTTCTAGTTATAGATCTATCAAACTAAGGTTTGTTTCCATAACGCTTAATAATGCATTGGTTATTATCGGTATAGTTCGATCAATAAATCATCACATGAACAATTATAAGAATAACAGAATAAAATCATAGATAAAGGTAACTGTAATTGTATATATACCATATCAGATTCAAATCCTGTAAATAATTCAATTCAAATATTAGAGTTTAAGACTTAACCATAAGTGTAAAGAGTTAACGTGAATATGGATTATAATTAATAAACATAAATGATATATATATAAAGAATAAAAAATATATTAATATAAAAAAAAATCTTTTAATCAAACCTAATTTTGATGAAAAAAATTCGTGTGTTTCTCTCTCGCTCATAATATAAGAAAAACAAAAGTTAGAAACCCACTATGTTTATTAACCCTAATTCCTACTTATATGACAATTGATTCATTCAACATACAACTAACAAGAAATCTATGATTGATGTTGGTCAGAAGTTTTTAATTAAAAGATAGATAAAACAAAATAAAAATAAAATAAAATAAACATGAAAATTATGATTTTTTACTGTAGATTTTTTGGTCCACTTATCAGGGAAGACTCTAACGCTTAAATGACTTTATTTTGGAGGGAACCCGCAGTCGCTACTCAATGAGTGCGCATAGGGTAAACCCTCAGTCTAACACAATAGCCTGCAAACCAACACCAAAATGTAAACCACATAAGGTGACAAATTCAAACCAAGAAAGTATAACGCGTGACCTTTTGATCACGAGCTCATCTACTCCACCAACTCGGATACCCCTTTCCGGACGCTTAAATGACTTGTTTAGTTTAAGTAGGATGTAAACCGTTGGAAACCAACAAGACTTGTTCCTATCTTATGTTATTATATTTTATTTTTATTTTTTATGTAATAATCGTTCGTTGACAAAACTATAATTTCTTAAGTGTGATTGTTTGATATTTTGGGGTAATTGTGGAATATAATAAATGGTCAAAATTTATGTGTTTAAATTTATATTTTATTTCATTGGGTTTTTTATGTTATAAAATCTGAATGTATTTATTATTATTCCATCCATGAATAATTGGTATTTTGATTTTTATTTTGTATTATAAGGTTTAGGTTTGTAAATAATGGACATTTATGAAATTTTCCTACAGATCTAAAATCAAATTTCATATCAAAATTTCGGATTTGACAATTAGCTTTGGAAGTTTGGTTCCTCAAAATATAAAAATTTAACAAAAATAAAGAAATAAACATCACAAGGTTTACGTGGTTCAGATCATGAAGAAATCTTACATCCACGGAGAATAAATATCATTTTATAGTTGAAATAATGACAAACAATTAAGAACACTCACTAAGATTAAACCATGTGCTCAAAACTTCTAAAAATAGAGTACAAGTTTTCAAATACGTCTCTCAACTCTCATTATTTCACTGAATATATTTTTCTCAATTCTCTCAATTTTTTTATTGTCTAAATGCAGTCAATTCCTTCAGTATTTTCTCCCACTAAAGTTTGTTTATCTCTCTAAAACATCGCAAACCCAAATTTAACTTTCTTGTACCAATGCATCATACATACTCATAGTCCAGATATTCTCTTAACATTTTATCTCTATACTTCTGAATGTAACAGAATCCAATATAAAATATGCATCCCAAGTATCCCATGATCCGTTTAAGAGCCCTCAATAAGACTTTCCTGGATCTACCATAAATCTTATCAAAATACTAGTTAAGTATGCAAGATTAGGCCTGTTGCAAATCATAATATACATAATATTTTTAATTATATTTGCATAAAGTATCTTTTGTATAAATTTCATATATTTTATATCAATTAATACATGAGTGATACTGAATTTGAATCGAGCATCAATTAAAGACTTAACAACTCAAAAATTTCATACATTTTGATAACCTTTTGTATGTATTCCTTTTGAGATAAAAATAAATTACTACTCAATATGTTTCTCTAGTGGTCTACTCCAATAATCATATTAGATTCTCTCGTATCATTTATTTCAAACTCTCATGCAAGTTAAGAATTCGTAGTTTCAATCATCATTATGTCATGTCCATTTATAAGTATGTCATCAGCCTAAAATAGCAATATAGTATGCCTATTCATACGTGTTTCCCCATTGTAACAAACATAACTCTCATAACTGATTCTTCTGTAATTGATTGACTTCGTGAAGGAGTCAATTCTCTTATTACATTGTTTTATTGATTGATTCGGTATATATAAAAGCCTTTTCAGCAAACATACATCACTATTCTAACCCTCTTCACACCCTTTAGATTATATCATATAGATGTCTCATTGAGCTTTACATATAAAAAAGGCAGTACTAATATCCATTTCGTCAAACTCAAGACCAAAGTTTGTGGAAATTGATACCAAAATTATTATAAAAGTTTTTTTCATAACCAATGAGATATGTTTAGTAAAATAGACACTCTCTTTTTATGTAAAGCCCTTAGCCACTAATTTAGGTTTACACCTAGACAATTTAACTCAATGAATACGTTAATTATTTTTTTAATATCCATTTACATCCAACAATCTTATCACTCTTCAACTGCTTCACAAAAATCCAAGTGTCAATCTTTTTCAAATAGTTCATTTCTTCTTCCATAGATTTTTGTGATTTTAGTTTATCATTGTTTTTTATAGCATCAATACAACTCTCAGGTTCAAGAAATTTCCCTTGAATTTCAATAGGTAAAGCATAACATATAATGTCAGCTGAATCGTACCTATGTGTAGGTCTGCTAACATATAATGTTGGTATGTCTTTGTCAATCTTCAGTTCGATTATCTGAAACATCTAAACCATTAAAATTACGATCAAAGTTGAACTTATACCTTGTCTAAACTTTCTCTTCAAAGGCTAAATATAAATATCATTTACTTCAAATTCTTGTTCAATTTTTATCTCAACTTCAGCTCTTATCTCGACAGTAATAGGTATAGAATTAGCCTTCTAAAGTAGTGACATCTTAAATTAATTGAATATTACATTCTTGCTAATGAAAGCCTTCTAATATTTAGGTTCCAAACTTCATAACATGTACCTTTTTGAATCCTTACGGATACTGAGAAATATACATTTTATTTATCTCAGTTGAAGCGTGTCTTCCTTTAAATATGCATAAATAAAAGATCTATACACCCTCAAACCACTATACTTTGGTTTTTCTTCCACTCCACATATCTTGGGGATATTAAATTAAAATTTCGAGAAGGGATCTTGTTGATAATGTATGCATATGTCATAAAAATTTCTCTAAAAAAATTATTGTCCATTACAGCTGTCAAAAGCATACATCTTACTTTTTATAGTAAGTTTCGGTTCATCCTCTCAATATGACCATTTTTTTGAGGAGTTACTTTCACGTTTTTGTGCCTAGAAATAAAAATTTAGAACCATAGCGTGTGAATAGTTCAGTCATAAATTCCAAGTTGTTTTTAATTCTTAACTTCTTCAATATCTTCCTTGACTGATTCTCTACCCCCTTTTTCAATATTTAAAGGTATTGCATGATTCATCTTTAGATTTCATAAGTAAAACCATATTTTTTCTTCAATAGTCATTAACCATATTTTTTCATAGAGCATAATGCCAACAAATTGCTCATACACTTTTGGTAAAGAGCTTAAGAGGATAATTGTTAATCCTCATCTTAAACTTTGACTAATACTGCATCTAAATCAAACATAATCTCATTAAATTATCCAAGTGTTTTAGTTTGTTATAATCCATAGTTATAATATACTACTACTTCTTGAGATACAATCCTTTTGCCAAATATTTCTTCAGGTAAATAGCTCTAAGCTTATTATAAATCCTATCACATTAGACTCTTTAGACACTCCTCAAGTACTTCATCTGTCAAACTTAAAACCCGAGAATTATGTGCTTTGGAAAACAGTTCGACACTTATCTCTGGTGAATTTTTTTAATTATTTAAAGATTAAAAATATCATCTCTGGTGAATCAAAAATAAAATTTTATTGAACTCATCTTCACCGATCTTTGTCATTATTCTTTGTGTTGATCACCAACGATCAATTGATTAAGCTGACACACTTCTAGATCTTCATGTCCACCACACCACTAGTTAGAGAATTCACTCACAACTAAAAGTCTCGGATAAGAAATCAACTTTCAGATCAAACCTTATACATTAATAATTAACTTCGGTATTTTGAATCCTACATGTATAAAAACTTAACAGAAATAGAACAAACAATACAAATATACAACGTTCAGATTATAGAGAAATCCTAAATCCACCAAAAATAAATATGATTTTATAGATGGAACAATTACAAGAAATTACAAGAACAATCAATACAAGCTTACACTTTCTCTTAAAATACTACATGTTTTTGGAGGTATATTTTAGCTATTAGTATTTCTCTTGGTGTCTTATTCGTGATTTTTTCTCAAGAATTCGTCAATTCTAAGTTACTCAATTTATTCAGTATTTTTCTTACTAAAACTCACTTCTTTCTATAAAAGTTATGCTTTGAGAAAAATCCACACATGAACAATTGTTGCTCCTAAATATATATGATATTTGGTATCGTGTAGATTAGTACAAACATATACTATGCTCACAATGGCAAACCAAGATTGCTACAATAAACTTGTATCAATGTCCAGATCAACGGCTGTGATCGAATAATATTAAAAAATAGTTATAACAATATTGTACGAATATCTAGATTAACGACTATGATCAAATAATACACTTAATGAGGTATAAAAAACTTGTATCAATGACTAGATAACGGCGAATAATATGATTTTTTTTAATAACAATCTTGTACAAACATCCAGATCAACGACTATGATGAAATAATATACTTTATGAGTTATAACAAACTTGTACCACATTGACACATCACCTATTATTGGTTTATATCCAAAAAAAATATATCAAACTCAACTTTATACTAACTTCTTATAATAGCCGAAGCCTAGATCTATCCAAGGTCGATTTTCCCATACCGAAAATTAACTCGAACTGAATCTAAACTTCCTGTACCGAGATTCAACTCAAACGAAAAGTAAACTTCTTTCTAGTACCGAACCTCACTCATGATTGAGCCTTTGTACCGATATTGGACTCAATGTCAAAAATGAATGTTTCATAGTAATCAAAATCCATTATTCCTAGACCAAAACCATATAGTGGCCGAATCATTTTCAGAGGCCGACTCCTTTTTACAAAAAAATAGCTCATTCTAGTACTTGTCCTCCATCTTCAGTTACTTGTAATTTACATGTATCATAGACTTAGATATTCAACTTGATGCGCCTATTTCGAACTCAAATATATACTAAGAACGATAAATTCATATTATATCACAATCTTAACCGATTTAGTGAACCGTAATTGAATGCCAGTATACATATTATAAAAAAATATATATAAAAGAATGTAAAAAATATTATTAGTTTATAAGTATAGATCATACTCTCAATCATAATAATGGAAATTATGATATATCATTTTTATTTTATATTTATGGAAAATATCCGTCATAACCTCTATATTTACAAATTTGATTTGAATTTCAAATCAAATATTATTTTTTTATTAATTCTATCCTTATTTTTAACATAAAGTTTTTATTCATGTATTTATCTCTGATGAAATCGATCAACCAACCAAACTTTATTATTTATATAATATTTTTGTCGACTTTTATCTTTTAAATATTATTTAAAGTCTAAATATATTAGGATATTTTTCATATTTTATTAATAACACCGCATTAATTTATATAAGATGGTTATCTTCTTTTTTCACAAAATCTAAAATTCACTTCTAATTTAATATTATAATTACTATTTCCCGTTTTCAATAGTAGTACCTTCATCCTAATTAACTACTATATATATTATGTTTATTTTATTTTTTAAATAAAAAAATATATTTTATTAGGTGGTGAAATATTTGTCCCCAAACATTACAAACATGTCCATAATCGACTGTTAAGTCTTTAATGTGATTCATAAAGTACTGTTTCAATTAAGTCCATTTAAACCACGGATCACGATAGATAATTCTTTTGTTTTTTACTTATCATTCAAATTGTTTCATATTAGGTACGTAGAAAATGGATTGTTTTTTCGATAAAATATGCGGGATTGAAAAATCCTTTATCTTTACAAAAAAGAAATTCCATATAAAAAATGCAACTTTTGCAAAAATAATTTAACAGCACCAAGGTACCTTCTGCAAATATATTAAAACTAAATGACAATAATAATATTTTATGTAAAACTAAAACTAATATTAACCCAAACATAATTTATTCAATTTTTGTTTATAAACACTAACCATACATATATCAAATTTAATCAAATTTAATGTTATTATATACCTATATTACATTTTTTTTTTTTATAAATAACGATTGAATCGAATTTGATAATTGCATAAATTGTATGAATCTAGCTCATTCAAACTAGATGTCTATAAAAGAAATTTTGAATGTAATTTAGTATCATGGATGTAGCTTAGTCTAATAAAGATTTTGATTGAGCGATTAGTACTAAAGATCATCAGGTCGAACTTCTTTTTTTAAGGTTCCAGCTATGTATTTACGTAATCGAATCTTAACTCTCGGGGTTTGAGATCCATACAAGTTTGTGGTCCAATTTTTTTCTATAAATATAATTGATAATTTTAGTGTTGTAGATTTTGATTTTTTCATTAAAAACATTTATGTCTCAGATATATTTGCTACAATTTGTTTTTATGCATATCTCTTATGTTTTAGGTTACATTTTCTACTAACTTATTCATCTTTTCCATTGTTCTATGTCTCTTTCTCATATATTATACACTATCTTATATTACTAATCTCCACTTCTTCCATCAGCTCATCACTCATGATCAGTGATTAACCAACTGCTAACACTTCTCCCATTAAAATTTATGATTTTGTCCCATAACAAATTTCGCACTCTCGTAGTACAACATAACCTAACTTCAATGATATTTATAACTCCACCTACCACTCTTTGCTCAGAATATACTAACATTAAAACATATCACCAAATTTGGCATAGTTTATGAAAAAATGAGATCATACTAAGCGTATTTTTTTTAAACCTATACAAAACCACATTCACATTTTTACAAGTTTCTTGAAAATTCAGAAAACCAATATTTGTTTCATCAATAAGATAAAAATCAATTCATGTAGTAGAGGACCATGCAGTCTATGACATTGATGCGCAACAACAAATGAGTTCAACCTCAGCTTAGCTTGGCCTCATCTTAGTTCGAAATGAATTCTATTCATGATCAGCTCAGTTCAGCTCGACCTCAACCAGACTCAGATAAAATCTATCTTAGCTTGGTTTAACCTAATATTAGCTCGACCTCAACTCTACTTCAACTCAAATCTTGGGTTGGCTCCTACTGCATAGATTTTGGTTAGGATAATCATGCAATGGTCAAATTTATAGTATGTTAAGTTTTTTTTGTTGTTATTGATATTATTTATATTGCAGTCAACTATTTTGTTAAGTTGTTGTGGTAGCGACTATAACCCTTAACTCTTTATTTACTTAAAAATTAGTTCCTAAATTTATAATTTAATATTGTGTTGTTAAAAATTGATTTCAGTCAGTTAGATAATCCGCATGCGATCCAATATCTACACAATTACCTCTATAGAGTTTTTTCATATATTACTCCAAAATTTATTTATGTAACTACTTGTTAATCATATTATAACTAACAATAACAAATCCATAATCAAGCATATAACTATCCATAATAACAAAAGAGTTCCAAGCAATTTTCCGTCTGCATCATCATATGCTTACAATATCTTTATATTATTAGTTATTCATGTGATGTTCATCTGCTATTTTTGTTTATATAAACTGAATGAACATAAAAAATGTGTCATAAAAATTCGATTATACAATGAATTGAGTTTAATAGTTAACTGGATCCGTATTCTTTTAGGATTTGTCTTAGAAATGTTTAAAATTTAATCGTTATTTGGATCAATTTACTTATAGAATTGGAATGCGGAAAATATTGGTTATTCAAATTTGAAAAGTTATGTGATGCATAAAAGACAGGAGACCACAACTAATAACCTCAGCAAAATTTCAAATCGTTATGTAAAATTAATATATGATAGCTACAAACTGACCTTAATAAATATTTCAGCATATAAGAATAAAAAAAGGTCCAAAACAATCTGTAGTTAAACAAAAACATGAAATATCATGTTATTAAGTCGTTAACTAACCGACAAAACGTCCGACAAAACCCGACCAAAACAATCTAATAATGTTATTAAGTCGTTAACGAACCGAAGTTTGAATCCAAACTGATAAAATCAATAAAAAATCCAATTTAATTTTATTATAATATATAATTTTAATTTATAAAATTTGAATATATTCACTAAATCTATAAATAATAAACTAAATATTTAATTACTTTTTTTTATAAAAAAACTAAGTAAAATAAGTTTTGTTCAAAACTGTTTTTTTGTTACGTTTTAAACTTTGACTTTAGGAAATATAATTATTATAGAGTTGTTTTTTCCGGTTTGTATATAAATACATATTTAAAAAAACCAATCGAGATTTAAAAAAACCAAATCCGGAGCGGTCCAGTCGGGCCCGATGGCTGCCGATCCAGATTTTAAAAAACCAAATCCGGACCGGTCCGGTCCGATACCAGCCCCACAAGTGACAATAATAACCCAAGCAGCACTCTATCTTTCTCTCACCAGTCACCACACAACCTCACCTTATCTTTTATGGTAAAAGCAACGAGCTTTTTTTCTTTGCTCGTATTCTCTCTTTCTCTGTTTATTTACTTGATCTACAGATCTAGTAGTTTCTTTACTTGATCAACAGATCTAGTAGTTTCTTTCTTGCATAGTCGTTGATCTCTCTGGATCTTCCATTTCCGTTCGATTGTTGCGTCAACTTTAGCCAATTCGGAGGTAAAGTTTCGATTTTTAGCTTTTCCCTTTCCTCTATTTTACTGGGTATTGCACAACTTTTGATTTTTATTACATGGTGTGTATAAATGTTTCACATTTCTTTCTTGATTCTTTTGGATTTTGGGTTTCTGCTGACTGATGAAGACACTGTTGGATTGGGTCAAATATTCTAGTAGTAAGTATCATAAAGCTTGTCAAAATAAAACAAGAAATTACTTTCGTTAATTTGTCGTTTTTAATGTTTATGGATCTCGGTAATTAGACTAAGGCAGTGGCTTTGTTACAATTGTGGAGTTTGCCCTAAAGAAAGTTTCCCAAAAGTGCAGAAAAATGGGCTCAAAATCAGGTAGTTTAATCGTTGTTTTTATAACTTAAATGCTTAGACAAAAACATGAAATATCACTATAGCTTAATTTTTACAACTTTATAATATGTAGTTAAACTATCATTTGTGTTTGACTGAATGTACAATTAGACGTGAGAGTGAGAGTACTTGTCCAAAGTGATTTGAGTTTTAAAATTAACAACTAATCTTATGTTTAAATATCTACCTGTATGAGGAAAATGTTATGAGTTTTTTCTGATGTTGTTAGTCTCAACAATTTGATGATTGGAAGGACATGTCTCTTATTTGGGCTAGGTAGAAAATACAAACTTGAACCTTTATAGCCATTCACTTTTGTTGAGTCTATTAGTTTGTGAAGTTTTTCCTTGGATATGTTGTTCGTGGTTAGCTATACACACCTTGTGCGGTCTATTTCCAAATAAACACGGATGAAAATGCCACAATCTATTGGCAAGATTACATTAAATTAGTTGCTAATATGTTGTAGTGTCTTCTCTGTCTTTATTTGAGGGGCAAATCTTGCATTGTGCAACTTTAGCTAATTATGGCCAACATACTTTGGGAAGGCTTGACGAAACGAAAAATTTGACCAAATTGGGTGAGTATGAGGGTCGAGATTGTTTTACCTACTCCAACTCATAAGGATGTGTTGTTAGTAACAATAGGTTGTGGATATTTTTTAAATGTTGTTCTTCTAAAACTAAAGACATAGTTTATGATCATACGGGTAGATATTTAGATATATGTTTAGTTGTTGATTTCAAAACTATGAAGATTGCTGGGTTTATCTATGATCTTACTTTTACATTTAACTGTAGATTTGGTTGAACAATTTAGAATGAATTTTGGCTATATATTATAGTTAAAGTTGTAATTTTAAGTTATAGTAATGTTATCCGGTTATTGTTTAAGTTTTCTTAATATGTATTACGAAATAATTCATTAGGTTTGTAGCTCGACTTGCTCACCTATTTTAAAATAGATTGCACTTTTTAAAATGTTTTGAATTATCCTTTTCTAAAGTGATTTAATTTGGATGATTTTACGTTCTAAAAGTGATTTAGTTTAAAGGTAAGGGTTGTATCCATTGACTACTAAATGCGAGACGTCAATATTACGGAACCACTTGCATAAATCTCTGTAAGATGCCATAACCTAAGTTTAGTTTTAGTGATTCTTAATCATGGTATTGATGATTAAGTCATGGATATTTGATTAAGCTTTTGGTTTTTGAATTGGAAAAATTTACAACTAAGAGTCTTGAAATAGTCACCGATAAAGAAGTAATAAGAGTGGTTCGAACATTCTTAAAACATATTTTTTTTAAGGAATTGATAGATAATAATTGGCTTACGACCATTTATAATATATTAAAAATGGTTGTGAATGGTTTTATTATTAATCTCTTTAAAATATTATTCATTTGGTTACGGTCCGTTTCATTTTGAAAATTCGTTTTCATAAATTTCATTGCTAATTTTTTTTTAATCATGTTTAATTAATTTAATTGATTTTTCTTAAGAATTTGTATGAGAAAATGTTGGTTATTCCGGTAAACCGGATGAAAATTTGAAAATAAAATATTGATAAATAATTATCAACAAACCCTGTTAATTAGATAATTAGTTAATAATTTTGGTCGACGAAAATATACTATATAATAACGTTATCTAATGTGTAAATGCATTACTAAATAACAGCCCATTGTGATTTAATATGTGAATGTCTTATGCTAGATTAAACCCAAGCCCATCGTGATTTAATATGGCAATGTCTTATACTAGATTAAGCCCATTGTAATTTAATATCTGAATGTCTTATACTAGTATGGCCGGTGTGACCGATTACCATACATATGAATACATAACGTTTTTTTTACATATTGAAGTCTTTTGTGGAGAGTGAATGGGCGTTACTCGGTTAATTACCAATTACTATATTTAGATTGATTTTAATTTTAAATATTTCGAAGTTTATAAGTTTTATATGTTTTATTTTTTTATTTTGACTTTTTTTCGTTTTTTTAATCTCATTTTTTTTTTGGCTAAAATGATTATTGAAGTTTCGGTTTCGATTAAACATTTAATATGTATTACGAAATAATTCATTAGGTATGTATTACAAATTAAGATGAGTTGTATTTATTGATTGGTTTAAATTTGATTGATCTTTCTTCCTTAAGCCTCAATTTTTCTGGTGAAATATGTGCTTCTACGTGCCAACTTCTTTATCTCTATCTGTTGAGCAAAAATCATATCTAAAGCAAACTCTCAGATAGATTGGTTGTTTTCTCAATTTTTAAGTATTCAACTTAGATAGAAACCTGATCTCAAATAGTTTATCTTATGTACTGTTTTCAACCGCAAATAAACGTATATATAAAATTTTCCCTTACATAAACACTTGACTTGATGATTTTTTAGTGATAATGGAGGAGGAAATTAATTATTCTGCTTCTTTATTTATTAAAATGAAAATTTCGGACATCTTTGATGATTATGAATATTTCAGAATAAAGGTATTAAATAATAGTGGACCTTGAATTAGAAGAGATAGATTTGTCTATGGAATATAGATTAGGTGTGCTATTCTTAGGTTAACATAGAGGAAAACGTGGACTAACCTACCACACTTCTAATTTTTCAATTATAAAACAGTAATTTAAAAAACATGAATATTTTGGATAAAATCCATTTTAGTATTTATTTGATTATTTAAGTGTCAAAATAACATTTTATATAATAATGAAAACTAAATGAATTTATGGATAACACCAAGCTTCCTTATTTTTTTCATTATTAAGACTAATAAATGCATATGTTATAGTCATACTCATCATTCTACCGTATGAGATTACGTGTTAGTATAAAATTTTATCGGTTTACGAATTTTATCGGTTCGGGTTTTTATCGGTTTTATTGGTTTATCGATTTTATCGGTTCGGTTTCTTATCGATTTTGGTTTTTAAAATGGAACCGCGAACCAGACCGTTAAGGTTTGGTTCCGGTCTAGTTCCCAGTTTTCTGGAATCATTAATAGTACTATATATAAGTATTTGTCCAATAAAATGTGTCTTACTTTAATGTGCATCATTTGTTCTTTATTTGCAATAATTTCCACTGAGAAGTTATCCTTCCAGAATAACCATATTTTATCGGAGATGTTATATATGTCAGCTTGAAAACCAAGAAAGCTTGTAGTTCTATCTAGATTATTAGCATTGATCAATGGTTCTTCGATTGCGAGGAATCCTTTCATTCCTAACTATTGACTTAAGTCATACTCTAGTTCCCTTATTTCATATCTCTTGTTAAACTTGAGGAATGACTATTATAGCCTTTTAAATGAAATGCTTTGGGGTTTACTAATCTTTTTAGAGACTTTGGTTTAACTTTCTTCGGTCTCTTGCTTATAACCTTATTGAATGATGTTTCTTCCTCTTTGTTAACATTAGGAGAAGTAGGAAGACTTTCCATGAATTTTTGTTTTGGGGAATTGGTGTTAGAAGTAGGAAGACTTTGATATTGCTTTCAGTTGTCTTTATCTTATTCTAAAAATTGTACAAAATTAAAATTTTCTTTATCTTTTATGACTACTTTATCATGTTTAATTTATTTCTTGAGTAATCCAATAGCCTCAACGTATGTTTTTGGTTGAGAAATACTTACCCATTGAAGATAATTCCCTTGATATGTAACAATATGTTGTATTACATCTTGTTGTGATTCTTTCTCCTCAAACATACGATTGGTCCTCATTGATGGTGGATTTCTAACGTCTTTCCTTTCTTCATTGGCTTAGAGTTCTCAAGTTTGTTGAAGATGCGAAATTCTCAATCAATGGAGCTGATTTCGATGCTTTTTGACTTATAGAAATTGAAGGAAACACTGATCTTTTACTAGCTGCAGGTCTTGATAGCCATATTTTTCTACACAAAGCAGCTTTATTTGGTTTTTTGGAGATCAAGAAACACCTTCTTTAAGCTCTTCTGTTTAATCATTTTGTTTATCCTTCCGAAACATATTTATTATTTACAATTCATATCTATTTAAATTTTTAATAAATTATAGTTGTTTTTTAAATATTTAAATTTATTTAAAAAATTATAAATTTTTTTAAAGTTTATTCAATTCAAATCTTTTTATTTATTAAAAATTTAAATAATTCTAAACGTAATATATATAATAAGAGAACTAATAAAAATTAAACAATAAGTATCAAATCATAAAACAAAAATTGAATTAAATTATAATATAATTTTAAATTTTATAAAATAATAATATATCATATATTAGATTTTCAATATTAGAATAATTAACCAATATCCGGTAGATCGGGTTCGAGTTTTCCCATTAGAAATTTTTTTAACCCCACACCACATCCCAAACCCAACGGGTAATATATTTTAAAATCCATAATCCCACACAAATTAAAAAGATTGGATAGCCTAACCTATTGGCTCAACTCCATTTGAGTATCCTCAATCTCATAAAAAATTGACATTCATTTTCTTTTTATTCCAAAACTTCTCTACTTTACAAAAGAAACTATGATTATTCAATGTTCTTATTGGTATTTATATTCAAACTTGCTTCTCTCTTTGGAAACCCTAATTTTTTTTAATTTTACTCTTGCTCTAGCACTCACATGCACCAACATCATACCTCTCCTTGAATATTTAGGGAACCAAAGATGAGAGAAGATGCCTCATGCTCAAAATAGTGGCTGTCAACATGTTGCGACAATAGTCAACAATAATGGTGCATTATGGTAGGTAGTGACACCACAAACTTCTGAACTTGACATTGTTGTACCTTGTACTACCCTGATAATTCTTCAAGCATACTCAGATAAACAAGAACTCGATCGATGCTTGAGAATAATTCATCAACTCAGATTCAACATAATAGTATTCCAGTTCCTTCAAGCAAGGAAGATAGAGGTATCTTCAGAAGCATGGTACACAGGTCCTGCATTTAAATCCAACATGTGATGATCGTACAATTTTGGTTCGATTAGTTACTTATCAACAAGTCTCGATATGGATTTTTACTTTAGATTCCAGCAAACATCTTGAAACATAGACTTCCGACACCTTATACCATTAAGCCTAATCAAGTCTTGGCCTTTAAGTCTCAGTAGAACTACCACATTAACTTTTAGAATACGCCTAAAAATTCTCCATATAGGTTTATAGTGACTATAGTATCCATTACCCTGATGTTCCAACTACTCTTTGGATGATCATAAAACCCCCATAGTTCCCATACTTAGAGAAGTCTTATACAACCAATAGGTTTAGAATTTCTTAGCTACAGTCCTAACTTTTTATTTGGATAACTCAAATCTAAGAATACTTTTATTCATATTGAATATCTGCAGGTTATGGAATATTAAAATCTTGGCCATTTCTTACCTCTTACAATAGGTGGACTTCTTTTACATGAGTCATACATATACCAAGCCACTAAATCATCTTTAGTATAAGCATCATTGCCTTCACTCTCTTGTTCAGACTCGTCATCAACTCTACCTCTCTTCTCAACAATACAAGGTCATGTCTATACCTTTTTCAAGAATGGTATAACATCTTCATTTGTGATAATTCTAACGATGAAGACTCAACCTGATCATGACAAGAATCATCAACACACACTCAATAATTCTATTAATGATATAAACGAATCTAAAAATAAAATAAAAAAGTAAGAGAAAGTCGAACATAGAAGATTTATAGTGGTTAAACTAATGTTACTTACATCCTCTCCTATCCAAAACAATATTATTCATTCGTGTTCAATAAGATAAAATGACATTCAAGATTAAGTTTATGAAAATTAGTGTTTAGAAAAACTCTAAATTCCATATATTATACAATACTATTCCAAGATATCTCTTTGTTCTTGGAGAAGAAATATAACAAGTATTCTCTCTCTTAATCCATCTTGCACACTCGCTAAAGTATAGTACCTTCTTCGAATCCCTAAAAAATATATCTATAATGCACTGTACCAATCTCTCTCTCCAAAAATTAATGAACAAACTACTAACAAGAATAACCATTTATGTTGTAACAAGAAGTAACTAATTAATTTTATAACACAATATAGATCTAACCATCATAACTGAAATCTTATACTAGCAGTCACACTCCAATATTGTTAGTCTAGGATTATGGCCTCTTGTCTAGTGCAACCTTTGACTCATATGATGGTCTTCACAGTGATGCAACCTTTGTCTCTTCTGATGGCCTCCGGGTCTGTGGCCTCACTTGAATTTACCAATATCTTCCTAACTGATGCAACCAGTTCCTTGACCAATGACCTCCTAGCCATTGGCCTCGCTCGATTTAACTAATATCTTTATATCTTATGCAACTAACGCCTTAGCTGATGACATTTTGGTTGATGTAATTTCTCGACTTGACCAACATGTTCCTGGCCCATACAGCCAATACATTTAAACAATAAATATTCAATTTGTTTTTGTAGATAGTTTCCAAGTCAGAACCATACCTCACATGGCCCATTTTAGTTTTGAATACATAGAAATGAACATAATTATTACAGATTCAAGTGGCCCATTTCAAGGACCTCAAGTACTTCTGGTATGCACCGAGTCCAAATAATGCTTGAAATTTTTCATTGTCATCGATTTTGTAAACATATATGATTGGTTGTCACTTATATGAATTTTCTCCATCATAATCTCCCTAATTTCAAGAATAGTTCTTAAAAAATCAAGCTTAACATCAATGGGCTTAGTCCATTCCTGAAACATATGATTATTTGAAAATTGTATTGAATTTGGGTTATCATAGTGCATCATTAGAACTTCCTACTGAACCCCAATGTTGCTCAACATTCCTCTTAACCACATAACCTCATTTATTGCTTCATTAACAATAATATATTCAACTTTTGTCGAGTATAATGTTATCACCGATTGAAGATTAACTTTTCAACTTCCATCACTACCAAACTATACAAGCATATCACTAGTTAAAGACTTTATGTATCCAAACAATCAACATAACTAGAATAAAAAAAATCCTTCAACACATTCAAATCCCTGACCAACCTCTCCATACATCACTCCCAGACTTGTTGATCCTTTTACGTATCTTAGAATCCACTTAACAGTCTGCTAATGTTCCCTGGATGACCTTGACATGAATATTCTCGTAAAGCTTCAAGCATAAGCCAGATTAGATCTACTACCGATAATAGAATATATAATACTTTCAACAACATTGGAATAATTAATTCTTTCCATTTTCAAGCATCTCCATGTCTTTATCATCAACGTTTCATGATGTTACTTTAAAATTTTGAGTAACGAGGTAGGTGACTGGTTTTGCCTTTGTCATAGCAAACCTGTCAAACACATTCTTCGTATAAATTTCTTGTGATATAAACAAATTTCTTATTTGTCTATCTCTAGTTATCTTTATCCAAAGAATCTTCTTGTCCAGGCCCATGCTTTCATTTCAAACCTGCTCCTCAATGTTTTTTTTCAAGGACTTAATTTATGCATTGTCTTTGCAAGAAATCAACATATCATTGACATACAATCGTAAATATATTTCAGCGAAACCATATATCTTCACATACACACAACTGTCATAACTATTTTTTTTCCAAAACCGCTATTGACTATGAAATCATCAAAATATTTACACTACTACATATGAGATTCCTTCAAGGAATATAATGTTCTCTTCAAGAGACATACCTGATTCCTCATATCCTTGTTTACAATATTCTTCAGGCTGCTTCATGTGAATGATTTCCTCAATGGTCCCATATAGGAAAGTTGTCTTGACGCCCATCTTGTCTAACTACATGCCAAACTTTATAGCATTAGAAATAAATTCCAGATTGAACTATGTTTTACCACTTGAGAGAATGTTTCATTATCCAAACCCTCTATGTTGAGTGAACCCTATGGATACCAGCATATTCATATATCTGGTGTTTTCGAGGCCTTGGAATTGTTTCCTGTCTTTTGAAAATCCAACTACAATCAACTCGTTTATGACCTCCAGGTATGTCTACCAGATCTCATATGTTGTTCTTATAAAGCAAAATCATATCCTATTTTATAGCTACAAGTCACTTTCCTTTGTCCTTGTTTTGTATTGTCTACCTAAAGTTCTCAGGCTCATACTGAATAACCTCATATTGTGCATACAATGCAAAAGCTATCATTTTAGGAATATCTATAACTTTGATGAGCTCTGATGACACATCTGTCTTGTCCCTTCCTATATGGTAACCATGTTGAGCCTGGATACCTTCGTGTTCAATACATTTGTCTTGTCCCGATATATTGGTTGGCTCATTTCTATTTGAGGTACAAGCATATTCTAATCTAAACGACTTTATCTCAATCTCAAGTATTTAATTTCCATCAGGTTGGACCTCAGGCTTTTTACTATTCACTCTAGGTAACTCATTCTCATTAAATATTACATATATGTTAATTATACACTTCTTATAACCTTCTTTAAGGAAATATAGCTTGTAACTTTTGACACATTCAGTTACCTAATAAATAAGTACTTCAGAGCTTCTGAATCCATCTTGTTATGTCTGATATTTGCATATACTACATAACCAGATACTCTTAAATTTTGAGTAGTTTGATGGCTTCCCGTACCATGTTTCTTGTGGATTCTTCAAGCCAATCGTACTAGATGGATATATATTTATGAGGTAGCGGACATTGATTACTAATTATTCCCAAAACTGCATATAAAACTTAGCTGTCACTAACATGCACTCAACTTCTTAAGAATGGTTATGTTTATTTTTTCAGCTAGGTCATTATGTTGTGGAGTTTCTGGTTAGGTTGTATGCTAAGATATCCCTTTAGCTTTGCGATAATCATTAAACTCATTTATATATAATTCAATACCATAAATACTCATGAAACCTTTTTACTTTCCTGCCAATTTGCTTTTCAATCGTGATCCTCCATTGATTGACTTTATCAAAAGCCTCTTGTTTTGACTTCAACAAAATAAATCTATAACTACATTGAGTAATAATCTATTACTGACATAAATTATATGTTACCTCCATGTTATTGAACCCTTCCAACCCCTTTGAGATAATCATGAATATAATCAATGGTTCCGTTTATTATGTGTTCAGATCTTACAAACTTGACTTTGCTACTTTTATCATACCCATATGATTGAAAACAATTCAAGGTACTGAATTTATCTTTTCCAAACAGTCATTTCTTATGGAACTCCAACAATCTTTTCTCACTCACATGTACCAACCTCCCATGTTATATAGTTTTACCATCTCTGTTTCCCTTAAACAAGCTAGCCAATGTACCTATCATAATATCTCTCATTGAGGAATAAAGTTTATTTGACAATTTTTCTTTCATTAATAGTCATGAAACCTCTAACAATTTTAATGTAACTCTTTTCAAATTTGATTAAACAACCTAAATTGTCTAACATGCTAAGAGAGATTAGTTTTCTATTAAGGCCAGGAACATACCTCACATGCGTTAGAATTCGATCACAACCACCAAACATTCATATTTTTTAGATCCCATTTTGGTTATAATGCAAATCTTCTAATTGCCAAGGTACTCAATGCCTCCATTGTTCCCTTCAAATGAGTGAAATCATTATTTATATAGATTTGCATGGAAAGAACATCCTAAGACAAGAATCTATTCAATATAACCTTTATTTGAAGAGTGCACCAGAACTTCTGCCGAGTCATATCTTTCAAAAGCCACATAAAACATCCTCCTGATAGGATATGCAATCATCATGCTTATTCAGACTTCCGAGACATTCAAAAAATAACCTAAGTTCTTGTAATAGTGACATTTTATATTGGACTTATCAAACTTCTTTGATAAGTTTGATCAAGAATTTACTGTGGTTTTATGTTGTCTCTTATCTCTTACCTTCATGTATATGAAAATTTATATGGCTACTTCGTGAACTTTTAGCATTCTTATATTACATGAGTTCCAATTCCTAGGACATTATTGTAGGTTTTAACTCATTTATATACAATATTTATTTTATGTATAAGATGGTATCCTTCAATTGTATTTATGCATATGGTAACGAGTTCAGTAAGATCACTTTATGATATTTATCATTCATTTCTTCATAAATGTTCCCCAAACCGATCATAATTTTGGAGAATTAATAAAAGTTCTAATCAAGATTCTTGTCTACATGCATTTTGAATTTCTTATTTTTCTGCCTCAGATATTTTTTCCTGAAACTTAGTATACTTTGCAAAGGGTGGGGCCACATTCTGTTGAGCTAGTACTACTTAAATTTGTTGTCCTTGGATTCAATAATCTCATTTTATCTTAGACCTATCCATATCAAACTTCGTTAGTCTCATCTTAGCTTCAAGAAAAATCTTGTAGCCAAGCTCGGATACAAAATTTGACGATTCTCACGATTAAGAATCAACAAGATCGTGCCAATAATCATCAACGTACGCTCAATGATTATACTTATGATATAGATAAAGCTAAAAATTAAATAACATAGTAAGAAAAAGTCTAACATAAACGAATTATATTGGTTCGGAAAATTCGATGTACGTCCACTCGGAGCCATAAAATGTTATGTTTTCATGTTTAAACATGTACAATAGTATATAAGATTAAGTTCCCGAAAATGAGTGTATACATAAACTTTATATTTGAAAGCTCACACAATAATATTTCAAGATATTTTTTAATTCTTTAACAAAAGAAATCTAACGAGTGTTCTCTGGTAATATATGTTGCTCACTCACCAAAGTCACGTAATTTATTCCAATCCCTAAATAACATATTCATAATACCGAGTACCAATATCTCTCTCCAAAATATAGAAGAAACAAAATCCAAACATAAATAATCATTTATGTTGTCACAATAAGTAACTAATTTTTTAACATTAAATAGATTTAACCATCGTAACTAAGACCTAGTACTAGTAGTCACATTTAAATATCTTTAGTCCAGGTTGATGGCCTCTTGGTGTGTGAAATATTTTTGTCCTCCGATGGCCTTCAGACCGATGCAATCTTTGCTTCATCCAATTGGCTCTAGGCTGATGGCCTCACTCACTTTTACTGAGGTTTTCGTAATCGATGTAGCCAATACATTGGCTAATGACCTCTTAACCGATGATTTTACTCAGTTTGGCCAATAGCTTTATAATAGTTGCAGCCAACGTATCATATGGAAAATTTTTGGTTAATGTAGATGCTCGGCTTGACCAAATGCTTCCTCTCCGATGCAGTTAATGCCCATACCAATGTAACCAATCCATCCAAACAATAAATTTTCAATTACTTACGCTTGAGGAAATTTACAAGTCGGAACCATACTTTACATAATTGAATGTCATGTCTCGAACAATGAAAGATTTTTTATCTTTAGGTTTCATACACTATAACTAATACCTTTTCACTCATTCAGATAAACGAGGAACAAATACTTTACCGCTCTTGATTGAATATGGTCTCACTTCACATGTACGTAGGCAGCACATTCGAACACTCTAAGATGTTCTAGCTCCGATTTGTTTCCAGTCCATATCTCTTGTGAGAATTTTAACATCATTGTCGTGGATGGACTCATATTGATTATAAATTTAGTTGTTTTTACAGGTTTTTGCCAAAATGTTTAGCCAATTCTAGATATTAGAAACATACACCCCTTTTCTGGAAAAATTCAATTCATCCTCTCAGAAAACACATTCGGTTAGGGAGTTCCCTTCACGCACCTACTTCTAGTAATGCCAACTTTTAAATAGTGGCTAATGAATGCTTCATTTACATTTTTCAAGCCATTTTCAGTTCTTAACTTCTTTATCATCTTCCCATTTTGATTCTCCAACAAATTCTTCCAGTATTTAAAATTATCAAATGTTTTATCTTTGGTCTTTAAAGTATAATATATACTTTCATGGAATAAGCATCAAAGAGACATAAAGTACCTAGCACCTTCTATTTTACGATGCAATACAGGTCCTGAAAGGTCCGAATGAACATATTCAAGCACATCACGAGTTTTATGATCCATACGTAGGAACTTAACCCTTTTGTTTTTACCCAAAACACAACTCTCAAAAAACCTTAGCTTCTAAACTTTGTTACCATCCAAAAACCCTTGTTTGCTAAGTTCATTAGGACATTTCTCACTCAAATGTCATAACCTCATAAACCACAAATTGGTTAAATATATCTTTATATTATACACACCTTTGACCACTATATATATTTGAATAACTAATATACCATAAGTCGTATAGTCTTTCATAACAACTAGTAAGCCCTATAGAAACAAAAATCTATAATATCCTCCAATATAAGTAAACTCTTCCCTATGTAACATGTTGATAGAAAGAATTTTATGCTTAACTTCAGGGACATATATCACATTTTGTATCACTCTATCAAGTTATGCAGATAACTTGAGCCAAAATTTCACAGTTCCTTTGACTTCATAGGTTTTACGATTCCTTAATATTATGAACTTGTTATCATCAAATAATCTTAAGTTTTTAAACCAATATTTATTGAATGCTATGTGGAATGAAGATTTTGAGTCTAAGACCCACATGTACATGTACATGTAAGTTAAATCCATTAGAACACAAGTGTACCATTAAAGCATCTTTGGCTTCATGGCTTAGATAACTATATTCATTCCTCCTTTACGGGTGGTATAAAATTCCTTCTTGCAAAACTAATATGTATGGATAGAGCTGGTTGGACCATAAGGGTTCTGATGATATTGTATGAGTCGATGAGGCTTCTCCTCAAGTTTGGTTCACAGTTGGAGGAGGTTCCAGAAATGCTTATTGAACAAGATATGGAAGGGCATGTGTGGGATATTTTTTTTAGGTTGTAAAGAGGGTTGCAAGGGCTAAGGAGGATAATAGATGGGTTGTTATTGAGCTACCAATGAAGGTTAAACCTGAGGTGGTTCTTCTAGTTCCAAAAACCTCATGATACTCCACTACAGACCTTCAGATATGGGCTCTATTTATGATGATATTGAGCCTTAGCTCCATCTCAACTTCTAGAGCAAGATCTTCTATGATACCTAAGCTCTGGGCTCACCCAATGTCGATTGAACTGTCACTTGATGAAGTAGAAAAGTGACGATGATTACAAAATTTGTACCCTCTTCTACAAGTACATTCAGAACGCTCATTTAGATACCACCATAATGATTATGATACTCCATTGTGAAATTTCAACGATTATTGATCAATATGAACTTACCTAACCTCGGACATTAGCCTTCAAATCCATGGTCTCATACTATAAACTTGTACATGAAATCTTACTAATTCTACTGCATGAACTCGATACTCCTTTTCTAGTTGTGCTTGGAGAAATGTAAGATCAAGTAACTCCCCGATCCCAGATGTGTCTCGACTTTTGCATGAGCTTCAGACTTGTCAGGGTTCTTCATAGTATGAAAAGAAAGTAATATATTTCTATAGACAACTCCAGTGATGATGCTCGATTGGGTTAAAATACTAAAGAAATATCCAGACTAATTGGGACACCAGACTATAAAATAGAGATTTTAGAAAGGGATTCCACATAGAGAAAGTTATTGTACTACGATAAACCTATTTATACTCACACAAGTGAGATTTTTTAATGTGAGGCCTAGTTACAATTAAGATCACTAATGAATGAGTACATGTGCTACTTAATTATGATTAGATATTGGTCCAATAGTTGATCCAAACTTGTATAACGAATCAACTAATGTTATGTTTGTTTTGTATGTCTATTAAGGAAACACGTCTTTAAAGATTTTTAAACAAACTTTAACTAGTTTTAAGTATTCTATTATCTCTTTGGGGATTTATATTGTATAAAACTCCATCCATAAATTAAACAATACTTTCAAACATATTTGATTTAATTTTTAAATGCAGA
Source organism: Limnanthes douglasii subsp. nivea (assembly GCA_036936605.1). Classification (NCBI taxonomy): domain Eukaryota; kingdom Viridiplantae; phylum Streptophyta; class Magnoliopsida; order Brassicales; family Limnanthaceae; genus Limnanthes; species Limnanthes douglasii. The sequence continues at coordinate 198,429,957 of JAUPFV010000004.1, read as the reverse complement.
AATGAAGAGTTATGGGATAAAGACAATATTTTAATTTTCTCATATGTTGTAGTTTTGTTCCTCTTGCTTTGTTTTGGTCGATTATTATATCATTTTTTGTACTATTTTTTTATAGAAGAGAATAAGAATCCAAGTAAAGATATTCAAATCAACATAATGGTGGATATTCAGTTAAGGGTTTAAATTACCTCTTTATATATGATATACAATTAAGGGTTTAAATTAATCCAAACTACACTCATACCATAACTTTTGTTTATATTATCACGAGCCATAATCTAACTAATTTGTTTACAAATTAGTCACTATAATGTTTAGTCTTAATTGTCAATATTTGGTTTCAATCCTTACAAACCCGAATTTGGCCCGATATTTACAATTACCTCAATAATTAGTTTTCATTTATTGGTCCAAATTTTATTTATTTATCTGGCTAGTTATTAATTTGATGACGCGACGGAAACAGAAGAAGAAGCAATGCTAGATGAAACCCTAATTCAAGGGTAACATGATGAAACCTTAATCTAAGGGTAACAAAGGCTGAAATTTTCAAGAGATAAAAAATATATTATTCCAAAAACTTATTTAAAACTTATGGTATATGAGACTTTATATAAGAGCTTCTCAAAACCTTAAATTAAAATACAAGAAAATAAAATAAATATTTTAAAATGAAATAAAATAAAATCTTAATACAATTAGATTTGATTTTTATAACATAAAATATTTGAATAAAATAAAATAAAATACAAAAGGTTTTTGTTTGGACTTTCTAGGCTACATCATCCTCTCCTAGTTGACAAGAATTCGTCCTTGAATTCACAACACCATCACAATCAACAACCGAAATTATTTTATTTTAATTCTTTTAAATGTTACATTGGGAATTATAATTGATGACCTTATCAGAATAATATAGATTCTTCTCGAGTGTTCCTTATTCGAAGTTACATTGAAGCCATCCAGCTGATGAAAAAATGGTTTCGAAAGCCTATTCATAGCCTGAAAACAACACCACATGTTCAGTTGATGAAATATTTTGGTTTCGAAAACCTCTTCATAACCTGAGACAGCATCTCGATAAGCAAGTTTTACCTTGATCCAACGATTGGTAGTCACTTTAAACTCCTATAGTAACCAGTCAATACGATCGTCATCGATACGCCTAATGTGTCCCCTCATATCAAACGATCTTCAAGATCTTCATGACCATAGATGTTGTTCTCTTCTTTAGGCCTTGAATCAGATGAAATTATAATTCAGAAACATGTTTTCCCCACAGTGGGAACTGAGGCTCTAATACCAAATTAATTACGCGTCGGAAATAGAAGAAGAAACAATGATAGATGAAACCCTAATTGAAGGGTAACATGATGAAACCCTAATGTAAGGGTAACAAAGACTGACATTTTTAATGATAAAAAATATATTATTCTAAAAACTTATATAAAACTTAAGGTATATGATGCTTTATATACGGGCTTCTCAAAACCCTAAATTAAAATACAAGGAAATAAAATAAAAAATAAAAAATAAAATAAAATAAAATAAATAAAATAAAATAAAATAAAATCTTAATATAATTAGATTTGATTTAAATAACATAAGATATTTGAATAGAATAAAATAAAATTAAAAAGGTATTGATTTTTTTTATTGGTCAATATTTGGTTTCAATCCTTCACAAACCCGAATTTGACCCGATATTTACAATTACCTCAATAATTAGTTTTCATTTATTGGTCCAATTCTTATTTATTTATTTCTCTGATTAGTTATTAATTGGATTGTCTATCAATAATAGCCAAATAAATCATTAAGCATGGATCGATCCACAAGTTCTAAAAATTTCCCACTTGGATCATCATATACTATTTGATGATGTATTTACTTAACGAAGCTTACATAATTCTATCATCTATATATAAACTGAATAAGTTTATACATAAAAATGAATAATGTGAGTGAATGGATAAAAAAATAATCATATTATATCCATCAAACAACTATCTGGATGTATTATAGTATGTAGCATAAACTTCATATGAAAAGTAATAATATATATCTATTATTAATTGTCCCTACTTAAGTGAGGATCTACTCAGTGAGCAAGAAAAGTAATGAAACATACATGATTATTATACATATATTTGCAATCAATATCAAGTGTGTACAACCAAACAGAAAATATATCTCGTCACTTATTAAAAAAATACCACTCAAATCAATATTCATTTAAACCAACAACATCCATCATAATGGTGTGTTCCTTAAAAATTATAGGTAGAAAAACTATCGTAAGAGCATCTAATACAATGGAGTTTGTATTGACATGCTCTATAACGATTTGAAGACTACATAAAGTATCTTTAATAAACATGCACTTGATATATATACTTGGACTTAACCGTGCTTGTACTACTTAACTATAGAATTATTATCACATTATAATGTTATTGAATTTTATATCCTTTCGATAATGAAACAATTATGTCGTTATCGTGTCTGATTGGACGCATTAAAGCATACAACAAATTTAACTTCCATAGTAGAGGATGAAACTAATGTTAGTTTACATTTTCCCATATAGTTGTATATCCAAAATAATATGTTGCCTGAAGTGCTACTAAATGTGTCCACACATCCTACCAATCTGAGTATAAATGCCCAATAATCTCCAGATTTCTAACTTATATGTCAACATTGTTTCTTATACCATATAATACTTTAGACTATTTCTTAATGTTCATCTTTGAATCACTTACATGTCTTCTTAAAAACCTGATATCAAAGGCAATGTCTTGTTTTGTATAAACTTCGGCATAGATAGACTTTCGATTACCAAATTATGTGAAATCTTTTGCATATCCCCATTGTAAAGTTTATATTTCAATATTTACTTAAACTTAATTTATCTCCTTTTATAATAAGGGTATTCAAGGGTACACTAAAATATAAAATTACTCACATTAAACCTTTGATACACACAATTCTCAACTGAGTTCATCTCAAAACCAAAATAGACTATTACATTAAATAACTTATGGTACCACTTTTTAGAAGCCTATTTGAACTAATAAGTAGATTTATTTATTTTTGCATACCATAGATTTTGTACCGATTATAAAGTTTAAAGATTATACCATGTAGATTTTTTACAATGGTACCATTAAAAAAGTTATCTTAACGTCTCTTTAATGAAACTCTATGTCAAAGTATGAAACTAATGCCATGATTATCCTAAAAGAGTTATTCGATGAAACCGGAGAGAATACCTTTTTAAATTCAATCACTTTAAGTTAGGTATAATATTTTACCACAAGTTGCGGTTTATTTCTCGCCACTTTACCTTACGAATCCTATTTGATTTTATAAATTCGCTTACGACCAATCATCATATTTCTTTCAGGTCATGGGACAAGCTCCCACACCGTGTAATCTTGTATTGATTTATACTATTCTTTCATATTGTTTAAACCAATCACACGTTTTCTTTGCAATTAAAGTCATCATAAACTTACATCTTCTCAGAATCATTTGTAGTCATTTTTTTAAATAATCAAAAGGAAAGTAATCGAAGATGTTGGAAAGTTGTATCGTTTGCTCTGACACACTTCACACCTGTCAAACTACTCAAGTCACCATTACTAGGTGTCTGTTCCAATGAGTATTTTGTTTAACTCTTCAACTCCTCCTTGAAAAATCCCATTAACCATCCATATACGTTTCTTATATATTTATTTTCATATTAGTGAATGCTTAACTCAAACTAAATCTAGAGATAGAGAGATAAATATTTCTGTTAAAATCCATCTTCTGTAAAGCTTACTCTTTCACCAATGTTCCTTATCAGAAACCAACATCATCACCGTATTCCATCCAAGTGCTTTTATCTGATCCACTTCTACTTCAATCTAGTAACGTATTTCTATTTATGTTTGGTCTAAAAAACTCTTGGGACTAGCTTACTATTGCAAAAAGGCTGCTGAAAGAGAATTTGCATGGATAGTCTCCGATCAACCTCTTCAAGTTGTCCATACGTTAACTTATGGTCTCTGGCCACCTACAAAGAAACCATCACCATATATGGACCTCCGTTGTTTTTCTAACAACCATACTTTCCTAACCTCTATAATGTTTTCGCAAAGTACTCCTCGAAAATATTCAATTTCTTGCCATGGGAGAATCCAAAGAATAATATATCTCAAAGAAACAATATCACTCTTCACATCCTAAAGTAGAAACCACCACAATAAAACTAGAAGGTAACCCAAAACCTTCTCCCCAAAAGGGAATAGCTGTGACAAACAAAAGTTCACAATTGATCCATTCGGATAATACCAATAAAAATGTTTCAAAGGTACCTTCCCATCCTCAAGAGGAACCTTCTTCTTCAAAGGCACCTTCACAAATTCAAGATGATCCTGGTGCTTTTGAAGGAACCTCTGCAACTTCAAGACAAACCCTCTAAGTAAGTAGAAGACTCTGAATCAAAAGCAGATAATGATTCAAAAATTCAAATATTAGACAATACTCATACTCTTGATTTCAGAAAAATATTATGAAAAATAAGTTGAAGAAAAAAAAAGAAGAAAAAGACAAAGGAAATTATCACATTGCTTACAGAAATAGTTGCTACTCTTAGTGAAAACCTCAAAGATGTTCTCTTTGAATATCTTATTGCACCTAATAACGTGCGATATGAATACTTTGATTAATCAGAGTCAACCGCGCTTCATAAATAATAGAGAATTCCAAAAAACATTTCCCTTCGCCTCCCTTCTCATATGCGGTTCAAATAAGTTAGTCGTTTACCAAGAGATCTTGAACTGTGGTATTCAGTTCCCGTTGGACCCAAAAATTGTGGACTACTTCAAAATTATTGATCTATGCCCAAGCCAGGCAAGTCCCAACCTCTGGTGTACACTGTTGTCATGTATAATGGCTTCAAGACTCTTAAATATTCCACTTCCCATCAAAAAATATATAGCGAATACGGGTGTGTCAAAGAATCCAGTTATTCCATTATACTAAATCATACTTGGAAACTTTTTGAGAATAATCGATGATCTCCTTAGAGTAGATAAATATAGAAGCAAAAATTATTCTTCATACTTGGTTACCGGGAGAACGGAAAAGCAATCTCCACAGAAAATCCATAGAGGTTGTCTCTAAAGTGGAAAATATGTTATATTCTTTAGCATATCTGTTTTTTTAAAATATTTATTAACTTTTTTGGTGCTGTGTAGAAATTAAAAAGTCCTACCAAATACACATCGATGCTGCAAACTAAATTGAGAGAATGGACCAAGAATGCGTGATCAAACGAATTTCACCAGTGTTTTGATCCACTCAACTTCGTCCAAAGTCACATATGGAAACTATATCAAGAATCTATCGTTGATGCTGATAAACTGATGGAACCTCATTTGCCAGATGATGTGGGGAAAAGATTAACTACCCTCGACGCTCGAGTTATTCTTCCTGCCCGGAATAGAACCGCAAGTGACAAACCAAAGAAAACTCTAAAGAATAATACTCAATCCGAGTCTTCCAAAGTGAATAAGAAACAAATATTATCCCAAAAAAGAATTCCTGAAGAAAGGTTCATGTAATTATCACCCCTGATACTGAAAAATCCATCCAGGAGGCTCCCAAAAGAAAGAAAACGGTTGCTTCAAAGAAAAATAAATCATGCTCTTTCAATAATTCCATTAAAGTTGTCCTTGAATAAGTTATTGACATATCCCCCTCAAATACAACGCCTGAGATTGATGGAAATGAAAAGGGGAATCAAAACCATTAATTCTTCGATTCCGAACCACAATTGCAAAAGATTATAATCAAGCTGATAACCATGCAGATAAGACCGTTGACAGTCCTACCTAAGATCAAGAAAGTCCTCTTCAGGAAAACCAATCGCCAGGCCCTTCGGTGAATTGTTCCCAAGCATAGGTATCATAAGAATCATTTCTTTTATAATATACTGATGAACTTTCAATGACTTTGCATAATATGGTCCAACTTACGTGAACTCTCGAACGTAATGTGAGATAATTCAAGATTAATGCCAAGAAGTTTACTGCTAAAGTACAGGAATGTTGGGAGAAATACGAAGTTATTGTTGAAGAATTCTTGCAACTTCAAAATAATCTACTACCAATAAGAGATAGGTTAAAGTACAGACATATTTTTGCCAACAAGGCCGATTTTCACAAAGTATTAATGCATATAAGAAATTACTTAACTGCCAAGTATCAAGAAACATTTCAAGAAGAATACTCCAACAAGAAGCTTAAAAATTTGTATCACGAAAGTGAAGATGCGAAGAACAAGGACCGCGAGGATCTAAAGAGGTTCAAAACCATGGCTGAAAAAGACAAAAAGTCTACTTTCAATGCTGTTGTAAAAAAGTGTGGGAATGATTACCTCGATACTTTAAAGACTCGGGAAAAAGAAACCAAAATCTCCATGGTTCTTGATTTCCATCTAAAATTTCTGAAGGAAAATATGGTGGATTAAGAACTGTTTCAAAACTGTTGCGAGTAAGTCAGAAGGCTCTGAGTCCGAATATGATGAAAATAGAAGGTCCACTTCTTTGAGAGATAAAAGCCCATATGAGGAAAACAGTTCCTCAGATAGCAGCTCAGGTAGTCCTTCGAAAGAAGGCAAAGACAACTAGGAAGTGGTTATATTTTGTGTTGACGAATTTTATGTTTTCATATAATTTGGTAAGTGGCTATGATATATTACTATTTGTTGTTTGGAGTCAAATGTTATGTTTGTTATTTTTCCAATATTACAAATTGTCTTAGGATTTCAAACACCACTTCGAATTGACACTTCGTAAAACACTACACAAACTGGCACAATACATAATATAGCCACACAAATTGGAACTTCAAAAAACTATCGCCACACACATTGGCACTCGAATAATGTCACCACACACATTAGCACTTAAAAAAATATTGCCAACTACATTGGCCATTCGAAGAATATCGCCACACAAATTGGTACTTCAAAAAATTACCACACACATTGTCACTTCGAATCATATTTCCAAACACATTGGCACTTAGAATAATATTGTCACACACATTGGCACTTAAAAACATATCAACACACACATTGACACTTTGGAAAAAATATCGCCACACACATTGACATTTAGAAAAATATTGCCACACACATTGATACTTAGAAAAATATATTTCGTAAATTATTACAAGGGTGATTAATCCTATTTTAAGTTACGAAATTTCCTTATTTTTTTAATAATAATATATTTTGAAATTGATGTTGAAAAAAGTTCATAATTATAAGATTAATTTTATCACCATGATAATGCACCGCGTACCAATTTATTGGTAAAATAATTATTGTATTCAAAATTATGGCTATATTGACACCTCATTAAAACATTCCAGAGTCACCAAGAGAGGAAAAAGTATGCCACCGATCGATACACATGCAAGCATGGTAATATCCTTATTGATGCTCACAAAATTACTCACAATACAGTTGTAAATGTTCAATATTCCAAGGATGTTGTAACGGTCTCTTCTTTTTATCTTCCAGACGATATGTCCATGACTTAACATTTTTGACCACTAAATACGGTCCTTACGAGTTTGGACCAGTTTACCCAACCTCTTTTATTTTGTATGCAAAAATACTTTCTAAAAGATTTATCTTCTACTTTAAAATCCCTTCGTCTTACCTTGGAAGCATAATGGCTCCTCATTAACGCTTGGTAATGAATTGAGTTCAAATATGACCTTGTCATTTTTTTCTACCAAAACAATTTATGCTTTTCTAGCCTCCTCGTTATCAACTTGGAATATCTAAGTAATTTATAAGATAGAAGAGTAGATTCTGCTAGGCTGACTGCATCCATCCTATATACCATAGCAAAATGAGTATCGTGAGTTGTAGTTTGAGGTGTTTTTCTACAGGACCATAACATCTCTTGAAGATAATTAGGCCACTTTCCAACTGCATCTTCCAAATATTTCTTAAGGTCATCCAAGATAGTTCTATTAATGACCTATACTTGGCCATTTTCTTGTGGAAGAAAAGGTGTTTAAAAATACTGTTTAATTCCTCTCGAATAATAAAATTATGTATTCTCTTTGGTGTTGAACTGAGGTCCATTATCTATGGTAATAATCAGGGGTACCCTAAATCTACAACAAATATTTGATAAAATGAACTTGACGACATCTTTAGCTCTTGTTCCTGATAAATGTTCTACTTCTACCCATTTCGAAAAATAATTTACTACAACAATAATAGTATATCACCATCTTAAAGCCATCGGTAGTGGGCCGACTAAATATATCCCCCATCTATCAAAGAGGAGCACCTCAAAAATTGAATTTAACGGTACAACTGGTATATGAATGATATTTTCAAATCTCTCACAAGTATCACAATTACAAACTAGATTCTTAACATCACTCATTATTGTAGGCCAATAATACCATGCTAACAATACCCTATTTTTTGAAGTTTTGAAACCACAATGAGCAAAACCTTCCATATCATGCAATTTCGACAGGTTTATTTTAGACTTATTTTCTATAAAAATCTCAAAAACAGTTGACGCAATGATTTATTATATAAAATCTCCTCAAGGATTGTAAATCTATGCGCTATAAACCTTATCATTTGAGCCAATCTCTTATCAACCGATAACATCTCTTTATGTCAAAATTCTTTCAGATCTAACAGTCAATTTCATTCTTCTTCCTCGGTGGTTAGAAACACTTCTTTGGAATATTGAAACTTCTCGGATATCATCATTATAGATGGGCTCTCTTGTATTAAAATTTAAGGGTAACCCTCAGAATAAAAAATGGTTGCCAGATGATATGCAATAGTGTTTTGTCCTCGGTTAATATGTTGAACCGTTAAATCCTCAAACAACATTGTCAATCGTCTCAATTCTCACAAATGTTTTACGAGTTGATATTTCTTAGCGTTAGATATACATAGCACGTGAATTACCACAAGCTGTGAATCAGTCTCCAATATTACTTTCTTAGCTCCACATATATTGGCAAATCTCAATCCAGTCAATGTTGCCTTATTATTTTATGCTTGAAATCTAAACCATATAACTTGATACATAGCCTTACTCGATGGATCTACCATCAGTTCTAACCAACCATACATCAATTGAAACTAATTATTCTATATTTTTTCCTTATGCATCAGATCATTCTGAGTGAAATTCTACGAGAAAATATACCAAAGCACGGGCCTTGATAGTTGTTCAAGGAGTAAATTCAATGCCATAATCTTCCAATTCTGCAAACCACTTAGTCATTCTTTCATAAGCTTCTGGTCTTTGTAATACATTATTTAAAATAAACGAAGTTCTAACTATAATTGAATGGGCTTGGATATTAGGACACATTTTTAGCAGCTACAACCAAAACAAAGGCTACTTTTTCTAACTTCAAATATATTTTTTGAAGCAAGCAAAAATTTTCTCACATAGTACACCGGTCGTGAATACCCTTCTACTTTCCTTACTAAAACAACGCTTACAGTGTAATCTGAGACCACAATATAAAAAAAATATTATCTCCCCTAAAAGTAGCTTGGACAAAACTTCTGGGAGGACAAATGTTTTTTAATTTTTGCAAATGCTACATCACACTATGGCTTCCACGAAAATTCCTTAACCTGCCGCAAAACCTGAAAAAATAGAGCACATTTATGTTAAGACTTATAAAGAAATCTATTTAAAGATACCAACCTTCCCGTCAAAATTTGCACTTCTTTGATTGACCGAGGCAGAGTCATTTTTTTCAAAGTTTTCAACTACTTTGGATCCGCTTCTATCTAATTTTCACTTAGTATGTGTCCTAAGAATTTTCCTGAATGAACTCTGAAGGTAGACTTTCAAGGTTTAACTTCAAATGGGTAGCTCTTAAATCCGAAAATGGTTCCTCCAAATATTGTAAGCGATCTTCATCCTTGGTACTTTTTATAAAGATATCGTCTATATATACTTCCATATAACTCCCAATTTTATTGACAAAAAATTTGTTGACTAATCTTTGATAAATAGTTCCAACATTCTTGAGACCAAAATACATAACTCGATAACAATGCAATCTTACATGAGTAATAAATGTAGTGATTTTTTTATCACTTGGATTAATTTGAATCTGATTATACCCAACGAAAGTATCCATAAATTAAAGAATCTTATTACCAGAGATTGAATCAACAAGATGTTCTATTCTTGGGCACAGGAAACAAGTCCTTGAGACACACACGATTTAGATCAGTAAAATTGACACACATCCTCCACTTTCCATTTTTAGTTTTAAAGAGCACATGATTTGCAGTCTACACAAGATATTATGCCTTTTGAATATAGTAAACCTTAGAAAAACAATCCACTTCTCCACTGAAAAAGTAATTTATTTTTTAATAATAGGCTCGAATTTGGATAAATCACGTCGGAAGAAACCAGTACGACATCCTCAGTTATCCAAGCAAACATCTCTAAATTTTTGGACAAATATCTTAGCATTTGATAACGCATTGGTGGTGATAACATCGTTCTTATTCTCAAGCTCTATCCATTAGAAAAAAAACATATACCTCTACATTCTCATCGGTAACCAATGAACCATGGGTCTCCCAGAGATCATCTACATGTTCCATATCCAATGAAGTTCCCTCTAACTACCATTTTTCCATTCTCTCAACATTCACACCTTGCTTGGTATGCAAAGTTATTACATAACAATCTCGAGCCACTTGATGACTACTCATAACACACCTACACAATCTCTGATCACATACTTTAAACATTGATGAACTATAGAAGCTACGACATGAATTTTTGATAGCCAAGATCTCCCAAGATGGTGTTATAGCTTGTTGGATTATCAACTACCATAAATAGCACTCACACATTTTTCCGAAATGGACTATGACCCAATAAAACTTCACATATGCCCTGCATCAGGATGGAGATATTCCGGAGACACATCGAACCCATCCATATGCCTTGTTATGAGAAATGTATTTTCTTGCTTCAAGGATAAATTTAAAATCCGCTTTGCCTGCGGATTAAGGCCTTGAATTTGCTAAGCCCCACCTTTTCTTTTAACAAAAATAGTCAACTTACCATTTTCGATCAGAACTTGAATTTCTTTTTGTAGAGATATGCAATTTGTTGTGTGATGTCCAATATTGTTGTCGTATTTTAAAATTTTATTTCTTTGTTCCTTATTGAGTCTGTTTATAGGTGGTGGTTTTCGAAATTGGACATAGTTCTTAGCTCGTTTGAAAGTTGTTGCTTAAGTTTCTATTAATTTTGTATAATAATATGGTCTCACTTACTGATTCGACCAAGTTTTAGGTTGATGGAAAGTGGAAGCCAAAACTTGAGAGGATCTAGATCGAGGAGGTAGACTTGTTGACACTTTGGGTACAAGAGATCCTTGGTAGCTCGAACTGATAACCTAATAAGCTTGGCCGTTGGAACATTTCCTTGGTTTGAATGCCTATGTGTTTGGCCCGGTCCAACTCTTCTTCATTTATCAACCTTAATTTACTCCTCCACCTAAGCCACGTGCCATTCTCCTGGTTGTTTCGCCAAATCTTTGAGGAGAAAATATTGGCTGAAAGCAGCACAAACCACTTATTCATCACAGTCATTTAATTAAATATTGGTTAACACAAACCGTTTAGTATAATATTTCAAGTTTTCCACACCTGGTTTCATTGAGTTATAATGTACCCATTTCCCCGCATTTCTTTACTACCCAAGAATTATCTTTCGAAAGTTATGTAAAACATCCCAAAATTAGTAATCGATGCCATAAGAATCCTATGATCCCATTTTAGAGTTGTGCATTTGAAAGTCTGTGAAACGACCCTACTCGTCATTATTAAAATTCATCATATAATTTTTAAATATCTTTATGTGGTCATCGGGATCCTATTTCTCGTCAAATTTTTTAACCTCAACAATGTCAAAATGTTTTGGAAGCGTTATTGACCTTATATCAGCGAATAAAGGGGAAGTCCTCCAATCCACCCCTTGCCTAAATTGGCTACCTCCTATACCAACACCCATGAGTGTATACAATCCTTGTTCCAAAGGATTAATAAATTGATTAGCCATATTATACTCAAAGGTTGGATTTTGAACCACAAGTCTAGATTCATTTTTATTTTTGGAGTTGTGATCTCTTTTATATTCCCAACATCGTCCATCGTGACTTTTCAAATAGCGTTTATATTTTTTCCTCATGTAAGTATCACCTTATATAAGATTTTGAGAATACCCATCGAAATCAGTCCAAAACGATTTACTAGTGTTAAAAGGAATATACCAATGTTTATATTTTTTCCATTTCTAAATGAATGATAATCTTGGTCTAATTGAAACTGTATTTCTCGATGATCGTCCCTTGCTCTAAAGGACCTCATGAGTCTCATCAGAACAACCACATGTATTCCTTCCTTCATTTAGTTAGTGCACTTTGTATTTTACCCTACCTGGTCTAACCAAGTGCTCCATCTATACCAATCGATCATCCAACTCATCTAAATGTTTCAGAAACTGATTCATTCGATCTTTCTAATTCCGTTGATCATGCTAATCATTCGCCTGCAAATGATTATGGGCTTCTCGTCGACCCATACATAACTCTAATAAATATCCCTCAATAAACATCGTTTGATCGATTTATACTTCGGGATCCATAAATCTGCCTTACTTCAAAAATTCATATATTTGGTTTTAGATATCGAATTCGGGTTCCAAGCGGACCTCCCACTGTGGTCTCCACTGATTGCTTCAAATATTTTCGTAAGTGATAAATAGGTGTAAGAAACGTTTTACAGAGATCGACAAATGTTTTTAGTGAGAAAGTAGCTAGTGTGTTTTTTTAGAGAGATAAAGTAACCATGTGTCAAGTCGTAATGTTTAAGATCTTATTTGTTTTTCAAGAAAAGTACACCTATTTATAGGTAAGTTGTTACAAGCAACAAACTAAGGTTTTTTATATTAGATATATCTCTCCACTTTTGTACTTAATGTAACCATACTTATAATACATTACATTTTTTGTCCTTTACATTTATATTTTACACAAAATTAACCTAACACATCATTTATTTATTCTTTTACCCAATGTAAAATAATTATTCTTATTCTACATTTATATTATCCTCATCATTATTACCCACAATTGAGAATTAAATATTCATGGATTTACCTAAACACGATTGATCCTTTTATTGCCAATTTGTTTTTTTAATTTGGCCTATAAATATTTACTTCATTGAACATTCCCAATCGTTCATATACTTTGAGTTAGGTTTGTGTCTAGTCCAAAGTTCATGCTCAGGTCTTAATGGTTTTTATTTATTTATATTGAGAATGATAGTGGTAGAATTGAATGAAGAATCACACTTCATATCATATCATATCATATCATATCTTTAAACGTATAGGCTCATCGCTCAGATATGCCTTTCATGTTCTACAAACCTGACATTTTATAGTGAGGAGCTATACCGCACTACACTAGGTATTTTTCAGGTAGTCTATAACATTTTTCACCTGAATCTATATACCATAATACTATCTATCACGGCAAGATGTGATGCACTTAATGCTCCTACTTAGTCGTTTTCAAGTTTGGTATTTAAATTTACAAACTTGTCTGGGACTTTCGATTTCTCACGAATGAGGTAGAGGTACCCGTATTAAGAGAAATCATTTATAAATTATATAAAATATCATTATTATTCTATTATTCATTTCGGAATGGTCCACAGGTATCGGTATATATCAATTTTAAGATATCTTTGACTCGATCTTCACCTAACCTTTTCATTTTGGTTTTTTTTTTCTGTTGGTACATTCAGTGCACGCATCAAAGCTTCAATAATCAAGTGAACTTAATTAAACTTCAATAATCAAGTGAACTTAATAAAAATTCAATATAAAAATCTTATATATTTTTACTTTAGAGATATGACCTAAGTGTTTGTGTCACATATTTACTAAATTTCCAATATTATAAATTAGTTTCTTTGATACTTGTGTGTTTAGTGCTTCATTATAATGTTGAGTTATATCTGGTAAGAACAACCTATTATTCATTTGTTAACATACCACAATATTATTTAATGATATAGTTATTTGTTTATTTCTAAAAAATAAGAAAAACCAAAGTTTTCCAAAACATTAAAATAAATTAAAATACTATGACATTAAGGTACATACAAAACATATTTTAAAAGTAAAAGTAAATAACGACTAGATAGTAACAAAATAAAATCAGAAGTAGCTAAAACCAAGCATTAACTACCATCCGCTTAAGATATGGATCTCTCATCATCATTTACAGTTTGGCTCCTTATTGTACCCTACAAAAAAACAGTCATGAGTGGTTATGGTAATATCAACCCACAAAGTGTTTCCAACAACAAAAACCATATAAATTTCTAAAACTAAAAAAAATAATGAGAGATGTCTTTCATGTAAGCCGGACACTTTTCACATTCTGTATTGAGATCCTTTTTTCTCTAGCAGCTGAAACATCGATTATCAGTCGATTCTTTTTGTTTGTTTCTCATTGAACCTGAATATTTCCCATCATATTTCCTCTTTTGATATGTTCCATTGTTAAAGCTCACTATGTTCACTTTAAAATGTTGAAAATTTAACATTTCCTCCTTTTGCGAAACATAAGATATTTATTCACTAATTATTCATTTCTCATGCTAATTTTTATAAGTGGTTCGAAAGATTTTATATTGTCGAGGTAATGACTGAAACACAAACGACCACACACTCCTTATGAAGTTCAATCTTAGTTCATTCAACTCGGTGGCAAACATTAAAATTCCTAAAATGTGTTCTCTAATGGTGCTTTTGCCCTTCAACGTAATGGTGGAAAGCTGATTTAATTGTCTCTAAATTTACACCTTCTGTTTTTTTAGAAAATATTTCTCTACATCCTTAAGAAACTCATAACCACTGGTGAAATTTGTTGGAACAACCCCACATATCGCTAAAGATATCCCTTATCTCATTTTGACCAATCACAACCTATTAAGTTTCTCACATGCCTTACATCTTGTGTTTCCTTATGATTACTTACTTCAATGAAGGGGTATGCGTTTAGGAATCCTTGAGGCTAGGTAAAAGCCGTGATAATTTAGATAGAGTTTCATATCATTCTTTCAAATAAAAGTCAGGCCCGTCTAAAGTATGAGGTTTGTTTCCTATTGAGTTCATGGTGCCAATATATACTACAACAACATTTAACACACAACACATAAGTTATATATATATATGACATATAATCTTAGAAAATAGTGTTTAAATATAGTATATTATATGTAAACAAATACATTAGATGGTTAATAAGATATATTTAGGCAAACATATTAACATGAACTTGTATGAGTTTGAAAAAAGTCATTGTTGATCCAAATTTAGTCGATTTAATTCAGAAAACATCATTTGGGATATTTTTTCAATTTTTTATTAAACATTTAAAAATCAATTCATAATTGGAAATCTCATGTTCATGATTAAATATCTAAAACATTAACCTTCTTTTGGGCCGATAATGCTTACGATAATATTAATCAAGAACTTTTAAAACTCTAAGTCTATCATTTCACCAATAAAGATAACTTTGGCGATATATTGGTTTTATGAATCACTTATTGAAGTTATGAAAACTTTAGGCATGCAATCCATATAGCATATAATCACTTAATAATCACATACAAAACACAAAATGCCAAACATATTGCATGGTTTAAGTATGAATGAATACCTCTCAAGGCGCACACAATGTGCGAAGCTACACCAAGAGATCTTTTATGCAGACACTCGACGAAGTGCGCTAACAATACGAATTCCCATGAAAAATAGGAATTTGGTGCGACAACATCTAAGGTTGCCACAACGATTATTTTCTAACATTGGGTTTATCGCGATAACTACATAGGTTAGCACAAAAAAGAACCATTATCTCGCTTCTGATTTGATGTTGGATGTATGTGCAATGATGATGCTTTTGTTACCGCAACAACCCAATCCTAAGTCGATTGTCCATGCAAAATAAATTTATTCTACAAAATAAAAATCATAACATACTTTATATATTAAAAATAATTATTCATGCAATTTAAATCCTATATCCACACATCTATCATCTCAAACAATAATCAATTCTAAATTATGTGGATCATATACTGGAATTATAATCAAACACTATATATAATTGATTTATAAACAAAAAATTGCCAATAAATCTGAAAATATAAGATTATAATATCGTTTGATGGAGACTTATATCGTATAAACCACCAATTTATAAATTAAATAATAATTATGAGATAGATTTGATTTAATCTTTAAACGCGGAAAAGAAAAACTTACGTGATAAAGATGGCATCTTCATTTTATCGTTTGATTTATGTGTGCTCATTTTGCTTTTCTTTGGTTGTATAATGTTTGACTTATCTTTCTACTGGTCATAATAAGAGATAACAAAGAAATAGATAATAATTAATAAACTTAGGTAATAAACTTTATATATATTCGTAATGGTCAACATTCAAATTCAATTCTATACAAAATCCAATTCTATACAAAATCCAAAATGGAGCCGGTATGTTCACAATTACCTCGAGAATTAATTTTCATTTATTGGTGTAAATTATACTTATTTTATTATCTCAATACTTATTAATTTAAATTTCTATCAATAATAACAAAATATATATTAAGCTTAAAATGATCCACAAATATAAAAAATATTTAATTGTAAACTTCTCTGGGGAAAATTGATTGTTCTAAGATTAAAAAAAATCAATATTTTTTATAGAAACAACACACAAAACCAGATTTAAAGTCGCTCGGATTGTAAAAATAATTCCACATCCACAGAAATAGATACTCAGTTTTTGTTATCAAAGAGGTTAAAAACGAATCTACAAACATAAAGTGCTCAATCACTCATTGTTACAAAACTCTCAAAGTTTACAAAGATGACATTGTTGAGGTAAATCTCTCTTTAGTGTTTCACTCTTTAAAAGACCAATCTTTTTGTCGTCAATTATCATGTCGTTTCCTTTGCTTTGTCTTACTTCCTCTAAATATAACATTCTCAAGTAAAACCCTAGTTTTACTTCAGTTCGGACGATTAAGATAAAACCTTAATAATTCAAATGTTCCAGGTTGAGTCATTTTAATCAATAACTATAATAAATATTTTATACAATAGACGTTTCAGATTAAATCCCTTTAAACGACTATAATAAAATCCTAATTCAATAGATGCCTCAAATTAAATATATTATGCAAGAGTTGAGATTAAAATTATACTTTGAAACCCATATAAAGAAGTTCAGTTCAATCCAAGAACAAAATGTAGCACTATTGAAGCTTTGGTGCAAGTAACTTCGGCATACTGCTTCGGCCCAACTCTACGACCACATGCTTTGCTCCAGACGACTACATGATTCACCCTAGTATATGATTCAATCCAGTAGTATCACTATCATACTACAAATTTAGCTCGGTCCTTTATTTTTCAGATTAATAACCACAAGTCTTAGTAGCTGGTCAGAATCCTTAGATTCCAGGAGACATCTTCGCATATAAGTCACCATCCAAACTCTATTTTTGTCACTACAAGTCTCGACTATTAATCTTTTATCTTTCAAGTCTCGGTTATACTTCTGATGAAAAGTTATTTTTACCGTACATCTAAAACGTTATATTATAAAATATAATAAAAAACATAATAATGAGTCGATAATAATCATAAAATGATATTTTTTACTATTAAATAAAAAAAGAAATTACATTGGAAACTAAATTAATTGGTTGATATTTATTACTAATAAACCAATATTAAATAAATATTAAGTTAATTAGAACTATGGATAAGTTACCGATAACCATTCGAGAAATATTAAAAGTACCAATAATCATTTAGATTTTCAAGTTTACCGATAACCATTTACGACATAAATGCTTCCAACAATACCCCTGAAAACACAAAACACGCAGAACCTTACCAAATAGTTATTTTTAACATTCAAAATTTCATACCTTTCAAACCCTAACTCAAAAGAAAAAACCACATACATATTTTTATTTAATAAAAATAAACAAAACGAAATTCATGAGTTATATTTTTGGTGAATTCGTTTTTTCCAAAATAATTTTGCACCCCAATTACGAGTATATTTGCAACTACGACACAACCCTAATATTTTAATTTCTTTTAAGAAAAAATAGTTTTTTCAACAAAAATATGCACATAGTTTTGCAACTACAAAAAACTTAGTTGTTTTGCACCCAATTAACACTTAATTTCATAAAAACAAGTTGTATTTTGTTTTTTCACACAATGAGACTTATTTCACAACCAAAAATCCTATTTACGCAACAATTTTCTTCTTATTTTCGCAACATGTCTCCACAAAATTACACAACTAGAACAAAATTATTTTTTCACACCCCAATTACACGTAATTTTTCACCGTAACAGAATCTTATTTTTTAAAACAATTTTAAACGTAAAAATACACATATTTTAGCAACTACAAAAAAGTTAGTCGTTTCCGACCAAAGTAACACTTATTTTCATAAAAACAATGTGAATTTTTTCACACAATCAGATTTAATTCACAACTAGCCATATTTATGTAACTATTTTTTTTCTTGTTTTGGCATCATATTTGCACCTAATTATGCAACTAGAATAAATTTGTTTTTTAACAACCAAATTATACGTAATTTTACACTCGGGACACAAATTGTTATTTTTTAAAAAGAAAACTTTTTTCAACACAAAAATGCACATATTTTAGCAACCTATAAAAAAGTTAGTTGTTTTACACTCAATTAACGCTTGTTTCACAATTTGCTTTTATTTTTTTCACACAATCAAACTTATTTCACAACCATAAATCATATTTACACAACGAGTTTATTCTTATTCTCACAACACATTTGCAACAAATTACACAACTAGAACAAAATTGTTTTTATTAAAAAAATATAAATAATTATCTTATCGAAACCTAAATGTTAGTGTATGTCCCCCTAAAATTATTTATTTTGGTGAACAATGGATATAAAAAATTATTTGCTAGGCTAGTAACTAACTTTTAATAAATAATTTACTTTAAACTAATGCATACATGAATTCTCTACCAGTAGAATGCTAGAATAATTTCTTAACGAAATTTAAACCGAAAGAATTCAATTTTCGAATCAACCTTAATTAAAACTTTTTTAGTCTTTCCGTAAAAAAAATTGCGACTTTAACCAAAGATTTTAATTTGGTTTGTCCCTTTTTAATTACTACGTTACCATTAAATATTTTTTAATAATTCAATTTTCTACAATATTTGAAAAAATCAATATGGTACAATTTTGTCTTTTATATATTTCTATTTTATACGAAATGCTTCACATTTTCAATTTTTTCCCATAAATTTTATTGCATTATTAAGAACCTTCGAGAATACAATGATCTAAATGAAATGTTTTAAAACGAAAATAACCTAATGTACAATTATAAAGTTTGAAATTAAAACGGCTATTCCGCCAGCATGGAAACTTGAATTTGAGTTTGGGGAAGTAGAGACACTATTGATGAAGACTGATCTTGGAACAAGACCAAAAATAGCAAGCTACAATTGGTTCATTCTCAAATATCCTATACCGAGGCTCTCAAGAAGAGTAATTGCTTTCAAAGGAATCAGAGCATCACAAAAATGCACATATTTTAGCAACCTATAAAAAAGTTAGTTGTTTTACACTCAATTAACGCTTGTTTCACAATTTGCTTTTATCTTTTTCACACAATCAAACTTGCTTCACAACCATAAATCATATTTACACAACGAGTTTATTCTTATTCTCACAACACATTTGCAACAAATTACACAACTAGAACAAAATTGTTTTTATTAAAAAAATATAAATAATTATCTTATCGAAACCTAAATGTTAGTGTATGTCCCCCTAAAATTATTTATTTTGGTGAACAATGGATATAAAAAATTATTTGCTAGGCTAGTAACTAACTTTTAATAAATAATTTACTTTAAACTAATGCATACATGAATTCTCTACCAGTAGAATGCTAGAATAATTTCTTAACGAAATTTAAACCGAAAGAATTCAATTTTCGAATCAACCTTAATTAAAACTTTTTTAGTCTTTCCGTAAAAAAAATTGCGACTTTAACCAAAGATTTTAATTTGGTTTGTCCCTTTTTAATTACTACGTTACCATTAAATATTTTTTAATAATTCAATTTTCTACAATATTTGAAAAAATCAATATGGTACAATTTTGTCTTTTATATATTTCTATTTTATACGAAATGCTTCACATTTTCAATTTTTTCCCATAAATTTTATTGCATTATTAAGAACCTTCGAGAATACAATGATCTAAATGAAATGTTTTAAAACGAAAATAACCTAATGTACAATTATAAAGTTTGAAATTAAAACGGCTATTCCGCCAGCATGGAAACTTGAATTTGAGTTTGGGGAAGTAGAGACACTATTGATGAAGACTGATCTTGGAACAAGACCAAAAATAGCAAGCTACAATTGGTTCATTCTCAAATATCCTATACCGAGGCTCTCAAGAAGAGTAATTGCTTTCAAAGGAATCAGAGCATCACAAAAATGCACATATTTTAGCAACCTATAAAAAAGTTAGTTGTTTTACACTCAATTAACGCTTGTTTCACAATTTGCTTTTATCTTTTTCACACAATCAAACTTGCTTCGCAATCCAATTGGTAGCAACATTCTACTCTCTGTATATGTGATTGATAGACATTATCGAAGTAATAAGCTTTCTCAAACAAGAGAGCAGATGGTCAACATACCAAGGAACTTTTCCATATGAAAGAAGATCTACTAGGATTTCGGAATCAATATCAATCTCCAGGCTAGTGATGCTCATCGTTCTACAGATAAGCAGCCCATCAAGAAGGGCTTTGCATTCAGCGACTATAGGAGTGTCCTTCCCATAAACTCTTCCAAATCCTAGAATAATGTTGCCTTCATGATTCCTAACAATGTCACCTCCACTGCTTTCTCCAGTATTAAGGCAAACACCGTCCGTATTCAATTTAAAACAGTTTAATTTGGGGTTTTTCCACTTAAGAAATAATGGAAGCCTACTGGTTTTGAGATGGTTAACACATTCCAAACCGGTGGAGATTTTGTGGTCTTTTCCCCAGTGTAGATTTTTAAGAATCTTTGCATTATCAAGCCGCGAAAGAATATAGAGGACATGATTAATCATTGTGTAAATGTTGGCATTCTGACTCTTGTGTTTCATTTGATTACGAGTAGACCAGATTACCCACATAATGATGGAGGGAAGGATCGTGCGAATGTCACATTTATTAGGAGTAGACGAGTACCAAGAACGTATCAGATGAGGCAACGTCATGTTGGGGAAGATGTAAATCTAAAAGAAGAAGCTGAGGTAAACCCAAACAACCCAAATATGAGACTACTGAATCAGGATGTGCTGAGTAGTTTCTTCATTGTTGCAGAACTGACACTTAGAAGCCATTTGAAGATGCCTTATTTTGAGCATAGAATCGGTGAGAAACCAATTGAGAAGCGATATCCGGAGAAAGAAATAACATTTTATGGGTGTAACGTTGTTCCAAGTCTTTAGAAAGAGATTCGAGATATTGCCTGGCTTCTTAATGGCTTTTCAGGTTTCTTTAGAGCTAAAAGACCAATCTGTCAAAAGAGACCATTGGATTCTGTCTTCATTTTCGGGGAGTTTTATTTTCTTAATCTTTCCAATTTTAATAGAGGTTACACTATAGCAAAGATTTTCCATGATCCAATCTCTAGCAGACCAGTAGCTATTCACCTTATCTATGTTAGTATTCCACAACCAGCTTCTATCATCTGTGTCATTGAAGATGATAAAAGGATTTCTGGAACACCATCAATCAAGCCAAAAGTCAATGTTACAGACTCTAGGATTCTAGTAAATGTATTTCTCAGCAATGTCTCTGATATTCCAGATTATGATCCACACTTTTCATGATTTGGATGGAATTGGAGATAGGACACGGTGCAGATTATTGTAGTACATAGAAGAGGTAAGCTTAGCCCATATAGAGTTATGCGTTCTGAAGATGAACCAAAGCTTCAGGGAGAAAACAAGTTGCATTTCTTCAATCTTTCTAAGATTTAGACCACCCTCCTCACGACGCTTGTAGAGTCTGTCCTGTTTAGACCAGGTGATAGATTTATTGTTGTCTTTATTCCCTCATAAGAATTTATTATAAATTCTTTCAATTTTCTTTATGACAGAGTTAGGAATAAGCTTGTGTTGAATTGAGAAATGGGGGAGGTTGACAGAATAGATTGAATCAGGGTTAGTCTGCCAGCAAAGGACTTTATTACAATCAAAGATTTTGTTTCTAATCTTGGTGATCATGCCTTCAAATTCACTGATCCCGGTTGCAGAGTTAATAGTGGATCTGAGGTAATTTAATGGTAATTTTGTATGATTAAAACCCAGAATCTTCTATATCCTGTTAATTCTCTGAGTAGAAATGTTTTTAGAAACAATAATCTTGGACTTCTTGTTGTTGATGAATTAACCCGAGACACTTTGATAATGGTTGAGAAACTTTTTTTATTGATAGAGTGGGAAGAGCATTACTAAAGACCATGAAATCATCAGCAAATTCTAGGCAGTCCACCTTAAGCTTGCTTCTTGACTTGTATCTAGAGCTAGGATTGCTTTCAAAGAGATTCTTGATCCCTCTAATTAAGTACTCCTCAACAAATATGAAACGAATCAGAGAGAGAGGATCTCCCTGTCTCAGGCCCTGTGTATTGCTGAAATAACCTTTCAATTCCCCGTTGATGATGATTGAGGAGTGAACATTTGATATGCAATTATACACGAGAGACAAAAAAATTAGAGTTAAACCTAAATGAAGAAAAGATTTCAAAAAGAAACTTGGGATTTAGTCTGTCAAAAGCTTTGGAAATGTCAGTCTTGAGAATCACATTATTTCCTTTTACTCTAGAGTTTAGATCATGACTAAGCTCTTGAGAAATTAGGATAGTCTAGTGTATACTTCTTCCTTTCACAAATGCACCCTGTTCTTCAGATACCTGCTTAGGCAGAGGATCATCAAGCATGTTGTTGATGATTTTAGGATGATCAGTCATAGGTATTATGATGATCAGTCATAGGTTTTGGACATATTACAGTAGCTTGAATGTCTGTTGGAAGGGAGTAGCCTTTAAAGAAAATTTGAATGACATTACATAAGTCTTTGTTAATGATAGACCAGCAGACTTTATAAAATTTCCTATTGAAGCCATCAGGACCAACTGTAGAGACAGAGCTTAGGGACTTAATGATACCCTTTATTTCATTCATATCAGGAATAACAAGCAAGTTAGCATTATCTGTATCAGAAACAAGCTTGGGAATTAAATAATTTAGAATGATAGGATCATTTTTATTTCTGTTGTCTGTTAATAATGCTTTGAAATAGTTCACAGCAGAAGAGCTGATATCCTCCTGGTTGTCACGCCAAGTATCCCCTTCCTTTATTCTGTTGATCTTGTTCCTCTTGGTTCTTTCTTTGACAAAATTCTGAAAAACAGCAGAATTTTTGTCACTTTCTTTCAGCGAAAGAGAATGAAATTTCAACATTTTCAATTTAGAACAAAACATCTTGAAATTTTCTTCATAATATAATTTAATTTTTGAAATTTTAATTTTAAAAAGTTTTTGAAATATTCAATTTTAGTCAAAATTTTATTAAATTTTTTAACTTCAGTCAAGTTAAAACAATTATATTTATATACTATATCACTTAACAAAAGTATATATTTCTATTTTTTAAATAATTTTTATATTTATTTACATATATAATAAAAGTTGAAGCTATCTGAGTTGATATGAAAGCGATCCATATCATCGAAACAAAATTTGAGATTGAAAAAACGAAGTAGGTAAGAAGGTAAAGAGATAGCCAAAACGGAAAGGCTACGTAAAATTAATTTTTCATGATAAAGCAGAGTGGCTGATCCAAGGGGTGACCATATATGTCATGGACCACCCCAAATTATAAAAATAAGTTTGGTATAGTTGTAGGAGTGTTCAGTTTTTAAGCTTGAGGTCAAGGGTTCTCAAAATTTTATTTTGGCATATCCTAAATTCTAATTTTAGATCCGCCTCTGGTAAAACACAAAAAAATTTGTGATAATTTAGATGAAATTCTTTGAAAATATAGAATTACAATTTATTGTTGCGACCAAATTTTATTTGGAAATTTTAGATTTTGTCGCATCAAAACTCATTGTGTAGATTTGGAGAACTCTCCCTACTAAATTAATTCCAAAAGTTTTGTTGCGACAAAACCGAGAATGGCCGCGCATATGAGACACTTTTATTGCGGCAACATGTAGCTTGGAAAGGCGAAAGTTAAGACTGTTAAACAACAGTAGTTGTTTTTTGGCCGGAACGGGACCTACATTTTGTTGCGATAAGCAAGAGTATGTGTTTTTTAGAGAATTATATATTTTTTAAATATATCCTTTTGATTTCATGAAATTTTTATGAATTTTTATTAAAACCTGTGAACAATTTATACGTAAATTCTAATTCTTTTGTCTCTCTTAAGTTAAATATCTTGCTTGTTTATCAAAGTTTTGTTATCAGATTTTCGATTTCTAATTGCTTTATTGAAATTCAAAAGGTTTGTTATATTTTGAAAGAACTTTCATCAAAATCGTATAAGTTATAAGAAGATCAAAATAATTATTTTTAGAGCGCGTATTCAATTATTGTTTCAAGCCTTTACTTTTCCAGAAAGATATGTACACCATCATGTGAGCTTTGTTTATGTTATACTATTTTTTCATCAATAAAAAAGAATTAGAATTAATGGCTATGGAAACAATAATCAAAACTCGGTAATGAACCAAAACCTAGTTTATTTGGAAACAAAAGGTAAAAAAATTATAACAAATCATTTGGAAACAGGAATATCTTTAAGATCACAAACAAAAATTCTTCTAGTGTGGGAAAGCAGGTCATTTTACTCGTGATTATAGCTTTAAGAAGAATAATTAGAGCACGAATTCTTTGGACAAAAATGTATTTGCAATGGTGATAAAGGTCAATAAAATTAAGGATAAGACTTCCGGGATGTGATATGATACATGCATATCATTTCATATATCCCATGAAAAGTTTCTATTCAAATTAATAGATGATAGTCGTCACATGAACGATGTACATAAGGGAAACATTAATAAGTCAAAGGTCGAAGAGCATGTTAGTATATAATAATGATTTTGTTATTGATAAAATAAAAGATTATAATTACTATTGATCTAGTAATGATTAATGATTAATAGAATTTTTTATAAAATGACTTATATAAGTTCTCATGAAAAATGATCATTCGATGTAAAATGAAAAAAATGATTAAAAAGCCTTATAAGAGTGTAGAAATATATTTGAAATTATTTGACTTGATACATGTTGATATATATGAGCTAAAGGATGTATTGATGCGATATATAAACGATAATTTATTGTATATATATTTATGTCTATTTTCTAAAACATAAGGATGTGCCTTTAATGCTTAAGGTATTCAAAATAAAGTTAAAATCCAGTTATGAACTAAGATTAAAATATTACGTACTCACAAAAGCGCGGAAATATTTTCAAGAGAATCTTATAGTTTTTGAAAAGAGCACGCGATAATCAAAGAATATTTTACGCCTTAAATGTTCTAGAAACATTTATTGGTTAAACGAAAAAATTAAAAAATTAATTGAGATGACTATTAATGCTTAAGGTATTCAAAATGAAAGTTAAAATCGAGTTAGGAACTAAGATTAAAATATTACGTACTCACAAAGGCGCGGAAATATTTTCAAGAGAATTTTATAGTTTTTGAAAAGAGCACGCGATAATCCAAGAATAATTATTGGTTAAACGAAAAAATTAAAAAATTAATTGTGATATATAAAAGATAATTTATTGTATATATATTTATGTCTATTTTCTAAAACATAAGGATGTGCCTTTAATGCTTAAGGTATTCAAAATAAAAGTTAAAATCCAGTTAGGAACTAAGATTAAAATATTACGTACTCACAAAGGCGCAAAAATATTTTCAAGAGAATTTTATAGTTTTTGTAAAGAGCACGCGATAATCCAAGAATATTTTACGCCTTAAATGTTCTAGAAACATTTATTGGTTAAACGAAAAAATTAAATAATTAATTGAGATGACTAATGGCATGCTAGTTAATTCTAGATTACATATTAAATTTTGGGGTGATGCTGTTTTAGTAACATGTCATATGATTGATCGTATTCTCCTAAAGAAAAATGGACTATCTCTATCTATGAGTTATGGACGACAATAAAGCAAAATAATGGATACCTAAAAGTGGTGAGTGAGCTTAGTATTTTTCCAAAAAATAGATCTAAAAAAATACATTTATGTCCAAAACGTATAAGATGCGTGTTTTACATAATCAGTAACACAACTTATAGTATATTTTAATATATAATGTGAAATTATTTATCCAAGTTATATGATGATAACAGAAGTCAAACTATTGTAATAATCTAGGAAAGAACTTTACAAGAAAAATATTTGGTTGTAAAACAGCATCATGAACCTCGTAAGAGTCAAAGAGAGAAAATACATAAAGTCTCAGGACCCGATGAGAAGTTTTTTTTTAAATGATTCATTTCTACTTGGTAGAAGAAAGTTGTGAAAAAATCATATGAAAAAAATATGGTGGTGCTCCCTTTAGAAGACGACTCTAAATATTATAAAGAGGCAATATCCTTGCGAGATTATGCATTTTTGTAAAAGGTCATAAATAATGAAATGAATTCTATTATTTCAAATCACACTTAAGAATTGGTTGATTTAACTTAGGATTCAATACTAATTGGTTGTAAATGGATATTTTAAAATCAAATGACACATGAATGGAACCACTCAAAAGTTCAATGCAAGATTGATAGCCAAGATTTTTGTTAAAAAAAGAGTATATCTTATTCAAAAAACATATACTTCATTCTTAAAACTTTATATTAATTCTTTGTAATTGCATTGGTATACAAGCTCAAAATTCATCAAACATCTGCCAAGATGACATTCATATATAGAGATCTCGACAATAAGGTTTACATGAAATAAACATAAGGTTTTGTATTTTGAGGAAATAAAGCAAATGTGGCTAGGTTTGTTAAGTCTTTATAAAATATGTAGAAAGAACCCGAGAAATTGCATGAAAATTTTGATAATGCAATTATATCTGATATGTTTTGGCCTAATATGAAAACAATTATTTATACACTAAGGTTTGTGATGATATCATAGTCATTGTGTGTCTTTACGTAGATAATTTACTGATACTGAATCATAACATGAAATGCATTATTGAAATGAATATATTTTTATACCATAAAATGAAGGATGTTGAAGGGTATATGATATTTAGGGAATAAAAATATTTAAAAACATTGGGGTTTTACCCTAAGTCAATCTAATACATTGAAAATGTATTCGATAAATTGAATCATATGAATTTCAAAGATATACATACGTCATTTGATCATAGCGTCAACTGGAATAAAGGACAAACATATTTTTAGTTGAAACAAATTAGTGTTATAGGAAATCTGATATATGTAGCTTTATGCATTATGGTAGATATTTTATTAATGGTGAGTAACATATGTAAATTTACTATTAATCTAAGTAAACAATATTAAAACCCAATTTGAAGGTTTCATGGATACTTCAAAAAGATAAAAAAAAACATGTTCATTCCACGCTTATTTTTCTAGAATACTTGAGGGATACACATGCATAATTTTGGATCAGTTATTTAGTCAATAACAATCCGACTACCGGGTGGGTGCTAACTTTTGGAATTTTTTGTGTTTCTTGGAGATGAATGTATATCAAATTCAAATATGGATTGTGAGTTTATATTTTCGGCCGCCACATGAAAATATGATATATATATATATATATATATATATATATATATATATATATATATATGTGTGTGTGTGTGTGTGTGTGTGTTTGTGTGTGTGTGGTTGAGAGACATTGTTGTAAATATCGTTTAATTCGAATGATAATATGACAATACAATTACATTGTGAATATCAAGAAACTCTTGGTACAACCTATAACAACATCTAAGATAGAAATTCTATACATATAAATCTAATACATAAGTATGGTAGATAATCAATTCATACTGAGATAATATATGTATCATATGTGTGCTTTAATGAGAAACTGAAAAATTTCGTTTACCAACCTATTACTCAAAAAATGGTAAAATTAACATATAGAGGGATGCGACTAATACTCTTAACTGTCTATTTGCAAATTATATCACCCAATTTGACTATAGAGAACCTAAACATCAAATTTTTAATCGGTAACACCAAGTCATTTCTAAAAGGTTTAGTATATAAAATTATATTTCACATCTAGTTTCTTATATATGTTGGTCGTTATCCTGGAGGGGTATGTCTAATGAACTTTTAATATAATTTGGTCTACATGTGACATTTATTTCTAAAGATAACAAAACGAATACTATAAGAAGTGACCTATAAGAATCTAGGGGTGAGGGATTCTCTTTTGAGAGAATGATCTCATCTCAAGTTATGTTACTTGAAACATATAGAGGGTATGACCAAAAGAGTAATATAAAAATTGTGGACAAAAATATTGGTAACACGATTGTATTTGAGATCGTCAACTAGACTATATGGGCGTTTATTCAAAGTTACGACTAGCAAATCTTTCGGTTTAACTTTGTTGTCTTTACATTAATTGAAAATTCAAATAAAAATAATGTTTTATTTTATGCTAAAAAATTATCTCAATAAAGATATAGAAGATGATATTTAATTAAGTGGAAGATTTTTGAAAATATTGATTATATAAAGTTATCAAAATTGATCTAAAAATGAAATAAAATCATCAGAATTAAACTAGGATTAAAGAAGAAAACAAAGCAAGTGTGTAGGTGGTTATCTAAATAAAAAAGGTCAAGTAAGTCTCAGGTTAGTATGGAAAGAGCATGGCTCATCGTGCTAATCTTGGTAAAGAAACCTAAAATTTAAAATTACAGGTTCTTGTCATGGTAAAGCGTTTGCTCGATATAGAAAATTGTATTTCACACATTTTTCGTGGCAACAATACTGTAGAAATCTAGAAAAATCAACATATTTAAATTAATTCATGAAGGTTCATTGGGGCAGATTTGGACATGTAGCGCCAACACATAAATTTTACGTCGACAAAATGTAGCTCACAACGACAAAATTTGCAATGATATAAAACAGTCATTATTTGTGAGACTTGTTCGTTGCCACGACAAACACGAATATACATCTTTATAGAAAGTTGTATTTATCCATAAAGATATATTTGATCCTCTTTTACCTTTATATAATATTTTATTAAAACCTTTAAATAAAGGACTATGAGATGAAAATAGACAGGTTATGTTTCCCAATTAAAGTATAAAGCTAAATCTATTCCTCTTCCACCATATTTTATCATTCAAATTTCTTATTTTGCTTTCTTGTGCCGGAAGTTAGGGGGCTTGTTATATGATGAAAGAAATTTCATTAAAAATCTAAATAATAGGAGGATCAAAATAATTATTTCGTAAAACATGTTCACAACGTGTCTGAGTCTTTACTCTATCAATTGTTTTGTGATTTTAATAACAAAATTTATGCGGTGGTTTATAAATTTTGTTTCGCCTATACTATTTTTCTATCTCAAATATTATATCATAACAATTTTTTTATTATTTGATATTTTCTATCAAAATATTTAAGTACTCTAAAATTCTCTCGTAATTTAAAAACCTATACTTAAGAAATCCGAAGAGCAACCTGCCTATTGAGCTGTGGACTGCGGAAGGTTTTAGCAACATTGGTTCAGTTATCAGAACCCCGTTATATGTGGATCATGAGACAGAACGAAAGGAAAAACTTCGTTTTGCCCGCATATGTATTATGATAATGGCTGGCCAGCCTATCCGTTCTCAGCTCTCCTTCAAGATTCGAGGGAAATCCATCATGGTTGCCTTTGAATATCAGGGTCTCCCCCCAGTGTGATAACTGTAAAATCTTTGGCCACCCTACCCGTCAGTGCAAAAAGGGCCCTGTCAAGACTTCTATTTTCCCTTTAAGGATTTCATCCTCGGAGGAAGATCCATCAGAAATTGAGCCAGAGAATGAGGCTGGGTCTCGAACTCCCTTCAATCAGCGAGGACAATGAGGTGGAGCTTGGCAAGGATGTAGACTCCCCCCCAAAGGGCTTGCACGGATGAAGCTAAAGGCAAGTGTAAAATGGTAATATCCTCTGACACTGTCTTCAGCTGACTCTATGTAAGTATTTATTTATGAATATTGCATCTTGGAACGTGAGAGGTCTAAACGACTCTGTCAGGAAAAAAGACGTCAATGATTTTATCCTCAGTAATCATATATCCTTGATAGTTCTTTTAGAAACTAAAGTCCAAATTCATGAAATCGATCAAATAATTAGGAAGATTATGCCCTTTTGGCATGTAGTTACTAATCATGCGACCCATCCTTTATGTAGAATTTGGATTCTCTGGAACCCTAGTGTCATTACAATAACTTGGATCTCCCAAACTCCCCAGTTAATCCACTATATAGCTAAATGTCATAATTTCAGATCCACTTTTAAACTCACTGCTATTTATGCGTTTAACGATGCAATCAGTAGTATTCCACTTTGGAAGGATCTTTATAATATCTCCAAGACAGATAACCACATTCCTTGGGTTTCCCTTGGAGATTTTCGTAATAAACTTCTCTCGATCTCCGATAATCAGGGAGAAACCATCACCTCCCCGATTAGAGTTTCTAACGTCTTCGTGAATTTTTTTTGAGAAATCCTTAGGTACAAAGCATTCTAGCTTCTATCCTGGACTTGAAAAAGTCTCGACCCTGATTTCTTCCTTTGTCACTCACACTGATAAAGAGTCAATGATCCGTGAGATCTCTAATGCTGAAATTAAATCGACTCTTTACAGTATTGATAGTGACAAATCTCCTGGTCCTGATGGTTTCAATCCCAGTTTTTTCAAAGCCACATGGAATATTGTTGGCCCTGACATTTGTAAAGGAGTCCAAGAGTTCTTTCTCACTGGAACTCTAATTGAATCTTTGAATGCGACCTCTATTGCTCGTATCCCTAAAAATGCTTCTCCTTCGGGGCCAACGAATTATAGACCAATTGCCCTTTGCAATGCTGTCCATAAAATCTTTTCTAAAATTCTGGCCAATCGAATCAAAATTTCCTTCCCTTACCTAATCGATTCATCCCAATCGGCTTTCGTAACGGGAAGGAACATTTCTGATAACATACTTCTGTCTCAGGAACTCCTTACGAGATATAATAATAACGGTGAAGGAAAAAGGGTTGCACTAAAAATAGATATAATGAAGGCCTTTGATAATGTTCGATGACACCTCATTCTTGATATTTTAGTTGCAATGCAATTTCCAGAGAAGATGATCACTTGGATTATCAAGTGCATCTCTACTCCTTCCTACTCTATAATCATTAATGGAGATCTTCATGGAAATTTCAAAGGTAAAAAAGGTCTTCGCCAGGGTGACCCTCTCTCACCCCTTCTCTTTGTGCTTGTCATGCAAGTACTTTCTGGCATCCTCAAAGAGAAAATCCAGGATCAGACTTTTCGTTTTCATTGGAAATGTCATAAGCAGAAAATTATCAATCTCTGTTTTGCAGACGACCTAATGATTTTCTGCCATGGTGACACTCGACCCCTCAGCCTTATCAATGATGCTCTTGATGATTTCTACTCTTTTTCTGGTCTCAAAATTAACCCCTTGAAAATTCATATCTTCTTCTCGGTCATTGACCATCACCTTCAGACGAATCTTTTAACCATTTTGAATTTCCCTGAAGGTTCCCTCCCGGTAAATTACATGGGAGTTTCTCTCATCATTGGTAGACTCACTCATTCTCATTGTCGCCCCCTCCTGCACAAAATAACCTCCCGAATTGATTATTGGACTACCAATCATCTTTCTTATGCTGGTAGACTCCAACTTATCAAATCAGTCTTATTTGCGGGTCAAGTCTATTGGTCCTCAATTTTCATCCTACCTTCTAGGATAACTAAAGAGTTAAACCAATATCTCCGTCGCTTTCTTTGGTCTGGCTCGACTATGAAAATTTATGGGGCTAAAGTTGCTTGGTCGACCGTTACCACTCCCTACAAAGAGGACGGCCTTGGGATCCTAGACCTAAAAATCTGGAATCAGGCGGCCGTCCTTAAGCACCTCTGATCTATCGTTAATAATAGGACTCAATATATCTGGTGCGAGTGGATCAAAGCTGAAAAGATAAAAAATAAATAATTTTGGGAAGTTTCTTTGAGTCCTTCGTCCGCTTGGATTTGGAGGAAAATTCTCCGTCTTCGGCCTTTGGCTCGTAATTTATACAGGGTGGCTATTGGAAATGGTCAGAACACTTCATTCTGGCATGATCCATGACTCCTCTCCTCGTCTCTCGCATCCCACTATGGATCTGAAGTCATCAGCGACTCCCGTTCGGGGAGCAACTTAAAAGTTTCGGACATTATCAGCAATGGTGAATGGAATGGGCCTGAAAATCTGAGATCGGCTCGAGCACGCAGTCGATGCTACCTGGACGAAATCCACAAACTCATCATCTCCCTTCCCTATCAGAACATTTTATCAAGCGATGTTCCTTATTGGACGGCTAATGCAGGATGTATCATCTTTACAATTAAGGACATGTACAGTGTCCTTCGTGAGCCTGCCCCTGAAAAGGGATGGGCGGGGTTAGTTTGGAATAAATATAATATTCCGCGCCACTCTTTTATTTCTTGGCTGGCTATCAAGGGCAAGCTTTCAACCAAAGACAAGTTTCGTAGTTGGGGTTATAATATCCCAGCTACCTGCACCCTTTGCCAATCTGAAACGGAAACTACATCTCATATTCTCTTTGAATGTAGTTTCTCTCAGAGTATCTGGACTTACACCAGGGTCAAACTATGTTTTCCTTTACTTTCTTCTTGCTGGCTATCTTGGATTGACGAGGTTTCAAGATGGTCTAATTCTCAAAACAAGAGTATTTGGCGAACTTGTTTCAATGCGGTGATCTACCACATTTGGAAAGAGCGGAATTCAAGAATTTTTGGATCTTCCCCGGCTTTCGCCTCTGCAGTATCATATCACATCTTATCGGATATCCGAATTAGATTTCATGGTACCAAGATTAGCTGGTAAGTTTATTGTATTTAAATCTAACTTACTCATTCTTGTGATACAAGTACTCTCTTTCTGGATTGGAGCGCGGATTTCGGTTGGGATGATCATGGAGTCACTACTCAGCCACCTCAGCCACCTAGTCATTTGCATGTTTCGAACTTATGTTGCTTACCCGGATGTTGTACTCTTCAATTCGGACACCTCTATTTTGACTTTCTAGTGTTTATCATTCTAAACAATTATTGTTTTAAGCTTACGGGAAATACCCAGGACCATGTATGAATTTTTCTAATTAATTTAAGTTTTCATTCATAAAAAAAATATTTACTACGATAATAGAGATAGATGAAACGATGTTAGGTCATCACCTTCATCTGAATTCCATCAAAACTTTAGAACATCAAATAAAAAGGTATAGTGAGAATGTGTTGTGGAAGCCAAAAATATTAGCAAAATCAAGAAAATATTTTATTCAACTATATTGTATATCAGATATTCTGGAGATCATGGAAGACAGATTTATTCCAAAACTAAAAAGCATAAAAGACTGAAATGATGAGAATAGTTTGAATGAGTCTTAAAAATATATATTAAAACCAAGGTATCCTGTAAGAATTAACACACTCATGTTGAAAATACTGACTCTGGTTCTAATACAATCACTAGTCCTCTGAAAGAGGAAGAAAATTGAACATTAGGTAATGGGTGTTACTGTTTTTAAAGTTAGCGAAAAATGGGAGATCGAGTCATGGTACCAATGATATCCTAGATAAATTGGTACACGTTGGCTCAATCCGCTCTAATAGTGTAAATCTTACAAGATGAACTCTCTGTAAAATTTAACATGTATAAATGAATATGAAGTTCTAAAAGAATATTCCATAAACATTATAAGGTTGAAAAAAATATTTAAAGTTGGGAACATACATGGAGCTATGTATCTAAATTGACCCACGAACCTTGTGCTGGTTAAGAATATGAACACATAATAAAAATTGTGTGTGGACTTCATTGGCATAACATATCTTTATAATCCTTTTCATATGTTTCGAATAAATCAATTAATGATTTTTGGTTAGAGATTCAAGATCATGTTATTTATAAACATCTACTTCATTTACAATCAGATTAAGATAATCCTAAACAATTAAGAAAGCATAGGTTTTATTATAAAGTATGGGTTGTACAATTATTCAGTCATACCGTTTGGATTAACATATATGGGAACGTTGTATCACAACTTGTTAATAATATAGTCAACGAGCAATTGGATAGAAACATAAAAGTTAATACAGATGCTATGTTAGTAAACAATGATAATGCTGATCTTTGCTTGTTTTAAACCAAAGCATTAATGAACTTAATCCGGTAAATGGTAGGTTATATTTATTAGATACTAATGAAGTAACGGAAACTGTAGTAAGTTGACTAAATTATAAAAGCGGTTTCTACCAATACATCCTTAGACTTAGAGGTATCTAATGGTTCTGGAGTGGCGGATCTACGTTGGGTCTGGAGGGGCGTAGACCCCCCTTACCTAAAATATGTGTTTTATAAAAAAAATTAAGGTAATAATTATTTAAATAATATTAAAATAAAAAATTCTACGCCCCTTTAACTAAAATATATATTTTGTAATTGTTTTTAAGGTAATAATTATTTAAATAATATTAAAGTAACAATTCTACGTCCTTTAACTAAAATATATATTTTATAACCTTTTTAAAGTAATAATTATTTAAATAATATAAAAGTAAAAATTTAAGATAATATTTTTGTTTATGAATGTTTTAAATTTAATGTCTGAAATAATGGTAGAAAAATTTTAATTTAAAAATTAGTATGTTGACTATTTTAAAGAAATTTTTTAGATTAAAAGTCTCAAATAAGAGTGGAAATTTTAATCTACAAAATCTTGGATTATTACTATTTTTAAAGAAAAAATTAAGTTACAAATCTTGAATATTTTAAAAGGAAATTTTAAGTTGATATTTATAAATGGTTGGATCTTGGATGTAGTCTCGAGCATCTTAATCTCTAGGAATATTAGAACTCCGTTGATTTTGTAAGTATTCTCAATTTGTTTTTGCCATAATTTGTTTTGATTTAATATTCCTTTAATCTTTCTAATTAATTATGTTTTATCTCTTACTTTTATTTAGAAAAAAGATATTGAGTTAATTATGTTTTATCTCTTATTTTTATTTAGAAAAAAAGATATTGAGTTGGTGAAAAGGAAGAACACGAGGAGTTTCACCAATTTATTTTTTCAAGGTATGTATATTTTTTGTTTTCTTTTGAAATTTTATTATTATTTTGATCTTAAAAAACTTGTTAATCAATATTTTTTTTATATGATTTGTGTTTATTTAGGAAAGTGAAAATACATTTACTTAGTTTAAAGACAATATATATGGAAATATTTGTTAGTTTTTTTTAAATAAAATTTTATATTTATATTATAAATTCTGTTTAATACAAATTTGACTTTAATTTTATATAATTTTTACATAAAATTTTGATTTTATCTATATGTATTTAAAAAATATTTTTTATATAAAAAATTGAATTTATTTCCATCCATTTCTAAAAAATATATTTTATACATTTATCTTTTGAAATATCTTTTATATATTAAATGATTTTGTTATATTTTATTTTTTAAATATCCTTTAAAAATAAAATATAACAAAATCATTGTATATATTTTAATTTAAAAATATGTTTTATATAACAAATTGTATATATTTTCATCTATTTTTCAAAAATATATTTTTTTATAACAAATGTTATTTACTTTTATGTCAATTTTAAAATATATTTTTAAGATATTAAATTTGGTTTCGTTATATTCTATTTTGTTTTATATATCTTTTACAAATAATATATTAAGATACATTAAGATTATAAAACCAATTTTTTCTTATCATGCTTAATAATTGAATCAACCAAATAACAGGTTGGAGACAACCTCTGATAGTGTAGAATTTCATTTGAATGAATATATAGTGAGTGATCCGGGACTACGCCAACTTATTGAAAATTCTGATAGTAATGTTAGAGATAAAATTCGAGAATTCGACGAGAATTTTGCCCCCCCCCCCTTACTTCAATTCCTAGATCCGCCACTGGTCCACGGTTTAAAGTTGACAACCTGCTTAAGAACTGGCGGTTTACCTGCGAAACTGGCCCATTAGAACCGCAACCGCCAGGACCGCATAAGGAGCAACCCGGCAGGACTGCAACCCGGCAGGACTGCGAAACCACGGTTTTGTTTATTGGTAAATATTATGCTAATTTTATTTATTTTATAACAAAAATGTTATATTTAAAAAATATTGAGATTAAAATATTTTAAGTGTTGGTTATTAATATTTTAAGTGTTGTAATTATTATATAGTCCAAAATTTTAAATATTACTTATGTTATTATCATATTTTGAATATTATTATTATGTTTTTAGATTTAATATTAGTAGTGTTGATTTTAATATTACAAACCAAAACTATATCTTATCATGTTAAAATATTACAAAATTTATGGTTATAATTTTAATATTACATTTTGAATTTTATTACTATGATTTGTTTTTAAATATTACAAGTGTTATTTATTATTTTTAAGTTATATTGTTGTAATTTTAATATTACATTTTGAATTTTATTATTATGATTAGGTTTTAAATATTACAAGTGTTATTTATTATTTTTAAGTTATATTGTTATAATTTTAATATTACATTTTGAATTTTATTATTGTGATTTGGTTTTAAATATAACAAGTGTTATTTATTATTTTAAAGTTACATTGTTATAATTTTAATATTACATTTTGAATTTTATTATTGTGATTTGGTTTTAAATATTACAAGTGTTATTTATTATTTTTAAGTTATATAGTTGTAATTTTAATATTACATTTTGAATTTTATTATTGTGATTAGGTTTTAAATATTACAAGTGTTATTTATTATTTTTAAGTTATATTGTTATAATTTTAATATTACATTTTGAATTTTATTATTGTGATTTGGTTTTAAATATAACAAGTGTTATTTATTATTTTTAAGTTATATTGTTATAATTTTAATATTACATTTTGAATTTTATTATTGTGATTTTGTTTTAAATATAACAAGTGTTATTTATTATTTTTTAAACCAAAATCATATTTTATCATGCTAAAATATTACAAGTTATATTAAAATATTTAATATTACAAATGCTAAAATATTACAAGTCATATTAAAATATTTAATATTACAAATGCTAAAATATTACAAGTTATATTAAAATATTCAATATTACAATTGCTAAAATACATTTTTTAGTCTCTTGTCGCTAACCACTTTTTTAAGTCGCAAAAATTTCTCAACAGTAGCTGCAATTTGTAATGGATCTCCCAAAACTTGTCCTCGAGTCTCACGATTAACCTTACTTAACACAGCAACAATCAAATCGACCATCTTCGTCTTCGTACTAAGACTTTGTTTAGGAACAACGGTCTTACTCTTAGTCTTGGTTATAGTTGGGTGTTGGACACTTCGTGTCACCTTGTCGACCATTTTAGAACTAAAATTTGGTTTGGCGGTCTTACTAAAAGTCGTACGTGTAGTACTAACAAGTTTGACGTTTCGCCTCTCCTTATCAGAAATTTTCAAACTAAAATTTTGTTTGAGAGTCTTAATCATATTCGTAGGTTCAGTGGCACATTTGATGCATCGTGTGATCGGATCCCTCTCGGGTGGAGGAGACATCATAAAAGAAGAAAATTCCGAAAAATCAGTTTTCGGAGTTGCTTGTCCTAACATGTTGTTGAAGCCACAAGACGGCATTGGAAATAGGAAATAAGCACAAATAATAACTAATACAAACTAATAACAATTTTTTTTCGAAAAAAAAATCTAACTATTTCGAAAACAGAAGTACGATATGTAAAATACAAAAGTTAAGATTAATAACAAAATCTAGAACAAGTTGAGAGATTTAGAGAGTTTATAGTAGATTTAGAGAATGTGTCAGGTTGGAGTTGGGGTCTCCTCTATTTATAGGGGAGACCCAAATTTTTTTTTTTTGAAAAATCCGAATTTTTTTTTTCGTCCGGGGCATCCGGATATTTCGTCCGGATGCCCCGGATTCAAAAGCAACGGCTAGTTTCTAAAACTAGTCGTTGCATTTGAATCATGCGGACCATCCGCACGTCTGACCGGATGGTCCGCACGGTGACCTCACGGATGACGTCACTTGCTGACGTCATCCGTGACTGATTTTTTTTTATAAAAAAATAATTTTTTTTAAAAGTTATGCACTTTAAACTATTTAAAAAAATCAAAACTCTATATATAGGATTCCGCACTAATATTTTAAAAAAAATTAAAAAAAATTATATAAATAGGAAATTCGAACTATTATTTAAATAAAAATAAAAATTTATAAATAGATTTTTCGAACTATTAGTTTTTTAATAATTTTAGTACTTTTATGAAAAAAATATATATTAAATTCTCTAGATTAATGAAAGAAATTTTATATTATAAACCCTTCCTTTTTTTCTAGTTTATTGAAAGAAATTTTATATTATTAACAAGTTAATTTGGAACATAATAGATAGTTTATATTGTTGATGATGTAAATCTCCTAAATAAATATATTTAATTAATTATATTTAATTATGCCATCATAATATAATTCCTTTTTAGGAACCAAATTACACATAGTTAATTCAAACACGGTATTTTTGAATTTATTTCACAACCAAATTACATGTGTTTATGCGGAACATAATCCAAATTTATACAATTTTTAAAACTTTAATTTATACTTCAAAAATTGAATACTTCAAATGTTGTAAATTTGTAATCGAAATACAAGTAGATGTACTTATTTTATTTAATATCTACATAATATTAAATAAAATATCTTAAATACATAAATATAAATAGAAAAGAAAACGTATCAAAATCAAATTACAATTATTTTTTTAGAATGTAATTGATGATTATAAAATTTCGATTAAAATGCCATATTTAAATTAAAATACATGAAATAGAATAATTAACTCGTCTATATGGTACATATCTCAATTATTGAAATTAGATTCAATTAACACTTACAAATTAATTTTAAATAACATTATAAAATATTCTAATAAACGGTTCTTAAATGGTTTGGCCCATGGTTTGAACTGATAAACGGTTCTTAAATGGTTCGTCTGGTGGTTTGAACTGGCGGTTTAACTGTGAACTGGCCCATTAGGACTGCAACCTGGCAGGACCGCCAGACCGTCAAGACCGCATAAGAGCAACCCGGTAGGACCGCAACCCGCCAGGACCGCAACCCGGCAGGAATGCAACCCGTGGTTCTGATTTAAACGGTGCTGGTTGGTGCTGGTTCAACCCGTTTGACACCCCTACCTAGACTACATTTACTTACAAATTCATTTCCGAATGCTATTTACCAATATTTACTAAAATTATCTCAAATTGTTTTTTTTAAGATTAAGAATTATTATCCTCTTCCTTAAATTTGTCTCAAATCCAAAGTATTCTACCCTACTATTTCCGAAATGGACATCGAGCGATCCTATGGTTTTTGTTTTTCAATCAACCAAGAGTCTAAAATCTCTTCTCTTTTGTTGTTGTTTCATTATGAAGTCGAGCTCGCCGCTATCATCAGCCAGAAAGCTCACGATGTTCCTCTCCTTAAACTACTACCATTGACTATATTGGAGGTAAATCAAGCTTAGTCTAGTGATCTTATTTTGATTTAACCAGTTCTGAATGTAAGTTTATGTGTTGCTTGTTGTAGTGTTTTTTTTTCCAGATAATTTGTGATGTGATATGCAGGCTATGTTGCTGCTTTGTATATGACTGTTAGGGAAATCCAGTCTGATGCCAAGGTGATCTTGTTTTCATCAACTAAGTTTTATTTGCTATTAATATACAAAAATTGTAATGGTGTAAAGAAGTTTGTTATATAGGCATCTATACTACAGCTTGCTCAGGTTTTGTGTTCGGTTGGCTATTGAGGAAAAGTTTTGTGACTCTGCTATTTCTGTTAGAGAAGTTGGATTTGAACTTATGGGTATATATATATATGTCGCATCCTGATGTCAGTGTGCAGGTATGTAAAATTTTACTCTCTTCATCCCTCCTTTAAATGTATGTTTTATTGATTTCATATTCCTTATATAATAGTCTTTTTAGATATATTTTCTTTTAATTTCTTGTCAACCGAAGAAGGGCGTGTTGTGATTTCTGGTTGCTTTTTTGCGTTACTTTGATCACTCTTTCTACAACGACCCTGGTGTACTTGCTGTCAGAGGTTAGTTCTTCAATTTCTAACTAGCCAGTTCACAATCTTTCGTATGATTTTGCATTACCAAGTTTGATATTAAGCAAGCTTAAACTGAAGTAAGATGCCTTAATATTGGATACTTTTTTAATTTCTTGCTCTTAATGTTAATAAACATGATATAACAATGATGCCTAATAGTCAAGTGGAGTAAGGATTCTTGATATCAGTTATTGCAAAAACTCTGAAGCCATTCTAATTATGAACATTAATATTAAACTTTTTTGAAGTTCAAGGAAGTTAAATAATGGCATATATGTGTCAAATTCTAACAATACTAGTTGTCTACTTATCTGCATCAAATGAATTTGGGTATATTCCTAAGAAACCTTAGAAGGCTTATGAAGAGGATAATATTATGCCTCTGAAAAGTACACGATATATTGTTGATGGAAATGCTGATGCAGCAGCATATGCAGTCAGAAATAATGAAATGATTTTTGCCAAAACCTTTTCATCGGATACATAGATACCCAGTCGAGTGACGAAATGATTCATTGTTCGAAAACACTAAACTAGGTATTTTAACTCAAGT
Source organism: Limnanthes douglasii subsp. nivea (assembly GCA_036936605.1). Classification (NCBI taxonomy): domain Eukaryota; kingdom Viridiplantae; phylum Streptophyta; class Magnoliopsida; order Brassicales; family Limnanthaceae; genus Limnanthes; species Limnanthes douglasii. The sequence continues at coordinate 198,388,637 of JAUPFV010000004.1, read as the reverse complement.
AAGGCATGATAAATGTTTAACTAATTTTTATCTAAATAACGCTACACTAAGTGGTAGAACCAGGAAATACACTGAGAATAAATTGTACGAATGGCTTGCGACTAGGTTTGTTAATACAGTAAATTTTCGCAAACTCTGTAAATTTCTTTGGTGTGTGTTTTCTTATAAAACTCAAAAGGGTGAACTTTTTAATTATCATACTGAGATCTATTTTGATCCTTAAGAGAATGAATACAAAATTCCTCAAAAGAGAACCTTAAGGAACCTAGTTTATTCAGATAACGCTTCACTATTATTCACAAACTAATGTGATTAAATTTGTATAGTTTTTACTGCGGTTGAGCTAAAAAAGAAGCTTGAGGGAAATATATAACATGTTAAAATTATTGAGGAAGTGATGAACGATTTACTGAGCAGGTGCGTCAGTAATTCTCATGAAATATTTTTTATTAAACTAATACAGTATTTGGTTCCATCGGTTATATTAGTTTGGAGAGTGTTGGATTTTCCTAATCTCTTAGAGGATTTATCAACGATGGCTTGTACATGGAATCATATTCTCATTCTAAATGTTCCTCTTTAAATTGGGGACCCGTAAAAATCAAACAAGTAAGCTCTTGTCCATATAGCTTTACTAATATTGGTGTTTTATGAATGATTTCCTTAGACCAATATCCACAAAGTTGGTGTGCTGTTTAGTATTTGCTTATATTTGTTTTGCAAATATGCAGTTTTTTATGTTTAAGAAAGCGATTGAGAAATTCCAGGATTGTACAAGCTTGACAGTGGAGGATACAGTGAATTCTTTAAGGGTTTTACTCTTTAAAATTATTATCAACGAAATCAAGTTTACAATTTTCTTTTCTGTTTCTATTATTTTGTGAACTTCACTAATTCCTATTTATGTTTGTAGGAAACTTTGTCATATGGAAAAGATATATCTATAAAAACATGATTTTTATATCAAGAAAGTAAAAGTGTGAGGAGATTCAGAATGAAATGAACGGTAGTAGTACAACACAACATAGGATACTGAAGTTGGTAGTGAGAAAAATCTATAAAAACCATACGTGATATGTGCAATATTACTTTTTGCAATATTTTAAGCAGTTGTTGGATATGTTACTTAAGCTTATTTTACAATTACACTCTTGTTTCTTTGACTTTATACCGATTGATAATGTACCAAATTTTAATAGCTATGGATCTATTCTTATTGATTCATATATTACTAATATCAAATTAGGAATATAAATAACATGAATAATATTATCAAGAATTAAAATAACACGAATAATATTAACAGGAATAAAAGTAACATGAATAAAAATAATAGGAATAATACTATCAGGAATACAAATGTCATGAATAATATTAACATGGATAAAAATAATATTATTAGAAATAAAAATGACAAGAGAGAAAGAGATAAAGAATAGTAATAATATCATAAAAGTAATATGTTAGAATATTCAGTGTATTAAGTTTCCTTGTATAGGCCTCTAAGTTCTCTATATATTGAGAGCCTTACTATTGGTCAATTCTAGAATTATATCTCTAATGCATCAATAAAACAAAAGGGAACATTTTCTAATAAACACAAAACCCTAGCCGTTTCTTGCGGCTACTTCTCTCTTTGTTTTTAACAAAGACAACAACTGAGATGCTACGTAGAATGTGTGCATGTTAACATGGTATCAGAGCACGTGTTTTAGGGAATTCTGAACATCCTCAACAAAGATGGCTGTCAATGAAGTCGTGGTTAGTCAAATCCCTGATGAATTAACAATGCATATTGCTGCCATTCTGAGAAATGGTCTCTGAACACAACAACAAACAACTAACCCCGAGAATTTATCCCTAGGGATTAAACTCAGTGGTGATAACTATGCCCTATGGGAAAACCTGATGAAGAAAGCAATTGGGGGAAGGGGGAGACGTTCTCACATTACAGGGGAGCCGACACCTCCATCCAAAACTGACAAAACATATACAAGGTGGGAACAAGATGATCAAAATGTTTTCACATGGATTATCCAGAATCTTGAATCTAGCTTGATGAATAATGTTTCGCAATATCCCACTGCAACAGCCCTCTAGGATGGGTCAGACACCACATACAGTTCTGGTTCAGATTCGTTACAGGTGTTTGACCTTCATAAGAGGGCTAATTCATTAAGGCAAGGGTCCGATACACTAGAAGACTTGTGGAACAAACTGCAGAACATCTGGATGTCTATAGATAGGCGAGATCCGAACCCTATGAAAGACTCCGAAGACATTCAGATCTACAATAAGAAGACTCAAGAACAAAGACTCTATCAATTGCTAATGGCGATTAATAACAAGCTGGAACCAGTCAAGAGAGATATCCTGAAAAAGGATTATCTTCCTTCAGTGGAAACAACATATACTACAATATGAAGGGAAGTGGCCATGCTTAATATACTAAAATCAAGTTCTTCTGATAGTGACTCGATTGAAATTGGAATGGGTTTGGCTGCTAAAGATTATGCACATAGGTTTAAATTCTGATCCAAAGAGAAAGAAGATAAATCAAAGTTGTATTGTACTCATTGTGGGATGAAGAAACACACTAAAGAGACATGTTTCCAGCTGGTTGGCTATCCAGAATGGTGCGAGGACGGTCATAAGGAGACAAATAACCAGCGTTTCAGATCTAATGTCAAACGGGCTTCGTCTACAAGTGGCGGTGAAGATCCGACTAAAAATGAGCAAGGAAGTGGTACTGGGTTTGGAGGAATGGCGGCGAACTCCTACGAAAAACTAGGAGGTAAAGGGTTTGAGAAATCAATGAATTGGATCTTTGATTGCGGGGCTACGGACACCATGTCTTATGATCTTAGAGACTTTGGTGACATGTCATCCCCACAGAAATCCCATATTGAGACTGCTAGTGGAGAAATTTGTGAAGTCAAAGGGGGAGGTTCAATTATTTTTTCGGAAAAAATGGAAATTAAAAACTGCCTCTACATTCCTTCACTATCCTTAAAGTTATTATCTGTTAGTCAAGTGACAAAACAACTCAACTGTGTGGTTCTTATGTATCCATTTTTTTGCATTTTACAGGACATTCGTACGAAGGAGATCATTGGGCGTGGTACTGAACATGGAGGTCTCTATTATGTTGATGAGGTAGTTCATAAGGGACATGACATGCTTACTCACGGAACAACCGAAAGGCAACTTTGGTTATGGCACCGGCGACTTGGTCATCCTTCTTTTAGCTATCTTAAGAGTTTGTTTCCTAGTCGTTTTTTGAATAATTCCATTATTGAGAAATGTGAAACCTGCATTCTTGCAAAAAATCGTAGGGTCTCATTTAATCAAAGTAATACTAGAGTTGATGAGGTAGTTCATAAGAGTTGATTATGCTTTTCCAGCACCAAATTCCACTAACAATCAAATCAGATACTTTGTTTTATTTGTGGATGATTTCTCAAGAATGACGTGGATATACTTCATGAAACATAAATCGGAAGTACCAGAAATATTTGTTTGTTTTTACAAAATGATTTTGACTCAATTTGAAAAAAATACAGATTCTCCGTTCTGATAATGGAACAGAGTTTGTCAACCAAGCAATGCATAATTTTTTCAAAACAAATGGTCTTATCCATCAAACCACTTGTTTAAACACACCTCAACAAAACGGTACTTCAGAACGAAAAAATCGTACTTTACTTGAAAAAACTCGTGCTATTATGATTGAATCTAGAGTTCCTCATTCTCTTTGGCCAGAAGCTCTTGCTACAGCTACGTCTCTTGCAAATTGTCTACCAACCCGATGTCTAGGAAATAAAACTCCATTACAAGTGCTTGCCACCCAAGTTATAATTCCATCTGTTATGACCTTACCACCTCGTGTCTTTGGTTGTTCGGTGTTTGTTCATATCCCTAAAACTAGTCGAAACAAACTTAATCCTTGTGCTGAAAAGTGTGTATTCGTTGGATACGGTGTTCATCAAATGGGATATCGGTGTTACAATCCGGTTACTCGTCGAATCCATGTCACCATGGATTGTGACTTCTTAGAATCCGATTATTTTTTTGACCACAAATCTCGTGCTCAGAGGGAGAAAGTAAGTGAATCACTCGACTGGTTGCTATATGAAAGTTACTTTGAGGATGTGCCGACAGAGTCGGTAGATGGCGCCACCGAACATGCCTCTTCCAACATAAAGGAGACGACGAGGCAGTTCTTACCACCAATGATTCTCCCGAAGACAATGTCCAACAAAATATTTAATGCCATGGATACTACCAGCGAATCAGCCAAAGAAAATGTCCATCAAGAGGTAAACAATTTATAATGTCATAATTCACAAAATTCTATTGACCATGACATTTCAGGAAGTTCATTTGTTAAAACTCAAACTCCGGTTCTTCCTCCAAGAAAAAATAGAGGGGTTCGTCCTGACCGGTTTTCACCGGAACGCGTTCCTCGTGCTTTTATATATCGGGTAAAAACGGACAGGAAAGGAATGACGAAGATTGCAAAGGCGTTTTCAGCTACTATTCTATCTGAACAAATCCCTAAAACAGCTCAAGAAGCTAAGAAGATGACTGAATGGCATGAGGCAATGAATACCTGAATGGAAACTCTAAAAAGGAATGGTATATGGGAGAATTGTGTGTTACCACAAGGGAAGAAAGCAGTCGGGTGTAGATGGGTGTTTAATATAAAATATAAATCTGATGGCACCATTGAGCGACACAAGGAAAAATTGGTTGCCAAAGGATATACACAAACATATGGTATAGACTACTCTGAAACGTTCTATCCGGTTGCAAAGATTGACACTATCCGAGTTTTACTTTCAATAGCCGCGAATAAAGATTTGCCTCTTCATCAATTTGATGTAAAGAATGCTTTCTTACATGGAGACTTGGAAGAAGAGGTATATATGGAACCCCCACCAGGGTTCTCTGATGGTTTTCAAGAAAATGAGGTATGCAAACTGAAAAAGGCATTATATGGGCTCAAGCAGTCTCCTCGTGCTTAGTTTGGGAGATTTACAATGGCAATGAAGCAGTATAGCTACAAACAGAGTAATGGGGATCATACCTTATTTTACAAAAAGAGAGGAGAATTAGTCACTTGTCTTATAATATATGTCGACGATATGATTATAACGGGGAATGACGAAGAAGAAATTAGCTCTCTTAGGAAAAACCTCTTCAAGGAGTTCGAAATGAAAGACCTTGGGGGATTGAAGTATTTCCTAAGAATCGAGGTTCTTAGGTCAAGAGGAGGGATTTATATCTCCCAACGGAAATATATATTGGATTTATTATCTGAAGTTGGCATGGTGGATTGCAAACCAAATGACACTCCTATGGTTGTGAATCACAAACTAAAGATAATTGAAGAGGCCAGACCATCGAATAAAGAAAGGTACCAAAGGTTGGTGGGAAAATTGATTTACCTGGCTCACACTCGACCCGACATTGCATACGCGGTGGGAGTAGTTAGCCAGTTCATGCATCATCCTCAGGAACACCATATGGAGGCAGTAATGAGGATTATTTGATATCTCAAAGGCACACCAGGAAGAGGCATAATTTTTAAGAAAAATAGACACCTTGATGTTGAAGTATTCACAGATGCTGATTGGGGAGGGAATCCTGACGACAAACGATCAACTGCTGGCTACTTTACTCTTCTTGGAGGTAACTTGGTGACTTGGAGGAGTAAGAAACAGAAAGTAGTATCAGTGTCAAGTGATGAATCAGAATTTAGAGGAATCGTTAAGGGGATTACCGAGATACTTTGGTTAAAGAAGATAATGAAAGAAATCGGATCCCCTCTGAAGTGTCCAACTCAGTTAATGTGCGATAATAAAGCTGCGATTAAGATTTCAGAGAACCCGGTACAACACGATAGAACAAAGCACGTTGAAATAGATAGGCACTTCATAAAGGAAAAGATTCAAGATGGGACAGTCAAACTTCCGTTTGTTAGATCCGAAGACCAACTGGCAGACATCTTGACAAAAGCGGTTGCTGCAAGAACATTCGAATCAGTTTTATCCAAGTTGGGTATTGGTGATCCCACTACACAACTTGAGGGGGAGTGTTAGAATATTCAGTGTATTAAGTTTCCTTGTATAGGCCTCTAAGTTCTCTATATATTGAGAGCCTTACTATTGGTCAATTCTAGAATTACATCTCTAATGCATCAATAAAACAAAAGGGAACATTTTCTAATAAATACAAAACCCTAGCCACTTCCTGCGGCTACTTCTCTCTTTGTTTTTAACAAAGACAACAACTGAGATGCTACATAGAACATGTGCATGTTAACATAATAGTTTATTTATTGAAGTGATTTTTTATATATATATATGGTTATAAAATATCTCATATAATCAAGGAATATCATATATTATCTATAAATAACTAGATCTTACTATACTTTACTATTTTCACTAATCATTTCTTTAATAACTAATTATATGTTTGACTTATTCTTGATCATTGTGATGCTTAGTCGAATGAGCTTTAGGCTTGTTTTTCGGTCGAATATTATGAAGCGAACAATTTCTATCATTATCAATAGCTCTCCTAGTCCTTGTAAAAGAATCGAGAAAGGAGCAATAGTTTGTATTAATTTGTCTTATACATTGGGTTGCTTGTGTTTGTGAAATTTTTGTTAAATTTCGTGTATGATTATTTGTTGTAGCCTAATGTCTATGCCTAATATTTTCTTAACTATATCGCAACCTACTTTTAACTGGCTCTTAAGTTTTTTGAGATACGCCGGTGTAACATGATGATGTGATCATTTTCCTCTAGTTGAAAAAACCTCAAAGATGTCTCCGTATTGGTTCGTGTTGACCATGTATTATAACTACTAGGTAGCGGGTTGCTAGAGTTATTGGAACATGTTACTGAATTGTAAAAAATCCAAATGTATTTTGGACTAATTAAAATTGATTCAAATTACTTATATATATATAAAAAAATATCCCTTTTGGTCCTTTTAAAGTATGAAAGAAAGACTAGCAATATCGTCAGACCAAATAAATAAGCAAATTTTTATTTAAAGAGTTCAAATGTCGATGCCCTAATTTTTAGTATTATTATTGATTTATATTCCTTAATTAATGCTTATTATCCAAATTTATGTACAAAGTTGTTGAATTAAATCATATTTGCAACATTTTGAAAGGAAGCTTATTAAATGACACATGCCCGAGACATGTGTGTTGGAGATTAATTCTACATGTACATGTGTTTCCAGCCTTTTATCCTAGCTTTCCATTTTTGGTCTACTCCGTTCTATTAAATTGACAATTCAATCTATTATATTTGGAATCTTGAAGGTATGTGATTACATGTACCTTTTACTATAAATATATATACTTTCTTTCTTTTTAAGAGTATTTTACTCATTTCATCATTGTCGATTTATTAGAATTTTTTTTTTTTCACAATTTTTATATATATGTCATCATGCTCTAAAGCTTCTAGCTATCATTTTTCTTTAGTTTTTTATCTTAATTTGACCCGTTTTCTTCAAAAAATGGAAAAAATAATTTAAATTTGGTTGGTCATAATGAGGGTGATGAATCAACCAATAATCCATATTATGGAACTCCTTCTTGTAGTGATTATGATGAGGTTTTATTTCTATGGTTCGGTGTCAAAACCTTTATTCAACTGAAACCCTAGATGTAAAATATACTTCAACACTGCCTCTAAATGTTGTTTTTTCTACTAGGGTTGTTGATATATTCTTTAGTAGATCTACTGTATTATTAATTTAAAACGAATCAATTAGAAAACACAAAGTAATATTATGAGAATCTTACTTGGTGATTCCGAGACACGAGCGTTATTGATCATTTTTATTAATATATTGATCCTTATCAGTATAAAGATAATAAAAAGGAATGAGAAAACCAAGATGGTGAGAATCTTTTACACGCTAAAGAGCATGGAATTGTTTTCTTTGCTTACATTTTGAATTGGGTGTTAGGTTTCCTTTCTAAGACTTGTTATTTTATTTTGAGAGACTCGTATTTGTCCAAGTTTATTGGTTCCAAATATATGAATGGTTCTAATGGTGTCTATTATCCTTGCTCATAAGTAAAACTTGTCCATCGCGATTTGCTAAGTTATTGGTTCTGAAGGTGTCAAAATCTTGAATGTTGACTCTACCAGAATAATAATAAGTTGTCAAATCTTGAATGTTGTTGTTACTTTAGATCCGAAGGTGTGTGTTATAAGTAAAAATTGCGAAGTCAACTTTGCTGCAATTGAATTAGGATTTGCTAAGAACAAAATTTAGTGGATGGATAAATAGACTCACATTAGTACTAAAGTATTAGTTATTGTTAAAAGTGTCACTCGATATGTGCAATATGTTCTTTCTTGTGTTTACAAAGGAAAAAGTCACTTACTAAAGTTATTTCTGAATATGGACTTCAAGGATATGAAGGATCAAGTTACACTTGCAGCTTCTGCTAAAGCTGTCATTTAAATTGTGGATTTTTTAAACAAAAATAAGAAAAGATCTCCATTCGTTGTATCTTCCCAATACAAAAGATTTAAAACTTTTGATGACCCAAAGGAGTATTATGTTAAGCATATTAATGATAATGATGTTTCTTTATCCTTTGCTAAGTCGGAGGCTGCATATGAAGCCAATGTAGTTGTTGTATAGACAACAGCTGTAGTTATTTTCACTGAAGTGGCCAAAAAAGGTGAATATAATTTGGATAATTTTAACTGCTTAAACTTTTTTTTAATCAAAACATACTTTTATTGATTAGAAAATAATAGGAAGATTACAAAATGTTTGGCCAAAATTGAAAATATCAACAAATATTGGACCAAAACAAAAATTGAACTGAAAATTAAAAGAAGCGCCATTAAAAAATTCCCCCACCTTGCGAAATAGAGACAAAAAAATCAGCAATTCCCAACCATGGAATTGATGAGCATAACAATCTTATTTCAACTTTTTTTTTTCCAACAAAGCGTTCAAAACATCATCCTTTGAACTTATTTTTTCCCAGAATCCGACCTCCATAGGACTCGATTTTAAAGAATTTGAATCCAAGCCCAACACCTCCACACAAATACAGAGAGTTCAAATTCTTGAACTCGACCATATGAATCAAGAAAACATCTATCACTTAGAATAAATTTCAGATAACAAATTGAGGATTAATCAACATTGATATAGCCCAATCTTAAGCTTTCTAGAAGAACAATAGATATTATGCCATTAGGAGCTGAGAGCTGATTGAACTTCTGGTTTTGTTTACAAGACAAAGTCCATTTCGCATGCCGGTATGAGGCTTCATTTTGGACTATGGAAATATGTCTTAAAGATATTTTGAGGATGGATAAGCTTTCTGAAAATAGAAATAAAGGAATATAGTTACCATATTGTATTGCTCACAGAAAGAATATTGATAAGGAGGAGACTATCTGACTCAATATCCACATCATACCAGTTGTTTTGTTAACAAATTATCATACCTTCTAAAAGCGCTCTTGTCTCAGCAAACAAAGGATTTAGCTTGCCGAAAATGACACCCGATCCTACAATGATGTCCCTTCCCAGTTTCTGAACAAGATCCCTCCACTTGACTCTCCATTATGAGAGCAGGCTCCATCGATATTCATCTTAATCTTGTCTTACGCCGGAGGAATCCATTGAAGATATTTTGGTTTTAGTCTTCTGATTTCAATCGAGTTGCATCCTAGAGCTATACCTGCACTGAAAGAATTTGACCAGTGCTTGCTGGACAATTCGTTAGACATGTCAATTCCTTTAATAATTCTAATCACCATGTCAATAGAACAATTTACAGAATCATGACTTCCTGTATATTTGGAACTGTTTCTGTTTTCCATATGCCCTAACAGATTACTTGAGGTATTATATGGGTCACACGAAACTTGTTTGTGAAAACCAGAACTACATTCTAATCACATGAGTTAGGACCATATGTCGACCAATATTAATCTTAAATAAAGAACCAAAGTAGTTCCAAATCTGCCAGGCAAAACTGCAACTTACAAAGAGATGTTTTTTCTCTTCACAATTGTTGTAGAACTGGCCTTTGGAAGCCATAGAGAGGTTCCTTTTCATTAAAATATCATCAATAGAAATAAAGTTATTGATAAGTTTCCAGCAAAGAAATGAAAAATTCTTGGGAATGTAGTTGATGAGGGAAGGATTTATTCGATTCGCAAGTCAGACTTTTGGAATATTTAACCAATATGTACTTTGTAATAAGAAGTGAATATGTTTTTACTTAGTCAGTTTTTGGGATGAATTAGCCTCTAATGGACCAATTGTCTAAGTCAAATGGCTCAATAGGCCAAAATGCCCACAACAATTGCTATATAAGCTAACTGATCTTTTCTTAAAAGGGGAAGACATTTTTGCTAGGGTTTCAGTAAGGTGTATTTATTTTATTCTTTCTCTAAACTTTTTCATTCTTGATATTTTTCATTATCAAATGGCGTCGTTTGTGGGAAACGAAATATTACTTTTATTAATAAAAAAAATCGTTTTGAAGAAGAAAACTTCTCAATAGTTGTTTACGGTTCATCCGGTTTACCTTTGCCTTCGTCTGAAAGTCGTCGAACTTGAACCGTCCGAAGATGAGCACCATGCCGCTGCCGTTAAATTTCAGAAGTACCTCCACTTCCGGTGAACGCCATCTGTCGAAGAAAATTCTCCATCCGTTACCCCAATCTCCGATCAGGAGAAAGAATGGATCAAATCACTGGTCGTCTCTTTTGTGCTTTCTGCATCTCCACCTATGAAGAGTCAGAGTACAGCCCTAGCTATTATTGGAAAGCACGATTTTTCCAAGTTGTGGTCTGCTTTACTCTCCGAGCCCACGATTTTTCTAAGTCGTAGCCTGCTTTTCTCTCCGAACCCGTCTCCAGCTCCATAAAGCTTCCCATGCGGGTGATTACGGCTCCGTGAACGGTATTCTCGATACTACTAACTCTATTTTCGAATGAGAGGTACTATTATCAATAGATTATCTTGAGTATATTAGCAAACTCACTTATACTGTCACGCTTTCGGTTGTGTGCCACCATGTCGCACTTTGTCGTAATCTATATATAATCATAGTCTGCCTGTATTTGTTTGTTGTCCATGCTGTGTGTTAACATGTTGTGTAAGGTTGTGTTGCTATCATTCATCCTCGTGGTAGACTATACGTCATACTCATTGTCTATACATGTCATAATTCCTATTAAAACCTCGTTCTGTGCAGAAACTATAACGTCACCCAAAATATTATGCATAAATTATATTGCGATATTATTGTGCTGCACTTTTCCGTCACATTACCACATTTGTATACCTGCCACACTGTTATATCCCACACACAAACATGCACACTGCATTATGATACATATTAGTCTTCAGACACAAACCACTGGCGACCGCCGAGGGGCTTCCTCTCCAGCCACTGGATCAACAAGGACGATAAAGGAAAATTTTGGATGGATCTCGAGGCAGTTGCGGTGTTGCGGTTTGGTAAAGTACCTATCTGTGTCGTTTCTGTTTGCGTCCGACATTAGCAGACAAGAGTTCTGCATTTAATCGGCTGCTCGGAAGGAGCAGTGGATTTCAAGTCACCTCAACACACCAGCCATACACGAATGGGCTGTATTTAATGAGTGCTGCTTTTTGAAGGCATGGAAAGAGAAAGTTCAGTGTCAGCAGTCGATAATGCAGTAAGATTATTGGCTGCTGCTGATGTAGGTGGTTTACTAGCTGAAGGTAAAACCGACTTTGTGCTGCTTTTGGAAACTGCTGAATTGCTCTTACGGTTTTCGACATTTAGCGCAGCAGTAATCGACCCAGAATTGGCCAACATATTCTCCTTTGTGATATCTTGAGGTATTTCACCCCAACGGCCTTACTAATCTTTAAAGAAACATTCTTTACATTAATGGTAGTAGAGTCTGAAACAGATTTCAGTTTCTTGTCTAAAATTAAGCTACTCAAACCACTCAGCTTCCCAGCTCTCAGAGACCCTTTTGATCCATAAGCCATGTACGTTTTTTCAAGATGAATGTACCGCAGAAAAAGTTTTGTTATGCGCAACATCTGGTGAGAACTTTGTACCCTCTTTCTCCGGTATTAGTCCATCAACAAGAGATTTCTTTGACTTTAGCATATCTGGAACACCAAAGGTGGGTGCCTCAGGATGAGAAGCATGACAACAAGGAGCTGGGAGAGCCGTTAATCACGCTCTGATCGCACGCCCATGAATCGTCAACCAGATTTGAGAACCTGTCTCCTTAAAACTCAAAGGAAACAGAAATACGAGCCTATAGAACAGATCCCGAATTCCAAACAGATGCAATTCAACCCATTCCCACATGTTCTATAGAATACCTCTTCAATAACGGATGAACTACAAGAACAGACGAACACCTCCAAATTAAGAGTTTTATTGAACAAACGTTTTCAAGTACAAAGTAGAGTATACACTTTAGAAAACTGATCTAGCATGGACAGTTCAGATACATCAGGCTTTGTCAGCGGAGGAAGCTGCTTGTAATTTCAACTACTTTATTTAGTACTAATATCAAATGATTAATAGTTTTCATGTAATGGTTAGTTTTCTTCAAATTCGTCTTGGTATACCGTTTAGCTAAAGTTGTCAAAGAAACAAAATGGATTTGAGTGAGAGGGTTCTACAGTTGCCTCATGCCAGTGGATTCTTGAAAAATGAAAATTGTGGCGATACTGCTTTGAGCTTAAAGTGTTTTGGTTATGGAGGAAGCAACACAGCCAGGTATGAAAGTACGGAAAACAGTCTTCGCACTGATTTCTCCCATGGTCCTGACGTTGGATGCAAATTAGTTCTTGGGTTGGCTCCAGCACCAAGTGCATACTGTGAAGATTACTATAATCTTTGGGTTAATAAAAACAAAGGTTCACAAGGATCCTCATCTCAGAGGGAATCCATTTTGAAACTTAGGCTTCCTGCGGGGACTATAGAAGCTTGGAGTGAAGTTGATTGTTCGTTGTCAACAGAGACTATTGTCGGTATGCCAATTTTTAACCCAGTTTATGCTGATAATAGCAGACTTATGATCACTGTTGCTGATGAGGGTTCTACTTCTGCAAAGAAATCTGGTGGCTGTATGCCCTCTCTTCTTTTGGCTCCAAGAATGGATACTGTGGTACAACTTGGAAGAAATCAATCACAACTGAACATTCGGATCCCGTCCTCATGCACGGACTTATCAGCTGGTGCTTACTCTGACCAAACCACTAGTACTTCTTCACAACAACGAATCAATAACCCCAAACAGTGCAAATTTGCTGGTTGTTGTAAAGGGGCACAAGGAGCTGCTTGGACTGATTTACAAGGATTGTTATGATTCAATTCAGAATTTTTTACTTCTGTTTACAGCTGGGGTTGGTTGGAAGTTAAATTACACTTATTTGAAGAGAGAGAGGTACTATTACTCATGGGACGCCAAACCGGAGAACGGACATCACTGATCATCTCTCCGCCAGGTGCTTTGTTTCATTCCAGTAAAGCTCTAATCAAAGTCGCTGTTATTACTTTTCATGCTTTGCTTTTAGTTCTACCGCTGTGTTACATTTCATGCCTTCTGACTCCTAATTGTGGTTATGTGTGTGATTTCTTGCACTTTAACTAGAATTTATGAATTCCGTGACACTAAAATTTACACGAATCGAATTAAATTTCCATCGCACTTCGCTAAATTCACCAGATTCTGAATTACTTCCTTAAATTTCACCAGAATTATGTATATCATATCAGACATCACTACACTGATTAAAAGATCTTAATAGTTTGTCGTTGTTCTAACTTGACATCGTTCAACCACAACCATCATATAAAACATAGGCAATTTCCTTTATTATACATGCTTGTTTTTGTTTTTCCGTACAGACAAAATAACAAGGTTATGTGAGAGATGTGTGAATGTTTTACATCATAGTGGTGGTTGTATCAGTGTAGCTGATTCTGAAACATCACAGTTTATTATTGTTTTGTTACTATTAGTAGAAATCGATGTTACATTTTCTGCAAAATTGAGTATGCAAGTCTCTAAATTATAATGTTAAAATAAGGTCAGTGAGGAGCTACCTGACTATATAAGGCTGCAGGCCATTACAAATATGGAAATATGATCTGTTCTTTATATATGTTAGTTGATTTGATGTCTTTCGGTGATTAGTTTTCGGGTGAAAACATGTTCCCATGTTAAATCTGCAGTCAATTACAAATATAGAATATGATCTGTTCTTTATATATGTTAGTTGATTTGATGTATTTCGGTGATTAGTTTTTGGGTGAAAACATGTTCCCATGGTAAATCTGCAGTCGATTACAAATATAGAAGTATGATCGGTTCTTTATATATGTTAGTTGATTTGATGTATTTCGATGATTACTCTTTGGTTGAAAAAACGGTTCCCATGGTAAGTTTGCAGTCTATACTATTGCTATTTCGTTGGGATTTTGCTGATACGACGTCCATGATAAGCGTGTCTGGAATTCAGATCAAATGTTAGTATCACTGATCATGAATGGTAATGTCGCTGACATTCTGAATTAAAAACCTGAACTACTTTAAAGAAAATATTCTAACTGTTTATTTAATGTCTACATTAACATGCTCCCTGCTTGCAGTTTAATGTAATCAAATTAAAACTATTTTGTTATATTTTATTCAAACATAATTTTGCAAGCCAATGAGTGAGAAGGCCTTTGTGTTACTCTAGATCTTATAAAATATTTGAGAAAGAGATTGTAAACACAGACCAACTTGAGTTATTTCAAACCTGTGATCAGTCGACATATAACGATGAAGTTGATTCTACTTTCTCAAATGGAAACTTTAGCCCTCCCTCTTCATGTTACACCACTGTTCAGAACTTTAGCAGCAGGAATTCCAAGCCGAAAATTCTCCCAAAGTTTTCTTGATTATTATTTTGGATCTAATGGATCTTCCAATTTTAATTGGTCAATATTCGAAGTTCATTATTTTAGATCCAAATGATCTTCCAACTATTAGTTGGTCAACATATGAGATTCGTTATTTTGGATCCGAAGGATCTTCCAACATTAGTTGGTCAACACTCAAAATTTATTATTTTGGATATGATGGATCTTCTAACATTTGTTGGTCTACATTTCCTACATCTGTTGGTCTACATCTGGTGGCCAAGACATTTTATGTTTTGTTCCTCACTTTATCAATGTCAGTATCTTTTTTATCATAGTATTAATATTACATGTAAAGTCATTCACAGGTAACATTTGAAGCAGCGCCAAAATTACTCATCTCTCAGAATTCTTCGCAATGATTGGAGGGCTACAAAGTACTTTAACGTTCATAAAATTCGAATATGAGCACAAAATGTTAGTCGAGGGAATTTTATGTTTTGTTCTATTTTTTTTTCATTTTATTATGTTGTTATTTTTTCATGTAAAGTAAGGAACAGGTAAAATCTGAAGTAGTGGCAAAACTAGTCCTTCCTTAGAATTCTTCACAAGGACTAGGGGGCTACTGATGAGGGAAGGATTTATTCGATTTGCAAGTCAGACTTTTGTATTATTTAACCAATATGTACTTTGTAATAAGACGTAAATCTGTTTTTACTTAGTAAGTTTGTGCGATGAATTAGCCTCTAATGGACCAATTGTCTAAGTCCAATGGCTCAATAGGCAAAAAGGCCCACAACAATTGCTATATAAGCTAACTCATCTTTTCTTAAAAGGGGAAGACATTTTTGCTAGGGTTTCAGTAAGGTGTATTTCTTTCTCTAAACTTTTTCATTCTTGATATTTTTCATTATCAGTAGTGACTCCAAATCTTCTTGAATAAGCTGGACTTATTGTGTTTGGTTCTGATATTGTCCCACGTTAGATTGGTATTGAAGTTGTTATTGGTAGATTTCTTCCAGATCATTTTATCTTCAATATGAGGATTAATCTTGAACTTCCAGATATGATTTATAGAGTGATTCCGTCTCAGTCATTATTCTTCCAAAAAGAATTGACTTTGATGAGTCCGGATTCTGTCGCCACATTTTATGGGAACCAGACAGAGTCAATTCAGACAATGTCCACCTTACCGGACAAGGGCAGTTCGGACACCATCATCCATTGAACTGTCCGAACAGAACTAAAGTACTTAAAACCTAATCACTTTTTGACTAAGCTGCCTGTTCACTTACTTAGAACTAATGGGTCCTTAAACTCGACCCGAATCCATTAAACACGACCCGAAAGCCCATGTGGCCCAAATATAAGGGTATAAATACCCAATCACCAATATTAAATGAGGGTAATGAAAATTAAATACAACAAGGCAGCTCAATTCTCCCTCTACATTCTACCCAAACATTAAATACTCACAAAACTCCACAAAACTCTAAACAGTAATTACAAACTTACCCTCATACAAAAATAAATCACACCAAATTGGCGACCACAGTGGGAGCACGATGGTGCCTGAATCTAGCATTCAAAACCATCAGAAAAAATCAGTCTGAATGAATCCGGACGTACCGGAAGTACCACCAGCTTTGCTTGAAGTGGTGGGGGAAAATGATGAATATACCATCGAGGAGCGTGATAGATTAAAGGGCGAGATAGAAGCTCTGAGGACAGAGAAGGCAAAGATGGGCATAAAAGAGAAATCAAAGGCATCAGGTGCTCATCATACTGACATCCTAGAGAGCATGAGCCTTCGAAGACCCATGTGAGTACGAAGAAGACTCATGCTAGCTCCAAAAAGTATCACCGGCCCAAGCCAGTGGAGAGCTCTGATTCAGACTCAGAATCTTCCAGTAGCTCCTCAGACGAAGATGGAATTGAAGAATCCTTGTCCTCCAGCAGCGATGAGGGCCGATCTAAAAAGAATAAAAGTTGGTTAAGAAGTAATCAAGAAAAAGGGATAGGCATGGAAAGTTAAAGAGGCATATAGGCAAAGGATCATCTCATAACCGGAGACACATAAACCGGATGCTGGTGGATCCTTTTTCCTTCCATGATGAGCCATGTATCTTTGCAACTCCTAACGAGGATACCGTTTTCAGTCGTGGCCGGAATTAGAGACAATCTCCATTGTCTTCTAAGATCCTGTCCGGGAACCTCCCCAAGAGGTTCGATAGCACGAAGATGGAAAAATATGATGGTAGTAAAGACCCGGACAATCACTTGGAACAATTCAAAAATTTCATGATGAATTTCGATGATGGCGATAAGTTGCTTTGTAAAGTATTCTCCCCATCTTTTACGGGGAGTGTCTTGAAGTGGTATAACAGCCTACCACAGGGGTGCATCAGAAATTTTGATACCTTTTGGGTGGCCTTCCGGAGGTAGTTTGTTGGAAGTAATGAGGTGAAGGGCAATGGAGATACAATTATCCATTGTGCCCAAGAACCGAATGAATCTTTGAAGGAATATATAAGTCTCTTTGTAAATACCAAAAATGGGTTGGTTGATTGCTGCGAGTAAGTAGCAATAGCTTCTCTGAGGAAGGGCTTAAACCTTGGAAATTTGGCTGATTCACTGACCAGAAAAAAGGCCATGACATGGGGAGGTTTACTGAATCAAGTCGGAAAGAAAATTAACGTGGATGAAACAAAGAAAACTAGGGTGCATAGGCAGGTGAGGTCTGCCTCGGTTGCACCAAACCCCAACCAAAATCAGTCCGGGAACAAGGCAAGGGAGGTCGGGCAGGGTCATAACAGAGCTAAAGCTCAGTCTCAGCCAGCTGCGCCTGCACAGAGTCAGCAATCTAGAAATAAGAGAGGGTCTTGGGTTCAACCGGAATGGTTTGCTGAGTTAAAAGAAAGTGTAGCCACCATTTATGACAAAACAAAGGAAGAAGTACACTATAGAAGGCCGGCTGCACTACAATCTCCTAGGGAGCATCGTAACAATTCCTTCTGTCAGTACCATAATGATACTGGCCATACCACTGACGATTGCATTGCTTTAAAGCAAGAAGTCCAGAATTTGATTGAAAGAGGAAAGTTGGGAGCATATGTTAAAAGAAGAGGAGGAAATAGGCCTAATAATGCTCATCGGCATGGTCCAAACAATGCAAGCACATCCGCTCCAGAGGGAGCTATGGTGAGGACCCTGATCCAACTCGAAACAGAGTGGGTGCCATTGAGGAACATTGTAAAACAGTGTCCGGGCTTATTAACGTTTTTGAGTCACTCACACTTTTCGGAGGGGATACCATGACAGCACCCACAGCTTCTTCAAGGAAGAGGCATGCTGATACATTAACTACCCAACTGGAGGGAGGCATGACTTCCTATCGATCGCAAATTCCATTTCCCTTTATTGTATTAGATGAGGATGACTTGAGGGGTATAGCAGGTACTCATGAAGATGCTGTTGTCATAGGAGCATCCATTGGGGGCAATGACGTAAGACAAATTTTGGTGGATACTCGGAGTTCAGCCAATATCCTCTTTTTAACTTCCTACAAAAAGATGAAAAATCCTGCGGTAATTCAACGTTCGAATAGGTCAATTGTGGGTTTCACTGGAAGCTCAGCAGATGTGATTGGGGAGTTCGGAGAGGAAGTTTTGTTGGGCAAGGGCCCTTTTAAGAAGATGGTTAGAATATTGTTTGTTGTAGTGGATTGTCCCACTTGTTATAATGTTATTCTAGGGAGGTCTTGGCTCTCTAGGATGCATGCTGTGGCCTCAACAGTCCACCAATGTTTGAAATATGCTGTGCAAGGACAAGTGGGAGTTGTTCAGAGCAGCCAAAAGATTGCAAGAGAGTGTTATGCAACAGCACTGGCCCCTCGGACGTTTGAGGGGATTTTTGGGGGTGAGGGTGAAATTAATGACCTCAGAGAGACCCATGGAGTTTTAATACCAGTTGAAGAAGTTGAAACACATTCTTTGGAAGAGGTAAAAAATGTTAAGATAGGGTCCAAAATGGCATCCGAACTGAAGGGTAAAATGTTGAAGTTCTTAAAAGACCATCAGCATGTTTTTGCTTGGTGCAATGCTGATATTACCGGGGTACCATCAGATATCATATCACACCACTTGTCCATCCGGAGAGACATAACACATGTGATACAAAAAAGAAGAGTTTTTTTTCTAAGGAAAAGGCTGATGTCATCGTTCAAGAAGTCGACATGCTTACTAAAATGGGGCATATAAAGGAGTCTCAGTATCCTTTATGGACAGCCACTCCGGTCTGGGTGAAAAAGAAAAATGGCAAGAGGCGTATGTGTATTGATTTTACAGATCTCAACAGGGCTTGCCCAAAGGATTTGTACCCTGTCCCCCGGATTGATCAGCTGGTGGATTCTATTTCTGGGAATAAGTTACTATCTTTCATGGATGCCTTCACCGGGTATAACTAGATTCAAGTATATCCGAAGGATCAGGAGCATACTACGTTTGTTACTGATAGGGGCCTTCATTGTTACAAGGTGATGCCATTTGGGTTAAAAAATGTTGTGGCTACCTATCAGAGGTTAGTAAACAAAGCCTTTGATGATCAAATTGGAAGAAATATGGAAGTATACATCGATGACATGATGGTTAAAAGTGTGAATGAAGAGCTACACTTGGCAGATCTCCAAAAAACTTTTACCAACTTAGTAAAAGTAAATTTGAAACTAAATCCAGAAAAGTGTGTGTTCGGAGTACAGTCCGAAAAATTCCTAAGGTACATAATAAGTGAGCAAGGGATACAGCCCGATCCGGACCAACTTAATACTTTATTCCAAATGGAGCCACCTCGGAGAGCTACACTTCGCAATGTGATGAGGCTTTTAATGAAATTAAAAAACATCTGTCTTCCCCCAAGACTTTATATAAACCTATTGACGGAGAGACATATACTTGGCAGTTTCCAGTTGTGCCATAAGTGCTGTGTTGGTGAGAGAGGTGGATAGTTATCTCCGTCCAGTGTATTACATCAACAAGAGCTTGATAGATGCAGAAAAGCGCTATCTAAAGCTTGAAAAGTTAGCACTAGCCCTGGTAATTGTTGCTAGGAAGATAAGGCCTTATTTTCAGACTCATCCTATTATTGTCCGGAAATCTTATCCCCTGAAAAACGTTCTACAAAAAGCAGATATTTCGAGTAGAATGACTAAGTGGTCAGTGGAACTGGAGGACTTCAATATTGATTTTGCTCCTCGAACAGAAATCAAAGCCCAAACTGTGGCTGATTTCTTAGTTGAACTCCACTCAGATAGGGATACAGAGCAAACAACTGAGATGAAAGATAAAAAGGTCTGGGTCGTCCGGACGGATGGTGGATCAAGTACTATGGGATGTGGTGCAGGGGTATGCTTGACATCTCCGTATGGTGACAAAATTTACCAAGCTATATGTTTTGCTTTCATGGCTTCTAACAATGAGTCCGAATATGAAGCTGCTATAGCTGGTTTAAAGTTAGCTCTTATTTGTGGAGCCAAAAGGGTCAAGTTGATGAGTGATTCCCAGCTTCTTATCCATCATGCGCAAGGTCAATCTGAAGCCAAAAATGAGCAACTAATAAAATACTTACTTCTTCTCAACGATGTGGCACTTAAGTTTAAGAGTACTGTTTATGAGCACATACCCCGAACAGAGAATGAACTAGCAGACTCCTTGGCAACCATAGCCTATACTAAATTATACCCTTGGATCCATGTGCTGGAGTGCCCTTCCATTCAACTCAATATGGGAAAGAAGGAAGAAAGCTTCGATATACAGATGGGACAGCCCCAAGATTGGAGGTTTCCTCTCCTTCAATATCTCTCCGATGGCATCTTGCCTCCGGATAAGTCAATAGCAAGAAAAGTAAAGTACAAGGCTCGTGGTTTTATCATACTAAGAGATGTTCTTTATAAGAAGTCTTACAGTAAACCCCTCTTACGATGTTTGGGGGTTTTTGAATCTCAAATAGTTCTCTCCGAATTACATGATGGTGAAGGATCAGCTCACTGTGGATTCAGGGCTTTAACAAGGAGAGTTTTATTGGCTGGTTATTATTGGCTCTCTATAATGCAAGATGCTAACGAGCTGGTGAGGAGGTGTGACCCATGCCAGAGATATAGCAATGAAATTCATATCTCAGCCATCTCTTTAGAGTCAATTTCTGAGCCTATACCTTTTGCTCGATGGGGGTTGGATTTGGTGGGACCTTTACCTATGGCATCCGGAAGACGCAGGACAATAATTGTTGTTATTGATTATTTTTTGAAGTGGATCGAAGCAGCCCCACTGGCAGGTACAACATCAAAATCTGTCATAAAATTCATTTTATCCAATATCTGTTGCAGATTCGGCATTCCACAGAAGATAACAACAGACAATGGGCCACAGTTCGATAACAAGGAAATGGAGAGTTTCTGTGCCTCTAGAGATATACAACATTGTTTCTCTTCACCTTTCCACACATAAGCAAATAGTCAGGTTGAAGTGCCTAACAGAACTATACTGTCCGGTTTGAAGAAATTTTTTGAAGGGGCTGCTGGAAAATGGCCTAGTTATTTACAAGAGGTTTTGTGGGCCTACCGGACTACACCTGGGACAGCAACACAAGAGTCACCTTTTTCCTTAGTCTATGGGATGGATGCCATAGCTCCTATAGAAGCAACTCTCCTTTCTTTTCGAGTTCATAATTTCTCCGAACACGCTAACGAAGTGGCAATCAGAGGTCAGCTTGACTTAATAGATGAAAGAAGAGTTAAGGCTCACCATAGAGCTGCACACTATCAGGGTTTGATGAGAAGCAGGTTTGCTTCCAGAGTTAAAAGAAGAGATTTTCAGCCGGGGGATAAGGTGTTAAGAAAAGTCTTCTTACACACTAAAGAGAAGTTGCTCAGCAAACTAGCCCCAACTTGGGAAGGACCCTATATGGTCATTGAAAGGCTTAAACCTCGGACATAATGGCTAGGAGACAAGGATGGAAGGGTTTTGAATCACCCTTGGAATATTGAGCACCTCCGGATGTACTTGGAGTCGAAACTATGTAAATATTTACTTGTTTAAAAATCCATGTAAATATTTGGGGGCATACTCTTTCCTACCCTGGTGGCACGGGGAGGTTTTAATGAGGTGTCCGGGCTCTTTTATAAAATTTGATGCCTTCTTAAAAATTAAGAGTGTTATTTTGTTTTTTGTCAAATTGTTTTTAAACACCGGCTGGATTGAATTAAAGGTGTGATGACTACTTAAACATTTGTCATCGGAGAATTTAAACACTCTCACTTTAAGATGTTTATTAAATAACTAAGGGTTGTTTAAACATTAGCCACCAAAATTGAGAAACTATGAAAGAATGCAAGAATTGTGCAAAATAAACATACTCATTAAAACGACCGAAGTGCCTTGGCCATCCAAGGACTTTAAATTGTCAATCAAAGTAAAAATATCTGTCCGGTCAAACATCGGACACAGTTACAAAAATTCCTTGGCCTTCCAAGGACTTCAATTCAATCAAAACAAAAGGTAAAAGATAATTGATATTTTAATACTGAGCTTTTGAAGACGGCTCAGCCTCACTCGTTTTCTTCTTCTTGAGGTCATCATTCTCCTCACCTGGACTCTCTCCGCTTCATCGGATGAGGATGCACTGGAGAAATCAAACCTGTCACCCTCAGCCATTGTATGGAAGGGAAGGTCTGGATACTCTACAAAAGTCCATAAGTCCCCCAGATTCCTCTTCGGAAACTTCTCATGAAAGAGTAGAACCATGTCCGATTTCACCTTGGCATACATTTCCTCCTGAGTGTCTATCACATTGTTGGCATAAGCATCAATCTTGGCTTGGATTTTTGCCTCTTGCTCCCTTAGCAGATCAGTTTTTTCCTCTGCAGCCTTGGACACCGAGTCCTCGAGTGCGATCTTGTCGTTGGTCAAAGTATGAATGACTTGGTTCTTGGCCTTTATCTCCTCTTTCGAAGAGGAGAGATCCTTCTCCAACCCGGACTGCTCGACCCGGAGATCTTTGATAGTATCTTCTAGGGTAGCTACCTTTGTGGACCAACCCTCCTGATTCTTCTTTAACTCCTCATTTTCTCTCTTCAAAACATCAGCATTTTGGGTGGCAGTGAGGAGGTCATTGGACAGTGTCTCCTTGTTAGAGTTAAGGGCAGTAATGATTGCTGACTGACGTCGCACCTGTTTCTCCAGAACCAGCACTGGCTGAATATTGCTTTGTATAGAGTGAGTTATAACATCTCTTTCACTTGAAATAGTGAAAGTTTTACCATTGAAGGTAACGGTGTTCGAAGTGCTCGGAGGGAGGTAGGGCCTAGCAAAGTCATCTCTGGGGAGGTTTTCAAAATAGTCACCAAGTCCCTCAAGCCTTGTAATGTTGACACCATCGATACTGATGTCTCCTCCTCCAACCTCATCGGTTTGAAAGTCGCCGGGGATCTCTTCTTCTCTTGTTCGATCAGTAGGGTCAACAGGAGGGAGGGGCTCCGGAGGCCGGAGAGAAAGTTCATCACCCCTGGAGGTCTTTTTTTCTTGGCCATCCTGTCCTTGCTTTCTGCTCCCCGTTTCCTGTCTCTCTTCGGAACCCTTGGAGGCTTTGGAGATCCTGCCTCTTCCCTAATGCTCTCGTGCTCCACAACTTCTAGAAGAGCAGCATCAATCTGACTTGAAACTGGCCCCTCTTGGTTTGTTGGAGCAGTTTCCTCCGCTTCAGTGGGATTAGATTCGACCACATTCTTCTTGCCCTTCCATTTTTTGCCTTTCATCTTACTTGGGGCCTTGGCTCGACCATGCAAGTACAGTGACCCGTCCGGTGCGTGTGTTCTTTGAAGGACTACATCGGGAGGGGGTGGAGTGGTAAGTTCCTCCCAAGTTAAGTCCCTCCGGTCAGTAGTGTTCCAGAGGTAAGACCTTGCAAGATTGCCTCCAGTAAAAGCGTTGTGGAAGAGATTATCCCACTTTTCAGCAGCCCAAGTGTTTATCTTGGTGCAGGTAATCTGCCCGGCCTTTAAGTAATCATTGAAGTCTTTGGGCAGCACTGTCAAGAAATAAAAAAAAGGAGAGACAAGACAAATCAGTTAAACAAATTTGATAAAAATAAAAATGAGAATGTAAGGTGGGATTCTTACTATCACTTCGCCACCTGCTGGTGAGGAGACTCGGCTTAACTTCGGCTTTGATCTTCTTCCCATTTTTCGAAGCGCCACTCACGAACAAGAATTGAGTCCTCCAATTTCTCTCCGACTCGAGCAGGTCATCTACTGCTTTGTAGTTATCACCCATGTTGAAGTGATAGAAGGGAATATGGGGATTTCTGCAGAGGCTGACCACAGCTGCGAATTCCTCTATTGGAAGAGGAATTCCGGAGAGCCTGGAAGCCATGATACAGGCCATGAGAGTGTACCAGGCATTAGGGCTCAGTTGACTTGGGCAGAGCTTGATGAGGTGGAAATATTTGACTATCTCCGGATCTAAGGGAAACCTTAGTCCCCAGTTAAAAAGTTCAGTGAAGATGAAAACTTCACTAAGCTTGCAGTCCATCGCCGTTTCAGGGTCTATTGGGATCCTTATTTTTACATTCTCCGGAATCCCCCACTTCGTTCGCATCCGACCCAGTTCGGCTGTGTGAATGAAGGCATAATTAATCTTTTGCAAAGCAAGTAAATACTTAACATTGACCTTGTGGAAACAAGGTCCAACTTTTCCCTTAAGGATCTCTGGCAGATCCGGATGCCTTAGGTATAGCTTTTCTTTGCCTTTATCCTTCTTGGCAGCACCAGCATCACTAGTTTGTCCAGAGACTTCAGACTCAAACGGAGCCTCTTCAGTAGAATCCTCCATTACTTCCTCCATTACCGAGGAGGGGTTTTTAGTTTTTTTTTGGGTGGGGGAGTTAGGAGTTGGTTCAGTCTGACCTCCGGACCGTTGGGCTTCAATGCTTTCCTGAACTCTGACCTCCGGCTGGGGCTCAGGTGTGGTGGTTTCTTTTCGGAGGCTTGAGCTAGAGGCCTCCGGTCCAGACAGCTTGTCCTTAGGAACTTTTATGGGTGCCTCTGACCCTGTGTTGCTGTATTTGGCCCCTGATTTTGAAGGTGTACCTTTTGAAGCCTGCCCTTTTACCAGGCGACCTCTTCTCCGAACAACTAGTTTATTGGAAGAGACATCTGCATCTGATCCCATGGCGATAAATGGGGAAGGCTTCTTGAAACTGGTAACTGCTTGCCTTGGTTCAACAGTGGGCTCCGATTCCTGAACCGACGAGCCTGAAACAATTGATGAAAGATTGGTTTGAAACAATCTCCTCGGTTTAACACTCCTGGTTGAAGAAGAGCCCTGGTCAGGCTCTGGGCTTGGAATTTCTGGTTTGTCGACAGGGGAAGTAGGAAGGCCTGCACCAATGCACCTTTCTCTTTCAACTTTTTGAGCCCTTTCGAACTCTGATAGGTTAAGCCACCCACCTTTGATTAAAGTGTTCCTAGCTGTGAATATAAACTCACAACCAAAAAGAATAATTTGTTTTTTAGGGAGAAAACTCTGAGATTTAGCAAAGTAAGTATGAAGACGATAGTAAAACAGTAAAGAAATGCTTAATTTATAGTAAACACACAAAAAGATGTTTTGATACCTAGGAGAATTCGAAAGGTTTGCAATGATTAGGGAACGGCGCTGATGGCATCTTCATTAAATGGAGAGGTTACTTTTTAGAGAAGGTGGGAGCGAAATTCTAGGTGAAAAACGGCTGAAATAACGAACCAGAAAGAGACACGTGTCCCACGAACTCTAACAAGAAACCGTTTAGTTTCAAGAACTTTTTTCAGTCCGGATAAAACTATAACACAGTTCGAAGGACCTGTCCGGATGTAACTGTCACCAACAACAGACTGTTTTTTAGGTCTTGCCAAAGGTTTTGGGACACCACCTAAAAAAGGGGCTACTGATGAGTCCGGATTCTGTCGCCACATTTTATGGGAACCGGATAGAGTCAATTCGGACAATGTCCACCTTACCGGAGAGGGGCAGTTCGGACACCATCATCCATTGAACTGTCCGAATATAACTAAAGTACTTAAAACCTAATCACTTTTTGACTAAGCTGCCTGTTCACTTACTTAGAACTAATGGGTCCTTAAACTCGACCCGAATCCATTAAACACGACCCGAAAGCCCATGTGGCCCAAATATAAGGGTATAAATACCCAACCACCAACATTAAATGAGGGTAATGAAAATTAAATACAACCAAGCAGCTCAATTCTCCCTCTACATTCTACCCAAACATTAAATACTCACAAAACTCCACAAAACTCCACAAAACTCTAAAACTGAAATTACAAACTTACCCTCATACAAAAATAAATCACACCAGACTTTAGCTTCAAGTTACCAACTATTAGAATCGATTTTGGTGTTATTTGATAAAGGGGAATAGTTATGTCAGTCTTCTAGCCACAAATCCATATTGTCTTTCCTAAGAATCCATTTGATATTGCACTGTGTTTGATCTTTAACACCTATTAATCTCTTCCAAACCAGAGAACCAAACTTTTTACAGTTAGTTTTTAAAGGATGAGTATTAGTGCAGTAAATGCTATGAAATATTTTAAACCACATGTTGTTCTTTTTCGTGAAAAGGAACCATAGATTTTGAGAGAAGGGGAGTTGAATGTCAGTCAAAGATTTGATGTTCAGCCCCCTTTCCTCTAATGGATTACAAATATAGTTCCAGTTTGTCCAATGAATAGATTTTCATTATAATTAGACCTCTATAGAAATCCATTAAAGGTAGTTTCCAAACTTTTTAGGATATTTTTAGGAAGCATGTTTTTTTGCATCCAGTAGTATGTTATGGGAAGCAAAACGGAAGAGATAAATGTCATTCTGCCTCCATAGGACAAGTGATTTGAGTCCCATTTTTTATCTTGTCATTAACTTTATCTAAAATTGGTTTAAAGTTCTTTCCTTTGTAATTTCCATATAGGGTGATCCCCAGGTAGCTTGAAGGAAGAGTGTCAACTGAGTAGCTAGTCAGAAACTTCAACTGCTGATTCTCGATTGATGAGTTCTTGTTGAGGTAATCAACTTGTTCTTTTCCTTATTTATTGCTTGCCCAAAAATATATTGATATTTGTCCAAGAACCTGGTTAACTTATCTATAGATGAGTTCAAACTATTATTTAAACAAGTATATCATCAGCAAACGCGAGACAAGGAACAATGTGTTATATTCTAGAAGCATAATACATACTTTTGTTAGCTCTAAAAAGATTATAGAGCACTCTGATTAGTACTTCCTCTGCAAGAATGAAAAGGCTAGGAGATAAAGGATCTGCTTTCCTTAATCCTTTCTTCTGATGGAAGTAACCAACAATAGCCCCACTGATAAGAATAAAAGCGTTCACATCAGTAATCATCTGCTTTATTAAGTTAACAAAAGCTTCAGAGAAACCAAAACTGGAGAGAACTTTAAGGGTAAAAGTATGAGCCATTCTGTCGAAGGCTTTAGACATATCAAACTGACTCATGATGTTTCCAGTTTGGATTTTCTATTAATATCATGAATCAGCTCCTTAGCAATCATAATGTTTTCATGGATTAGTCTACCTTTGACAAAGGCACCCTGAGTGTTGGAGATAAAGTTAAGGAGAATTTTGGCTAATCTAGATTTAATAAGATTAGACAAGACTCTGTTAAACATAGAGCACAAGCTAATTGGTCTCTAGTTTTTCCAGCTAATTGGGGTAGCAGTCTTTGGGACAAGGAAAATCCCAGTAGCAAAAACACCAGTAGGAATTCTATTACCTTCAAGATAAGAGTTTAAAGCATTGCAAAGATCTTCATTGATAATTTTCCAACATATTTTGAAAAAGAAGATGTTAAAGTCATCAATACCAGCAGCACTGTCATTACTCATGTTGTTTATGATGCTCCAGACTTCATTCTTATTAGTAGGCTTAAGCAGAGCATCATTATCACCAGTAGTAACAAGCCTAGGAATATTGTCAAAGATAATATCATGCATCATGTTGTTTTCCTCGTCTCTGTTTTATAAGAATTAGATGTTAAATGCCATAGAGTTTTTGAAGCAATTTTTAGCAGATTTACCAATTTCTTCTGAGTTATGGATCCAATTACTTCCCTCTTTAATACCCTTAATCACATTCTTTCTTCTTTTCTTGGAGACATAGGCATGATAAAGCTTGGTGTTGCAATCTCCATCTTTTAACCAACTGTTATAAAACTTCTGTCTCCAGTAGTCCTCCTCATATTTAAGAGCTTTAATGTAAAGACTATTAGTTTTAAATAGGGTAGCTTTGGAGGTTTGGTCATATAGTGATAAATATCCATCTTCTTAACTTCATCATCAATTGGTTTAACGTTGTTGAGAATGTTATCAAATTACTTGTTGTTCCAGTCCTTAAGACAAGCCTTAAGTCTTTTGAGCTTGTACCAAAATATTTGATTATTGCTGGCATTGCTCTTAAGATTCCAATTTTTCTCTACAATTCTTAAGAAATTGTCATCATTAGCCCAATTATTTAGAAAATTTAAAGCTTTTCTTATTGTGATTAAAGTGATTAAGAGAGTTATAAAGAGAAGTGATTAAGAGAGGGGCATGGTCAGAACAAGTTCTGACCATGTGAAGAACCTGGATACCATTGATAGAAGCCTTCGCAGAGTAGGCTTGTTATTAATACCTCTAACATTCCAACTAATTATCCTTAACATTATCAGATATGGATTTTTGTTGCTGTTTGTCCCCTGTTTTCTTTATGGAATTAATGACTAGTTTGTTGTTTTTCCTGCCTTTCTTTGCAGATTTCAGTTTTCTACTGATGATGGTGTTGAAGTCTGGGTTAGACAGGGAGTTTTTTTTTTGGAGTGACGTTATTACTTCATATATTATCATAATGTGAGTTATGAAATTGACATCATCCTTATGACTGATTTGAACATAAACATGATCCAGCTTTTGAAGAGCTTCAATGATTTCCAGGTTCTCTTTAGCTGTAGAATATTTACTTGAGTCATTCAATTGGTTTTCAGTGAAGGTCTGGTTTTGATGGCTTTGACATTGAGAGTTTTGATCTTGATAGGATTGGGATTGGGTTTGACTGTCCTCCTTCTTACTATCCTAATTTTTTTAAGTCACAATAGATTTAATCTTTATTCTGTAAACTTTGCTGAAAGTTTGAGTCAGATGGCTTGATGGTTTCATCCCTTAAAGTTTGAGTCAGATGGCTTGATGGTTTCATCCCTTCCTGCTGGTTAAGATGTTGATTGTTCAGGGTCATTATTTAGTTTTCACTGCTTTAATTTTCAATTATGGGATTAGTAGCATCTTTCGAATCATCTGCCTTCTCTTCTCTAGTATCATTCTTTCTAGATTTCTTGCATCACGTCTCTTTGTGTCCTATATGGAAGCGTAGTTCACAATATACATGTACATTTTTGTAGCTTATTGTAATCCAACAACCATCGTTCGAGCCGAATCCAATCCACATTCTGTGCTTTAACTTTCTTGAAATTTCTATTTCGATTTGAGCATAACACACATTACTATACGCTTTGTTGATTTATAGGACTATAACTTTGAATGGGGTTTCTATGGTTGATGCAAGATCATTTATGACATTGTAATTATATAGAAACTCAGGGATTCTTTTTCAAAGTGAACCCAGATCAGAGACAGATGATTTTTATATTTTTTATTAAAACTAGGGCTCCATCTTAGCAGTCTTATAGTCGATCCTTCTATGTTCTATAAATTCCTAGACCAGAGATAGCCGACATATTCCTTCAGGCAAAATTCCAGTAAATGTGATGAGAATCCGTGATTTCAAAACTGAATGATCCCTTGAACTTTAAGGAATTCAAGAAATTATTGATGACCGATATGTTACGGATTCTATTGTTGAATTTCCCCACAAGAGTAACTTTCGATTGTTGGATCAGCAAGTCTTTAACTTCTTTAGTTTAAGGTCTAAGTTCAAGTTACTGGTTTTTGGCTTAACAAAGTTTTCTAGATTTGAGATTGCTGAGAAGATTTTTCGATTAAGTTTCTTAAGGGAAGAGTTGTGTATTCTTCATCTTCATAATCGTTATTGGAGTGAGAATCCATGATAAGAAATCAAGATAGAAAGGAAAGAGCTCAGAGATTGAGCTTGATTTCTAAAAACAGAGGAAAACTACATAGAGTTCTTGGAGCATCTTATGCAACTCATCTTCTGCTAGAGATGTATCAACCAACAGCTTAGACTTTAGAAGCTCCAGTTGATTCCATTGTAAATAATGAACAACCAAATTCTTAGGATAGTGATGCAATGTCTTCCCAAATATTTCTTCTGAACCTATAGTTACCCTTGAAGTTATCCCAGCCCCCTCCTCGTGTGTTCTAGATGATGTTGTAGTTGATGGTAATTCCAAAGGGAATGCCAAAAGAACCCCACACAGGTGCCAAAATTGGCTTCAACTGTAAGACTTAATGTTCTCGAAGTTGAGGTATGTGATATAGATAAACTTATTGAGCCAAATATTGTTGATATTTCCTACACTAGTTGTCATTACTATTGAGGTTTATATATATTTCATGTATCAAAATCATGAAGTGATTAATTACTTTGTACATGTTAGAATACATTTTACAACTTTAATATATCATATTTTGTAAGCCATTGGCAACATCAATATGCATTTTTCCGCAATATACCATTTCTTATGAATAAGTATTTCTATGTTTCATAAGAATAAGGGATTTCTATGTTTCACACCCACGTTTAATAAACAATGTTTCACAAATTATCATTTCATAAAATAACATTTTTCGAAGACAAATTTACCATGTGTTGTAATCTTAACACACCATATTTCTCAACTTTACATTTGGTACAAATATATAAGGTTAATTTTTGCAAGTTTAATATACTATGTTTTGCAATTTATCATTCTGGAAAAAAATAAATACTACACATTTTAACTTTAATATGATATGTTTCGCTACTATAAATTCTATATACCAATATTTATCGAATAAATGTTTTGACATTATAATTATAGAATAAAAAATGTATAACTTTAGTATTGCCTTAATTTTCATACTTAGTAAGTCGTATGTGTTATGAAATTTAAAAATAAATGAAGTATGCGATCAAGACATGAAGTCTTTGTTTTTTATATTGACACAAAAAATGTTCATATACTCGGATCAAGAATGGTGTACAATAAAATTTCATAGATAAATAAAAACTAGCTTCTTCGGAATCCGTCCGTATAAATTCTCTTCGCTTAATCCATCTGGTACACGGTCCTTCCACCCGATCCAAAATTTTTCTTTACTTGACGCATAATTTCACAGATATTGTTATAGAATATGATAGTAGTAGGTTAGGTCACAAAATGATGAGAGTAATAATCTAACAGAAATAGTTTTTCAAAATTTACCTTTACAATGGAAAAAGAACAAATGGATTAGAAATTTTTTAAAAAAATGATTAATGGTATAACGTACCAAACAAAATTTTCCTAGAGATTTGACAAATGGTGAATTTTATTCACCAACTCAATTGGGATGTAGTGTATGAAATTTTGCAGACATATTTGGGAAAATAATGTATGAACATCATCAAAAACTGATGTTTTTTTAATTTTATTCACAAGATCTTGGATAATCAAGGAATGAGTAATATATTGTATTAAATTATCACAGACATTGTTGTTTATGTCTGTGAAATATTTTTGAAGCTTAATTGTATAATTATTTGTTGTAGTCAAACGTCCTTGTGTAATATTTTCTGAAGTATAACACAACCTACTTTCAGCTGGACTCCTAAGTGCCTCAAGATATATCGGTGTAACATGATGATGGGATCATTTTATTCTTGCTTAACAAACTTTAGAGACATCTTTTGATTGGTTCTTAGTAACCATGGTCTTGCCTTATTAAATGTCCCTTGACCGAAACCTAAATTGAGAATAAAAATCTATTTTTCCAAAGAGGAAATAGTATAACTAATTGGTAAAAAACTACTAGAGTTATTGGAACACTTTATCGAATAAAAAAACTCCAAGTTTATTTCAGAATACTTTAAATTGATTCAAAATACTTCTAAATATAAGAGAATACCACAATTAGTTCTTTCAAAGTATAAAGGAAAGACTACCGATATCGTCAGACCAAATAAAGAAACAATCGGTATTTGAAGGGTTCGGCTGACCAGTACCCTATTTTTACTATTATTATTGATTTATATGCCTTAAATTATGCATGTTATCCGAATTTATATAGAAAGTTGTTGAATTATTTTCGATGTGCGGGAAAATGGGAAAATCCAATGCAACAATTTTTGCAACATTTTCAAAATGAAAGTTTTTAACTTGACATGTGGCGGATATGTATTTATTGGAAAATTAATTCTATGAGTGAAAGTTTTTATTGCCTTTGATTCTAGCTTTCTATTCTTGGTCTAGATTAATTATGCATGTATGTATTGGAAGATTATTTTTGTGTCATCGTGCTCTAAAGCTTATATCTTTTTCACTTTCTAACTCTTAGTTAAATGTTCTTATTTTTCTTGATTTGTTAAAAAATGATAAAAATAATATTTTTAAATCTATTTGTTCATCATAAGGATGATGACTCGGATAACGAGAATCCAAACACCAATTATCCCTATGGTATTCCTTTTCGCATTATGTATGAAGATATATTAAATATCATTGTTCTTTGCCAAAACATTTGTTCTAGATGTAGAAAATATTTCAGTACTACGTCTATATGTTATTTTTTCTACTAGGATTGTTGACATATCCTTAAGTAGCTCTTCGGTATCATTAATTTTGGATGAAATTACTAAAAGGCCTAAAGAAATATTATGGGAATCTTACTTGGTAATGTTGAGATGCGAGTGTTATTAATCACATTTATAAATACATTGATCCTCTAAGTATAAGGAGAATAAAAAATAATGAGAAATTTCAGAGAATGTCATGATTTAATTTACCCCTGATGGTGAGACTCTTTTACATGCTAAAGATC
The DNA here is from genome assembly GCA_036936605.1 of Limnanthes douglasii subsp. nivea. Lineage (NCBI taxonomy): Eukaryota > Viridiplantae > Streptophyta > Magnoliopsida > Brassicales > Limnanthaceae > Limnanthes > Limnanthes douglasii. Next base: position 198,355,617 of record JAUPFV010000004.1, on the reverse strand, counting down.
TTTAAGTGGTCTTCTCTACTTACATTTTGAAATTAGGTGTACGGTTCTGTTTCTAGGATTTGTTATTTTGTTAGAGTAGGTATTTGTCTAAGTTTTTTGGTTCCAAATACAGGAAGGTTGCTAATGGTGACTATGATCTTTGCTCATAAGGTATATGGGTATTTAAACATCACTAACTTATTGATAACAAATAAAATTATTGGCATGAAGGAAAATCCCTTATTTTTATTTGTTATGGATGGTGGCGCGAATAACTTGTCTAAGTTCTCAGGTTGGAATAAGATTTGGAAGAATGAATTTGTATATATCTTGGATTTTCGGGAGACATGAGTAAAACAAGAAGTTCCAATTATTTATTGGACTTAGATCTCGAAAGATAACTCGAATATGCTTTATAAAATTTATATTATGATTGCTACATATTTATGAATATTATTCTTATTTTAGATATACTTCATACATGTTCACTAGTGTCGTAGTTTGTCTATAAGTCTCGGATATAATATGCAAAGATGTTGTACATCGATATTATGCATTAGGTAACTAATTTTGCCTATTTTTGTAAGACTTTTCTCGTTCTTGAACATTTTGTTAGAAGTGGCCTATTGAGAAATTTTATTTTATAGGTGGTTTCTCTATTTATAGATTAAGCCTTGATGGTGAAGGAAATCTTATCAAAAGACAATGTAAAAATGTTGCTTCCAAGGTAGTTAAGATTAAGGGTTCTTCTTTGAAAAAGGTTGTGGTGACTTAGGTGCCTCTCAAGCCTATGTGTTGAAAGAGCATAAATTAAAGGATCAAGAAGGACGTTGGGTAAAGGTATTGGTACTAAGAGGATACAATTTTGTAACTCCTTCAGGTCTCACTAGAGGGCGAGTCGAAGCCGTAAATGAAAATACTTATGTTGTCAAAATTTTGAAAACCTCAGTTTTCGAGCGTGCTCGTGCTAATTGAAATGTCTCCAAAGATAAAGAAATGGATTTGAATCCTAACTTTATTTTTGATAAAAAGATATCAAATACTCATCATGCTCATGTAACCCCTTTAACTCCTATTGTCATTAAGATGAATATTATTACTGCTTCAGATCCGAAGGTGCCAATTATAAGTAAAACTGGTAGAGTCAAGTTTCTGCAATTGGAGCTGGATTTGATGAGATCAAACCTCAATGGATGGTTAAAGAAACTCACGTTAGTACTAAAGCATTATTATCTTTAAAAGTGGCACTCGAATTGTGCATGGTGTTCTTTCTTGTGTTGTAAAACGGAAATGTCACGTATTCGATTTGTTCTTGAAGTTGGACTTCAAGGATATGAAGGATAAAGCTACACTTTCAGATTCTGCCAAAGATGATCATTTAAAGTGTGGTTTTTCTGAACAAAAAAAAAAGATATGAGTCTATCGAATCCTCCTAATACAGAAGGATGATTATATTAATCATATTAATGATAATGATGTTGCTTTATCATTTTCAAATTTGTAGATCGCAAATGAAACCAATATAGTTGTAGAATAACTAGTGGTTGTACTTGTTTTTGCTGAAGTGTTTGAAAAACAGGTTGGTATGACTTGGGTATTTTTAATTGTTAAGACTTTAGAAGCTCTAGTTGATGACAATATAAATAATAAACAATCGAAGGCTAGAAATGGTGATATAATGGTTATTGCCTAAGATTTGAAGGCTTCAAATGTTTCTCCTAACCCTATGATTGGCCTTGAAATTGTCTATACCCCCTCTTTATGTGTAGTTGATGTTGATCCCAAAATGAATGATGAAATAATATCGCAGAGGTGCAAAAATTGGCTTTAACTGTACGACTTCATGTTCTTGAAGTCGAGGTATTTGACATGAATAAACTTAATGAACTAATTATTGTTGATATTACCTCCATTGGTGGTTCCATTATTATTACAGTTTAAATATCCTTAATGTATTAAAATTCTGAAGCGATAAATCACTTAATTGCTTCAGCTGGTAAGAGTATGTTTCATATTCATATGCATACCTTAAAATTAGCTAAAAGACAAATAAATTTTAGATTGGAGGCAATCATATGATACCCAATTTTTTTTAACGTGGATATATTTTATACTTAGCTTCAACGGTTTGATTTTGCAGATGATGCATAATATTTTTGCCTTATTTCACCAAGGATTAGAAAACCTATCTTCTCATGCTCTTGACCTTCGACCATTTTTGTAAACTACTGCATAATTATTTGACGATATTTCAGGGATGAAAACCTTGCTTCAGGATGAATTTGGGGGGAAAACATTTCAAGTTGAGTTGCAAATGAAATTTGTTACTGATGATCAACCAAGGTTTGAATAGATAGCCAAAGTTGCTGTTAACCAAAAGCTGAAGGCATAGACAAATAAGCATGAAGCCAAGATATAAGCGAATAATAAACTTCTTTCGAAGATATTATTGGTGGCACATGAGCAAGGGATGAACTTTACTATTGCCACAACGTTCTCTGCTTGTCATAGAGATTTATGACACGATATAGTGTCACCAATTTTACCATTCTATAAGAAGATAATATCTCATGTGTAAGGTTAGGTGAAAGTTAGAGAGGAAAACAATAACAACATCGAAATATTTTTCTTTATAATCCATATTATCTATAAAACATAACTTCTCTTCATTCGATTCGATAGTTACAATGTTTTACAATTTTTAGTCATAGATCTTTATTTACTCAACCACTACGGGTTTTTAGGTTCGTGTGATGTTTTTCCTACCAAAACTAATAATTCACTCGACAAAAAGTTAATTAAAATTTTGAATTATTTAAAAACATATTTTGTGTTTAAAATGTTGTAATATTTATCTATTTTTATATTTTTATAATTTGTTTTGAAATAATACATATTTTAGAAGTAGTGTTATTTAGAAATTTGCTTGACTTAATGTTAAAATCACTGAGTAAAATTACATTAGAAAATTAAATAATACTTATTTCATATAATTATTATTTTAGATAAAAAATAAATTTAAAAATACAATTTTATGCAATAATTTTAATATTTATTTTGGATTTTTTTTATTTATTAAAAAAATAAAAATAAGAATACGATCAATTTTTTTATAATATATCTCGAATAGGGTTGAGACTGTGGTTGTGGGTATGAATCAGACTCTCTCTCTAGCTCTTTGGAAATCAGAAGATATGGCTATATTATTTATCTGGTTCGCGAAGCTGTCTTTAGTCCGAAAGCAGTTTGTTGTATTTGCTCTTTGTCCCTCATTTCTTTGTATTTAGCTATTTCGCCCCTCAACTCTTTCTAAATTGTTATTTAGCACGGAACGATTTGTAATTTCTTCAATTTGGTAATATAGTTGTTTCTGATTAAAAAAATCAATTTTAAACTTAAAGAACCGATAAAAACCGGTTTATTGAAAAATATAAATTTTATAAATTATTTATTACTTAGAGTCTCAACGTGGGTCTAAAATTTAAATAGAATAATAAAAAAGTTTATTCGAGCTAGTTCTAGATCTGTTTTAATTGTTTGAAAACAATATCTTTTAGAAAATTTAAGATTTTGGATGAATTATTTTTTATTTTTTTTACTGCTACAAATGCATTGTATTTATTCGTTGAAAGACGCGGCTCATATTGTATGAATTTTATATAAGATTGTTAATATTTTATTAAAACAAAAAACTAGTAAGAATCAGATTAACCACAATCGAACATGTAAGAAATGAACTAAGAATCAGATGTAGTTTTAATGGTTTTAACGGTTTGTTTCGCGATTCTATTTTAAAGATCAAAACCGATAATAAACGAAACTGGTAAATTTGTTCGAAACCGAACTGATAAGACCGATAGAACCAAAGCCGATTAGATTAGTAAACATGTGGAACCGATAAAATTCCCAAACCAATAAATCCGTAATTCTGTATATATAAAATTTCGAGAACCAAATGTTTTTTCAAATAATTTTGTTTATATATTATTTTATTGTTAAAACTGAAACTTAGACTAAAACATGAAATCAAACAAACTCAAATACAAACTGACACTTAAACAATAACACGTACTCAAACTTAATTTATCTATCTAGCCAGTTCCATTTCATCATCATCCTTTCTTCTTTCTCGTCTTGGTAATCACGCATTTCCTCTAAGCGGATGTCAATAATGTCAGAACGGACCTGATACAGTTGATCCTTTGTTATAGAATTTGTGACCTGACAGTTGAACCGGTTACACGCAACACGACGTTCTAATTCGGTGAGGCCAGAAACTAGATGAAGACGAAATGTGACTAGGATTGACCACCTAGCCTTCAGCTCATCAACACGCCTTGAAATTCTTGGCCGGTGGACACCATCCCTTCCGTATAGGAAGTACATCTGGCATAGCAATGCCTCCCAGTACGTTTTACGCCCCTCTTCCGAATTCGTGTTCCCAACTTCGATTGATGTTTTCATCAGATATTGATCTTCCAACTCATTCTATGGACACATTTTTGTTTGGTTTTTCAACTTGTTTACCCTTTAATGTGTGGATAGAACATTTATTTATAGACAAATACTCTTGCCAAAAACCTTACCACAAATAATTCCCGCCAAAAACCTTGCCACAAATAATTCCCGCCAAAAACTTTACCACAAAAACTCCCGCCAAATTAACTCCCACCAAAAACCTTACCACAAAAACTCCCGCCAATTCTAATAAGAACTCCCCCAACGAAATATTTCCCGCCAATACTACTAACTTTATATAAACATGATGCATACTTCTGTCTGAAATAATAGACAAGAAGCATCTACCTTTAAAACAAAAACAGAACGACTTTAACATATGGAGTTTACGGTTGATGAAGACTACTAGTTGCTTATGGTGATTAGGGTCGCCCCCGGAGAGATGGGGAAAGATAGGAGTGATGCATTCTTTGACCGTGTACTATGTATGATGTACTTCAACTATGGTCGTAATGGAATATGAGTGATTAAAGTGCGAAATCGTGACGAAATCAAAAGCAGGTCCATCTTCGTCCAACCGCTCACTGCTCTGCTTTTCATGCTAGCTAGAATTAAGAAAGAAGCACCTTTGGTCTGGAACATGACGTTAGCAGACAACATAAGTATGGATAGGGTGGCTTAACTAGAGGATAGGATTTCAAGTAGGAATGAGGGGGTGATTCAGATGACAATATAGGATACGATTTCGACGACTAAGTTGTTATGTTTCGAATAGTACATGTGTTTCAGTTGACGTTATTTGCTTACGTCTATTCTAATTATGCCACGTTATTTGCCTATGTATTTCTAATTATGCAATGATTTCCATTAAAGTGTGATGTTTTAATGCAATCGACGAATTGATAAGTTAAAAAATTAGTGTTTTTAAGACAAACATCAACTGAAAAAACATCAAAAGTTAACATGCATATGCATTACAATGACATAGTAATCAAGCAAAAGTGGATAAATCGGTTACATTGGGGCAACCATTTTTAAGTTCTTAATATCTTTTGCAACGAGAGACAATCGGAAATTCCCAACCCTCTGCTTCATGTGAACGTAACTTTAAGCAACATGGATGTATCCTTACGCAAGGGGCGTCCACCCTAATCCCAAGCTACAAAATGAAACGTCCATAAAATAAATGTCTTAATATTAGAACTAATCGTGAAGGTAAAAAAGTACTTACGTTAATGAAATGGTTGGAGTTGACCCAACCCAATCTGATTTCCACCTGATTTGACATTTGAGGCGGTGCACCTCTTAGGGGGAGAAAAGTGAAGTCGATGTCCATATTTTGGTACTGTCCAAAAAAATAAAGTACGCAGTTAAACGCTGATAAAATTTCCACCCCCATCTCCGGCATGGACATCCAATAGGCTTTAGTACCCACGTTACCAGAGCACTTCATATACTCCGCAACATCAATTAGTACCTCCATGCTTTTAAATATTTTAATATACACGGATGCATAATCCATCATCTTGTTGTAAAGAGCATCCCTTATCAACCTCCACCCATTTTGTTGCCCGCTTAACGTATAAGCTATCGAGTAGTACCCGCAATGGTCATCGGCTTTTACGTCATTAATTGACTCTACAAATTGTCTGAAGTAGATGGGGAATTGTTTTAAGTATCTTTTAGGGTCTACAAAACTTGCCTTTGACGACACCGATGAGCTTGACCTACAATCAACCGTTCCACTACAAAGAATTGTTCCACTTGCTTCCGTTGGAATCAGACTACCTTTCTTACGAGCGGCGACACTATCATAACTAAATTTATTCCCCATAATGTTTTTCCCTTTACTTGACGTTGCCGGAGGAGATTTGAATTCCTTTGGAAATGAAGGAGAACTTGCATTTTCCGAATCAAACATATACTGGTGCGCACTTTTGTCGCGTTTAGTGGATGTATCATCAGCGAAAATAGAAAATTTGCGTTTGTTAGGTGGACGATCTCGCGCTTTTTGCTTCACCAATGGCTCCAAAATGGTAGTTATTTCCGGATGGACGACGACAAACCATTTTTTTAGAAGTGCTCTATTCGTGCTTCATTTTTGGATTCCATGACATCACATACTAGTTTGCCAAGCTTCACTTTTAGTTGTTCGATATTCGTCAGGTTTGTACGGACTAGAATTTCCAACATCTTCCAATGTTCGTTAAACAACTCTAGAGGCACCTCTAACCCTTTGGCAACAAACACGTAGATTTCATGCGCGCATGGGATATCGTGCGTACTTCGTATTGAGAAACCGTAGGGCATACAACCCGCGATTGTCATGTTGCGAGCACAATCTACTTCGCCGGACAAAATATCCAAGGCATAGTGTAATACGTTGGTTTTTAGTTTTCCGTACACCTTGTTTGTGAACTTGTGTAGGGCTAACAAGCGGCTCTTTTTGAATGAACCCTTTATGTTCCCGTGCTGTATAACTATCAACGTATGCAACTTCAACCAAAAAGATTCAAAATACCTTTGATCGTACCGATGAAACGTTTGAGGGTCGAATGAGCGCTCTCCACGCGGTTTGTGGTTCGGTTACCAAAATGCATCCACTTGTTGGTTCTCCAAGTCAAAAACTTGTCACCGTACGTCCCTAACCAACTTTCGGTATACTCAATTTCTTACGGATACTCTTTGAATTCACGGTGCAATTCGGCTCGGTAGTCGTTGAACACTACTTCTGTTTCAGCCAACATCATTTGATTCCACACTTTCAAGAATGCGTTGGACACTTTCTTCTCCTTTATGATTTTTTTTTCGTTTTCATTATGACGTTTATGTTGATGTGCTATCGACACAACATGTGTGTTGTATTGGGGAGCACATCCTCCGCCGTCTTCACAACCGCCAAGTCTCTATCCGTCAAAATGATGGATAGTAATTCGATGGAGTGAGTTACCATCAAATAATGTAAGCACTCTAACACTCATTTGTAGCTCTCGAATTTTTCTCCCGACATAAACGCGAATCCGATGTAGAAAGTCTTCCCCATACAAGTGGCTCGAACGACCTCGTACAATGGTATCCCGTATTTGATCACCTTGTACGTGTTATCCATTTCAATCACATTTAGAAATGTGCGTAACAAATCCAAACTAATCGGGTGCGCGAAGAAAAGCTCGCCTATGACATCGCTTCTGTCTTCGGACTTTCTATGTAGTTTAGCCGCTTTAGTTCGCCCAACAAGTATTGGAATTGTGACCGACCGTCTTTCTCGAGCTTCCGATGCTTTAGTTGAGCGTTGTAGACGGTGCGCATTGAGGAAGAATTCTTGGGGTTCAATTTCTTAACCCCACCGAGAATGTCCCTAGGACGGGATCCCATTATCATAGAACTAACTACGAAATCCATCGCTTTTTTGTTCAATCGTCCCAAGTACGAATGACCTTCTTTGTACGATCTAGTATCGTGATTGTGAACACCGCATTCGACCTCTAAACCCTACAAATCATCACCAAACTTCTTTCATTTAAGGGTGAAAGGGCATCCGCATTTTTTCGTGCCAGTTGACTTCCTCTTTAGATGCTTCAGATCTACCAATTTTGTGTAAACTCCGGATCTTTCACACACAAACTCAATTCTCGAAGTTTTTCTATCAAGTCTATCGCATCGTCGTAATATTACCACAAACCTGTTATCTGTTGCGGTCTTCTTCACCCATTCAATCAACTCCACTTGAGAGTAGTGACATTTTGGTGTCGAACAAGTGGCTATAATCGACCGAGCAAGGCACCGACATTTCCTCCTCTTTCACCATGCACGAACTATAGAACTCATCATCCTTTAACTCATCATCCTTAAAATCTTCATTCTTTAAATCTTCGGGCTACATAAAAAATATAGTAAATTACGTTAGATTGGCACAAATAAAAATAATTGACGCCTTCCTCCGCGGGTTTAAAAATACCATACCGTCGGGGTACATTTCAACCGTCGGGATGTTATCAACCGTCGGGTCTGCCAAGATGGACCAGCGGGTAACGACTTAAATCCCGACGGTGTAATAAACACCCCGTCGGGTAAAAATACCGAACCGTCGGGGGCGTTGTCTACCGGCGGTTGAAAATTACCGAACCGACGGGGGTGATCCAAACTATTTTCCCTTGTGACAATAAAGCTAAGGATCCAACCCCGACGGTGTCGAAACTACATCCCTGGTGGAAGACTAATACTAGAACCGGCGGGTGGAAGTCGATGCCACCGCCGGTTGGGCATGAACACCCCTGGCGGGGAACATTCATCATCAACTTTGAATGTTCTTCAACCCCACCGGTTGATGAGGCTTCCACTGGCGGGTAGTTCGGGTCCAACTTTCTAGATCTAGAACAGGTACAAAAATGGAAAGTTTTTTTGAAAGATTGGTTAGAACAACTACCATGTTTGCAGTTCCACGCTCCTCACCAACTTTCAAAAAAATTGTTGATTTGTGGAGGTTTGAGAGTGTATGGAGTTTCTTAATGATTTTGAAGTTTTTGAATTTCTTGGAGTTTCTAAATGCTTTTGAGTTTTTTGAATTTTTAAATTTTTGGTTAAATGTTGAGTATAAGAGGGTTGTTGGGAGGAGTAATTTATGTTCTTCTTGTCAAAAGTATTTTCTTTCTCAAAATAAGTATGTATTATTTATCTGTCTCGTTCACCTTTTATACTACTTTGTAGCAGTTACAACAATTAATACTAGAATCTTTATTTTCCTAAAGTTGACCTAGACTATTGCCTATAATTGATTATCATATATATTATACTACAATATATATTAACTCAATATTTGACTAAATAAATATACTACAATATATATTATACTAAATATATATTATACTAAATAAATTAGATATTAATCTAATTTATTTCTTGTAACACCCTCCCTCAAATTGATGCTGATAAGTCAACCAGTAACAATTTGCCAATAAGAAATTGATGCCGCTGACGAGTCATAGCTTTGGTGAAAATATCAGCCACTTGGAGATTAGAAGAGATGTGAGGAAGAGATATCACCCGTTTTTCCAAAGTATCTCGAATGGAATGACAATCAACTTTAATGTGTTTGGTGCTCTCATGAAAAACAAGATTGGTGGCAATTTGAATGGCACTAGTGTTATCAGCATGAAGAGGGTTAGAAGTTGTTTGAGGAAATCCAACCTCCTCAAGAAGACCGTGTAGCCATACAATTTCAGAACAAGCACTAGACATGGCACGATATTCAGCTTCAGTAGAGGATTTAGAAACACGATCTTGTTTCTTACACCTCCAAGAAATTAGAGCATCGCCTAAAAACATAAACCAACCTGTAGTAGATCAACGTGTATCTGGACATCCAGCCCAATCAGCATCACTATAGGAAACAAGTTGAAGAGATGAGCCAGCTGGAAAGAACAAACCACGAGTATGCGAGCCTTGAAGATAGCGAATGATGCGTCGAACTGCAGCAAGATGTAGATGTCAAGGAGAGAACATAAACTGGCTGACTTGATGAACACCATAGGATATATCAGGGCGCGTAGTTGTCAAGTAGATAAGACTCCCAACCAAGCGTCGATAAAGAGTAGGATCATCCAAAAGGTTCCATTCATTTTTCCTAAATTTGACATTTACCTCCATGGGAATATCAACTGAAGAAGCATCCTCCAGACCAGCCAAAGTTATAAGATCTTGAATATACTTTTTTTGGTTCAAAAAAATACCATTAGCCCGATGATGAACTTCTAATCCTAAGAAGTATGTAAGTTGGTCAAGATCTTTCATATGGAAAGTTTCATGTAACTGTTTTTGAAGCTTAGTAATCAAACTACAATCAATACCAGTGATGATAATATCATCCACATAAACCAAGAGAAGGACTATACCCGATGTAGATGTGTGGAAAAATAAAGAAGAATCATACTGACTTTGGGCAAAACTGAAAGAAAGAAGTGTACGGCGAAACTTTTCAAACCAAGCTCGAGGTGCTTGTTTGAGCCCATACAAAGAACGCCTTAACTTACAGACATCATGAGGAGAAGAAGTACTCATACTAGATGGAAGCTTCATGTAAATCTCTTCTTGAAGATCTCCATGAAGAAAAGCATTCTTAACATCCATTTGATGCAACGGCCACGATTGCGAAGCAGCAATGGACAAAATGCTTCGAACGATGGTCATTTTGGCAACAAGAGCAAATGTCTCCTCATAATCAATCCCATATTCTTGTTTATTATCCAGAGCTACAAGACGGGCTTTATATCGCTCCAAAGAGCCATCAGAACGCAGTTTCACAAAGAAAACTCACTTACTCCCAATTGGTTTAACTGTAGGAGGACAATGAACAATATCCCATGTATGATTCTCCTCAAGTGCTTGAAGTTCTACTTGCATTGCGTTTTTCCAACACTCATGTTACATTGCTTGTTTTTAGCTAGTGGCAATTGAAATACTAGATAAAGTAGTTACAAGAGAGACGGGGGAAGAAAAACCATACCTATCAGGGGTCGAGAAGGACGAGCAGATCAACGAAGAGTTTTGGAATCAAGAGGAGGATCAGGCGTCGAGACAATATTAGAAGGGATCACAGTAGTGGGACCAGACTCATCTCCATTACGTCGTCGATATACGAAACCAGGTTTAAATCTTTATATAAATTTTAGAATATCAGAAAAACTTAGCATGAGAGATAAAGATGCAGGAGGTGGATCAACATGAGATGGAAAAAAATATGGATTTAAAAAAAAATCACATTCCTAGACACCCGAAGACGATGAGCATGAGGATCATAACAAACATAACCCTTATGAGGAATAGCATAACCAAGAAAAGCACATTTTACAAATTGAGCCGTAAGTTTATGACGTTCATGAGTAGGGAGGTGTACAAAACTAACACATCCAAAGGTACGAAGATCATAATATGAAGGAGAATGACCAAACAACTTATAAAAAAGAGAAACGTGATTTAACGTAGGAGAAGGTAAGCGAGTAATAAAAAAAACAGCCGTAGAAAGTGCTTCACACCAAAAAACGAGGAGGAACAGATGATTCAAGTAAAATAGTTCTTACCACATCAAGAAGATGACGATTTTTCCTCTCAGCCACACCGTTTTGTTGTGGTGTCGAAGGACAAGAACGTTGAGAGAGAATCCCTTAAGTTTGAAGAAAATTTTGAAACTCATGTGACATGTATTCACCCCCAGAATCAGATCGTAAAACTTTTATATTGGCAGAAAATTGAGTGTCAAGATATGCAAGAAAGCGTTTAAGAACTGAAAAAACTTCAGCTTTAGCCCGAAGGAAGTAAACCCAAGTAAAACGACTAAAATCATCAATGAACGTAACAAAATACGTGTAGTGTGCATGAGAAACAATCGGTGCAATCCCCCAACCATCACGATGAATAACATCAAAACATCGTGAAGCACGAGATGCATGATGAGGAAAAGGTAAAACCTTACTTTTACCAAGTTTGCATGATGTACAATCAAAAGAAAGATCATGAGAAGAACTTATTTTATTTCCCAATAATCCAGAATGAACCAAAGTACGAAAGACATCATAATGTGGATGACCTAGACGTCTATGCCATATTTGGTTTCGAGGACCAACAACATTACAAGCAAAAGAAAAAATAGGAATATCAGTGGAAGGAGACTTATATAATGGAAAGAGTCATCCCAATTTAGGACCCTTCGTAATCCTCTTTCCTGACACTTGATCCTGCACAACACAACCAGAAGGAGAAAAAGTGACATGACAATTATTATCGACCAATTGACCAACAAAAATAAGATTTGTGGAGAGGTGAGGAGACACAAAAACATTAGTGAATGTGGAAGAAAGATCACCAACATCACTAATAGGCAGATAATGACCATCAGCAGTGTTAATTTTCAGATCTCCATCATATTTTTTGACATTAGACAGAGGAACAATGGTATTTGTCATATGGTTTGAGGCTCCAGAATCAAAATACCATGGTGTGGAATAATGTTTTGGATTACCTGAGAGTCCAAAAGCAGAAAAAGCATAAATTATCATTTGTTGAACCATTTCAGGAGTGAGTGTGTTTGGATTTGTTGTTGGAGAAGGAACATGGACAATCGGTGAGGCAGTAGGCAATGCAGTAGAACAAGCACTAATGGAGGCATGATAAGCAGTACCTTGTCGTTGTTCAGGTCGAGTGGGACACCTTGTTTCTTGCAGTAGTTGCAGACCTTTTTGGGACAATCCCGATAAATGTGGCCGAAAGAATTACAACTATAGCATTGGATGGCACGCATGTCTCTATTTTTATTTCTCGCTTGTGTTACATAAGCTACCGGAACCGGTGTACTGATATTAGCTTGATGTTCAATAGATTCCTAAGTTATTATTCGCTGCTCCTCACGAAGAAGTTCACCCAAACATGCATCCAGAGATGTTATAGGATGACGATTCATCAGATTAGACCGTGCGATGTCAAAATCCGGTCGTAGCTTCATCAAGAACTGATCTTGTCTACTGGTTGTATGCATTGTCTGGATAGCAGAAAGAGCTGAAGAAGGAATATCGACATAAATTATATCTGAATAATCTGCCCAAAGGTTTTGAAAACCTGAAAAAATATGCTTCAATGGAAAGATTTCCTTGAGTGTAATTAGCCAACTCATACTCCACTTGAAATCTTCTAGCAGAGTTGTCTTAATTATAAATTGTCTTTAGATAATTCCACATACCAGGAACGGTTTTATAGGGCTTCAAGGTGAGAACAAGATGAGGTTCGAGCGAACTAAGAATCCAAGTCATGATTCTAGCATATATTATTTCCCACTTGGACAAAGCATTGGCATCTAGAGGGGCAGGATCACTCCCATCAATATGACCCCATAATTCTTTTCCTTTCACATACAAATGAAATTGAAATTCCCAAGCAGAATAATTTTTCCCCGTAAATTTAATATGAAACGGCTCGAATTTATCCAGTGACATGATGTAACCAAGAAAACAGATCCACGAGAACAAAAATCTGAAATAAAACTAAAATCCCCAAATTCTCAAAAGAAAAAAAAATATTTCACTACCCAAATACTCTCGAAATTCAGAAAAATCTGAAACTAAAATTCCCCAAATACTCTCGAAATTCAGAAAAACCTCACCACCCAAAAAAAACTCTACGAAAAATCAGTTGCGCTCTCATACCATGTCAAAAGTATTTTCTTTCTTAAAAAAAGTATGTATTATTTATCTCTCTGGTTCACCTTTTATACTACTTTGTAGCAGTTACAACAATTAATACTAGAATCTTTATTTTCCTAAAGTTGACCTAGACTATTGACTATAATAGATTATCATATATATTATGCTACAATATATATATATATATATATATTAACTCAATCTTTGACTAAATAAATATACTACAATATATATTATACTAAATATATATTATACTAAATAAATTAGATATTAATCTAATTTATTTCCTGTAACACTTCTATATTTGGTTAACTATACCCACGATACACTGCAAGACAAAATTAAAGATTCTTGGTCAAAGGGCAAAACCATCTTTGACTATTTATTATTAAAGATTCTCTAGAATTTGGGAATGGTTAACAAAATTTGGACCCTAATTTAGCCAAAACCAAATTTAAATAGAATAATAAAAGAGCTTATTAGAGACTGTTCTAGATCCGTTGAATACAATTCGAAAAAAATATCTTTTAAAAATTTAAGATTTGGTTGGATTTTACTTTTTATTTCTTTAATTGTTTTGACGAGAGATCGAACCTGTAAATGCATTGTATTTATTCGTTGAAAGACGCGCCTCATCCGTGTAGTCGTATGCATTTTATATAAGCTTGGTAATTGTTTTTGAATTTTTTATAGTAAGAATCAGATTAAGATAAGAAAATCGGATGGGAACCGAACATGTAAGAAATGAACTAAGAATCAGATGTAGTTTTAACGGTTTGTTTCGCGGTTCTATTTTAAAGATCAAAACCGATAATAAACGAAACCGGTAAATTTGACCGGAACCGAACTGATAAGACCGACAGAACCAAATCCGATTAGATCAGTAAACATGTGGAATCGATAAAATCCCTAAACAATAGATCGGTAATTCTGTATCTATAAAATTTCGAGAAGCGGATGTTTTTTCAAATAAGATCGATACATTATTTTATTGTTAAAATTATTAGACGGAGAAAGATTAATATATATAAACTTTAGTTTTTAAATTATTTATAGAAGTAAAAATTTGAAAATTAAATTAAAATTAATTTTTTTTGAATGAACGGATTAAACAGGTGCGAATCAAAACGGATTGAAGCATATCTGATAGAACATCAGATCCATAGGCGGAGCCAGGAGGGAGGCCCAAGGAACCCACCCAATTTCTAAACTAGAGGTTTAAGTACCGAAAGAAAATCAAATATGTTTTCGTCCCAGTGGAGATCGTGGGTTCGATACAGAGGTAGAGTTGTTAATTAGTTGTATATATTTTCGTAGTTTGATATTTGTCAGATTCTGTCAGATCATAGAATCAAAACCCAAATGGAATCAAAACCCAAATAGATTATGTCAGATTCTTAACGGTTTAGTTGTCGGAAACGGGAGGTTAACCACCATAATTAACAGTATATATCTCGATACTTGAGATTTGTTAATTAGTTGTATATATTTTCGTAGTTTGATATTTGTCGCAGGTAATCGTGATAATATTTTTTAAATATATATAATATCGATTTATATATATATATATATATTAAACTCTAACTACAAAATATAGTATTTTCTTTCTAGTTTTTACTATCATTTTAAAAAAACTCTAACTACAAGCTGCAAATTGCTTTCTTGCTTTATTTTAGTTTTTCTTAAACACATTTTAGTTATTTATGTAACATATATTATGTCATGACCGACAATTCAATATTTGAAATTTGAATATAAACCATTTGTTATTATAATTTATTTTGATATATATATATATATACTTCTTCAATAATAAAGTTTAGGATACCACGGTGTTCCGATCCTGGCTACGCCACTGAATTCAGATCATAGAATCAAAACCCAAATAAATAAATTATGTCAGATACTTAACGGTTTAGTTGTCGGAAACGGGAGGTTAACCACCATAATTAACGGTATATATCTCGATACTTGAGATTTGTTAATTAGTTGTATATATTTTCGTAGTTTGATATTTGTCGCAGGTAATCGTGTAATATTTAAATTAGTTAGTTTACCACTATCAATATATTATGTAACCAAAATGGAAATTGATACTTCAGATTTAATGGTGTCAAATATAGAGGTACTCCTATAAGAACTTCACGCTACACAAAAGTTTATGCGCTCAGTTGGTGACACGAAATCGAAATCGAAATCGAAATCGATAAATAAATGAGTTTAGCATATTAGTTGGGTTAAAAACACAATATTGGAATTGGGTTTATGGAATTCTATAAGCTGAATCTTAGCAGAAAAATTGGATTTATGGAATTCGGATCTTAACACGAAAGGTTTAAGAAAAACAATATGGGAATTTGAGATTGGGTTAAGGGGTTACACATTTAAGTGAAAAATAGGATGGAATGTAAAATGAAATGACACACACAGCACACAGCATACAGCATACAGCATGTATGAGTATGGCCAGCTTTATGCCCAAAAACGTCAAAAAAGCGTGTTGGTGCTTTTCCACAACCGGTCCGTTTCTGTCGTTCCCGCGTTTTCACACATCCGGTTTGCTTTTATTAATCGGGTCCCACTCCACGTCCAACATCAATTTCATTATCATTATTAATCGTTAGACTTTCGTACGTCTTTGTTCTAGCTACTCCCTATTTCTTTTCATTAAATTCCAAATCAATGGAAACAAACCAAACCATATTTTAATTCTTATTTTCGGGTGCTTTTCTATTGGTGAGAAGCTAATGAAGACAACCAATTTTATTTGGTAGTAGATGATTAGTACTACAAGAAAAGTGCGAAAATCGGATCAACAATTAGATTGTGATAAGTCATAACAGATGTTTGATGACAACATTAAATTTTGTTGATATTGATTTACCATAAAGTATCATATAGTAGAACTCTTTATATTAGAATCATTCACAGTACAATCGTAAATGTTCAATATTCCAAAGATGTTGTAAAAATATTTTTTATTTATCTTCGCCATGATATATCACTTGCTTTATTTTTTTTCAACTACTAAAGGTGATATTTCTCGATTCAAAGCCATCTTACCCAATCTTTTGTCATTTAAATGCAGAAAAACCTTTCTCGAAACTTTATCTCTTACTTGAAATCTCTTAGTTTCATTTTTGAATTATAACAAATTCGCATTAAATTTTGATAATTAGGGGAATTTAAATGTGTTATAACTTTCTTTTATTCAATCAAATCAAGCTTCGTTCGTCGAGCTTCCTCGTTGTCGTCCTTATAATAGTTTACTCTATAAGAAGAAAGTGTTGATTTCGTTGGGCTAACCACATCAATTGCATATACCAAAGCAAAATGAGTATCTTTAGTTCTTCTTCGAGGCGTTTTTCTCTAAGCCCATAATACCTATTGGAGATAATTAGGCCATTTTCCAGTCGTTCCTTCCAATTTCTTTTTAAGATCATCCAAAACAGTTCCGTTAGTAACTTTCAGTTAGCCATTTTCTTGTGGATGAAATGGTGTTGAAAAGCACAATGTAATTCCCCTCGATACACAAAAAGAAGTTATCTCTTTGTTATTAAACTGAGGTCCATTATCTATGGTAATTTTCCGAGGAGCTCTAAATCTACAACAATTATTAAATAAAATGAATCCGATTACATTTTTGGCTATCTTCGTAACAGAGGTTTGGTTTATGCCCATTTTGAAAAATAATCCCCATCAATAATAATTGTTTATCGTCATCCCGAAATCATATGTAGTGGACCCACTCAATCTAGGGTCATAACTGGTATGTGAATAGAACTTGCAAATGTTTGACACGTGTCACACTGTTGAACTAAATTTTTAGCATCATTCATTATAGAAGATTAATAATATCATGCTAATAAAACTCTTATTGTTAAAGCCTTAAACCCACAATGAGCTAAACCTTCTCCATCATGAAATTCAGAAAAATGATTTGAGATTCATTTTTTGCCAAACATCTCAACAACGGTCTACTTAAATATTTCTTATACAAAATCCTTACAAGCATTGTATACCCATGCGCTCTATATCTTAATCGATGAGATCATTTTTTATCAAAAGGTAATGTAACTTTAAGTAAAAACTCTCTTAGATTAAACCCCCAATCTTCTTGTTCTTCCTCGGTAGCCATAAATAATTCCTCGGAATACTAACACTGCTCGAATTTCAACACTATGGATGAAGTCTCCTGTAATAAAATCCAAGGATACTCTTCGGTATAAGAAAGAGTTGCCAAAGAATCGAAAACGGTATTTTCTCTTCGGTTAATGTTTTCAATCATCATTTTATCAAATAAGATAGTCAATCTTCATAATTTTCGCAAATATTTGATACCTTAATCCTTTTTAACCTCAGATATTCCTAACATGTGGTTTTCTACAAACTATGAATCTGTTTGCAAACGAACGTTTTTAACTTCATAAATACTTGCAAGCCCTAATCCAGCTAATGTTGCATCGTATTCTGTTTTGTTATCCGATGCACTGAACTTGAACCGAATGGCTTGGTACATTGTCTCTCCAGAAGAAGTTATCAACTAGATTCTCGCGTTTGATCCCAAAACACTATAGCCTCCATCAGTTCTAATCACCCATTCATCATCTATTTATAATATACTTGCAACATTCCCTTCCTCGTCAAAACGGTTTGAAGGATTTTAATAAGAAAATCTACTAAAGTTTGGGCTTTGATAGCCGTTTGAGGAGTAAAGTCAATATCATAGTCCTCTAATTCCATGGACTATTTAATCATTCGTCCAGAAACATATGGTCGTTGTAGTATAATTTTCAATGGAAATGACGTTCTTACAATAATCGAATGAGCTTTAGAGTAAGGGCGCATCTTCCTGGCAACCACAACCAAAGGAGAGCCAATTTTTCTAGCCTTAAATACATTTACCCTAAGGCGAGAAAACTTTTACTTACGTAATACACCGGCCGTGGATGTCCATCTATCTCGCTTACCAAGACAATACTTACCGCATAATCTGAAACATAACTATGTATAAAAAATAACCGCTCTCCTATAAAAGGCTTAAACAATAGTTATAGGGAGGATAATTTTTATTTAAGTTTCAAATATGCTAAATCTCATTCTGGTATCAACACAAATATTTTCGGTTTCCTCAATACTTGGGGAAATGGGGCGCGTTTATCCGAAAATCTAGATATGAATTTGTTTAGAGCTACTAGACTTTCTATCAAAATTTTCACTTCTTTAATTGACCGACGTGAACTCATGGTTATCAACGCATTTAATTGCTCTGAATCAGCTTCCATCTCTTTTTCGCTTCTTATGTATCCCAAATATTTTCCCAATATAACTCCGAAGGTACACTTCTCTAAGTTCAATTTTAGACGAACAATTATCAAATTTGAATTTTTTTATTCCAAATCACGAAAGTGTTCTTCATCTGTAGAGATTTTAACGAATGTGTCATCAATATAAACCTCTATATTACTTCCAATTTGAGTGGCATAAACTTTGTTTACTAGTCGTGGATATGTAACTCCAATATTTTTAGGCTAAAAAGTATAACCCGTTAACAATGCGATCATCTATTAGTAATAAAAGTAGTACTTTCTTGATACTTAGGATTCATCTGAATTTGATTGTACCCTCTGAATTCATCCATGAAGAAAAAATCTTGTTTACCGATGTCGAATTGATAAGTTGATTAATCCTTGGGACAGAAAATGGATCCTTCAGATATGCTCTATTTAGATCGGTAAAATTGACTGACATCATCCATATTAGATAATGTGCTTCTCAGATATGGAATACCTTATATAACATATATACTACTTCCACGATTGCCTCAGACTTTTCTACTAAAACATTCCTCCGCTTTTGAATGATAAATGTAATATTTGGGTTAATTTCCAAGCTATGGAAAATCACCTTGGAGGGAAACCCGAAAACATCTTTAGTTTTCCAAGAAAAAACCTTTAAATTATGGCAAAAGTATCTTAATAATTGATAACGTAATGTAGATGATAACAACATCCTTACTCGTAAACTTTTTCCATTATGAAATACATATCCTTCCTTATTTTCATCGACAACTAATAAACCTACGTTCTACCTCAGATCATCCACTGTGTCAGCATCTGAGCAAGATCTCATTCACTTCTATTCTGAAATTTCGTCAATATCCACGCCTTTGTTTAGTGTGCAAAAATATCTTATATAATTCTCTAGACACTTGTTGGTCGCTTCGAACGACTCTGACAAGATCCCCAATCACATACTTCAAGCATTGATGGACTGTAGAAGATAAAACATGCATTCTTGATAGCCATGATCTCCCAAAAATAGTGTTTTAACTGATAGGAAAATCCACCATCATAAACAAGACTTGAACTTTTTTCTTGAGTGGACTGCAACCTAGTAAAAATTCACCTCCACATTCTCCAATGAGTTGTGATGTTACCCAGTAAACCCAACTATGGTGCATTCAGATCAGAGAATTAGAGGTGGACTATGTATCTTCGCATATATTGATATAAATAACACATTTGTCAAACTACCACTATCAATGAGTATTCTTCGGATCTTAGAATCTGTTATTTCTGCACCGATCACTACCATCAATTCCTCTTATATATTCTACATCAAATAAGATAAAAGGTGTGACATAATTCCCATAAATATGAGTAGAAATTCTTCCCTCTCACTAAGTTTCTAAAGTTACCACATATTTTTTTCTAGAACTGTTAGTGTTCCTCACCATAGTATCTCATCCAAAAATTGCCAACGATTCAAAATATTTACATAAGCTTCGATATCTTTCTTGTACCACTGGTTCATTTATTACCAGCACTATCATCGGATCTAGGTCTGGGTCTAGGTTTTCTGAAGATACGTTGACGCCCCCTTAGATTCGAAAATCAACAACTATCGGGTTAGATTTTGTTTAGTGCAATATCCAATAATAGGGTCAGATTTCTTTGAGAGGGAAATTAGATCCAAAATAAATAACGTACTCACTCAGCATTTCTAACCTTTTGAATCAAGTGTGTGTTAAGTATATTTTATTGTGAAATATGTAAAATTAATATTTGTTAAATGAGGCTTATGAATTTTACCCATATTCTTGACCCGACCCGATTGGCCCATTAACCCAAAAGTTAGTCTATGGTAGCTCAAAAGAACATCATTTAAGAGGGTTGAGACTTTATCTCTCTAATTATTAAGTAAATCAGCTCAATTGTCTCTCTAACAATATCCCATGTATGATTCTCCTCAAGTGCTTGAAGTTCTACTTGCATTGCGTTTTTCCAACACTCATGTTATATTGCTTGTTTTTAGCTAGTGGCAATTGAAATACTAGATAAAGTAGTTACAAGAGAGACGGGGGAAGAAAAACCATACCTATCAGGGGTCGAGAAGGACGAGCAGATCAACGAAGAGTTTTGGAATCAAGAGGAGGATCAGGCGTCGAGACAATATTAGAAGGGATCACAGTAGTGGGACCAGACTCATCTCCATTACGTCGTCGATATACGAAACCAGGTTTAAATCTTTATATAAATTTTAGAATATCAGAAAAACTTAGCATGAGAGATAAAGATGCAGGAGGTGGATCAACATGAGATGGAAAAAAATATGGATTTAAAAAAAAATCACATTCCTAGACACCCGAAGACGATGAGCATGAGGATCATAACAAACATAACCCTTATGAGGAATAGCATAACCAAGAAAAGCACATTTTACAAATTGAGCCGTAAGTTTATGACGTTCATGAGTAGGGAGGTGTACAAAACTAACACATCCAAAGGTACGAAGATCATAATATGAAGGAGAATGACCAAACAACTTATAAAAAAGAGAAACGTGATTTAACGTAGGAGAAGGTAAGCGAGTAATAAAAAAAACAGCCGTAGAAAGTGCTTCACACCAAAAAACGAGGAGGAACAGATGATTCAAGTAAAATAGTTCTTACCACATCAAGAAGATGACGATTTTTCCTCTCAGCCACACCGTTTTGTTGTGGTGTCGAAGGACAAGAACGTTGAGAGAGAATCCCTTAAGTTTGAAGAAAATTTTGAAACTCATGTGACATGTATTCACCCCCAGAATCAGATCGTAAAACTTTTATATTGGCAGAAAATTGAGTGTCAAGATATGCAAGAAAGCGTTTAAGAACTGAAAAAACTTCAGCTTTAGCCCGAAGGAAGTAAACCCAAGTAAAACGACTAAAATCATCAATGAACGTAACAAAATACGTGTAGTGTGCATGAGAAACAATCGGTGCAATCCCCCAACCATCACGATGAATAACATCAAAACATCGTGAAGCACGAGATGCATGATGAGGAAAAGGTAAAACCTTACTTTTACCAAGTTTGCATGATGTACAATCAAAAGAAAGATCATGAGAAGAACTTATTTTATTTCCCAATAATCCAGAATGAACCAAAGTACGAAAGACATCATAATGTGGATGACCTAGACGTCTATGCCATATTTGGTTTCGAGGACCAACAACATTACAAGCAAAAGAAAAAATAGGAATATCAGTGGAAGGAGACTTATATAATGGAAAGAGTCATCCCAATTTAGGACCCTTCGTAATCCTCTTTCCTGACACTTGATCCTGCACAACACAACCAGAAGGAGAAAAAGTGACATGACAATTATTATCGACCAATTGACCAACAAAAATAAGATTTGTGGAGAGGTGAGGAGACACAAAAACATTAGTGAATGTGGAAGAAAGATCACCAACATCACTAATAGGCAGATAATGACCATCAGCAGTGTTAATTTTCAGATCTCCATCATATTTTTTGACATTAGACAGAGGAACAATGGTATTTGTCATATGGTTTGAGGCTCCAGAATCAAAATACCATGGTGTGGAATAATGTTTTGGATTACCTGAGAGTCCAAAAGCAGAAAAAGCATAAATTATCATTTGTTGAACCATTTCAGGAGTGAGTGTGTTTGGATTTGTTGTTGGAGAAGGAACATGGACAATCGGTGAGGCAGTAGGCAATGCAGTAGAACAAGCACTAATGGAGGCATGATAAGCAGTACCTTGTCGTTGTTCAGGTCGAGTGGGACACCTTGTTTCTTGCAGTAGTTGCAGACCTTTTTGGGACAATCCCGATAAATGTGGCCGAAAGAATTACAACTATAGCATTGGATGGCACGCATGTCTCTATTTTTATTTCTCGCTTGTGTTACATAAGCTACCGGAACCGGTGTACTGATATTAGCTTGATGTTCAATAGATTCCTAAGTTATTATTCGCTGCTCCTCACGAAGAAGTTCACCCAAACATGCATCCAGAGATGTTATAGGATGACGATTCATCAGATTAGACCGTGCGATGTCAAAATCCGGTCGTAGCTTCATCAAGAACTGATCTTGTCTACTGGTTGTATGCATTGTCTGGATAGCAGAAAGAGCTGAAGAAGGAATATCGACATAAATTATATCTGAATAATCTGCCCAAAGGTTTTGAAAACCTGAAAAAATATGCTTCAATGGAAAGATTTCCTTGAGTGTAATTAGCCAACTCATACTCCACTTGAAATCTTCTAGCAGAGTTGTCTTAATTATAAATTGTCTTTAGATAATTCCACATACCAGGAACGGTTTTATAGGGCTTCAAGGTGAGAACAAGATGAGGTTCGAGCGAACTAAGAATCCAAGTCATGATTCTAGCATATATTATTTCCCACTTGGACAAAGCATTGGCATCTAGAGGGGCAGGATCACTCCCATCAATATGACCCCATAATTCTTTTCCTTTCACATACAAATGAAATTGAAATTCCCAAGCAGAATAATTTTTCCCCGTAAATTTAATATGAAACGGCTCGAATTTATCCAGTGACATGATGTAACCAAGAAAACAGATCCACGAGAACAAAAATCTGAAATAAAACTAAAATCCCCAAATTCTCAAAAGAAAAAAAAATATTTCACTACCCAAATACTCTCGAAATTCAGAAAAATCTGAAACTAAAATTCCCCAAATACTCTCGAAATTCAGAAAAACCTCACCACCCAAAAAAAACTCTACGAAAAATCAGTTGCGCTCTCATACCATGTCAAAAGTATTTTCTTTCTTAAAAAAAGTATGTATTATTTATCTCTCTGGTTCACCTTTTATACTACTTTGTAGCAGTTACAACAATTAATACTAGAATCTTTATTTTCCTAAAGTTGACCTAGACTATTGACTATAATAGATTATCATATATATTATGCTACAATATATATATATATATATATATTAACTCAATCTTTGACTAAATAAATATACTACAATATATATTATACTAAATATATATTATACTAAATAAATTAGATATTAATCTAATTTATTTCCTGTAACACTTCTATATTTGGTTAACTATACCCACGATACACTGCAAGACAAAATTAAAGATTCTTGGTCAAAGGGCAAAACCATCTTTGACTATTTATTATTAAAGATTCTCTAGAATTTGGGAATGGTTAACAAAATTTGGACCCTAATTTAGCCAAAACCAAATTTAAATAGAATAATAAAAGAGCTTATTAGAGACTGTTCTAGATCCGTTGAATACAATTCGAAAAAAATATCTTTTAAAAATTTAAGATTTGGTTGGATTTTACTTTTTATTTCTTTAATTGTTTTGACGAGAGATCGAACCTGTAAATGCATTGTATTTATTCGTTGAAAGACGCGCCTCATCCGTGTAGTCGTATGCATTTTATATAAGCTTGGTAATTGTTTTTGAATTTTTTATAGTAAGAATCAGATTAAGATAAGAAAATCGGATGGGAACCGAACATGTAAGAAATGAACTAAGAATCAGATGTAGTTTTAACGGTTTGTTTCGCGGTTCTATTTTAAAGATCAAAACCGATAATAAACGAAACCGGTAAATTTGACCGGAACCGAACTGATAAGACCGACAGAACCAAATCCGATTAGATCAGTAAACATGTGGAATCGATAAAATCCCTAAACAATAGATCGGTAATTCTGTATCTATAAAATTTCGAGAAGCGGATGTTTTTTCAAATAAGATCGATACATTATTTTATTGTTAAAATTATTAGACGGAGAAAGATTAATATTTATAAACTTTAGTTTTTAAATTATTTATAGAAGTAAAAATTTGAAAATTAAATTAAAATTAATTTTTTTTGAATGAACGGATTAAACAGGTGCGAATCAAAACGGATTGAAGCATATCTGATAGAACATCAGATCCATAGGCGGAGCCAGAAGGGAGGCCCAAGGAACCCACCCAATTTCTAAACTAGAGGTTTAAGTACCGAAAGAAAATCAAATATGTTTTTGTGGGTTCGATACAGAGGTAGAGTTGTTAATTAGTTGTATATATTTTCGTAGTTTGATATTTGTCAGATTCTGTCAGATCATAGAATCAAAACCCAAATGGAATCAAAACCCAAATAGATTATGTCAGATTCTTAACGGTTTAGTTGTCGGAAACGGGAGGTTAACCACCATAATTAACAGTATATATCTCGATACTTGAGATTTGTTAATTAGTTGTATATATTTTCGTAGTTTGATATTTGTCGCAGGTAATCGTGATAATATTTTTTAAATATATATAATATCGATTTATATATATATATATATATATATATATATTAAACTCTAACTACAAAATATAGTATTTTCTTTCTAGTTTTTACTATCATTTTAAAAAAATTCTAACTACAGGCTGCAAATTGCTTTCTTGCTTTATTTTAGTTTTTCTTAAACACATTTTAGTTATTTATGTAACATATATTATGTCATGACCGACAATTCAATATTTGAAATTTGAATATAAACAATTTGTTATTATAATTTATTTTGATATATATATATATATACTTCTTCAATAATAAAGTTTAGGATACCACGGTGTTCCGATCCTGGCTACGCCACTGAATTCAGATCATAGAATCAAAACCCAAATAAATAGATTATGTCAGATACTTAACGGTTTAGTTGTCGGAAACGGGAGGTTAACCACCATAATTAACGGTATATATCTCGATACTTGAGATTTGTTAATTAGTTGTATATATTTTCGTAGTATGATATTTGTCGCAGGTAATCGTGTAATATTTAAATTAGTTAGTTTACCACTATCAATATATTATGTAACCAAAATGGAAATTGATACTTCAGATTTAATGGTGTCAAATATAGAGGTACTCCTATAAGAACTTCACGCTACACAAAAGTTTATGCGCTCAGTTGGTGACACGAACACGAAAACGAAATCGAAATCGAAATCGATAAATAAATGAGTTTAGCATATTAGTTGGGTTAAAAACACAATATTGGAATTGGGTTTATGGAATTCTATAAGCTGAATCTTAGCAGAAAAATTGGATTTATGGAATTCGGATCTTAACACGAAAGGTTTAAGAAAAACAATATGGGAATTTGAGATTGGGTTAAGGGGTTACACATTTAAGTGAAAAATAGGATGGAATGTAAAATGAAATGACACACACAGCACACAGCATACAGCATACAGCATGTATGAGTATGGCCAGCTTTATGCCCAAAAACGTCAAAAAAGCGTGTTGGTGCTTTTCCACAACCGGTCCGTTTCTGTCGTTCCCGCGTTTTCACACATCCGGTTTGCTTTTATTAATCGGGTCCCACTCCACGTCCAACATCAATTTCATTATCATTATTAATCGTTAGACTTTCGTACGTCTTTGTTCTAGCTACTCCCTATTTCTTTTCATTAAATTCCAAATCAATGGAAACAAACCAAACCATATTTTAATTCTTATTTTCGGGTGCTTTTCTATTGGTGAGAAGCTAATGAAGACAACCAATTTTATTTGGTAGTAGATGATTAGTACTACAAGAAAAGTGCGAAAATCGGATCAACAATTAGATTGTGATAAGTCATAACAGATGTTTGATGACAACATTAAATTTTGTTGATATTGATTTACCATAAAGTATCATATAGTAGAACTCTTTATATTAGAATCACTCACAGTACAATCGTAAATGTTCAATATTCCAAAGATGTTGTAAAAATATTTTTTATTTATCTTCGCCATGATATATCACTTGCTTTATTTTTTTTCAACTACTAAAGGTGATATTTCTCGATTCAAAGCCATCTTACCCAATCTTTTGTCATTTAAATGCAGAAAAACCTTTCTCGAAACTTTATCTCTTACTTGAAATCTCTTAGTTTCATTTTTGAATTATAACAAATTCGCATTAAATTTTGATAATAAGGGGAATTTAAATGTGTTATAACTTTCTTTTATTCAATCAAATCAAGCTTCGTTCGTCGAGCTTCCTCGTTGTCGTCCTTATAATAGTTTACTCTATAAGAAGAAAGTGTTGATTTCGTTGGGCTAACCACATCAATTGCATATACCAAAGCAAAATGAGTATCTTTAGTTCTTCTTCGAGGCGTTTTTCTCTAAGCCCATAATACCTATTGGAGATAATTAGGCCATTTTCCAGTCGTTCCTTCCAATTTCTTTTTAAGATCATCCAAAACAGTTCCGTTAGTAACTTTCAGTTAGCCATTTTCTTGTGGATGAAATGGTGTTGAAAAGCACAATGTAATTCCCCTCGATACACAAAAAGAAGTTATCTCTTTGTTATTAAACTGAGGTCCATTATCTATGGTAATTTTCCGAGGAGCTCTAAATCTACAACAATTATTAAATAAAATGAATCCGATTACATTTTTGGCTATCTTCGTAACAGAGGTTTGGTTTATGCCCATTTTGAAAAATAATCCCCATCAATAATAATTGTTTATCGTCATCCCGAAATCATATGTAGTGGACCCACTCAATCTAGGGTCATAACTGGTATGTGAATAGAACTTGCAAATGTTTGACACGTGTCACACTGTTGAACTAAATTTTTAGCATCATTCATTATAGAAGATTAATAATATCATGCTAATAAAACTCTTATTGTTAAAGCCTTAAACCCACAATGAGCTAAACCTTCTCCATCATGAAATTCATAAAAATGATTTGAGATTCATTTTTGGCCAAACATCTCAACAACGGTCTACTTAAATATTTCTTATACAAAATCCTTACAAGCATTGTATACCCATGCGCTCTATATCTTAATCGATGAGATCATTTTTTATCAAAAGGTAATGTAACTTTAAGTAAAAACTCTCTTAGATTAAACCCCCAATCTTCTTGTTCTTCCTCGGTAGCCATAAATAATTCCTCGGAATACTAACACTGCTCGAATTTCAACACTATGGATGAAGTCTCCTGTAATAAAATCCAAGGATACTCTTCGGTATAAGAAAGAGTTGCCAAAGAATCGAAAACGGTATTTTCTCTTCGGTTAATGTTTTCAATCATCATTTTATCAAATAAGATAGTCAATCTTCATAATTTTCGCAAATATTTGATACCTTAATCCTTTTTAACCTCAGATATTCCTAACATGTGGTTTTCTACAAACTATGAATCTGTTTGCAAACGAACGTTTTTAACTTCATAAATACTTGCAAGCCTTAATCCAGCTAATGTTGCATCGTATTTTGTTTTGTTATCCGATGCACTGAACTTGAACCGAATGGCTTGGTACATTGTCTCTCCAGAAGAAGTTATCAACTAGATTCTCGCGTTTGATCCCAAAACACTATAGCCTCCATCAGTTCTAATCACCCATTCATCATCTATTTATAATATACTTGCAACATTCCCTTCCTCGTCAAAGCGGTTTGAAGGATTTTAATAAGAAAATCTACTAAAGTTTGGGCTTTGATAGCCGTTTGAGGAGTAAAGTCAATATCATAGTCCTCTAATTCCATGGACTATTTAATCATTCGTCCAGAAACATATGGTCGTTGTAGTATAATTTTCAATGGAAATGACGTTCTTACAATAATCGAATGAGCTTTAGAGTAAGGGCGCATCTTCCTGGCAACCACAACCAAAGGAGAGCCAATTTTTCTAGCCTTAAATACATTTAACCTAAGGCGAGAAAACTTTTACTTACGTAATACACCGGCCGTGGATGTCCATCTATCTCGCTTACCAAGACAATACTTACCGCATAATCCGAAACATAACTATGTATAAAAAATAACCGCTCTCCTATAAAAGGCTTAAACAATAGTTATAGGGAGGATAATTTTTATTTAAGTTTCAAATATGCTAAATCTCATTCTGGTATCAACACAAATATTTTCGGTTTCCTCAATACTTGGGGAAATGGGGCGCGTTTATCTGAAAATCTAGATATGAATTTGTTTAGAGCTACTAGACTTTCTATCAAAATTTTCACTTCTTTAATTGACCGACGTGAACTCATGGTTATCAACGCATTTAATTGCTCTGAATCAGCTTCCATCTCTTTTTCGCTTCTTATGTATCCCAAATATTTTCCCAATATAACTCCGAAGGTACACTTCTCTAAGTTCAATTTTAGACGAACAATTATCAAATTTGAATTTTTTTATTCCAAATCACGAAAGTGTTCTTCATCTGTAGAGATTTTAACGAATGTGTCATCAATATAAACCTCTATATTACTTCCAATTTGAGTGGCATAAACTTTGTTTACTAGTCGTGGATATGTAACTCCAATATTTTTAGGCTAAAAAGTATAACCCGTTAACAATGCGATCATCTATTAGTAATAAAAGTAGTACTTTCTTGATACTTAGGATTCATCTGAATTTGATTGTACCCTCTGAATTCATCCATGAAGAAAAAATCTTGTTTACCGATGTCGAATTGATAAGTTGATTAATCCTTGGGACAGAAAATGGATCCTTCAGATATGCTCTATTTAGATCGGTAAAATTGACTGACATCATCCATATTAGATAATGTGCTTCTCAGATATGGAATACCTTATATAACATATATACTACTTCCACGATTGCCTCAGACTTTTCTACTAAAACATTCCTCCGCTTTTGAATGATAAGTGTAATATTTGGGTTAATTTCCAAGCTATGGAAAATCACCTTGGAGGGAAACCCGAAAACATCTTTAGTTTTCCAAGAAAAAACCTTTAAATTATGGCAAAAGTATCTTAATAATTGATAACGTAATGTAGATGATAACAACATCCTTACTCGTAAACTTTTTCCATTATGAAATACATATCCTTCCTTATTTTCATCGACAACTAATAAACCTACGGTCTACCTCAGATCATCCACTGTGTCAGCATCTGAGCAAGATCTCATTCACTTCTATTCTGAAATTTCGTCAATATCCACGCCTTTGTTTAGTGTGCAAAAATATCTTATATAATTCTCTAGACACTTGTTGGTCGCTTCGAACGACTCTGACAAGATCCCCAATCACATACTTCAAGCATTGATGGACTGTAGAAGATAAAACATGCATTCTTGATAGCCATGATCTCCCAAAAATAGTGTTTTAACTGATAGGAAAATCCACCATCATAAACAAGACTTGAACTTTTTTCTTGAGTGGACTGCAACCTAGTAAAAATTCACCTCCACATTCTCCAATGAGTTGTGATGTTACCCAGTAAACCCAACTATGGTGCATTCAGATCAGAGAATTAGAGGTGGACTATGTATCTTCGCATATATTGATATAAATAACACATTTGTCAAACTACCACTATCAATGAGTATTCTTCGGATCTTAGAATCTGTTATTTCTGCACCGATCACTACCATCAATTCCTCTTATATATTCTACATCAAATAAGATAAAAGGTGTGACATAATTCCCATAAATATGAGTAGAAATTCTTCCCTCTCACTAAGTTTCTAAAGTTACCACATATTTTTTTCTAGAACTGTTAGTGTTCCTCACCATAGTATCTCATCCAAAAATTGCCAACGATTCAAAATATTTACATAAGCTTCGATATCTTTCTTGTACCACTGGTTCATTTATTACCAGCACTATCATCGGATCTAGGTCTGGGTCCAGGTTTTCTGAAGATACGTTGACGCCCCCTTAGATTCGAAAATCAACAACTATCGGGTTAGATTTTGTTTAGTGCAATATCCAATAATAGGGTCAGATTTTTTTGAGAGGGAAATTAGATCCAAAATAAATAACGTACTCACTCAGCATTTCTAACCTTTTGAATCAAGTGTGTGTTAAGTATATTTTATTGTGAAATATGTAAAATTAATATTTGTTAAATGAGGCTTATGAATTTTACCCATATTCTTGACCCGACCCGATTGGCCCATTAACCCAAAAGTTAGTCTATGGTAGCTCAAAAGAACATCATTTAAGAGGGTTGAGACTTTATCTCTCTAATTATTAAGTAAATCAGCTCAATTGTCTCTCTAACTTTGACCTCAAATTTAATACATAACCTGCATATTTACTTAAATACCATTCGAACTAATTTTATAAATATCATATTGGCAACCACAGTGAGACTTCGAGTAAGGTACCTAGATAAGAAATATAAAAAACCTAGCATATCAAGTGTTTTAGTTCTTGGACACATGAATCATGATATCCAAATAACCCTCACACCTTTTTGAAAATGAAGAGGTTAGAGTCGAAGATGAGCATGTACACATATCTCATATGAATAATGATACTGAAGAAAGGATTTTTATGCAAGATAAGCTTGTTCAATTACGAGCAGATATTAAAGCATTAAGAGTCCAGAGGCAGGATAAGAAGGATTTGGGGGAAAATTCGTTAGAAAATCCCAAATATAACGAGCCATATAATAATCCCTATCATAATCTGAAGCAAGGTTAGGAGGACCAGTTTCCTAAAGCCCACTAAAAGTATAAAAAGGAACATCGAGTTAAACATTGCTCAAGTATTTCAGAGTCTGTTGAGGGTTCAACAATAGAGTCTGAATCAGAAGTTTCCTCTTCTTATTCAAGTAACAACCATTTTTATAAGAAAAATAAAGGAAATAGATCAGGTATTCAGGATTATTTTGGGGAAGAAGAGAGGCCAAAAGAGTATAGATCGTTTGCTAAGTGATCAATTCAACGTGCAATCCGAACCTAGAATTTTCACTACTTTTAATGAGGATCACATGTTTAGTCAATGGCATAGTTGGAGACGATCATATTTACCTTCGAAAATCCTCTCCGAACATATTCATAAGCGTTTTGACATTTCAAAAATGGAGAAATATGATGGGAGCCAAGACCCCCATAGCCATCTTGAGAAATTCAATATTCTTATGGTGAGATATGATGGTGACGACAAGATATTATGCAGATATTGATCGCAAACTTTTAAGAACAGTGCCTTGAAATGGTACAACAGATTACCGCAAGGATCCATCAAATTTTTTGACATGTTTTAGATGCATTTTGAAGACAATTCGTAAGGAGTATAGAGCTTTGAGGAAATGAAGATACGATAATCCATTGTTGGCAACACCCAAGGGAATTCTTGGAAGATTATACCCAATGATTTGTGAACACCAAATAGGGATTAGCGATTGCTTCGAACATGTGACTATAACAACACTTCAAAAAAGGTTTTTAGTTGGTGAATTGGCTGATTCAGTGGCCCAAAAGAAAGAAATGACATGGAGTGGTTTGTTAAACTAGGTCGGAAGGAAAATCAATGTAGTAGAAACCACAAGAGACAACCTCATTAATATAGACATGTCCCTTTGACCCATCTTCCACAAGCTAGTAGCCAATCACAAGCTATGGTTAGCAATCGTATGAGGGACTCCGACCAAATCAGATCCAGTCTAATCAAGGGGAGAAATCTAGGCTACTAAGGAATCAATGGGTCCAACTTAGTTATTTTGCAGAGTTGATTGAAAATGTTGCAATCATTTATGACGGGCCAAAGATTTTTCTGCATTTTCGAAGCCATGCGCCTATCTAGACTTCGAAGGAAAATTGAAGCCAAAATACAAGTGAATAATAAAATGAGCATAAAGCCAAGATACAGGTGAATAATCAACTTCTTTCGTAGTTATTATTGGTGGCACATGAGCAAGGTTGAACTTCACTTTTGCCACAACGTTGTGTGCTTGTCATACTGATATATGACACGATTTTGTGTCACCAATTTCACCACAATATAAGAAGATAGTGTCTCATGTGTAAGGTTGGGGGAAAGTTAGAGAGGAAAACAGTATCAACATCGAAATATTTTTCTTTGTAATCCATATTATCTATAAAACACAACTTCTCTTCCTTCAATAGTTACAATGTTTTACAACTTTTAGTCATAGATCTTTATTTACTTGCCACAACAATTTTTTAGCTTCGTTTGATTTTTCTCCTACCAAAACTAATAATTCACTAGAGAAAAAGTTAATTATAAATTTGAATTATTGAAAAACATATTTTGTGTTTAAACTGTTATAATATTTATCTATTTTTATTATTTTATAATTTGTTTTGATCTTAGGAGTAGTGTTATTTAGAAATTTGTTCAAATTAGTGTTAAAAATACTCCGTAAAATTACATCAGAAAATTAAATAATAATTATTATATATAATTATTATTTTGGATAAAAATAAATTTAAAATCTAAAAATACAATTTTATGCAATAATTTTGATATTTATTTTAGCAAAATCATTTTATTTATTAAAAAGTTAAAAACAAGAATACGATCAAATCATTTTATACTATATATAATATTAAAATCAACTTTAAACTTAGATAAGCGATAAAAACCGATTTATTGAAAAATATAAATTTTATAAATTATTTATTGTTTAGAGTCTCAACGTGTGACTAAAATTGAAATAGAATAATAAAAGAGTTTATTAGAGAGTGTTCTCGATCCGTCGAATACAGTTCGGAGAAAATATCTTTTGAAAATTTAAGATTTGATTCTATTTCGTTTTTTATTTCTTTATTTTTTTAGGAGAGATCGAACCTGTAAATGCATTGTATTTATTCAATGAAAGACGCAGCTCATATCATATGCATTTTATATAAAATTGTGAATAGTTTTTATTAATTTTTTTTAGTAAGAATCAGATTAAGATAAGAAAAGCGGACCGCAATCGAACATGTAAGGAAGGAACTAAGAACTGGATGTAGTTTTAACGATTTGTTTTGCGATTCCATTTTAAAGATCAAAACCGATAAAAAGAAAACCGATAAATTAATTCGGAACCGAACTGATAAGGCCGATGGAACCAATTCGGAACCAAATCTGATTAGATTAGTAAACATGTGGAACCGATAAAACCCTTAAACCAATAGATCTGTGATTCTGTATCTATAAAATTTTGAAAACCGGATGTTTTTAAAAATAATTTTTTTATACATTATTTTATTATTAAAATTATTAGGGGGAGAGAAATTAATATTTATAAACTTTAATTTTTAAATTATTTATAAAATTAAAAAATTGAAAATTAAGTTAAAATTAAATGTTTTAAAATGTACGGATGAAAAAAGTGTGAATCGAAACGGATTGAACCAAACTTGGTAGAACCGATGCGGATTGAAAATCAGATCATAGAATCAAAACCCAAATAAATAGATTATGTCAGATTCTTAACGGTGCGATTGTCGGAAACGGGAGGTTAACCACCATAATTAACGGTATATACCTTGATACTTGAGATTTGTTAATTAGTTGTATATATTTCCGTAGTTTGATATTTGTCGCAGGTAATCGTGTAATATTTAAATTAGTTAGTTTACCACTATCAATATATTAGATACTTCAGATTTAATGGTGTCAAATATAGAGGTACTCCTATAAGAACTTCACGCTACACAAAAGTTTATGCGCTCAGTTGGTGACACGAAATCGAAATCGAAATCGAAATCGATAAATAAATGAGTTTAGCATATTAGTTGGGTTAAAAACACAATATTGGAATTGGGTTTATGGAATTCTATAAGCTGAATCTTAGCAGAAAAATTGGATTTATGGAATTCGGATCTTAACACGAAAAGGTTTAAGAAAAACAATATGGGAATTGGGTTCATGGGAGTTGGAAGTTGGAAGGAAAGTAAACGCAGAATATATTAGAACCTAACAATGTAAACACATTAACAAAAAGTCAATATGTCCGAGTGGTTAAGGAGATAGACTTGAAATCTATTGGGCTTCGCCCGCGCAGGTTCGAACCCTGCTGTTGACGATTGGTACTTTTATTTTTCAACTTAAGTTTTCCTGGTGCCTTGCTTGCTCTCCCTCTTTTCCTACTTTTTAAATCCATTTTCAGATGGAAATTTATTTTTCAACTTAAGTTTTCCTGGTGCCTTGCTTGCTCTCCCTCTTTTCCTACTTTTTAAATCCATTTTCAGATGGAAATTTGATGCAATTGAGAAAGAGTAGAGACTATGACTTGGATGAGCGCGATTGACACCATTTTCTCCCTTTTGAACGACCATGCCACCTAGCCTAAGCTCCCACTTGGTGTCACTGTGACTCTGACGGCTGTCCCTTTAAACTTCCAGGATTTGCTACAATAAAGGGAGGCAGACATGCGGTGCGGACACTAAAAAAACCGTTGGTATATTTAATTAAAGTAGAAATTAAATATACATGAGTATCAGGTATGTATGGATATTATAGAAAACAGGCTTTAAATATTTTAATTAGCTCCGGTGTTTAGTAACAGACTTTAAATATTTTAATTAGCTCCTGTGTTTAGTAACAACTAAATCCGGTTCGCACATACTGCAAACGGAGAGAGTACTTTTAGAAGAACTTTCGTCGTTTTTTAATATATATTTATATATTCTTTTAACCGGAGCAAAATACTATAAAATGAAAATTTAAAGTTGTTACTTTTTCAAAAGTTTTGAAAATTTATAAAGTTATTTTTTTTCTTTTCTAAAAATGATTTTTATTAAAATAATAAGGATCCACATCCGTCCTAAAAGAGGGCCACACCCGAAAATGCACTTAGCAATCATAGAGATAAATCAAAAGTTTCAAGTTTAAAACGAAATACAAAGCGGCAAACATTTCTGCTAAATTTATCAAAACTTGAGCTGGAAATCAATCGAAAAGGAGAGTCTCGAGAGAGATTGAAAGAGCCGAAATAGACTTTGAGGATTGGAGAAGCAATCTTGAGCAAAAGATGAGGACAAAGGATTGTCTAAATGCATAAAGGAGCTCAAAGGGAGATGAAACCAATTTTTGACAAGCAAAGGACGCTGAAGCTGATGCCTGAAGATGTGAAATTGGAGAGCCAACCAGTATGGACTCATTTGACGTAATTGAGTAGCGATTCTTGTTAGCAAGAAAAGAAAAAAGATGCCAACTAAAACGAGAAGATAAGAGGCACCTGAAAAAAAAATGATGTCAAAATGTAAATTCTACTTGAAATAAGGTTAATTAATCTCACAAAATAATAATTGAAAATTCAAGAACAATAGATAAAGATAGAGCTATAGATAGATGAATGAGATTTTAGTAGTTAAATAGATCTCTAATAGAAGCAAGTTCCGGACTATCTAGGATAACGAGAGCTTTAAGATAGTTAGAAATATTAGCAAGGTTCATGTCCAGCGAGGCAGATGAGGATCAATCTGAAGAGAATAGTAGAACCACTAAGGATTTAGTCTTCATTGCTGCATATGGGTAGAGAATATTTTCAGGTTGCTATATATGGGTAGGGAATATTTTCAAGATCATTGGCAAACACTATCATGAAAGAGACTTTCGTCGATTTATATACACAAGTTTAATGCTATATCAAGGTAGAATAAATTAAAATATCAAGGTTCGAGGGAGATCTTACCATTTCATAAGCATACCCAATGAACAATATAAAGAATAACGAATAACATACCATCGGACAAATTAACTCTAAGTCACAGTGAGTTTTCTAAGAACAATAACCATAAAGGATCATCTCGAGTAGAGGCATGTATTCTAGAGTAACAGAGAATACGGAGATAACTTATGAAAAAACAAAGGACACACTTAAATATATAAAGCCATACAAGTTACAAGTATCTTAAGATAATATATATATAGGGCTGTCAAAAAAATCCAAAAAAAATCCGATATCCGACCGAAATATTTGATATCGAATCCGAAAAAAACGGATAATATCCGTATTCGAAAGAAAACGGATAATATTCGTATCTGAATTTGTATCCGAAAATAGCGGATATGGATATAGACATATCCGTATTCGAAATATTCCATATCCGAAATTGTATATATATATATATATATATATATATATATATATATATATATATATATATATATATAATTTTTTTTATTTAAACATATTTTTAGCTATCCCACATCGTAAAAAGCAAAACAAAATACTAAGAAAGTTGTCCATAAATATGGAAGATTGCTTCTTTAAAATTATAACTTATCCCACATCTACAGTTGGAAAAAGAATGGTTACCAAACTTTTAATAAAAGACATGGTGGCTTTTCTTAACAAGTATATCTTTTTTAGTCTTATGACTCTTATCCCACATCTAAAATATGGAAAAGAATTGCTACCAAACTTTATATAAAAGACCCTAACCAATAATGCAATTAGTTAAAAACTTTAGTGGATATTCGGATTCGGATATTATCCGTATTCAGATGATATTCGGATTCGGATGATATCCGTCGGATACGGATTCAGATATTATTTTAAAAAAAAATCGGATTCGAATTTGGATTCGAATAGTGATTTCGGATTTCGGTTTCGGTTTCGAATATAGACAGATTCGTAACCTCTTAATTAATGTTGGTGACATCAGCGCCGTCTTTAATCATTACACCTATCTTTTCGTATTCTCTTACGTATCAAAGCATCTTTTGTTCTTTTAGTATAAATTAGTCCACTTTTCACTGTTTTACCATATTCATTATCTCTATACTGTTAATATTCAAAGCTTTTATCTCTCAAAAAACCTTTCTTTTGGTGTGAGTTTATGTTCACAGCAAGAAACGCCCTAGTAAAAGGTGGGTGGCTCAACTTGTCGAAGTTAGAAAAATCTCAGAAAGTCGAACGAGAAAAGCGCATTGCTGCAGGCCTCCCTGTTTCTCATATTGACAAGTCTGTCACACCAAATTCAGAACCTGATCGGGGTTCGTCTTCTGCAAAAAGCTCTAAACCCAGAAGGTTATTCCAGTCCAACCTTTCTCCAATCGCTTCAGGCTCATCGGTGCAAGAATCAGAGCCCGTTGTTGAACCAGGGCAAACGGTTACAAGCTTTAAGAGACCTTCCCCATTCATTGCCATGGGATCAGACGCTGATATCTCCCCAAAGAAGCTGGTAGATCGCCGAATGGGTCGTTTGGTGAGAGGGCAGGATGCAACTGCACAGCCTAAACCTGCTAAAAGCACGCCTTCTAAGTCTGGGGCTAAGAGTAAAACTACAGGGTCAGAAGCAAGCTGTCCGGTCCGGAGGCAACCAGTTCAAGCCTTCGGAAAGAGACCTCCGGATCGGAGCCCTAGCCGGACACTAGACCACAAAAGGAAAGTAATACCCAACCAACCGGAGGACCTAGTGAGGCAACCACCAGCTCTTCTCTTCCAAAAATAACTGATAATCATTCCAGAGTAATGGAGGATAGTATCGAAGAAGCCCCCTTTGAGAGTGACGTCTCCGGGCAAACAAGTGAGGCTGCTCCTGCCCAGAAAAGCAAGGGCATGGAGAAGCTATGTTTAAAACACCCGGATCTACCGGAGTGCCTTGTGGGAAAAGTGGGACCTTGCTTCCACAAAGTGAGTGTAAGGTACCTGCTGGCTATGCAGAAGATTAATTATGCTTTTATTCACACAGCTGAATTAGGCCAGATGCGAACAAAGTGGGGGATCCCTGAAAACGTCAAAGTGAGGATACCGGTGGATCCGGAGACACCGATGGATTGCAAGCTAAGTGAGATAGTCTTCTTCATTGAGCTATTCAACTGGGGGCTTAGGCTTCCCTTAGATCCGAAGATTGTTAGATACTTCCATCTCATAAAGCTCTGCCCAAGCCAATTGAGCCTCAATGCTTGGTATACGCTCATGGCTTGTATTATGGCCTCCATGCTCTCCGGAATCCCTCTTCCAATGGAGCAGTTTGCTGCAGTGGCCAGCCTTTGTAGGAACCACCACATCCCCTTCTATCATTTTAACATGGGCGATAACTATAAAGCGGTGGATGACTTACTTGAGTCGGAGAAAATGTGGAAGACTCAATTTCTGTTTTTTAGTGGTGCCTGGGAGAATGGGAAGAAAATTAAAGATGGTTTCAACCCAAGCATGCTTACCAGCAGATGGTGAAGCGATGATAAAAATCTCATCACATACCTCTACCTTTACTTATAACAAATTTGTTTATCTAATTCCTCTTCTTTTGTTTTTTGGTAGTGCTGCCTAAGGATTTCAATGATTACTTAGAGGCTGGGCAGACCACTTGTACCAAGCTAAATGCTTGGGCTGTTGAGAAATTGGGAAACCGCTTCCACAACCGTTTCACCGGAGGGAATTTAACAAGATCCCATTTCTGGAATACAACCGACCGAAGGGACTTGTCTCGGGAGGAATTAACCACTCCACCCCCTCCGGGAGTGATTCTTCGGAAGACAGAGGGAAAATATGGGAAATTGATCTTGCCGGGCAGAGCTAAAGCCCCAAGTAAAATGAAAGGCAAGAAAGGGAATGCCAAGCAAGTTGTGGTTGAGGCCAATCCTACCGAGGTGGAGGAAGCTGTCCCAACAAACCCAAAGGGACAAGATCAAGGGCAGATTGATGTTGCTTTATTTCAAGTGGTGGAACACGAAAGCACCAAGGAAGTAGTTGGGTCTCCAAAACCATAAAAGGCTCCCAAAAAGGACAGAAAACGGGGAGCAGAAGGTGGAACATGGATGCAAAGAAAAAGAAAACCTCCAAGGGAGATGAAGTTTCTCTCCGGGCTCCGGAGTCTCTACCTCCAGTTGACTCAGCTGACATCACTCAAGCAGAAGAAATCCCAAGTAACTTTCATACTGGAGAAGGTGTCGGAGGGGACAACAATATTGATGGTGTCGACATCACTGGGATTCAAGGGATTGGTATTTACTTTGAATACTTTGCCAAAGATGATTTTGCTGGAACCTACCTCCCCACAAGCTCTTTGAACATCGTCACCTTCAATGGCAAGGCGTTTTCTGTTTCGAGTGAGAGAGACAACATCACCCACTCCTTATTGAGCAATATCCAACCAGTGCTTACCTTAGAGAAGGAAGTGCGTAATCAGTCAGCCATCATCAATACCCTCAACTCTGACAAAGAGAAGTTTTCTAGTGACCTCCTTAGTGCCAACCAAAATGTTGAGGCATTGAAGAAAGAGAATGAGAAGTTAAAGAAAAGTCAGGAGGACTTGGCCACCAGGTTGGCCACTTCGGAGGGAGTTGTCAAAGAACTCCAATTGAAGCAACCTGATCTGGAGAGAAACCTCTTTTCTTCAAAAGAGGAGGTGAAGGCCAAAGATAGCATTATTCAGACCCTAACCAATGAAAAGATTTCACTTGAAAACACTGTGTCCAAGGCTGAAGAAGAAAAAGCTGACTTGTTAAGGGAGCAAGAGAAAACAATCCAAGCTAGGATTGATGCTTATACCAACGAGGTGATAGATTTTTACGAGGAAAGGCATGCCGAATTCAAGTCAGATATGGTCCTGCTCTTTCATGAGAAATTTCCGAAGAGGACACTGGGAGATTTATGGAAGTTTGTAGAGTATGAAGACCTCCCATTCCACACGATGGCTGATGGTGATAAGAATAACTACTCCAGTGGCTGGGATGATACAACCGATGAAGAGGCAAAGACTGAGGAGAGTCCGGATGAGGAAAATGATGACCCAAAGAAGAAGAAGCCAAGTGAGGCTGAGCCATCTAAGAAAGCTCAGTCTTAAAGTATCAACTATCTTTTAATTTTTTGTGATTGAACCAAAGTCCTTGGATGTCCAAGGAATTTTTTGTAATCATGTCCGACCCTTGTCCGGATAAACCTTTCTGTTTTGAAAATTCAAAGTCCTTGGATGGCCAAGGCATTTCGTATATCTTAATGGGTAGTTTTATTTTACACAACTCTTGCATTGTTTCATAGTTTCTCAATCTTTGGTGGCTAATGTTTAAATATCCCTTAGATATTTTACAATTATTTTAAAGTGAGAGTGTTTAAATTCTTCGATGACAAATGTTTAAGTAGTCATCACTCCACCAATTCAATCCGGTCTGCCATAAAAAATTTCAAAGAAAACTATTAACTGAAACACTCTGAATCTTTTAAGAAGGCATCATATTTTATAAAAAAGACCGGACACCTCATTAAAACCTCCCTACGCCACCAGGGTAGGAAAGAGTATGCCCCCAAATATTTACATGAACTTTTAAACAAATAAATATTTACATACTTTTTATTCCAAGTACAACCGGAGATGCTCAATGTTCCAGGGGTGATTCAAAATCCTTCCATCCTTATCTTGGAGCCGGTATGTCCCAGGCTTAAGCTTTTCACTAACCACATAGGGTCCTTCCCAAGTTGGAGCTAACTTGCCGAACTACTTCTCCTTGATATGTAGGAAGACTTTTCTCAATACTTTATCCCCTGGTTGAAAATCCCTTCTCTTAATTTTAGAAGCAAACCTGATTCTCATCAAACCTTGATAGTGTGTGGCTCTGAGGTGAGCCTTAAATCTTCTTTCTTCCATTAAGTCAAGCTGGCCTCTGGCTGCCACTTCCTTAGCGTGTTCGGAAAAATTATGAACTCGAAATGAAGGAAGAGTAGCTTCTATGGGAGCTATGGCATCCATCCCATATACTAAGGCAAATGAGACTCTTGTGTTGCAGCCCCGGGAGTGGTTCGGTAGGCCCATAAGACTTCTTGTAGATAACTTGGCCATTTTCCAGCAGCTCCCTCTAAATTCTTTTTAAGACCGGAAAATATGGTCCTGTTAGCCACTTCAACTTGACCGTTCGCCTGTGGGTGGAAAAGAGAAGAGAAGCAGTGTTGAATGCCTCTAGAGGCACATAAATTCTCCATTTCGCTGTTGTCGAATTGTGGCCTATTGTCTGTAGTTATCTTCTGTGGAACCCCAAATCTGCAACAAATGTTAGACAAGATGAATTTGATAACAGCTTTCGAGGTAGTTCCTGCCAATGGGGCTGCTTCGATCCACTTCGAATAGTAATCAATGTCAACAATTATAGTTCTGCACCCCCCGGATGCCATGGGTAGAGGTCCCACTAAATCCAGCCCCCACCGAGCAAAAGGTATTGGCTAAGAAATTGACTCCAAATGGACAGCTGGGGTATGAATTTCATTATTGTATCGTTGGCATGGATCACACTTCTTCACCAACTCCTTGGCATCTTGCATTATGGAAGGCCAGTAGTACCCAGCTAGCAAAAATCTTCTAGTTAAAGCCTTGAATCCACAGTTTGCTGATCCCTCACCATCATGTAATTCGGAGAGCATTATTTGAGACTTTTCGATCCCCAAACATCGCAAGAGGGGTTTACTATAGGATTTTTTTATAAAGAACATCTCTTAGGATGAAAAAACCATGAGCCTTGTATTTTATTTTTCTTGTTATTGCTTTTTCCAGAGGCAAGATGCCATCTGAGAGATATTGAAGGAGAGGAAATCTCCAATCTTGGGGTTGTTTTATCTGTATATTCAAACTTTCTTATTCCTTATCCGGATTAATTTGAATGTATGAGCATTCTTGCACATGTATCCAAGGGTATGACTCAGAGTAGGCTATGGTTGCCAAGGAGTCTGCTAGCGTATTTTTCGTTCGGGGTATGTGCTCGTAAGTGACGCTTTTGAAATTGAGGGCCACTTCTTTGAGGATGAATAAATATTTAATCAGTTGTTTTTTTTTCTTCAGATTGACCTTGTGTATGATGGATAAGAAGCTGAGAGTCGCTCATTAACCTGACTCTTTTGGCTCCACAAATGAGAGCTAACTTCAAACCAGCTATAACAGCTTCATATTCGGACTCATTATTGGAAGCCCTGAAGGCAAAACATATAGCATGGTACATTCTGTCACCGTACGGAGAGGTTAAACATATCCCAGCACCACAACCCATGGTACTTGATCCACCATCCGTCTGGATGACCCATACTTTTTTTTATCTTTTATACCGATTGCTTGTTTAGTATCCCCATCTGAATGGAATTCAACTAAGAAATCAGCCACAGTTTGGGATTTGACTGCTGTTCGAGGGGCAAAATCAATATCTTTGTCTCCCAACTGTACTGACCACTTGGTCATTCTACTTGAAATGTCTGCCTTTTGGAGAACATTTTTCAAGGGAAAAGACGTCCGAACAATGATAGAATGAGCCTGAAAATAGGGCTTCATATTCCTCGCAGCAATCACCAGGGCTAGTGCTATTTTTTCAAGCTTTAAATACCTTTTTTCTACATCTATCAAGCTTTTGCTGATATAGTAAACCGAACGAGGATAATTATCCACTTCCCTTACCAACACTGCACTTATAGCACAATCAGAAACTTCTAAGTACACGTAGAGAGTCTCTCCGTCAATAGGTTTAAACAAAGTCTTGGGGGAAGACAAGTGCTTCTTAATCTCATCGAAGGCCTCATCACACTGTGGGGACCAGTTGAAATCTTTTGCACCTTTCAGAGTTTGAAAAAACGGGGCGCACCTGTCCGAAGACCTTGAGATAAAACGTTTTAGTGCAGCCAGCCTCCCGGTCAATCGTTGTACCTCTTTAATATTCCGAGGAGTGGTCTGGATCAGGCTGTATCCCTTTCTCACTTATCACATACCCCAAGAATTTTCCGGACTGCACTCCAAAGGCACACTTTTCTGGGTTCAATATTAATTTTACTCCGGTTACATCAGCATTGCACCAAGCAAAGACGTGCTGATGGTCTTTCAAGAAATTTACCATTTTACCCTTCAATTCTGATGTCATCTGGGATCCTATTGTGATGCTTTTTCCTTCAGCCAGAGAGTGAGTTTCAACTTCTTCAATTGGTATTAAAACACCAGGGTTCTCTCTGGGGTCATCAATTTCACCCTCTCCACCAGAGGGCCCCTCAAACTGTTATTCCTCATTGATCCGGACTGCCCCCAACGTCCGAGGGGCCAGTTGAAAGAGAGTGAAACGTAGCAGAAGCCTAAAGGGAATAAAACCCTAATTTTGTTTTTTATTTAATCAAAATAGTTTGACGAAAAAATAAGGTATAGGATGCTTTATATAGCATCTATCCAAAACCCTAATATCAAATAAAGAAAATTACATAAATGTCTAGAAACTAAAACAAATAAATAAAATAACGTCTAAATATGAAAACTGATTTTCGAAGGTTTT
This sequence comes from Limnanthes douglasii subsp. nivea, assembly GCA_036936605.1. Taxonomy (NCBI): domain Eukaryota; kingdom Viridiplantae; phylum Streptophyta; class Magnoliopsida; order Brassicales; family Limnanthaceae; genus Limnanthes; species Limnanthes douglasii. The sequence continues at coordinate 198,311,782 of JAUPFV010000004.1, read as the reverse complement.
AGAGGTCGAATTTGGGTATTAAACTTTGTGACAAGTCACAGTTTTGAAATCTTACGGTCTCGTCGAAATCTTCGATTTGAGTACCTATTTCACCTAATTCCGATACCTGCCCAAGAAACCAGTTTATCCGCAATCTTCGCTACATCATCCTTCCCCGGTTGGAAAGAATTCGACCTCGAATTCAAAACGTGGAAACATTGGATGAACTGCACTACGACATTCGGAAGTGACTGACTCAACTCCTATGCTATGGAAACCCCGAGTTATAGCATCCAAGTCAGCATCGAAAGAACCGAACAGCAAAAACCTACAATATCGTGTGATAGCAGAAGCCTCCAATCTCTTGAAACCCAAACTTTCTATCCCATACTTAGCATACATATCGACCACGACACTATTTCTTTTGGACATTTCATCAAATACCTTAGGTGCACAAGAATAAGAACGAAACACAACGATGTCATCCAGTGAAGACCCGATTTTAGAGCTCACAGAATCCGTAATCTTCATATAACCATTCCAACCCAATCGTGTATCACAATTACAATTACTATTGAATGTAATCGATTCATGTAACATCAAAGTGTTAACACTTCTAAGAACATAAGCATGGCGATACATATAACCCGAATTGGGATCGGAAACGCTAGAGAAAAAAGTGAAATCGGACAGACCATATGATTTCGGCTTACCTTTTTCAGCTTCGTACTGGTTGGAGTATTTTGTGAGAGCCTCATTAATGACGCCAGTTTGTTTTGTCTGTGTTCGTCTACCCTGTGTGCGTTTTCCTCGTTTTCGAACCCGTACCCTTCTGAATCTTTTTTCTCTATTGGTCCCAGACGGTTTGGTTGGTGGCAAGAACAATGGTAAGAACCCGTACCCTTCTGAAACTTTGTTCTCTATTCGAACCCGTAACCTTCTGAATCTTTGTTCTCTTTTGGCTCCACTGATATATTTTCTTTTATTTTTTATTTTTGGTTTTGAGTTGGAGAGGGTATACTGGATATCATATCTTTTATCCACCGATTCATCCGTAGGAAAAGAAGAGAAACTTGAATTCGAAATTAATTCTTTGTTTTTCGATGAAAAAAATGGTGTAAAAGGTTTTGTTTCTTTATCCTTAGCTCTAGAACCTCTGGTGTTTTTAGGAGTAGAGAAATAATTATTGTTTACCTTGTCGAAAGAAGATGCGATTTTTTCTGGTGTTATCCAAATATC